>OX463838.1:20140182-20268459 GCA_949825065.1 Odontocerum albicorne
CAGCCAAAACTCATTTGTTTAAATTTTTAATATTTAAAAAATATATTGTACTTCCCTTTACAGGGAGGTTCAATACATTTTTCTAAGGTTCAATACATATAAGGGTTTGTTAGGTATTGATGGTTCATCCTTTAATTCTTAAATATTCTGTTTAATATGTTTGTATGGGCTTGTGAATTGAGTAAAAGGGACGCATTAAATATGAATTTACTTTAAAATGCAGAAGTAAGAAATGCGGTCGATCTCATTCACCACAATTGAATTTATATCAAAACATTAATTTTAATTGAATATATAAAATAATATTGATAATGGCATTTATCTTAATTGAATGTGTAAAATAATGTTGACAGTGTCATTTTAAGTAAATAATAGATTCAGTTAAATTAATAATACTGTCTTTAACTTAACTGAATATATGAAATAATATTAAAAGTGTCAACCTTGTTAAATTGTAAAAATAAAATGTTGATGGTATTTCCTTAATTTAGTTTATAAATAAAAAAAATCATTGATATTAATCAAATGCATAAAATAAAATTGATTGTGGTTTATTGTTGTACTGAAATTCTAAAAATGTATTGAAAAAAAATTTTTTTTTGTATATCGTCAACGTAGCTCTTCCTTTAATTTTCTACATGGACATACAAATCACATGACTAAGCTTTTTTAAATGCAGGGTTAGTCGTTTTTGATTATATATAGATATACTCGTACTGGAAAAAATGATAAAATGAATCAATTCAACCAGAAGCTTTATACAAACATTTTTGTAGTTCCCTGCCGTTAAAAGTGTGGAAAAAATATTTCAATATAAAATATACAGTAAACTATTTAAATATAAAATATACTCAAAATTCCACATAAAATTATCGATCACTCAGTTTCTTTGTCTACTTGAATAAATTGCATTAGCTGACGTTACTTCATTTCAAAACTCAAGATTACACGAAAATAATTTCTAGGGCATTTGTGAATTTAATGCATTTATATTATGACATCTAGAAACGGCTTAATAAAGATAGAGAGGTATTATCAATCATTGAAAGGAAAAAGTTCGAGTATTTTGGAAATATAATGCGAGGATAAAAACATGAAATTCTTCAACGGCTATTGCAGGAATAAATTCAAGGTAGAAAAGAAGATTTATCTACTGGATGAAGAACTTATGGGATTGGTTTCATTATGCTAGATAATTTTATTCAGCTGCTGTCTTTAATTTAAGATGTCCATTTTGATTGTCAATCTCCGAAGATGGCAGGAAATTTAAAGAAGATTTTCAACAATTTGTGTTGAAGCAGATAAATCGTATAATATTATTTATTTACGAGTACACGAAGCTAGATGCGTTTAATATTCTTTTACGATTACATACTCTGTAACGGTTGGAATAAGATATTGTGTTCATAAAAACTTTCTTGTAATCATCCCCTCAATTACTCCTTTTAATACGAGTATGTTATGTCACATCAGGAACACCAGTCACTTTTTATATTACAGGAATATAACATATGTCTGTTTACGTTGTCATTTTCATTATTCTCGTATATGTTTTGACTACCTAGGAAAAAATATCCATTAAGGGAAAACGTCAGCCAGCACGTAGATACAACACTGAAGTAGGCTGTGGTTACCATCCCCTAAAGGAAACAGGGATGAAATAAAATCGTCGTACAAGGGGGCGAAATGGCCACACAGGATACTAAAAGAACAATAAAATACTACGGTCAAGTCTCCTGACATTCACTACATTTTTAAAGTGCCTACCCAAGAGTTTTTTTTTCATTTCCAAAAGCGTCCACTACGTTTGCGACAAAAGAGGAGCCATATTTTTCTTCTTACGTCAAAGGCAAAAAAAATATTCTATCGGTAATTGTGTAAAATGTGTTTTTGTTGAATGTTTTTGATGAAAGTTAAGACTTTATTTATATTTCATTGATATTAATTATAAGATATATACACATAAGTTAACCTATTCGTAGATTAATCTGATGTCACCTTCAACAGGGTATATTCAAATTTTATTTATTCAGCTAAAGTACGAGTAGTTTTAAACAAAAAATTATTTTAAAAGAATTTCAAAAGACATTGATAACTCAACCCCTCTTTTATTTATTTATTCATTATTAAAAGACGCGTCTTTTACATAAAACAGGTATAGTTAAGGGATGGATGGACTCAAATTTATTGACTCTAAATTCTCAAAAAACTAAATACATCACATTTAGCACATCTACAAGAACTCAAGCACCTACAAATAAATACATAACACTGCACACTTGTTAACTTTGCCTGATTGTAGTTGTGTTTCTTTGGAAAGGGTTGATAGTATAAAGTATCTTGAAGTTTTTATTGATCAGTTTCTTTGCTTGCATAGGTCCATATGAACGCTTTGAGTACAAACATCAGAAAACTAGGGTATATATTCCGTATGATTTGAAATATGCTCAGTGAAAATATTCTTAAAAGTATATACTTCGTCTTATGTCAGTCGGCACTTTCTTGCGGCATATCAGTGGGGGGATGCACCATAACACAAAAACACATACTGCAGATTTCCCAAAGATTGATTATAAAATAATTAGTAAACTTCCTGCCCAGTATCCCACATCAGAATTTTTCAGGGAGTATCGGGTCCTGAACATAAACAATTTACATTTCAAATCCATTCTCTGGCACTAACATCGAGAGGAGGGGAAAATGCAGACTCAGCAGAGACACGACACGCATGGCAACTGATCCAATGTTTACCATCCCTAGAGTTAAAACATCTTTTGCCCAAACGCAATATGCCTATTTGGCTCCCATGACATACAATGGGCTGCCGAATTCAATAAAGGCAAAAGGAGGAAAACAATTTAGGCAGTCGATCGGAGCGTGGTTGTTATTGCGACAGGAGTTTGAATACTTCGGCTTGCAAGAGGAATAACTTATAGCAAAAGTTTGTGTGAACTCTTGAGTGTGAGTTTTTTTTTATGATTATGTGCGGTATATTTTGGAATGAACGTTTTGGTCTGTCTGCAGTGATGAAGTGCGAGGGATTTGATTCGCGTGATATATACATATGTAATTGAGTGTCCCTGTTTGTCAGGTTGATGATAACGTGCAACGGGGTTTTATAACTATAATAAAAAATCGGGAAGAAGTATCGATTTTTTTTCATGCTATATGCCCTCAGTGAGATACAGGTAAAAACCTAGTTTTCTGGGGACACGACAAATGAAAGGCAATAAACCCAGATCCATTAAAATTGTGTGTCTAAATTAAATTACCTGTTGTTTTTTCGCAAATTGTGTATATTTCTTGTCATGTGTAAAATAAATAAATAAATAATATAAATACAAAAAATTAAAAAGATTAAATGCTTCACAACTCAGAGCACCAACGGGAATCGAACCCGCAACTTCCACTGGAATGGAAGAGATACATTTTACCAATAAGGCCAAGAAGGTCGTCAGAAAATGTTTATAAAATGATGTTGACCATGAACTACTGTTTTTATTAATATTCATACTATAATTGGCCGTCTTTAATTTGCCATTTCAATATATTGGGTTGTCCGAAATGTAATTTAGGAAAGGTAAAATATAAACTCTAAATTGTACCAAAAAGTGAGCGGTTTTCCAGAATGGACTTCATCTTCGAGTTTTGTATCACCATGACATTATTAAACCACATTAACCACACTCAATCGCTCACTGCATCGTGACCATATCTTTTTGTTTGGTTTTTGTCACTTTTTTTTTCTTGGCGGTAGTAAAAAAGCTTAAGCGCTAAAAAACAGCTTATACAATATTATTGCATCTTCTAAACGACATAAAAAACCGCTTCAGCTTTTTGGAAAAACAATGACAAAAAGAGCGTTAAAGTATTAACGTTTATAAAAATATACGTTCAATTAATTTGGAATGAAGTTAGCAACGAACATTTTGTATTAACAATATCTATCCGAGAAATACGAAACTATTTTCCGAAAAACCATATACGTGTTTTAAGTACGATTAATACGTGTGTTGGAAATGCACGATTAATACGTGTGTTGGAAATGCGCTATTCTCATTATTACGTAACTTCAATTTGGTAAAATTAAATAATAAACGTTAAGTAATATTTATTTGGGATGACCAGTTACCATAACAAAAAGCTCTCCAAGTCTTTCCAAGAAAAAATAATTCTACCTGAGCCAAATTTATTTCCGAGACAAATGACGAACATTTGTTCGAATGAAAATAGTTATCCCAATTTATTAAAAAATGCTTTTTGTGCAATTATTTGCAAATTAAAATTTAATAAGGACACTTGTACAATTTCTTAAAATTTAAAGAAATTTATTCATCTTTTCAACGAATCAGAATAAGTGATTCAGATATATTGAAGAGCGTAGACCGGGATACAACATTATATTCGGCCCCATTAATCAAGCTTCGAGTTAAGATCCAACGGAATAGTCATTTGTACTGGAGTGCATGTTATCACTGATGACGACCAAATCAATGCTTTGATCGAGAACAACTAGCGTTCTACGACACGAGAGATTACTTAGATACTGAAAATATCAAAAACCACCATCCACAAAAATTTAGTACAATTTTGCTACGTACGTTTGAATTTGACCTAAAAATACGAAATAACTTTCCGGGCAACCTATTAATGGATCGTTATATACTACACCGAGCTTAGAATCAAACGGTTATAAGTACTGGTGAATCCATTTGTGGTTTTATGTCCACAGTACTCGTATAACCAGCTAACGTCTGCACTGGGAAATACGCTTTATCTCCACCCCCTGACGGATGAAACGGGGGTGCTTTTCGCTGGGGGATGTTACTGATGTACATTTGCATATTTCATACGTGCTAAATAAATCAGAAGTGGATAACATCCCGTTTGCACTGCGGCACGTATTAATCCAGTGGAAATAAAGGGATTCGAGGTAAAGGGTGGGCAGGTCAGCTATTGATGGATTGACCCTCTCAACCCTGTGAATATGTGCAATAATAAATCAAACAGCGTCAATGGACTCTGTTTCCAATGGTAGGGAGATGTTAATTTTTTACTCGATCATATGAAACTGTTATTTTCAACGAAAAGTCCTATATGATATGATAAGTAACGTTTCTGTTTAATCAAATAAGGGATTTTCGTAATTTTAACTCTTATAATAAAGGGGGTATACTCGTAATTAATGGACTATCACGTGTAACGTTTATTTACTTTTGTAATTACTCACATGCTAGGGACGCGCATAGGAATTAATTAATTCGTAAAAAGTATAGCATTGGTGTTTTTGAAATGTTATTGACGAATTTCATACATATCAACACACCTTTTTACCTGCTAGATGGGCAAAGAGGAGAGAGCCTAAAATGTGGACAAAGAGAAGAGACAAAGAGGAGAGAGACAAGTCCTAAAATTTCTCCTGCTTGTTATTTTTCTTTTTTTTAATTATAATTCACTTAATCAGCCTTTCAACTCATATTTGCACTGTATATTTGTTTAATTAGTATTTCTTCATTTATTTATTCCACAAACTCAAATAATTTTAATCTTCTCAGCTTTATGTTCACATTCCCCCCCCTTATCCACTCAATTCCGTATTCCACTTAACTCTGTTGTATATTGTAAAACAATGTATTATTTTATTAGTGCACGCATTTCTACAGCATTGGTTCGGTTCTTTTCAGTATTTATCCACGTTCACGTTTCAATACCATAATACAGACTGTATTAGAATACTATTGTAGATTATCATCTTAGTAGATTTTGACACTGTTGTTTGATGAAGTTCATATTATATAATTTCTCAATTATAAAAACACTATGTGTTAGAAATATTTCCTGGCAGTGACATTTATTATGTGGTGATGCATACTCTTCGAAAAAAAAATTAAGTTTAAACATACTGAAAAAAGTCGGGATGGAGACAAGATAAATTAATGCGATGAAAAAAATAATGTTTTAAGTAAGATGAAGAAATGAGCTATAAGATAGTTTGAACGTGTGGGGAAAATGAATGACAAAATAATGACTTAGCGAGTATACACGTCAGAAGTGCAAAGCGGTTAGTGGTAGACTAAGGCAAACGTGACCAGATTAAGTGGACAAGATTTTGAAATAATGTTACTTGAGAAGTATGAATAATGGGAGATTATGCATGACGAGATATATTAACAAGGAAAAAAATGATAAAGCATGGATAAAAAAAAAGGAGATCTGGACTCTGCTTTCTCCGCAAGGGACACGGCGTTACACATATGTATGTACGAGTACGTTGTGAAGCCCTATAATGATTATTTTGTTTTTTCAACTCATTCATGTAAATTAATCTAGGAGGTTTATAGCTTTCGAATACGTTTTTCCGATAAACTAGCTTTAATTTCAAGATGTGTTATTATCGGTATCCTTCATAGTATCTAAAGCTTAGCGAATGAGTATTTGAGCAACAGTTCAATAAAAAATAATTTTAAAAAGTTATATTACATGAACACTACACCTGAAGCGGAATATGATATCGGAAGATCAAGAAAGGTCTATTTGTAGTTCATCTTCCCTTGGTAAGTTTTCTGTTTTCTTACAAAATATGTTTTTCTGAATACACATACATGCAAATGCGGGCAAGTACCTAATCTAATGACTGTAGCTACTAATTGCCTGTAAATAAATGTATTTAAGTTGAGTCTAATCAACTTAAAATCTGTCAGTAAAAATGGATTTGAATCCTTATTACGAGTAAGAGCGCCTTTAAGGAAAGTTTGCTCTCTAAATGATGCAGTATCAAGTATATTTTTTATGTAATAAAAACAAATCTAAATCGAAATTGGAGTGAAAATGGGAATCATATAAGAAGTAGGAATGAGCTTTTTTTTATTTGTATAATTAATACTTCTTGATTAATTAACTATGTTAATTACACAGATTCACCATTATTTTTGCGACTCGAGTTTCAAACTAATTTGTCTGACAAAAATATCGGAAAAGGAGATCAAAACTCCAGACGGGATAATGACATCTTAACGGAATTAATAAAATATTATTTATGTGTTACTTATAGTCAAGGTGTTAATACTGTGAAGGTTTACAGACATTATAATTTATTTAGTATAATACTGTTTATTCCATTTAACAGAATGGTATAAACCTACCAGTTTTAAGGTTTAATGATCAGTGGAGCACAAACAAGTCATATTAGTGCTCCCTTGATAATGAGTTGAAAACCTTAATACTGGTAGGATTATAACGTTATATTAAGTGAAAAAAACAGTGTTTTACTAAATAAATTATAAAATACAATATTATTTGAATCAAAATTTTATTTCATTTTGATTCATCTGCAAAATGAGATGGAAAAAAATTGTTTAATAAATATATAATATATTTTATTTGCTTATTTTTTGTGTCGATTATAGGTGTTATTCCCAAAATTATTAATTGATACTACATAGTAAGGTCCTTTTCTATAGTATTAAAAAACTTAGTCTGCAACATAGACTAAGATAATATAGACTAAGCAACATAGACTAAAAATATAGAAAACTTATTGATTTTAGTTAACCTGGATGTCTTAGGATCAATAATGGAGATAATACGGTAGGGAAATCTTAACGTGAGTGAGAGCTTAAAAGAGCTTTTTTATGTGCTCAGTTGTAATAAAATGTTCTTATTTCAAGTCTTCACTCTTCTATTATTTTGTCAAATTATGGACTTGATTACTGATTAAATTAATTTTAAAAAATAATTATTTTATTTTTTATAGTGAACATAGATTTTCTTATGCACTGTCTCATTATTTGACTTATATTATAGCAATAATAATAACACCGCTAAGATAGCAGATTCTTCTTAGTAGAACGCTGTTCTTCGGGATTCAAATCCAGTATCATTGATATATTAAAAATATTACAAAATATCAACTTTAATGTAATATAGGAAGGTGTTGGCAGCGGTCATTTAATAAGAAACTTCCCCGTACCTGCATATGTTTAGAAAAACATGTTTGGCAAGAACACCGCAGAAACCTTACCAGGTGAAAAGGGAACTCAACTAAAAAAATAACCTTTGCAGAGTTTCCGATATGTAGTAGTAACACATTTAATTTAGATGAAGTGTGATCGATGTGTGTTGTGCTCATACATAATCATACATTTTGGAAATACTTTCCAAAGGTTTTCTACAAGTGTTTCCTAAAGCTACATACGAGACCCATATCTCTAAAACTTGGAGGTAGACCATAATTTTGCAGGTTTGTTGTTTTCTTTTCACACCTGTAGTTTCCCGAAATTTTACATTAAACTTAAGAAGTAAGTCAACATTCTTCATGGTGATCTTAAACTCAACCCTGGAGGTATTGAATAATGCTGAAAACTCATCCGAGTTAACGTGGCAACAGGGAAATTACCCCTACTTACATATGAACGTGAACTATGCTGTTTTATTGGGTTTGCATCTTTTAAGGCAGTGATAAACAATCAGTGAGTTCTGAAATCTCCCTTCAATAACCCGATGGGAACACTTTTGCAAGACTGATACCCCACTATCTCCAAGATTTATTTCAAATAAATGGGATATAATTTAACAAACAAACCATCGCACTATTTGACTGTTGGAGTAGGCAAAGAGGAGATAACTTCAGACTTCTCTCTTATGACACATATCTTTCACATTCATATACTTTCTCATACAAGTCCTTCAATATATCTAATTTCTTTTTTTCAATATATCATTCACTTGGTCTAACCATACTCTTCTTGAATGTTTTCCACTGACATCAATACTGTACGTTCGTTTTATTAATCTTTCTTTCTTCATTCGTTCCACGTGTCATTCGTTGTACGTTATTTGAGTTTTGATTTAATTAATTATGTAAACGATGATGATAAGTAGAACTATCCAATTCGAAAACAATTCTGCATGAATTAACACTTAAGGGATGTCGTTTCATAAGTTAAAATGAAACAAAACATTATGTGACCGTGAAGTGAAAATGAAACACAAAACATGAGTATAAATATTTACTAGTATAAATGTTTGCGAATCTGAAAATACTTTACATATACCTAACGTTTAACATTTATATTTTTATTATGTTATTTATGTCTCAATACAATTATATTATTATTAAGTTATTTATTTTCTTCTTACAGTTTTATTATTTATTATGCAGAAACATTGTTTGAATTTTCAAATATATTATGCTGTCAAAGTAAACAGATTTACAAAAATAATGAAAATTGATTGGCTGTCATTATTGAAATTCACCTTTACAATTAAAATAAGCGATTTAAAATTTTTATTAAGAGAGGGGGAGGGGGTGCCTATCGTTGGATGGTTGAGTTTTGTTTTTATCGATGCACCGTCTATGTGCCCTCACTGGATGGTTTTATTACAAGCAAAAAGTTATTTGGTGCGGTATGCAAGGATTTTTGACATTTTCTCTCCGTAATGGGAGAAAAATTCAAACCTGGCAATAAGAATTATATATCCACGCCATATACTATGATTAATAAAAAAAATTTTAAGGGCATACTTTGGATAAAGTTGATGAACCTTCACTAGTATTAAACCATGGGCAACTGTCCCTTTGCTAAATATTTGTTTGTTCAGTTTACTTTTATTCTTTTAATAACTATTTATGGTATGGAAATTCTTACTGCCAGGTTCTTACTTTTATCCAATACGGAGAAAGTTTCTCCGTTCTGTAGAGTGTCAGCGACCCTTTCAATGGGAAAGCAACCTCTCCAGGACATCTTAAAAATCCTTTGCTTTCACATCAGATAACTTCGTCTCGCTTTAACAATAACACAACCCAGAGAGGAGATACCTACGATACCCCCTATTGAAGCAAAAATGAATCATCCAATATGAAAAAAGGATTCTCAAAGCTTCAATGAAAATGTCACCCGGTTCCACCAACAGGCACCCCGTCACTGAAGTTTAATATTAGGTAGATTACTATTATTAAAAAAACTCCGAGAATGTATTTTTTTTCCAGAGTTAGAAGACGAGTTAATATAGAAATTAAAATTGATGCTGGGCCCAATTATATCAAACAACTAAAAGAATCCGATTCTATTTTCACCATATAATGTTGTACACAATGAGATATTCTATTTTACATGTACACAATGAGATGTTCTATGTTACATGTAAATATTTTTATTCTAGATAACGTAAATATAACTATATACATGTGTTTAGTTACGGTTTTCTCATGCCCTTTGACGGGCTTTCCTACTAGTATATGAATAATTCGTTAATTTAAATCTTGGGTTTGATTCTCATTTAAGTAGAACTTTGACATATTCGAATCCCATTTCAGATAAAGTAACTTACTAATCGACGTTTAATAAATAAGTTAAATCTCGATTGGTTATTTTGAGTAGCATTGAATAGACTTTCTTTAAAGTGTTAAATGGTGTAGAAACCTTCTATAGGATTCTTACGTAGACTTTATTGAGATGCTGAATGATTTTTGAAGTACCCCTTGGAGTGATATCAGTTACCAAACGGTGCTTTCAAAATGAATTCATGGTTATGTTAAGCGGTTTTAAATATTGACTTTTTCCTTACATTTCGATATAGAATATTTTTATGAGTCCTGCGTAACAAAACTAACCATTCATACTCTAACAAGTTATATAAATATTTACAAATATTTTTTTTTATAATTTTGGCAAATCTGAAAATACTTTATTTATACCTTAAAACCATATCATATTATTATTATGTTATTTATTATCTCAATACAACTATTTTATTGTTATGTTATTTAGAAACATTCAACCCGTTACACTCAACCAATTCAATGCCTTCTGGTATGAAGTTATATGGCCGTACTTTCGTAGGTTGAAAATAAATCTTTGGCACACATTTTGAAGACGCTGTAATTTGTCCAGCTGTTTCTCTGTAACATCCAAGTAGTATACGTCCGCATAGTCCAGAATCGGAAAGAGCAGAGATTGTCTGAGTAAAATTTTGGTTTTAGTAGGTAGGAATCTTTGCAACACTTTAAGGGAATGAAGGCTGAAGAAGATCCTTCGGCTTACCTCATTTATTTGATCTCGCCATGAGAGAGTGTTATCTATTAGCACTCCTAGGTTTTTAACAGTTTTATGTAAGGGTATGATAGAGCCATCAAGTAATATTGGAGGAAGTAAGTCAGTGTTGAATTTACCGAGAAGCTGAGGGCTCCCAATGAGGATCGCTTGAAACTTTGTAGGATTTATGAGTAAGCCATGCTCCCCAGTCCACTCCGAGATCGATTGAAGGCCCACATTTAAATTGTACAAAGCCGTGAGAAAGAAATTTGGATCACAATGAGTACTATATACGAGTATATCTGCAAGCCATCCGCGTACAGATGATAAGAACATTTAATAGACGGTGTTATTGGGTTGATGAATATAGAAAAAAGGAGTGGAGAGAGAATTCCACCTTGGGGAACGCCTACACAGAGATCAGTCTATTCAGATATACGCTCTTGGTATTTACAGGATTGTTGTCTACCCTTAAGGAGGTTAACACATGTTTCGAAAAGCATGAAAAATTATAAAACAAATATTCACCATTGTCACTTATACAATTTGAAAGAATTATTTGCCTCTGTGTGGAAATCTCGATATCACTGTGTTTTGATATTGTACCTAGTGACATTAATAATGCAGATTGCATTAATCAAATACATTTATAATCGGCTTACAGTGACAGCATTGTATTAGAATTATCTTTACTTCAAGTTTACACTATACATTCGTCGAGAAGGCGTAAACATGTTTTTTTATTTAGCATACATTGACGAGTTTATTGATATTTAGCATTTTTTCTAAACAACCAGACAAGAGTTATACAGATTTATGCCAATTGCTGAAGGAAAATTAAAACATTATTTACAAAGCGAAAAAAAAAGTTTACTTAGAACATTAAAAAACTTATGAAAAATAATATTAAAACCAATATTTAGAAATGTCACCAAAAACTGGGAAAAGAGAAGGAAGGTGAGAGGAGAAGGAAGGTGAGAGATGAGAATGAAGGTGAGAGAGGGCATTTTAATACATTTTGTTTATTTAATTATAAAAATGATCAGCATTCATTTTTATTTTTTAAAGAATAGATATGATCGAAGTCATAAGTATAATTTTCTCCTCTACTCGTAATACTGGACGGAAAAATACTTCTGTCATTTAAGGTGAGTAGAACAGCGTGGAGTTAGAACCAGCGACCTTCGGCATGGAAGTTCAGTGCGTAACCGGGCTTCCATACACCTCCAATTTTCGTTACTGAAATTAATAATGCAAAAGAAATAACGGTGTGAGAGAGAAACAGTGAAATTAACGCGGGGTGACATATAATAGATAATTTAGTTGAACTTAAAGTAAGGCACCTAGATATTTTTAGTTGAAAATCTTTCATAGGATTTATAAATGATGTATATGTTATGTATGGGTGTAGAATCATAAAACAGTACGGTATATCATAAACGGAGATACTAGCCTGGTCAAACGATGATTGATATATTACGCTGGTTGGGATATCTCTATCGCAAAGATGAATAAAAACTTGCGAAAAAAGTTCCCATCAGCGATTTATATAAGGGTTGTTAGAAGAAAGGCTAAGCCAACAAAAAAGAGAATCGTGCAGTAGTTTTAAATACGACTTCTCATGCGGTATTGATTTAATTTACATTCGTTATTGTGTTGTATAATAGTTGCATTGTTCACAGTACGAGTACAACCTGACGGGCATATTGTCAAGTGGTAATTTCTACCGATCAAATAAGAGAGATGTTCAAGTGATCAGAAGAGAAAATAGTAAAATTTATGCCTTTACTTTGTATAAATTATTTGAAATATTTTAATATCAAGTCTTACATTAGTGGGATGTACGAGTATCTCGGCTGGGGTAATGTTGTGGGATGAGTCCGGACCTTTTAATGTCTTCTCTCTTAAATTAATTTTCTGCAGTTTTTTTTATATAATTATTATTATATATATGTACACATTGTGTTGCTGTCAGGGAGGGAACCTTTATTTATCTGTTTGAATTCATCTGAGGTGGTATTTGTGAATTTGTTTTTTTTTCTGCCATCTATTTATTTCCTGTTCTTTTTTCTTATTATTCTACATTTGCAAGGGTGTGGGCTGAAAATACATCTGGTGTCCTCACGGCTGGACTCACCCTATATTGGTAGGGTGTATCTTGGCCGGGAAGATGTTATTAGATGAGCCTAGACCTTTTGATAGCTTCTCTCTTAAATGTATTTTCTGCCATTTATGTGTTTTTGAAGTGTATTTAAATATATTATGTACATACTATGTAAGTAATATATTGAAATACACTTCAAAAACAAAGCTATCAATAAACCTATATTTATTTATACGAGAACTTTTATCATGATTGGGAAAATTTGATAAGAATGGGATGAATAAGATAACAATCAACTAGAGGTGTTAATTGTCAGGAAGGTCGAAGAATAATCTAACGTCCAATATTTTGATTGTGTGATAAGGTGGCCATGGAGACAGTATAATTCATTCATTTATAAGGTACCCCTCAATATATCCAAATTGATGATGCGAACATGTCGGAGGACAATGAGGAGACAATATTATCTTCGACATCAGTAAGAAGAAATTACCACTTGGCAATACGCTCGTTAACGTTTTTTACAATGAAGTATTAAATAAATAAATAATCGTGCCTTCGGGGTAAGAATCACTGGAGTAGGCAAACTACTAACGGTTCGCTATTGCCTCTGTTGGTGTGACTGTGTCACTATTGCATATTGGAAGATCTACAAAGTTTTCTTTGTAGTTCGTTTTCCCCTGTAAGTTTTCTGTTGTTTTCTCATCGAATATATTTTCTAAACATTTGCAGATACGACGAAGTACCTTATCTATTGGCTGCAGGCACCACCTTCCTATCCTTGCATTGAACTTATATACACGCATATTCATTTTCTTATATTTTTATTTATCAATTATAGTGCTCTAAACGGCGCTGTATAAATTGCCCATTTATTTTTATTATCAGTAACACTACTGCTCGAGGACTGGTAACACCAATCATAAATATACACTGGCGAATATTGTTATCAAACCAACTTGTTAGGACCCTATTATTTTTTTGGGGTTCTATCGGGAATCGAACGTAAAATCCGCGGGTAGAAGACCAGTCTAAATAACTAGGTCACGAAGGTCGTCGACGGAAACAGTGACCAATAATCATAATTAGAGGCACAAAATTAGAATTAATGATAAGATGTGATAAGGAAAAACGAAGATTACAGTGATGATAAATTATTTAAGTAAATCATCAAGTCTAAAATATATCAACCATTTATTGTCAATTTTGCGTATTTCTTTTTAAAGCCTTCGTTAGTAAAATGTTGATCAGCCCTGTCTTTAGGTAACTCATTTCACGTGAAATCATTAAAAGTTCCCTGTTTGAGGTGTAAATGTTCGAAATTTGCGTTAAAATTGTTACGGACTAAGTTGCTTGAGATCTCGTTAGTAAGATCAACTAAATGTTAACTTGCGCGTAAGTTATTCGAATTTGTAAGTGTCGTTATGTATACTTAACAACCATTTGCAAGTTGTTAGTTAAAAAATAAACTTCTGCCATGTAAAGTAAAAAAAACCGAACAAAATTTAAAGTTTAATTGTAAAAATTAGAATTCTTTTATACTATACCATACTTTTACCTTAATTTAATTATTTTAAAACTTAAGTTTACTCTTTAAAAAAATGTGACTTTATTGTTAAAACATTATAAAAAGCAGCTTTAAGTGCAAACCAAATAATAATTGTACAAAGGTGAGGTGCATAGCCGTACGATTGAGACACAGAACTTTACAGCAGATATCCACTAACAAATCCATTCTGTACTATTCCCCTCACATAAAAACAACATGTTTATGCAATTAGTTCCCTGGAGTATAAGAATTGTCTGTTACTGGAATGGTTTTTTTTATATTCGACCAAAATTAAACTTAAAACCGGAACGGCAAGATCGCAAATCCAGTGCACTATCCACCAGATAAAACTGATATATTTGAGACAAATAATTTAGCATTTGCTTTTTCCAGTGTAGTCGCAAGCCATAAAGACTTTAAAATGTTGTTTTAAAATGTATTTTAACACTTCATTGTACAACAATTTGGCGGACTTATCAGGTTTCTATCTCTTTAAACGCCTCAGAGAGCATGTTCGCAAAAAATATTCAAATTATTATTTAATTGTAAAAAAACTCTTGAACAATATTCATAATAAAAATAAAATAATCCATTAACAGAGAGGAAAGGAAAATCGGCAAAGAAATGAGTTACATTATTGATTTTAAATTAAGAAAATTCTATTAGGCCTAAATAAAAATATAATCTACAATGCTAATTATAGGCACTACCTTTGTTTATCAGTAAAATCTTGTTTTTTCTAAGAATAGTATTTGTTTAAGTCGATATACTTGTATTATATACCTCGTAGAAAAAAATACTATAAATTAAAGAGGCGTACTGATATATTAAAAAAAATGGATAAAATATGAGAATTTTGTTTATTTTTTATATTGATGGTTGGACTAGAAAAAAAGGGAAAGTATACATGAGTGTGGGTGGGAATTAAATGAGGTAATAAATTATGCATTTAGAGTCCATTTTGAATCAGGTTAAGTTGAGGCAATTTATTATGTGAAGGAAGAGTATAAATGCAAACAAGAGAGTAAGAGAAGTAAAAAGAAGATTGATGAACCTAAATAACTCTTTAAGCATTTGGGGTTGAATAGGGGAGAGTCTAGAATTTGAGCTAACTGGGTTCTTACACCAAGTAAAAGAAAACAAAGGAATATAATTTTTTTAAACCGTATAAAAACAGATTTACTATTGTGGTTTTATATTTTAGATTTAACTTTATAAATGTAATTTTAATCTGCTCTTAATACAGATAGTTTAGTATTGAAAAACCTTCTCACGAATTCCGATTTTTTTACTTTTGAATTCGAATTTCATTTAGGCTGATTTATTACCTACATTAAATTTTCAGTGTTATTATTTTCAACGGATTAATAATATTTAAATCTGCCAAGATGACAGTCCATAACAGTATTAAAGTGACAATATTGATATACGGGAGTAAAACTTTCACATGGAAAAAAAATGAAAGAAACTGAATAAATATTGTACAAATGCGTGAACTTAAAGGAATACACGGGGTGACAATACGGAATAATACGAATACGGAATGAAGTAATCAGAAAATAATGTGAACTTACGGCTGATGTATTAAGTCAGATCAAGAAGAGCACTCTGAGATGGTTTGGGTATGTAGAATGAATGAAGAAATACAAACAAAAATATGTATTCAGTACAAATATAAGGGGAAGGCGTGGTAGAGTAAATTATGGTTGGATCAATTAAATATTTTTAAAGAAGAAAATGTTAAAATTCAGAGAAATTGTATGAGTTTTATGAGAATGTATATGGATAAACAAGAGGCGAAAGATGTGTGTCGCGATAGGAGAGTCTGGCGTTTTATCCTCTCTGCCTACATCGACAGGGTAGCGGCGTGATGGTTATGTATGCATGTAAAATGAATACATCAAAACTATTCGTTCTACACATGATTTTAACAGCCCCTTTTCTTACTTATTTTGTAGAATTTTATAATTGATTTATTATAATTTATTAATAAATCTTATTGAACTATTCTGTTCCGAATATATTTTTTTATACTTTATCCAAAATTAAATATTGAACATTTCGTTTTACTAAGAAATTCAATACAAGCATTTGCATTAAAAAGAAAAAAATACTTCAGAAAATTGACAAAAAAATAACATCTCCGGTCGAATCATTTCAGTGGAAATCGTTAAGAGGACAAGTTATTTTTTTTAAGTTTAAATAAATTAAGTTTTAAAACATTTTTATTCTTATGATAAACAAATATTAGAAATAATAATGTCGAGGTGCATGACCACCCGGTAATGCCCTGGACTTCCGTGCGAAAGGTCGTCGGTTCTAGCCCCGCTCCATGCTTTTTTTCTCCTTCCCGCTTTTTTTTTAAATATGTATTTCCGTAATTGCTATAAAAATGTAAGAGTTGTCTATTTGTAACATATCTACCATTGATCTCGTGATCTACCATTGAAATCACAATTCAATTTGGTTAAGGCTGTGAGAAACTATTTATTTAAAAGAAAATGATCACAATGTTGAAATCACAATGCAAATTAAATATTGTACTTATGAACATGTTGAGATTTTGTCAAAAAATGCAAATTATTTAAAGTTAAATATTTTGATAATGAGTCGTTATTCGAAATACATATAAAAGTGTTAAGAATTATTAACGTAATCCTCATCCAATAATGTTATTACATACCTCAATGATATATACCGCACCTTTAATAAAATAAAATTATACAATGTTATTGAATATAATAAATGAAATAAATAAATAATTTTATTTCTCTCGAACTGATGCCAGTTTTGTATAGAAAATTTAAATTCAAACAAATTTGTATTTGTTAAAAATAAAATTTAAGATTTGTACTTTTAGCCATATTGTTAAATTTTGTAATGTGACAGATATGTCGATGTATCCTATAAATGCAAGACTTTTACGTTTTCAATTTTGACAGGATAACAACTAAAATAATTATAACAAAGGCCGATCGTATTTCCTCCAAGAGCTGATTTTAAAAGTATTACAATTTTTCTTAAACGTCCAGAAAAAAAAATATACATAGACATTTTTCCATTTTCTTACTTGTGCCAATCTTTTATTAAATATTCGATATCACAAGTCCTTTTTTAAAGTGCCTTAATTAACATTAAATATAATTTATTGCTTTACACGTTCCGCTAAGTTTTGTGTTATTTTGATATTTCCAATAAAGTAAATACAAATGAATATTTTACTTACAGTTAAATAAGCATCATGTATTTAAAACAAATATTCTCAATATTTAATTCATTTTAATGGTATTCCATTTACATTTTCATATGTCGACCTCCATGTCTTCGTTGGTAGAACCTTTGACTTCCAAACCAGAAATTTCTAGTTCAATTTCAGATGAAATTCGAAAAAATGGACTCAGTTTGGTTTTTCACAAAACACCTTGCAATACACGTATGTATATTATTGGTTGGTTGAAAGAAATTGCAATATGCTAATTAGCTCAGCAGGGTGTACTTACTGACTTGTAATCCAAAACAAAATATTATGCGAATTTCTTACGGAAGCTATTTATTAAGCAATAACAATGTAATTGAAGCAGTTAACATTGTTTTTCGAAGTTGTTGCGGCGTTGAATTGGCTTCAATGATGGTTGAAGTTTCAGCCGTCATTGATTTTAGATATTTTTTTTCATAACCCTGAGGATGCAACGAAGAGAATACATTTTCGAGCATAATAAAATTTAAGATTTTAACTAGAATATTTTGTTTAAGTCGTTCCCTACCTGTGAAATGGTGCTATTTTACCATTTAATAAGTTTGTATAAACATAGTTTGAACCATTAAGGATGATTACCTACTAATTTCTGAAGTCATTAGGGCACCTTCCAAGGAGACACCCATTCTTAAATAATACTTAAAAACTTTCTTATCAACTTTTCGAATAATTACACCATTAAATCCAAATTGCTGTCATTATACATCCGATTTGTAATCCGTAATGGGTACTTAATTTTTTTTTATTAATGTACTTTTTTAATTTTTATGGGATTTAAATCATTTTATGGGGTTTCAATAAGTTACTTTCATTTCTAAATTAATTAATATGTTATTTTTACATTTCATTTTCTGTAATTCTTTCAGAGTATACGAAAATGTATGGTGTATTTTTTATTATAATATTTGAAAAATAAAACATTTATTTACAAATCTCATAAAACAATGGAACGAGAGGAATAAAGAAGCTAAAGAACTTTTAACAATGGTTCCGGAAAATCACCGTTTACACTACTTTCGCGGTCTACTTGTGAAGAACGCTTGTTTTCCACCCGAAGTTATTGGGTTCGATTTACGATGGTATCTCAAGTGGTCCTAGTCTCGTTAAAAAATCTTGCACGTAGATTTTTGTTCAGTTCAATTTTACCACCACCTACGTTGCTACGAGGAAAAACATTCCCTATTCAGTACGATCTGCTCCAGAAGTTCGATCTTACCTTTATTTATTATGAGCGTGACGTCACTTAGTGATGAAGGTGACGCTGCCCAATAGGACTCCTCCTGCGGCGGCGAGACACCTGAGTGAATATAAAACTAGCGACGACAGACGTAAGGTCTGACGTCAAGGGAGAAGGAAAATGACTCGCAGCACAGTAAATATACTTAAAAAGCGGCATAAAATCTAGAATTCAAACAGCCCAGTAAGTTGGCTGTATTTTAACAGAAAACTTCGAAAGAATCAAAACTATAATTTGACAATATTACAATAGATCGGAGTAGCCTATCGGTCCGAAGATTTACCGATATAAGAGTAGATACCAGAGGTCACTTTGGAAATTATTGATTCGATTATAATCACAGTACTACACAATGTGATCTGCGGATTGATTAAAGTGTTTGCCATTATAGTTCCCATGGCCAGAGGGAAATTGGGTAATCCAATAGCTGGATACATCTACGGGGAGTCAAGGTTTGCCTTGATGCAATAAAAAATGTAAATATATGTGTTCACATGGGGGATGACGACCGTCGTTGTTGCCAAGCTGATAAGTTATGTATACCGAGGAATAGCAAGTTATGTGCCTATTTCGTTGATACTAAACATAAAGACTCCATTATCAAGAAATCTACTCTGTTTCCGTACTGTATCCCACTATTGTCTTCAAGTCACGCTCTTTAACATTTTACCAATGTGAATTTGCAGGATCACAGCATACTAATGAATGAATATTAATAAGACCGTACTTATACAAAATTACTATCACTATATAGTTCACAAGAATCTGTTGTGATTAACCCTTTTAACACTAGTTAAAAATCTTACCATAATTAAATAAACATATTATTACAATGATTTAGAACGTTCTTACATTAGGCTCATATATTCTCTCCATAAATCAATATTCAGTACACATATTATAAAATCAAATTCGACAGAAGTTCAAATGATAAAAATGTAAAGAAAATTATTTTTAACATCACGTTTCGCCTTAAAAATGTTTTTTATTTCTATTCAATTACTAATAAAAAAAAGCTACACCATTAGTGCAGGAGCAGCAATTTATTACAGCGCTTGGTAAGGCAAGCGGTCGTATAGCTTTTATAAGGCAATACTATAAATTTGAATCCACCGCCCGATTGCACTAAATCCAATCCCGCATGGGACCATTACCTTGTAGCAGAATCTTAATCGTTTGCAAATGTATTCTAAGTTTATTCGCCAAAGTCAGTTTCATACCACTTTTGAATATTAAAAAGATATATTATATAATAACAATATTTCGAGGGTAGTTGTGTTCTGATTGATGTCCAATGACTTTTTAAATTCTGTGATCTTTTTTTTTTTCCTATTTCCGTTATAGTTTTAATATTCATGTTGTAACTATGGAAATTCGTATAAATTTAAACTTAAGGATTCAAAGGGAAATGCTGAAATAACTTTGGTGTACGGGAGTGAAATGTGGACATGGAATAGACTCATAAGAGCCGAATAAATGCTGTAGAAATCCATGCACTGGTAACATGGGGGGATAATATATGTCAGAAACGGAATGAAGTGGTTAGGGATGAATGTAAACTGAAGGGGGGACTGTGAATTGAAGGGGTGAATATGAACTGGGATGGGACTAATGTATTAAGTGAGAAGAAGAAGAGCACTCCGAGTTGATTAGGGCACGTGTAACAAACTAATGAAAAAATACCAACTAAACAAATAAATAGTGCAAATATGAGTAGAAGGCGCCGGAGAGGAAAATCAAGGAAGTATGATAAAATCAAGTGAATGGTATTTGAAAGAAGAAAACGTAGAACATCAGGTAAATCGTAGGGCTTATACGATAAGGTGTATGGGTGTTGAAGAGGCGAAAGATGTGTGTCGAGATTGGAAAATCTTGCGCTTTGTTCTCTATGTTTACCCTGTCAGGGAGGTGGAGTTTAGGTATATATGTATGCATATGAATAGTGAAAAATGAGTTCTAATTTGTGTCAATATTTTTTAATTGCATTCTTTTTTTATAAATATTTCACTTTTTCAATAATTACTCAACTTGGAAGTTGATTTTAAACCCATAATTTTATGACGTTATGCTTTGTAACGAGTAATTTATGCTACGTCCAAAATTCTCTAAAACTTTCCGAACCTCATTGACATTTCATCAACTATATTCCCTAACTGATTATCGGACTGGAACTCTTTTAATAGAATTGGGTACGTATAGCAAACGAACCTGTAACCGCAACTCCGTGACCTAGTTGGGAAGACAGGGGTGTTACCAACTAGCACTAAAACAAATATAATCAAACCGGACAGTGTCAAAAGCTGCTAAGATGATTGTCCACAACACTATTTTATTACCGTCTTTCATGCATGGGAGAGAAACATGGACATAAAAAAAGATTGAGAAGAGTCGAATAAATGCTGTATAAATGCGTGCATTCAGAAGAACATATGGGGTAACAAAGTATGACAGAATACGGATGAAGTGATGAGGGATGGTAATCGAATTATTGATGAAATCAAAGTTTACGATAAAATTGATCTTCGTGTAATAATACCTCCCTCACTGTGAAACAGGAGAAATCCGTGCAAAGTGGATAATTTTTATTTAAATACAAAGGGTGGAAATTAAACTAAAGGCGCAAACAATGAAATCGATTATATATTGTATCGTCGTCTGATCGTGGAGGAGAAAAAATCGTACACGATGATCAAATATCTTTTCTGATTTAATTTCTGTTTTATATCATATGATTTAATTTGTTTTTTATGGCAATCATGTGAAACCTATAATTTTGTTTATTTTTTTCTTCTATTGTTTTGTTTTTTTCTCTCAATAAACGAGATTATTATTGTAATGCTTTAGTTGATACAGTAGAATCTGGTGTTTTTTTAGTTTGTTAGAATATCATTCAACCAACGTGAAAAGTGTTAAAAAGACTTTAAGTGAAAACCAGACTGGAACCTTTTTTGAAAATGTGGGGTGTCAGCGAGAAATTTAACCCGCAACCCCTGCATTGGTAGACAGGCATCTAACCAAATAGGTCATCAATGTGTGTGTTAAAATAGATCTCATGTATTAAACGAAATGTGGAAAAATGAACTAAAGACGATTGATTTGATAATGTATGGATTTAAAATAAATAAATTGTCGAATTTAAAACGAACTATACCAAACGGTTTATTATGTGAACGGATCTGCACAATTTAAACATTTATGGAATACTAAATTATATTTGTCCTCATTATAAGGTGGTGTTAAACAAGCTTTAAGTGCAGTTGTAGCATTGATTCAAGGATCCCGTAGCTGACTTCAGGGCATATTCTAGTTCATTAGTTTCCCCAATTAGAGGAATTTTCAATTGACTTTACTCTTTTGTGATATATAACGTATTATCATATGTTTAAATCGCGTTTAATAATAATAATAAATCAATGACAATTTTTACAGCGCCGTTTAGATAATAGATTCTCCTCAAGGACGCTCTAACTCGGGATTGGAACCCGATATTATGTGACACACATCCTGTTATTTGTGACACGTGTCACACATGTTTTCTTATTCCGTAATATCAGAACTGTCAAATTTGAAACGTCACTCCTTCTCAGCTTTTGGGGTATTCGAGGATAATAACTACACAACCATATTTTTCAGTTGTTGCCAAAAGAAGGCAGTACTCAATATAAGAATTCATAGGTATTTTAATACCCCCGAGTACTAGGTGGAAAAATGCCTGTGTCATTCGAGAGTAGCATAGCGCGGAGTTTGAACCGGCAACCTTCTGCATGGAAACCCAGTGCGTTACCGCGTGGCCATGCACCTCAAGATTATTTTTTTACACCACGTATGTACTCGTATTTCACTTTTTACAACCTAAAATGTAAACAAATGTTTTTCTAAATAAGAGAAATTTTAAAATGATTTATGGGCTTAAACGTTTTTTGGCAAGATTTTTAAATCGTGTATGTAGATATTACATTTTCAGTAAGTTAAAATTAAAACATATGTTCTACCTCATTAAAGGAATTTTCGAAGGATTTACTGGTTTATAAAACGTATTTTGACTATGTTATGTGTTTAAAACGACTATGTACTCAATTTATAATTACCTTAAATTAAACAAATGTTTGATAACAAAAACGGGTGTAATCCATTTTTAACTGTCTGGGAATTTTCGCTCTGTTGTATCTCATATTTATGGAGCTTTATCAAAATCTGATACGCTTGTTTCCGTCATATGTTATCGCTTTGCCTGTCTGTTGCTCAGCACGTACTGAGGCCAAATATTATATGAGTTTTTCCAATCTTCTTGAGAGTGAATATTTTATTCAGTTTATTTTTTTTTGTAATTTTGATGTCAACGTCGAAGGAAATTACGAAGGATAGTAAAGATAACTTTATGCATTTATATTTCATCGCTCCTCCTTTGCATATTCCTTTAAACTCTGGAACTGGTTACCGTTGCCTCGTTGGCGTGCTTCTGACGACGACTTTAAAATATATAAATATACCTCTTTTGAAGACTAAATGTGTTTCTCTATAACTCATATTTTCTTATCGTTTCCTGTCGTACTTATCTTTTCCCAGTTCTTGGTGACATTTGCAAATATTTGGTTTCGATGTTTTTTTTTTTCATTTATTTTTCAATGCTTTAAGTATGTTAAATTCCTTCATATTCTTTTTTGGAAATAATGTTGCAGTCCGGCAAATGTCTAACTCTGGTATAGTTGTTTTAAAGATATTGTTGAATGACAATAATTTCACCACTTGTATAACATACAATAAAGTATCTTAATAAATGTGTTAATTTATTTTATAAAACTTGCAAATATTGTATATACGGGTGAAACGCAATTGAATACAAACAAATATTAAGGAGAGTCATATTCAGTAACAAGTAATAAAAAAATAGTTAATATGAAATTATTGTTAAACCGAAGCAACTAACTTATATCACTATAAGAAAGCTCAAAATGCTGTAAAAATATTTTTCTGAAATAAAGATATCGATATCCGAAACCATACTCAAAAGGGACAGTACGTGTTATAAAGAATACTTATACTTATTGCCAGTCTTAATGATCGATATTTCTGTACCTCGAATAGTTTTAAAGAATATAAAATCATATATTTTTCTACGTAGCTGGATTAGATGTTGCTCCCGTCAGTAACTTATTTAAGTTAGAAGAGACTCACATCCCTTCTTACGCTTAGGAGGTAGAATCCCAACATAACTAGAAGAATCTTTGTGGGATAGAGTCACGGGTAGAAACCGCACTCACATAAGTAGAGATATCCACCATTTGCGAGTAACGAGTCCCCCGCAGGCTCAATAAAAATGCTCTACATTCTAACTTGCTTCGTACCAGCGCACAGTAGAGGGATCTCATAAACTCTCTCCCTATAAATGGCCTAGAGACTTGTATTACAAATCCCAATACTCTATAAGCAGATTAAGTCATTCCTCCACGTAAGGACCAAATAACGACATACTTTTAGAATAAATACCGAATTATTTTATGCATTCTACTCCCTGAATCATAAGACCGTTCAGAGAATATCTATGTATCATATATAAAGTATTTACAAATCATTGCTCCGGAAAAGGGCAAGATTTAACATTTCAAAATATTGAAATAAATCTATTGATGTGACTTAATAAATTAGTTGGTTTGAATGAGTTACGACGACGTTGAACGACTTTTAAGTAAAAAAAAATGCAAACGTATTCATTCTCTCACATCAATAAAGTTTGTGCTTAAAGTTTTATTTTCTAAATCAGTGGTCCCCAATCTTATTAAGCGGAAGGTAACATTATGAAATTGAAAGTGCCAGGTGAGCCATATTGAAAAAGGAGACATATTATTATTGTATATGAATTATTTCATCATCCTGTCATGTAGCTCATAACATCATTGTGACTCCCATGATAGCCTCCTCTCCATCCATCCCTGCAATCTGTGGCTCTAAAGGTAGTTGTTAAGGATGGTGCAGTTGTATCTCTCACTTGGTTAGTCCAACATATTGGGATTCTTTCTCTTGTGTGTTGTCCGTACCACCGCACCCACAAGAGAATGGATAGACTATTCGTTTATATTTAATCATTTAAATTGTTTGTGCGAGGAAGAGTAGACTGAGAAAAGAATGGGAGGATTAAGTGAGGGAAATTTTGACAGAAGTAAAGGTGAAAAGTTTAAGAATCAGACGAGCATGAATAATTAGATGCATGTCTAACTAGAAATGCTGACTGGCCGGTCTAACGTCAAAAAAAGATGGCGGTTGTGATGTAATGGTTGGCATTCACGTTAAGCAAGCACGCACAGCAGGTTTGATATCTGGCAGCATCACTTCTGGACTAGTTTTACACTAGACCGTTTTACATATAAATTCGTGTGTTTTTATGCTTATACACATAGGCTGCTTTTTATAAATTGTTATCACTCTGTAAAGCAAAGCAAAAATAGCGCAATGTAAAAAACTCTGCTTAACGAAAGGCTTTGCCATCGAAATTTTTAGTTTGATCAAGACTGTGATTGCTGAAGTCCAACCGCTTGACACAATAAACTAATAGTTGGTTGGAAAAAAATGCACACGACAATAAGCTCACCAGGTGAGTTTACAACAAAAGCTTAATATAATATTACAATGCATGTAACTTTTAAGACTTCTAACATTTCAATATTTCAAAATATTATTTATCTACTTGATCCAGACACACTTTGCACTGTATTATATATTTGTTTATTTGTATTTTACCATTCATTCTTTCTACATGGCCTAATAATCTTAGAGTATCTTTCTTATCTTACATGACATGCTTTAACATTTGAATAATATCTTGAAAATAATTTCATTTTAATTTTCATTGTGTATTTTTGCCTCTAATTTTCATTTTTTGTTTATTGTTTCTACGTCGGATTTAGTATGTTGCGAAGATTTCCAGTGGGAAAAACATCGCAATCAGCGTGTCACGCTTTGTGAATTCTGCTTCCCCTTACGTATTGTTCTCACGACGGATGTCCTAATTTTATGATTGTTCACTTTACAACTCACCAAGCAGTGCTGTAGTCGTGTCGCAAAGCGCCATAGTACTATTAACAAAAAAAAACATCGAAATCAGAGTGTCACGCTTTGTGAATTCTGTTTATCCTTACATATTGTTCTCATAACGGATGCCCTAATTTTATGATTGTTCATTTTGCAACTCACCAAGCAGTGCTGTAGTCGAGTCGCAAAGCGCCATAGTACTATAAACAAAAAAAAAATATCGCAATCAGCGTGTCACGCTTTGTGAATTCTGTTTATCCTTACATATTGTTCTCATTACGGATGCCCTAATTTTATGATTGTTCATTTTGCAACTCACCAAGCAGTGCTGTAGTCGAGTCGCAAAGCGCCATAGTACTATTAACAATAAAAAACATCGCAATCAGCGTGTCACGCTTTATGAATTCTGTTTATCCTTACATATTGTTCTCATTACGGATGCCCTAATTTTATGATTGTTCATTTTGCAACTCACCAAGCAGTGCTGTAGTCCAGTCGTAAAGCGCCGTAGTACTATTGACTAAAAAACATCGCAATCAGCGTGTAACGCTTTGTGAATTATGTTTATCTTTACATATTGTTCTCATAACGGATGCCCTAATTTTATGATTGTTCATTTTGCAACTCACCAAGCAGTGCTGTAGTCGAGTCGCAAAGCGCCATAGTACTATTAACAAAAAAAAACATCGCAATCAGCGTGTAACGCTTTGTGAATTATGTTTATCCTTACATATTGTTCTCATAACGGATGCCCTAATTTTATGATTGTTCATTTTGCAACTCACCAAGCAGTGCTGTAGTCGAGTCACAAAGCGCCATAGTACTATTAAGAAAAATGCACTATATTTACATGCTTACCAACATGCCATTTCCATATCTCTACGCATTTATATCCATGCATCTCTCGCCGTGTTCATATCCAAACAAACATATCCTCGTCATATATACTCTCGACATTCTCATACTACTTTAGATAATTTTTACCTTTCCTTAAGTTAGAATTTTTCCCAATTTCTCCTTCCACTCTTTCTCACTCTCAATCAATTTCAGATTACATGTTGTTTCGTTACTTACTATATTTAAGTACCAAATACAAATTTATGACTGATTCTATCAATTTCGAATACACATACGTCATTTAAAGTTGATTACAAACATATGTCAGGCAGTTGGGAAATATAGTCATACAAATCGCAAATGAGTTCATCAAATTAAAGACTTAATTACTTAACGATAAGATTCTCTCAATTACGATGAGTATTCTTAAAGATATGTTAAGTCTCTCAATAATTATATATTAGCCACCTCATTCTCTTAATTACGAGAAGTATTCTTAAATATATGTTAAGTCTCTCAATAATTATATATTAGCCACCTCATTCTCTTAATTACGAGAAGTATTCTTAAATATATGTTAAGTCTCTCAATAATTATATATTAGCCACCTCATTCTCTTAATTACGAGAAGTATTCTTAAATATATGTTAAGTCTCTGAATAATTATATATTAGCCACCTCATTCTCTTAATTACGAGAAGTATTCTTAAAGATATGTTAAGTCTCTCAATAATTATATATTAGCCACCTCATTCTCTTAATTACGAGAAGTATTCTTAAATATATGTTAAGTCTCTCAATAATTATATATTAGCCACCTCATTCTCTTAATTACGAGAAGTATTCTTAAAGATATGTTAAGTCTCTCAATAATTATATATTAGCCACCTCATTCTCTTAATTACGAGAAGTATTCTTAAATATATGTTAAGTCTCTCAATAATTATATATTAGCCACCTCATTCTCTTAATTACGAGAAGTATTCTTAAATATATGTTAAGTCTCTCAATAATTATATATTAGCCACCTCATTCTCTTAATTACGATAAGTATTCTTAAAGATATGTTAAGTCTCTTAATAATTAAATATTTGCCACCTCATTTTAATTTATTGTTTTACATTTTTAGAGTAAAATTGTTTTAACTCTTATAATTTTGATTGTTTTAACTCTTATAATGCAAAATTCAGGCGATTATAACTTAGTGTCATAAACATAGCCGACATAACTAGAATGAAGGTCCGTCCTCAATCCTTCGAGATAACAATTCTACGAACGGTCACGGAAAATTCTCTTAGAAATATGTCTAAAAAATCTCCCATCTAACAGACCTGCAATACAGGCAAAATAGTCAGATGGAGCTGGAAGAGAATATGGTAAAGGTGTGACTGTGTGAATAGGATGGGCAATGATAGAATGTGGGACATCGCAAGCCAGGAAAGTGACCTAAAATGTGGAGAAACAGTTGGGGCTCCAATTTCCTGGAATGATTTTCGCAACAAAACAGATCCAGGTTCTACACCTATAGGAAGAATTCTAGCCCATTGAGATTCTATACCTTTTATTTATCACAAATGGATAATTTATGCAATGCTTGCCAACCTTTTTTGCGTCACGGCACAGTATTCAAGCTAGAAAATTTTTCACGGCACAATGAGAAATATTTAATTACCCATCACCTTTTCAAACGTTTATATTAATGCGAGTATATTTCGCATATTTCACCTGAAAAAATAATCAAGTGCAGTTCTTTGTAAAATATAATTTAGTGCATAAAAAAACCATAGAAACGTATGAAAATGATATGTCAACATGCGTGTTCCGTTACAATCAGTAGTGTTATGTGGCTATTAATACTTATAATTCGTTTATTTTAGGAGTAAAGAAAAAGCATAAGTTTTTGAAAAAATATATTAAAAATAATAACAATGTTGAATGATATGGAATTAATTCTTTCAATGAGATATTTGCGCTTCAATGAAATTATCGTTATAATTATTTATTTACTTGAACGCATTTTTTTAAAATTGACACTTCAGAATACATTTGGTGCATATTTGACGCGCCAAATGCAATGAATCGCGCGAAGTTGAGTAAACGTTTGATTTTTCTTGTATACCATACATAATATGTTTAGCGTTATACCGCGAGAGATTGAAACATAATCCCCAATCTCTTGCGGCATACCGATTGGTAAACTCTGAATTAACGGAATTATTTTGAATTGAGATTCTTTGAAGTAAAATATTTTTGCCAAGAATATGATGAACTAGTTTGCATTTTCCACTACTTAATGAGCAAATTTTTTTTTATTTTTTTTAGAAATAAATAAGTATTGTTTTTGAATTGATTATTTTCTTTGGTATTATTTATTTTTTAAATTGACTACCCTCCCCCCCCCTCCCTTACTAGAATGATTTGTACTTCCGCATTGAAGCTGTTTTATCGAAATCAATTAGAACGTTGTATTATCAGCTATATTTGGTTCAATTTTTCATTTTCGTGTGCATTCTAGTTAGTTGAACATATTTTTTTCTACTTTCGTGACACACAATGGCAAATCTCGTTTAACATCTAAGACGATTTCACGAATGCGTAAATCGTTGTAGATTGTTAAAAGATTCGCTTTCAAAGAAATCCCATTGTGTGTTATGAAAATAGAAAGAAAGAAGTTCAATTACCTAAAAACATATTTTGATAAATGTGTTTTAAAGAATATACAATAGTATTTTTTTTTAAATTTGAAAACCATTTAATTGGTAGTTGATTGTCAAAAATTGCCATAGACGATATTTACTAAAATTCTTTATTGAGTATTTTGAAGTTGGAACAATTAGAAGAAAGGAGAAAAATGTCAGATCTAATAATATTTTTCCAAATTTTGCATTCAATTTTAGACAGTTGTGAACTTGGATAAACTTTTGCGCCTTCATTCAATAAAATAGGTTTCAACAATTATTCCACTGTGTCAAATCTAAAATGAACTACTAAAAACACTTCCCAATAGTGCGTTTGCACATATAGGAAAACCAATACACACACGCTATGGATATATTTAATATTTCCATAGCACGTTTTAAACTTGACTTTATTGACGCATTTTCTAAGATTTATTCAAACTGAACATTTTACCACAAAACCTATACTAATAATACGAACTGGTTTTGTTTTCTTCTTATATCTTCAAGGAATTGTTTAATTTATCGTCCTGTAATGTTCTAACTCTCGAATATTTTTCTAGATTACAGTATTTACCAATAAAGCAATGGTCAGTTTTCCTGTTATTTTTTCATATTATGTAAATAAGTATAATTATTTGTGATTTCTTTTTAACGTAACTATTGTATGTCATTGTATTTTGTATTCTTTCTTTTTTTTCTTGTTGTCAAGTTTATTTATTACTTTATACATACTTATGAAGTGCTATTTATAATTGCTTAATAGTGCTATAAAAATTATAATATGCTGCATATAAGCGATATAAAATCATAAGTCGAGATAAAACATGGTCTAAGAGTCAAATATGTACGAGAGTGAATCATCCTGGAATTGAATTAGGAGCGCCCGCTTGCTAAGCGTGAATGCTAACCGTAAGACTACGGCCGCTGAAATAAAAAATACGTCCGTAAAAATAAAATAACACGAATAAAAATAACGCAATCGTTACCGAACCTAATAACATATTAATATTTAAAGATATACATATACGAGTATGTAACATATCATAATTGAATTAAGTCACATTTAAAAAAAATATAAACTTCGATCAATCTTTAAAGAACAGTTTTCAGAAATAAATATTTATTTCTAAATATCCACGTAAGTATCCGTGAACAAATATAAACTGTTATCAAAGGCGTTGGTTTTAACTTTGCAAAGCTCCACATTAAAATTTTCATGGAACTCGATATAAAAATATTAATACGTTCCAGTTGAGCGGATTAACGAAGTATATATTATTATAAATATACAATATAATATTTTTAATACGTTATATTTTTACTATACGATACTACATGTTATTCCCTGGTGATCGATTATGATTTTCAACTATTTTGTAGATGAAAGATTTGTGTATTAGTTTATTTTACATAAGTTTTTGTACTTCAGCAATAACAGTCTTTACAAATCAAACTTTACGTTCCAGTGGCAAGGAGATACATCTGTAATTGGTAGATGATACAACATTAATGATTTTTACATTCTCGTTGTTTTCATTCTACATCGGTAATTGTTAGATGATATAACATAAAGAGTTTTTATTCCCATCGTTTTTACTCGACATCGGTAATTGTTAGATAATATAATCTTAATGATTTGTACATTCTCAATGTTTTCATTCTACATCAATCTTCGGTAATTCATATTAGATAATATAATCTTAATGATTTGTACATTCTCAATGTTTTCATTCTACATCAATCTTCGGTAATTCATATTGAACGGTAAAGGCAACAAGCTACAGTGTAAACTTTTATGCACTGACTGCGATTATTTCTATATAGGAAATACAGGAAGGTCTTTTAAAAAGAGACTTCTTGAACACAAATCCGCCCTAACGAATCCTCAAATTTATTCTGAAATGGCTAATCATTGTCACCGCGAAAATCACACATTTTCTTGCATATCAGTCGTAACGGAAAATTATTGGACAGATTTGAGGCTCTAGAAATATCCAAGTCAATGCATTGGGATGATTATCTGGCAAACGCATATATTACGAAGATTTCGCCAATGCTTGCTGATGTTGTCTCTAGCCTCTTCTGAATTTTTACCGTTAGAAGCGAGGAAAATTTTGAAACTGGCAGGGTTACGCCGTTAAATAAAGTGAAATAAACACAAGTGTTTCATTGAACAATGTTTTAAATAATAATTTTCACCTTATATATAATACGAGTATATACACACATACTTGTTTATACTATCGTACCATGTCCATTTTGAGAAAAGCAGAACATACAGATTTTTTGATCCACGATTAGCTTACGTCTACTCATTTATTTTACCTATCTTTTAATTAAAATTTCTCCAACCTTCTCTCTCCATTCTCTCCTTAGTCTGTTCATTATTTTTTATGTGTCTGTATATTTGTTTGTTTTTATGTCTTAAACTCATTCTTTGAACATGCAAATATTTATTGAAATAATTTAAATTAGCTACATATTCACAGCGTTTTCTAATTTTAAATATAATGAATATTAATATTAACGAAGATTTTTTGCTGTTTTTTATAGAAATTGTTTTCAAAAAATTTTAATGTCACTTCAAAAAATTCAAGGAACACTTGTGGGGGAAAAATCAGGTTCCCTTTACACTACCTAGTTACGGTTCTGCTACGAAAGAACAAAACCATTGAAATGGAATAAAAGTTTCATGAAAATTTTGCTTGGAGCTTCTCCTCTCTGAAAATTTTGCAAGTTTGTTAGAACATTTCAAAAGCGTCAGGCTTGTTGACATTGTAATCAAAACTTGAGCTTTTATTCTAAAGTGCTTTGTTTAAATGCTCCAACTATGGGAGATCCAGTGAACCCGTACGTTTATGGTTTTGTAAAGTCATTTTAATTTCCGTGGAATTTAATTTAAAATGCGTAAACAACTCAGATGGTTCGTTACTATTGTTAGGCTTCTTAGTTTAGTGGTTCAATTTTTAGTTGTTATTGTATAATTTTGAAAGCAAATATTGTATTACGTTTTCGTCGTATACATTGTAACCTGACGGGTTTGTTATCATATGTGCAATATCTTCTAATCAACTATAAAAGTGCTTTTATTGAAAACCAGACTGAAACCATTTAAAAAAGTAATTGCTGCGGGAATCGAGCCTACAACCCCCGTGTTGGGAGATAGACGTCTTACCTACTAGGCTACAGGAGAATATTGGCCAAGTTATTTATTATTAGTTTTACTTTATTCCTATATACTGAGTAAATTTTATTTATAGGTCTGTAAATATAAAACCGGAATTTGATCATAAATGGCTCTAGTTGTCAATGTAGTGAATTTCAAACCGCGTCATTGACGCCTTTTTCTTGTGTTTACATTTGTCAAAGACTTTTAACTCACAACAATACAAGTTTAATACAACTACATATGTTTTCATAACGTTGAACAAGACCATTTTTGTGCCTGAAAACTACGATTTGTGGACAGCATTGATTTTCTGTTACTATTTGAAGAAAACTGCTGCAGAATCACATCAAATGCTTGTCAAAGCTTACGGTGGGAAAATGGAAGAAGGGACAGCAGGAAAAAAGAAAAACCACTTGCGAAATGCTGCTCGCCAGATACAAAAGAAAATTATTTCTCCATTGAATTGTGACTGGCGATGAAAAATGGATATATTTCAAAAACTTTAAGCGTAAAAGATCTTGGGTAACTCTAAGCAAACCAGCGATATCGACTGCAAGGTCAAATCGCTATGGACGGAAGAAAATGTTCTGTGTTTGGTGGGATCAGAAGGGTGTTATCTATTATGAGCTGCTAAAACCTGGCAAAACCGTTAATACTAAACGCTATCAACAACAAATGATTGATTTGAACCAAGCGTTCCGTGAAAAATGACCAGAATATCAAAAGAGGCAACACAAAGTGATTTTGCTTCATGATAATGCACCATCGCACACAACAAAACCAGCCAAGGAAACAATTGAGGCGTTTAGTTGGCAAATACTTTCGCATGCGGCTTACTCACCAGATTTGGCTCCAACCGATTACTACTTATTTGCATCGATGGGATACGCACTTGCTGAGCAACGCCTCACTTCTTACAAAAATTTTTCGATGATTAGTTTGCCTCAAAAGAGCAATATTTTTTTTTGGCATGGCATCCACAAATTGCCAGTTAGATGGGGAAAATTTGTAGCTAGCGATGGGCAATACTTTGAATAAAATATTTTTTACCATTTTCATACAATAAATGTGTCTTTTCTATAAAAAAATCCGGTTTCATATTTATAGACCGATATAGTTCATTTTCACATTAAATATGAGTCAAGTTTTACATAATATATGTCCCTATTTTTTCCCCTTTTTTTAATAAAATGAGGCGTGTGCTGTAATAATTTTACTATAAAATTGTTATCATTATTTTTATCCACATTCTGATTTAGCATTGAAGAAATAATTGTTGCGAGTGATGATTTTAACATATAGTTTGATATTTATCTGCAAGTTTTGTGTCAGGCAGTATTGCTTTTAAAGTGAAATTTTATTGGAGAAATTGATATAAAATGTGTTGTTCGGAATAGTGCGTAGTTGACTCCTTAAATATTTTATAATATAAAAAAGCACCGTTTTATAACAGTTCAGACACGTTATAAAAACTCTGAAACCTTGTTACATGTGCACGGTTAATATCATAATGGTGGACTTATAAATAGTAATAAATATTACTTAAGCAAAAGTTGCAACCAATAAGCACATTTCTTAAAAAATCTAAGATACCAAAGTAACACAATAAAACGCTGAAAAACGATATTTTATTTGGGAAAAAACACTTAACGAACCATTTTAAAGAATGCATACATACCTTCATGCCGTATCCCTTGCAGGGTTGGTAAAGATAATTTCATAATTTTCTGTCCAGATACACTATATTCACTACATCCATCTTCATATGTCTTGTTATACATATATTATTTATAGTTAAGTGTGGAGGTTTAAGGACATTGAAATTTGTTTTATCGAACACTGTTTATTCCACTTTTTGTAACCCTACCGGTTTCAAGCCTTTCACCTCATCATCAGGGAGCACAAACAAGTCTTGTTATGCATATTCTATTATTCGTGTTTTTTATGTCATGATTTTCTTGTTGGAAAGACGTTTGACTTCCATTCGTAGATTACGGGTTCAAATCCCGAAGATACTTGAGAAAATATAAAAAGTGGGCCAGTGTGGTAAAAAAGTTCATTTTGTAACAATACTCAAGAGTTAGACGTAGGTGGTTGTGGTTGCCTCTTTACATGATGACAAAATCAGAGTTTTCCGCCTGCTCCCGTGGTTCTATACGCGAAGTTTTGATTAACGAGGCAGAATATAATATTGTTTAAACGTGGACGTGGAAAAAGACAGAAAAGAGTCAAATAACTGCTGCATAAATGCATGAATAGATAATAATACATGGGTATACAATGTTTAACAGAATACCGAATTAAGTGATTAGGGATGCAGATGAACTTAAGGTATTGAATATGTGGAAGAAGAGCATTCTGAGATGGTTTGGGCATGAAGAACGACTAAATTAAGAGAGACTAACAAAAAAAACCACTGTAAATGTGAGTGGAAGAAATGGTAGAGAAATATAAAGGAAAGCATGTTTCGTCAAGATAATTTAATTTTGAAAGAAGAAAACGTAAAAAATCAAAGAAATCGTAAGAATTGTACGAGTATGAGACGGTTTATGCCTGTATAAAAGGCGAAATATGTGTGGCGAGATAGGAAAAACTGGTACTCATTCCTCTCTGTCTACCCCGATAAGAAGATTGCACGATGCTTTGTGTGTATCTAAGTATCCATGTTTGCGTACCATATAGAAAAAATGAAGGATTGACTCAACGGAGTCAAATTGCTTCTTAAGATTCTTTGATCCCTCTAAATCTTCACCAGGCAGACTCATCGTTCTCCACATTTAATAAATATTATATTGTATTAAACAGGAATAAAACGTTTCATAATGACAAAGTAAGGAGCTTGTTTTCGTTCAAAATAAGTGTATCTGTTTAGAAATTCAATTAACACTTCACGGAGATAGAAAATAAGTGTCACTCAGAATTAAGCCAGGGTTAATTACAAAGAGTAGAACTGAAAAATATTCGAGTCGGATAAGGTTCTTTGTTAAATTAAAACAATTAACATTTTAATGAGAAGGCAGAAAGAAAAGGACTATTCATTCAAGGTTTTGTTCCAGCCTATTTAGTGAACATAATGTTTACAGGACGGATGGGAAGAAAAAAAACACTAATATAATTACCCTTTTTCTTGTTGATTCCTAGAAAAAAAATTCAACAATATTTTAGTAGAAAATATTTTTTTCTTGCTTTATTCATTAAAAGTGTTTGGAAGTAAGCAATTAAATTTTTTTTTAAATAATAAGTAATATTTTATCGTATTTGAACATGAATATTTCACAAAAATGGTATCTTTTTTTTCATTCAAATGGTATCCAGAGTATGTCCGAATTGGCAAAGCGGATATACTGAAAAGCGTGGCTGTGAAAAACAATGTCTTCGACCCCATTAATTGAGCCTTCGAATTATGAACCACTAGAGTAAGCATGGAACTCGCAGTTCGCCATCACAGATATGTGTTGTTGGCTCTTCATGTGCGTAGTACAAACACGGGCGAAAATAACTCTTCTGCTATTTAGTTAGCATTTTTTCAGATGATGAAAGAGTAACGACATATATCAAACGGCGTGAAGTGATAGGAAACAAAGTCAATGAGGCATTAAAACATATATATTTGAACCGGACAGTTTTAAAATCTATAGATATTCAACCACAGTATTTCGGTACCAATTTGATTTATGCGAGTGAAACGTAGACGTGGAAAAATGCTGAAAGAAGCCGAGTAAATGCAAAAAAATGTGTACACTGAGAAGAACACAAAGGATAACAATATATGACAGAATACGGAATAAATTGATTGGGGATTAATGTGAACTTAAGGTTGACGTGTAGAGTAAAATGGAAGATCACTCTGAGGTGATTTGGGCACGTGGAATTATTAAATGAAGAAAAGCTAACAAAACAAATAAACTGCAAATGTGAGTGGAAAGCGAGGTATACAAAGACCAAGAGAATCGACTGAATGATATTTTGAATGAAAAAATATAAAAAGTCAATAAAATAGTTGGAGTGGTATTAGAAGTTGAATGCATGTGGAAGAGACAAAATATGTATTTCGAAACCAAAGACAATATTGTCTCCCAGCCACGTTTTTCAAAATGTTCGCAACGCCAGTTCGAATATGTCGAGGAACTACCATACGAATGAATTGATGCATTGTTAATAGCGGCACAAATATAATATATAATCTCTATGATAATTTATAATATAAGGATGAAAATAAATAAACTTTAAACCAAGGATTTTTTTTATTTGGGACTACAAGATTTCGAAGCGATTTCAATTTTTCAATCAGATCTCAGTATAATCTATTTTTAATGAAAATAAGCTTACAAGTATCTATTAAAATTCAATAAGGAAGACGTGACATCCATTCCGAGAATTCAAACGGGAAATTAGTTTAATCCAGCCCTGTGCTCCAGGTACGTCTTGCTTAACGTCTGGGGGAAATTAAATTAGTTGGAGAAAATTAAAAGCGTTTTTTAAAATGGGTTTATACATTTCATCGAGTTTCTAAATAACTCAATACCGAAATGAAGATTAACGACTTAATAGCGTAATTACTTATTTTTTTTAATTCTTATCGCTTTTTAATTGATGAAACAGGGCGTTAGATTTTTGATGCGGTATATTAAAACAGGTGATATAGGAATCAATGCAAGCATGAATTGATTTGAATAAACCGTAAATTAACCTTTATCCATTGTGAAATCATGAAAATACATACAAACCATCACGCCGTTTAGTATGACAATCAATCCTCTTTGCATATCCGAGGATATGCAAAGAGGATTGATTGTCATACTTTAGTAACAAGATCTGAATCTTATATATCCATACACCTTTTACGATTTATCTAATTTTTACATTTTATTCTTTCAATATATCATTCACAAGATCCCACAATACTTTTTTAGTCTTTCTCCATGACGCTTTTCACTCACATTTTCACTGTATGTATGTTATTATATAATTTATAGTTAAGGCATTAACAGTGTAGAGATTTAAAGACATGGTAATTCGTTTAGTCCATAACTGTTTATTCCACTTTATATAACGGTATAACCGTACCGGTTTCAAGGGTTTCACCTCATCCTCAAGTCTTGTTTGTGCTATGGCGAGTATATTATGGTCTCATTAACGTTTGGATTTTGAATTTTTAAAATATTGCTTGTAAGGGCTGATTAACACATTTCAGTAGAATGGTGTGGGAAAATCTATTTACGAGTGGAATCTGGATATAAAAAACGAATAGTAAGTCTACTAACCACAAAACTTTTGGCACCGGTAAGACTGCTTCTGTTGTTTGGAGAGATACATGTAAAGAAGAATTTTGGCAAACAAATGTTGTTTTAGTAGTTAGTCCCGGGACTTATTGATCGATGTGTTATATAGATAATTATTACACTAAAATGTATGTGATGATAAATTTAACAGGACTGATTAGGAAAAACCTTGAGGCTGTTTTTAAAGATCGCTGCCTCTTATACGTGGCCTTATGAACCTCTTTCAATATGTCGCATCAAACACCAGCCATAATTTAGAAATAATTATTATTCAAGTGCTGTCATATGACACTATTTCTTAAAAAATATATCACTTTGTTTTAATACGTAATTAAAGGATAAAACTCTTAGAGCGAAGAATAATGAAACATTTTAAGGTTCACAGTTAAGTTTTTCTCACTGTTTAACTAAACACATTTTTTTACTTTCTATCAAATCAGTCCACCCATCGCCGAGTATCGATCTTTATACAGGTCAACTTGAACTATCGCTGGCTCTATGGATCTAGCTCGAGCTAGCTACAGCTACTCGGACTATCTAATCGTTCCACCTTAATAACATACGTTCTCCTAACGCTTCAACGTCTGGTTTTTGATTTTCACTAAAGAACCTTCAAATATAACATTTTACATTATGGCAATATGACCTGTCCATTGATATTATTCTTCGTGATCCACTCGGTAACACCCTGGACCTTAGATTTTACTCTGATTTCTATTCTACTTTTGAAAGTTAAATAATATATTATGCTTTTGTTATACACGGTAAAATCTGGAAGATTTATTTGGAAATCACTTACAACTTACTGGAACCGATTGAAACCTTTTATTTAAAACTTCGTGTATCGACGTCAATCGAACCTAGTTGGTAAGACCGGTGGTTTGCTGACTAGACTATGGAAAAAATAAAAAATGGACTGCGTTTAAGGTATTCATTTAAGGTGAATGGGATTACACAGAGCTGAATGCTCGAGCACTCTTTATGATCTGATGATGCAGAATCCTCTGATTTGTGTCCGATATAGTCAAAATGGCATAGTTCTAGAATCAGGCATACTTATATAATGATAGTGCACTCCAAAACGTAAGCTGTGTATAGAGGTTGACCCCCTATTCAATTTCACTCTCAAAATCAGTGCAATTTTTTGAACTACAGTTGTTAGCAGTTAGACTTAAATATATAATATACTCGTAGTACTTCATAATTTGTAATACGCATTCTAGTGGGATTTTCTGTCCCTTAACTGACGAATAAAATTAGCTCATAAAGAAGCCAATAATGTAAATGGGCTATGGTATGAGGTAGTTCTAGACTGGTAGACTTTGAGAACTGAGTTGAATTTGTCATTATATATTGTATTTTAGGTTTTTAAGTAAAAAAATATGTATTTCCGTAGCTTGTACACCCTTAAGATTGAGTAGAAATTCAAGTTTTGTTGTCTTAGAAAATTATTTTTCTTCCATCCTTAATCGAACAGCTCTTTTTTGGTGATTTGAACCAGTTTAAATGTATCTTAAGTGCCAAAGCTCCTCTATTTTTTTTAAATTTCACCCTTTTGCTTTAAAATCCACCTGAAATTGAGTATTTTTTTTATTTCATCTGTTTTCCGAAAACCGTTTTAGAATAATTTTTGACCTTTCCGTACCTTCAGTATTTGGAAAGAAACATAATGTTGGAAAAAGATTGTAGAATTGTTAAGAAAACCATTTCTAAAACGAAATTTACCAAATAAACTGTTTTTATAGAAAAACAATAAGCACTCTAAAATCTTATCGAAATTCTGTTTCATATAATGGAGAGAAAATGATTTCATTATTTGTTTTGAATAGGGTTGCCTTATACTCGTAAAATTTTATAATACGAGTATATTTACCTTATTCCTATAAAACTCTTAATTTTAAGTCAGTAATGTAACGTGATTCATTCCCGATTTGCCTTTCTCCACCATTGTCCCTTCCTTCTTCCATCAGGTAATAATATCTCACTTTAATTGTTGATATTTTTATTTTGTAAAAATTCTGTTCCCATACTGTTATGATATTTAATATCAGTCCCCGAAAAACTCAATCTGCATGAAAGAGATTGAAATCTTCATTTATTTTATATGAGCGCAACGTCCCATTGTGATGAAAAAGAAACTGTCCAAACGGACTCTCTCCAGCGGCAACACACCTGAGTATGAAAATAATAATAATGACGACGGACTCAAAATCCGTATAGCACACCATGGAAGGTTAAAAAAATAATCAAATATTAAAACTTGAGTAGAAAAAATAAGACGTTCTCAAGTGCACCGAGAATACAACATTTTGGGGAACAATACAAAAAAAATACTAGATACATTGTAAAAGTCAGTATTTTAGGCCAGACCCAGGATTGAAGCTATGTTATATGTTAGAAGGATCATCCTGAATTCAACACTATCTACATTCAAAATATTCACCAAACCAGACATGGAGTTGTCCATTTGTTGCATTCTTATTATGGTTAAAATATATTAAATAATTAAATTGTTACTAAACCAATTATCAAAAAGTTATAATGGAGTGTTTTTTTAAATTCAGCAGAACAGTTGACATTAAGAAATATTTATCAATTTATTATAAAGGGATATTCCATTAAATATTCAAAATGGTACAAAAATTTGTTTAAAAATAGACACCCGTTTTCTCTAAGGTTTAATCTCACCAAGGAAAATAAAAATAAATTCGAATATATCTTAAAAAATAAATATACCCTCAAATTGCACACATATAACTTGCTTTTTTCGTAGTTCTTGCAGCGTTAAGTTGGCTTAAATAAAGATCGACGTTTCGAAAGCGTTGCAGCCTTCATCCTCAGGGCGATGTCATAAAACATTTATGATTGTTTCATCATAAATATAATAAGCACGCAAGAATCAACCACCTAGTCACCTGTTCTGTAGATATGTGTATGGCGCGTTCAGTCACCCGTTCTCACGACCGCGACCTAAAACATATTTGTGTCGACTAGCACGGGACCGGTGGCGTACACGCCCTTTACGACATCGAATTATCTTCTGTATCTTTCCAAAGTTGGAAACCGTGTAAGTTTAAGGTGCATTCCGTTATTCGAGGATGCATGAATAATAATTTTGTGGTTTAAACACTCGATTTGAACGAGAAGCGGTGCCCTGTAACGATTTACTGTTCGGCTTATACACATTTATCCTTATGACTAAATCTGCAGGCCGTCTCATATTCTGAAATTCTCAATCGAATTTATAAATGACAAAAGTTCCAAAAAAAAAACATGTTGACAGCCGTCAAAATCTTTGAACATAGCATCGAGTTTGTTTTTAAAAATAAACGAAATTACAATTCGATTGGATGATCAGGGGGTTTCGCACACAAATGCAAATTAGAACCAACTTTTGGAATTCGATAAAATATACCCCACACAAAGAGGGAAGTATTATATAAACTTGGAAGCTTCCAATATGTAGAAATTTTACGCCAGAATACTTTTTGCTTATGTATTCAGGACAACGAAACCGTCTGCAAACACAATGAATAATTACTACTGAATTGATTCTTGCTGAAGGGGTGTGAGTTACAACGTAAGATATTCGAAACAGTTGAAAAATGAACTGTATAGATATTTCGAATTTATTATGTAGATTGACAAGTGCAAAATGTAAAAATGAAGATTGAAAGAAATGAGAGGAATTGTGAGAAACAATAATTAATTCTTGTTAGTATCTTTCGAGCTTTCATCTGAATTGCTAACGTCGGTGCATGGTGACGCGGTAACGCACTGGACTTCCGTGGGAAGGTCGCCGGTTCGAATCCCGCGTTGTGCTATTCCCCTTGAATGACATAATGACAAAAAAACATACCGGTGTGCTTCGATCGTCTCATTTCGGTGTCTCATCGGGTCCAGTACAGTGGTGTAACCGGTGAGTTGGCTGGTGTGCAACGACTCAATCACTTAAAAAAACAAACTCCGCATCACAGCTCCGATTTCCAAATGAATTGATGTTAGAATGACGAAGGTTTTCTCGACTGCGAGGACCAGCAAGGACGACGACTTGATTTTATAATTAGCAATGGTAATCAGTCTTCCAAAGCGGTCACTGTCTTCGAGTGTAGTATCACCATACTGGATCTATTTAAACCACATTTGACACACACGATTGTTTACTGTACATATTTTTTTTATGATTTGTGCCGCACTTTTTTCTTCACGGTAGGAAAAAGTATCAAACACCGAAACAATAACTTATTTTTCAAAATGACGCCAAAAAATCGATCAAACAATTGAGTAAACATGGGCAGAAAATGCGCTAAACTAAAAATGCGCTAAAACCTTCCTTAATAATATACATTTAGGACCTTTGGAATGAAGTTAGCTGAAAAAGTGTTGTCCAAGCGTATTCGCCGTCGTAAAAAATATAAAGGTATAAAATTATAAAATAAATGTTTGTTTTTTTCACTAAGTGTACGTGTATGATATAAGTACCTCTTCTTTAAATATAAGGTTCTGTTTAAGTCATCTCATATAATAAGAATTTAATTGGGATCACACTTGAAAAAAATCTTATATTAATTTATTTAAATTCACCTTGAAATTTATATTTTGTTGTAAGACAAAGTACGAGTGTATTTTTAAGATTCAAGGTGTCGACGTTTTGTATAATTTATATGAGGTGGGTAATTTTGATTCTGTTTAAGATGCGAATCGGATTAGGGTTTAGGTTTAAGCTGTTTTGAATTTAGCTTTTCAATTTAGGGAATCAGTTGGCCTCGAGAGGATCAAAGGATCAAATATCAGATCAAAAAGGGTTTAAGTTAGCGAGTTTCTTTATTTCAATTTATTTTAATGGAAATTTTAGAATGTTTGTTTTATTGTATTTTTAAAACTGATATTTTGTGAACATTATTTTATTAAAAAAAGAAGATACTTACAAAATGGGCATGTGGGGTTTTGGAATTTTTCTATTAATATTTTTGTAAACGAATTTTCATACTATCTGTGCATATATAACGACATTTACATTCCATAAATCTGTTAATATTTTTTTTGTTTTTTGCCTTATATGCTTTTTTTTTATTTATTTATTTTATTATTAACAATAAATTATACAAGGTATGAAAAGTTCGGAAAAATATAGAAAATGTGGTATGATAAAATTGATGAAAATCTGAAAAAGGGAAGAATGATACACCTTTATAATATAAGAGTATGTATGACGAAGTGTAAGAACGCAGCAAAAGCGAAATATATATATTCCAAGATATAACATAGTGGAAATTTGTTTTATTTGCCAAACTTAATATCGACATTCATTTTTAGTTTGAACGGAAAAGATAACTGAAAAGTTCAAGTTCATCGTAAATGTGTAAACCCACAATTTGTTGGATAAAAGTAACCATTTCACTAGGTAAGGCGTGTGACGAAGTGGTCACATTACTTGATGCAATTTTAATTTTTCTTTTCTCTAAATAATTGAGCGCCCAGCTAAAAAAATCATACTCTGCATCTACATCCGTAAACATACTCGATTCTACTAAACCCGTCTTATATACACAGTACTGAGATAATTTAATGTTAATAACCACATCAATATCATGACCAATAACTCCCCATCACATTGAATTTATTTTTGTGTATAATGTCTTAGATAGCAACAGCTTGATACTCTGAGATATCAACCGCTTCATTATTGATATTATATTTTGTTTTATAATTTGTAGTTCTCTTTGTATTTTTTTTGGTACGATAATCAATTTTATGTGGGTATTAGAAAACATAGCCTCACTGTACCAGCTATAAGATAATGATTTGTCGTTTCCCCTGGTTAATTTAATTTTAATGTTGTGATATCTTCTTCATAATACGCATTTCATGTGGTTTTAAACTAATATTCAATTTGAAAAGTGACCAATACAAATTACGCGTATGTAGTAATAGTCTAGCTTTGTATCTAGCGCTTTCTTTGTAGACAAATTAGAAAGGCTGATACATTACATTGGTGTGAAGTGTCAATTTCATTTGACATAGAAATTTAATTGATATGTAACAGACCTACAGTAATGGTTACGAAGCTTCTCCTAGATTTTAGCCTTTGTCTCTGCTTCTGACACTTGCACATGAGGGTGGTGTAGTTCGGTCTCTTGAGCAACTTTCTCTGTGCGGGCTACAGTTTGGCACCGAGTCGCGGAAATGGTGGTTCTAACAAGAATTCGTACTTAAACGATCGGCACAGGTTTAAGGCACTCGTGCAGGGTGCGATATGACTACTTGTTGAGCGTGGACAGACTTATACCACACTAGGCATGTGTACTCAGCCACGGAGTTTCACAGTGCGAGTGCCGATACCCTGAGAAGGTGGGGGTCGGTACCCCATATGCTTTCTGAATTTCTTTCTTCAGAATGCAATTTCTTACTGTTGTCTTCCTCTTTGTTTTGGTGCAGTACAGCTCATATGAGAACGTGCGGTCTAAGGTCACTCCAAGGTATATTGGGTCGTTCACAAATACAACAGCGCTCTACCCTAATTGATATTCAGTGATCTTCCTGCATGATTTTTGCACACATGGAATGCCATCACTTAAGTTTTCCCAGGGTTGGGTTTCAGTTGGTTTGCGATATAGTTAGACTGTTTAGCGTCTTCACGGGCTTGTTTTCAATAACATTTAAGTTTTTATGTTGGCATACAACTGCAAGATCGTCGATGTAGAGGGAGTGCTTCCTATATCTTTCGATAAGTTGGTGTACGTTGAAGAGTATGGGCGCTATTACGCTCCTATGTGGCAGGCCGTTTTTTGTAGTCTCCTGCAGTTTTTTTTTCTTTTAACGTGACGAAAAATCGTCCGTGCTAGAGGAGTTGATTGTTAGCATGTGATTTTTTAGTAGGTTATATAGGTTATATATGACGTTGATCCCTTATGTACATATACTCACATCACACTTCTGAATCTAATCACTTAACATTTACAAAAACCCTTATGTTTTTTCAAATAATATAATATTTAGAATTATATATTAACTTACGTTATACATTTTCAGTATAGAACGTGTGCGAAAAAAGTGCCGATATGACGATTTGTTCCCTTTAACAAACGAACCGTATGAAAGAATGTGTCATGAGTTTTTGCGCCACACATGCTACATGCACACACACTGGCAGACATTCGGGAATGATTCCCAACTCAAATTCCTTGTAACATTTCACTTTGGACATCCTCGATTTTTGTGACATGAAAAGAAAATGTTTGCTCACGCAGCGAAAATCCTTCTTGGAAACTTATTTATTAAAGCTCTCAAAGTCCTAGATATCTTTTGTAAATTAAATATTTAGTATTCAATCGTTGCTTCCTTAAGACGACCCTTTTTTGCGATATAAGAGTATTAATTCCTATATGCTCATGTTTATACATTTATATTTTTATGAATATTACGTTTTGTTGTTAACCAACTATTTTCAATATATTATTTCGAGGTCCATGCATGTGCTAGGCTGCTTGAATAAATGGTTTCCGGGTTTGATTTATTTTTTATACAAAAATTCATATTATATCTTCTGGTTGGCTTCTGTCAGATAATTCTGAATACAATAGAAGTTCATTATAGTAGAATACAATAGACTTGGTATTTCATTTCAAAAAATATTTTGAAATCACTCATTTTGTTCATATTCATTAAAAATCTAGCTGCGATTGCATTTGTTCATTGTGAATACAGCACCAAATAATTGAAATATTTTTGCGAAACATTCTGCTCAAATATTTCAATAACCTCTATACAGAATAGTTATCCATCTGTGAATACAGTAAGTCCATGATTTATACCTCCATTAAAAATATATTTTCAAAGTTTGCTAACGAATTGGTAAGTAGGTTTAGTTTTCATTAAGTTATCGATATTTAAAATATATTTGATCACAATTTACATACATCCCTACATATTATGACGCCGTGTCCCTTGCGGGGTAGGCAGAGATAACAGATCTCCAAACTTTTTTATCCAAGTAAACAATCTTCACCTTCTCCACATTTACGTATCTCGTCATAAACAATCTTCTATTATTCATATTTCTTACTCAACTTTCTTTCAAAATCTGGTTCATTTAGTCCTGCCACATTTTCCACATTCCGCCTCTTCCACACACACTTTGTATTTTGTATATTATCTTTGCAATTGTATATTCTCTTTGTCATTCTTTCAGCATTCATACTCTCCACATGTCCACACTATCTTAAAGCTCTTTTTTATCTTACTTAAAACATCAGTTTTTTCCATGCATTCATTTCTGATGTCTTCGTTCCACCTTCTTTCAAACATTGAGAATCAACAAAATTTCCAATCATCAATGAAAAAGTAGATATTTATTAAATTATTTATATATTTCTTAAATTTGCACACAATTTAAAGTGTATAAGTTTCATAAAAAAAACAGAAGATACAAAATTAAAACATGTTTTCGAATAATTTAAACTAAGTCATTTTAAGCAAACAAATTATATAACATATGTAACTATATTCATCAGTTTCCTAAGACATCCTTCAACAACATAAAGTCTCCTCTGATCTCACTGTATTGGTAAAAGATGACTAAGAATAGTTCTTTAACATTTTTCCTGCAAATGAATATATTTATCCTGGGACAAAATTAAAGAATCATTTTTTTACACGAAAATGGCCTTTTGTAGGTTTCGTCTAAAATATCATTTTTGAAAATATTTTAACTACAAACGAGTATTTTAATCATTCCATTTTTGACACTTATCATAGTAAATGTTTCGAGTTTGGTAAAAGAAAAATAAGCAAGTTTAATTTATAGGTCGATCTTTAACTACCGACATAAAAAATCGGAGCCTTTTTGTTTTAAAAGTTAGTTGATTTATTTTTGTTGATACAATACAAATGAGTGATTTGAAAATTTGATGTTATTAATGTAAGTTTTAGAAATAACTGTGCCAGAACATAAACAAAAACGAAACTACCCATTATTTTAAAAAGCGTTCCAATCAGTATTTCACTAAAGACATATTCCTGTTATTGTAGATTGGAAGCCCATGCAATAAACGCGCCAGGTTGAACTGTTTCAAAAACAAATCTGATATAATTCAATAAGAAGCTTAGTAACATTGAAAAGTGGTTACAATTATCTAAGTTATTCATATTTTTCTACCTAAACGCCAAAATTGGTCAAGGAGATTCATTAATTTTTTTCTTATTTTAATGTTTTCATTATATTTTATCTTGAAGGCATGTTTGAGTTTTAGTGGAAAATTCATTCCGTTACTAGTTAAAAGTAAAATCTCCATAAGTTTATTAACACTAATTTTAGATAAACGTATTATGTTTGAAATCCTAAAACCTACGCAAATTCAAGATCTTTTGTTTTAAACTCGGGCCAAATAATTTGAAGCATTATTTTCTCGAATATTATTCATCGCTATAAATCAACATACATTTCAAATTTATTCAAACAACGTTTGGATCACGGTTCTGTGTTAGACAAAAGCATTTTGCATCAACATTGTTTTCGTTAGCTCTATGAAAACATGATTCAAATATAATATTTAAAATTATTCTTATTTTTGTTGTTTTCCAATGAAAATAAATGTCAATAAAACATATTCTTATTTACCTTACGGCGATTCAAAACAAGTAGGTATTTTTATTCTTAAAACTGTAAAATTTGTTTCACATTTTTTCAGGCCTTAGGTTTAATTAAGAGCCAGCAGACAAACAAACAGAAAGTTTCACCTGAAGCTATTAAATTCTATTTTAGACAGATTTAAAAAAATCTCCAATGTTTTCTTTTTAAACATGTTTTGTATTCACATGTATACGCCATGTCTTCTTATTCTTTGACCTCTGATATCTTACAAATTCTTCTTTAAGAATTGGTCCCACATAGTCTATTATTCCACTTTTTTTAAATATTTTCTCTAATTATTAATATTGATCTACAATATGTTGTCATATTTTCTATACCTTTTTTTGTATTATTAACAATTTATAGTATGTGGATTGAATCTATCTTAACCATGTATTATATTTATTGTACGTAATTTCCTTTATAGTTAATGGCTGTACTTTTGCAAAATTTATAGGCGAAACAAATAAATTGAAACACTAGTAAGTAATTAAGCACATATTTTTTAAATAAATCTTCTACTATACCTAAGAAAATAAGAAGGAAATTGTAAAGTTACTCTCATAAGACAATCTTGATATTTGATTTAAATATATTGTTTTTAAAATAATCTCATTGATTGAAAAAATATATATATACAATGTGATTAATTGATGTCAAGTATTGCGGACCAAAGAGGGGACCAATCGTAGTAAAAAAATCATTGAAAACGACAACGATTCTCGGATCATTGCATTATTATGGAAAAATAATTTAAAAAATTAATACTGGTGACCCATGCTCCACATCTAAGTTCCTAACTGATACATAAATAATATTAATTAATTCAAAGATTTTTGGTGTATGCGAGTACTAACATATCATTCCCCATTTTTTTCTAATTTACTTTTGATTAACCAATGAATTGAATAAGGGAAGGTGGAGCCATAGCTGGATGTGTTTAAATTTTCATTATTTTAGACTTTGATTATTATAGTATTGCCAAATTTTTAAAAGTCTCTCCAAACTCCTTGGACCTTCTATACTACTTCTATATATAACTTTTGGAAATCTTTCGGCATTCATTCTTTCTACGTGAGCATACCATCTCCATGTTCTTTTTTTTTCATTATAAACACTATATCTTCTTTCATTTCGCATTCTTTGATAATGTCATCATTCCTTATTCAGATATACATTATGTTTGCAGTAATCTTAATTTTATATCTTTTTTGCTACTTTCAAGTTTCACTTGCTCTCCTAATGTTGGGACCAATATTCCATTAGCAGTAACCACCTTTGTTTTTTTAATTAAAACTGAAAACAGCACTTGATGGTTGATTAAATTGAGTTAAGTATTGAATCACAAATCAGATTTCAATTATTAATATCTCATCTCATTTAAACCAGAAAAATCTATGAAAATCATTTGAATCCCAAATCATTTAAGGATAGATTTCACTTTGTAACTGAATGTCACATAAAACAAATGTTGTCAGAAAAGTATTCAAATTAAGCACGAATTTGAAAATAAGTATTGGTGATAAACTTTTTGTCGATATGAAAGAAAATGATGGATTGCTTGTATTTAAAGGCTTTTGTTTGCCGACATTTTTTAAATATAAACTCGTAAGGGATGGTAAATATACTCAATGTAAATAAAACTATTTTAGATTGAAGTTCGATTGTTTATTCCGAAATAAATAACGATTTTCGGAAAATTTAAACATGAAGAATTTTTTTTAACACTTAGTTCTAAAAACGTATTGTATAAAGTTATAACGGCTCCTCGATTTTTATTGATTTTATATTGTAAAGATTACGATTCACCTTTTACGAATTGAAGCACAATTTGCTTTTGAAGTGATAATTGACTACGCCACAGTGCTATTTAAGTCCAAAAAAATATATTTAAAATACACGTAATAGTAAATATCTCAATATCCAATGTTGTTTTTCTGTTCTCTTCCGAAACATCCAAATTTTACAAGAAATTAAAACTTTTTTCCTTATGTTTTTTTGATATATATTGTACAATATATTATTGGTTAACTATGAATTTCAGTTTAAAAAATTAGAAACCTTTTTGAACAAAATTCAAATATGATTTTTTATTGTTAAATATAATTCAATCTAAAAAGGTATGTGCAATATTATGTAGGTATTACATATATATATACAACAAATTACAACCTATCAATTAGGATTAATAGGTCATTAGAGCGTGTTGGTGTCAGGTAGTTACATAAATTGATAGTCTGTATCGGTACCCAAGATATACGGTTTCAATGCCTATTTATTATAGCCTAATGTTATAGAACAAGTATCGACAACCCACGGATAGTGAGCCAACTTCGATCAACTTCAAAGGTGCCCAATCTGGTGCGTATTTTTTTTAACATCTTTATTGAAACGGGCCTCTTAAAAATATATTTCAATTTTATTGATATTTAGCCTATTTTCATTAAAAACATCTTTTTACAGCCTCCGTGGTCTAGTTAGACACTTGTCTCGCAACCATGGAATTGTGGTTTCGTTCCCGATACAAAGGCCCTTAATACAAATATAGGACATCTTTTGATAAATTTTAAATACATGTCATTTAAAATCGTATACTAAAAAATGATGAAATTGTGAAATATCGTCATGCATAGCGCAAACTCTCAAAAAAGTATTTCACAACTCATTCTCCCAGTGTTTAACCCCCTTAGATAAAAACAGCGAGTGTTATTTTGTCAATTAAAAAAAAACTAAAAAGTATCATTGGCTTCGTCAGTCAAGTTTGAGTTGCCCCGCCACTGAGAAAGGTTGCCACCCTTGTGTTAGAACAATGACATTATGAACGTTTAAGTTAATTAACTAGACAAATGGCATCACCGGTAATATGATCATATAAATTTACAAACGTGAATAGATAGTTGTAAAGGGGATTTATTTATGTAAATATTTTATTATTTATTAAATATTCTTAACGAATAAACAACATTTTATTTCTGGAAATAAATATATACTGTAAAACATATAACAGTAAATTTAATCACCCTTTTCATTTTATATTTTTTTAATGAATCGCTTTAGATTTTTTTATCAAACACTGTTTATTCCATTTTTTGTAACGGTATAACTCTACCGGTTTCAAGTCTTTCACCTCATCATCAGGGAGGCACAAACAAGACTTATTTGTGCTCCCCTGATGATGAGGTGAAAGTCTTAAAACCGGTATGGTTATACCGTTACAAAAATTGGAATAAACAGTGTTTGATAAAACAAATTACAATGTCTCTAAATCTCCACAATGTTAATGCCTTAACTATAAATAATATAATCGCTTTAGAGTTCATATTTAAAGTTAATAATTTACTATAAATAGTAAACATATGATTCGCTAGTTTTATTTTAAACATTTTAAAGTAGTACATGTTTCGCTCGGGTGCATGTATAGTAGTACATGTTCCTATCGCTGCCAGACGTGATTTCTTCAATATTAGTGGATTTGAATCCCGAGTGAGATCATCCTTGAGGAGAGATTGCTTTTTAAACGGCGTTATATAAAGTTTTCCTTTCAATATAATATAATATCAAATAAAAATACTTTTTAGGAAAAAAAACTTGGTTTTTAGAAATCTTGCCTCAGTAGTCTAATTAAATTAATAAAAACTTGAAACTTCCCTAACTTCAGGGAAATTAAGTAAATAAACTTCATATTATAACATATATTATCAATATATGACGTAAAAATGAAATGACCAAGTCAGGAATGCAACAGAATCCTCTCTGACGGCAGCACTAACTAAAATAACAGAGGATCCAAGTGAGGAGAGGTGGAGAACCTTCGTGGGCAGAGTTAGGCAGATACTATAGATGGCTCGGAGAGATTACAATCCTCAGTCATGAGGGATCGACCACAAATAAGATAATGAGACGTAAACTATTGATAAAAACTGCTCCATTTATCTTAAGATATATTTCAACTTTATTGATGTTCCATTATCAAAAATTTGTTTGCTTTTTTAATAAATTTGATGCTTTGTAATATTTGTAAATAACAAGAAAAACAATTACAAAATATTAAATTCTTCTTTCTTATATTATTTATTGATAAATATTGTTTTTAATACATTCTAATTTGTTCATGAAAAATTCAATAAATGTGTCAAGTTTGATTTTTTTAAAATATAACGTCAAAAGATAAATATGCTTTCGGATAATTCAAGCCACTAAGGTGTCAATACAAGGATTTCGAGTTAATATTATAGAAAGATGAAGCACATCGTCAGATTATTTATTCAATTCATCCTGATTTATTGATACAAAATTTAATAAATATGTTATATTAGATTTTTTTCAAAATTTAACGTCTAAAGATAAATGCTAACTATCGGATAATTCAAATAACTGAAGTGTTAATATTTCAAGTTAATAGATAAAGTCTAGCATCAGATAAGTTGAAAATCCACTGAAAATACATAAAAGATACAATACGGCTCGTTATTGAGATAAAATATGGCCTCGAAAATGTGTTACACAATTTTTCCTTATTTATAGCCACAATAATGGCCATATTATCAAGACGCGCCATAAGCAATAAAACTGCGGTTTATTTTTCTCATGAAAAATTGTGAGAGAATAGATGCTTAGCTCCAATTGTGCTGGGACCCAACAAATATTATATATACAGGTAGTCCTCGACTTTCGTACAGATCGCTACTGCGTTTACTAGTGAGTAATTGAGTTTTGTACATTTAATTAGTTATATTTTTCTCATCACAATTTAATTAGTCTGTGTAATTAATAAATTAAACACGGATATCAATAGCGAAGATGTTAATTATTTAATTGAATTTCACTCAGAATGTTTTGTCCAACGAATACATATTTGACCTAGAAGAGGAAAATATGATTCAAACTGAAATAGAAAAAGCTGATAATGTTAAACCCGTTGTTAAGGCTTTGACAGTCAAGAATATGAATCAAGTCTTCATGCAACTTGTCGATTTTTTTAATGTCATATAAGAATGTGATACCAATGGAGTGCGTGTATCATAAATGTAAAAGGTTATTCTAAGAGGCTCTTTATCTATCAATGGTGCTTTATCTATCATGGAAATGAAAAGAAGTAATCAATATTTGATAGTGGTATTAGTACGCTTCCTCATCTCTATTAATTATACTTCTCAGTAACTATTTTTGTGATTATATAAGGTTGTTCTGAAAATAATGATCTATTTAAACCTTCAAATTCAACCAAACATAACTTAAGAGTAAATAAACTTTACAGATCAAAGTAAGAACCAGTTGACTTCACACAATTTTTGCAAGGAATTTCAATTTTATTTATGCTTATATTATAGAATAAAATGCAGAGTTAAATCCAAGAATTATTGAAAGACATTTTTGTTGCTTCTCTGGTTTTGATTTTTATCTGGCGCAAATACTCGTAGTTATCGAGGTGCCTAAAAAGGAAAAAAATCGGGTGTCGATAGATCGAGTGAGTAAAGTGGATGAGGTAAAATTTTGTAGTCCAATTCGTATTTTTTTTAAATCAAGATCGATAAGATTGAGAAAAGGGTCATTACGATTATACAACAGTAACGGAACCCAGTTATCGAGCATTTTATTATTTTCAATTTGCTTTAAATATACAAAAAAAAGCAATACTAACACTTAAATCTTGTGCCATTTTCTGAACCGTTTGTTGCAAGTTTTACTTTCAATAAATATTTCAATTCGTCGTTTTCAACAGAAGCAGGACGTCCTCGACCCTCTTCACCTTCAAGACTTACGTGTTCGTTCCTAAACTTTTTAAACCAACGCCATACTGATTGCTCAGAATTAGTTCCTTCACCTCATGTTTGGTTAAAATTTCTAGCTGTTTGAAATGCATAATGCCCAAGGTTAAGTGCATGTCAAAAATCACTCGTTATTCCTCTTTTTTCAATCGCTTTTCGGAAGGATTCAAGTAATGGAAATAAAATACCTGAATCAATAAATAAACATAGCAGACTGTCATAAAAAAACAAATGTTTCCTAGCAAAGAACGTTCAAAGTGGTATAATATTAATATCAGCCATAATTTTCGGAGTAAACTAATATTTTGCATTCATGAATATTATATCTACGAATATTGTTTCCAATGTAAAATACATATTTTAAAACACAGCTCATCATTATTCATTAATTTTCGTATACATTTTCAGGGACCAATTATGTACCAAAGTTGAGGACTGCCTGTATTGCAACAACATAGAATACTAAGTATTGTTAAAGTTTAACTTGAGCAATTTTGTAATTTCGGCCACTCCTGGTGGGAGTTTCATATTTTCGGTACTCTCTCGAAGGAATTTCATAATGCTACATTATATCCTGATGTCAGTAATTTCGTTTCGAGGTTTTATTGTACTACCCGCTTGCAATTTATTCAGCTTTTAAGGTTTCCTTGCTTGTTTTAAGAAAAAATCAAATGATCTTTTTTGTTTGATTTAAATAATTCAAAATAAAAATGTTTTAAGGTTTTACCGATTCAACTGTTCAATAAATTATTCAGATAAAATTAGAAACTAATTTTGTGTTCGTGAAATATAGGCATATTCAATGTTCGTTCTAGGAAACGTCGATATACTCATAAGAGTTTTTGTTTAGTAGATATTTTTTTAACAAGCCATGCAATAACTTCAATAATTCTGAAAAATATACTTAATTTATTTTTAACAAACCTCTGGATGAGTTACTTAAATTATATAACACTTTTGTTGTATTTATTATTACACCACCCAGTAGGTGTAATGCCTTATGGATTTTTCCAACGAATCAGAAAGATGTTTTAAGGTTTTATATGAAAAAGCAAAATGAAACACTTTTTTACTTTTTAGGGTTCTATCGGGAATCGAATTCGAAACCATCCAGTAAAATGTCAATAATTTTTAAATTGATCACCACCATTAAAGTCCACCGTTATAAGGCTGAGGTTAATTACTACCACTTCTCTAAATTTTATTGTATAACCACCAACCCTTAGCCCTTTGATAAAAATCCAAACATTATTAAATTGACCACTAATCTTCTGGCATAACTACATGTTAATGCTAGGGTGAAAGAGATAAGATAAACAACAGGTTTCACGGGGTGTATTTTGTCTAAAGAGGTATAGCCTCCTTGCTCTGAAAGACTTGGAAATTTCTTATCAGGTTTGGAACGGGTATTACGAGAAAAAATAAAATATACCAAAATGAGGAATACTCAGTCATACATCGACTTTCTGTATCTACGATGAGAAGCAATCCATGCGATACCTGCGACACTGCCCAAATAATCCGGTGTTTTGTATCGAGGAAGTGCTAGTGCTGTCAAGGAAACATAATTTAGAACGAAACTTATTTAATTCTAAGAATTTTAGATACAAATAGATTTATATATTGTATCTGCTACTTCAGACACTTCAAAATAAATCCAGAGCCGTATTTCTTTCCATAAACACTTAATTCATAATCCTGTTCTAAAAGTGTCTCAGTTGATCAACTATATTTGACTCAATACAACTGTCAAGAACATATGTTAAGTCAGGCGAAACATATATAGTGTCGTCATAAATATTTGTTAACAAGGAAAGGGAGGGTTATGAACTCTCATCCCGCCCTTATCTAAACATCCCTGGCTCACGAAATCCACGATAAATAACGAAATCCGGGACCAAATGTAGGTCAACATTTCAGAGTTTATTTTTGAAGGAGTCTTTTAATAAGACACAGTTGTTCAAGAAATCAATCAAGCAGCGTCAAGGTAAGCACACTTTTTTCATTAATATAGGTTGGCAGTCTAGGGGTTGAGACGATGTAACATTTCTTGCTAAATTATGAGTCTCCCCCGCCGTTATATATCATCGCTAATCAGAGTAATTAATATCGTGGAAACTAATAAATCTCACGGAAAGGATCATTTGGACAAATTGGTGTTGAGCCAGTTCGAAGCTAAGGATGATGTAACACGGCGCCGATTTCCGAAGCTACCAACTCTTGGAAAACACTTTTCAAGTTATTCTAAGAATTGCTGCCATATTTCATAGTTCATTCAATTTACTCTGCGAAACTTGGCTTCAACTAGCAAGTTTCTGGTGTAACGAAGTACTTTATTATCGATTTTATCGGTAATCCAATTAGAATGTATTGGTCTATATTCATCGTCAACTTGTGAATTCAGAACTTTTTAAGTGCATTAATTTTTCTTCTGTATTTCTCTCTTTAGACTTGTTGTGATCTTAACTAAGACAGATTTTTTCTATTAAAGAATCTTGACTGACTGGGTTGTCTCAAGCAGTAAAAATTAAAAGTTTTAAAACGGTCGACTTGAAATGATTAAGTAGTAAAAGTTTTAATAAAATCCAATTAAAATACTCGATTCATACCAAATCATACAACTTGATATTTTTTTGTGAGGCAGGGAAAATTAAAAGTTTATAAAAAGTCAACAGTGTAAAATTCAGAATAATTTGTGTCATAAAAAAAGAACATAGAATTATGTTACGTCGAGTTTATTATCAGACGATGAAAAAGTGGAAAAAGGTACACAATAAAACGGTGAGTTTCCAAAGTAAAAAAGTCAAAGGGACTTAAAAAGACATACTTGAACCAGTAGCAAGTCAGTTTCAGCGATTTCGTGAATAATTCATTAATAATATTCATTAATAGTGATCTGGTGACTATTTGCTCCAACATCTTAGGTAGCATTGTCAGTTTCACCAATTTAGTGAATTATATACGTATAGTACTTATTATTAATATTCATTAAAAGAGATCTATTGACTATTTGCCCCAGCATCTTAGGTAGCAATTTCAGTTTTAGCGATTTAGTGAATTATATATGTACGTATTCATTATTAATATTCATTGAAAGTAATCTGATGACTATTTGTCCCAACATCATAGGTTGCAATGCCAGTGCACGTGATCAAGAGAATAATAGATATATTCACTATTGACATTCGTTAATAGTATTCTGGTGACTATTTGCCCCAAAACCATAGATAGTAATGCCAGTATACGTGATTAGGAGAATAAGAGATATATATTCACTATTGACATTCGTTAATTGTCATCTGATGAATTTTTGCTCCAACATCATAGGTAGTTATGCCAGTGCACATGATCAGGAGAATAATAGACACATTCACTACTGACATTCGTTAATAGTCATCTGGTGACTATTTGTTAAAATAGTTTTATGTTTCAGCAAAGTAGTTAATAATTTGTTTTGTACATATTTATTAAGTTTATAATTGTATCAATACTATTGGCATTTTTTTATGTACGAGTAGTTTACGTGTGCAAAGGTGTGGCTGAAAAACATTTGGCGTCCTTGCAACTGGGCTCACCCTCATTTTGTTATTTTTCGAGTATGAGGTTGTTATTATATGTACCCAGTCCTTTTGATAGCTTTTCGCTCTCAAATGTTTTTTTTCTGTTACCTTAATATATGTATATGTATAATTACAGTAAAATACATATGTCATTTACTTACTACATTACTATCAATAAACTTATTATAACTTTATTTCAAAATATGTATTCGTATATAATGTATAAGAGTGAAACATGGACATAAAAAAGAAATATAAGTAGCCTAATAAATATTTCAGTCGAACAAATAAGTGTTTAAAATATAAAAGGCTGATGTTCGCAAATAAGACTGCAGTATGAGTCTTTTTAGGTTTCATTTCCAACGCTCTTGAAATAAATCATTACATTACCAATAGTTCGTCTCGGAGCTTGATCGGTCACGGATTTGAAGGACATGAAGTTCCAGATTGTGGACCAACATAGATGGCGGTGTTTTATGATATCTCTGTATTTTTGAAAGAATGTATATGTTAAACTGAATTAAATTGAAGAGCTTAACTGTGTTAAAGAGTTTGAAATTGATACAGTTTAAATCCTTTGAATTCGAAGTTTATGGCGACAGCTTAATGGCGAGCATGCACCGATGGAACTCGAATATAAAAAAAGAAGAACAATTTAAGTAAAAGTTGATGATTAATCTTGGATGTTCAGAGAATGTGCAGTATATATAAGTATTATGATTTGGTGGTCAAAATAGTATAAAATAATTATGTTTCCATAACAATTTATTATTTAAACAATATTTCTCTTTCGCTTATAAATTTCAAATGCTGAACAGTTTATTTTTAAGCTTATAAAACTTGTTTTTATATGGTTTAAATAAGCCAGTCATGAACATTTTTAGAACAGTTAATGCTTCATGCGAAAGAGTAAAAATTTCTCTTCCTTAGCATTTTCACATAAATTTTCTCAGAAAAAGTCTAAAAACACGAAACACTTTGCATAATTAAATATTTCTCGAATGACTTAATATTGAGTATTTCCTGAGAAAGTGTCAAGTATTATCTTAAGTAAAAATCAATATTAGCTGTTTATATGGAAGGTGGTTTAAACCCGGAAATAAAACGAAGACGTATTTTATAAAATATTAAGTAGGGCATAAATAAAATCTGGAAAGCTAAATATATATAGTTTATGTACTATGTATGTTTATGTACAATGAATACATTTGTATTTAATATCATGAATGAATCTGAAATCTTTTCAAATCAATATAGAACTTGCATAAAAATACATTTATTTTTTCTAAGTACTACTGTCAGTTCAATTTGATACTGTTTGTTCAATAAAGTTTTATTAAGGTTTATGTTATTTTCACTACCGTTATGTACCGTAAACCTACTGGGTTTAATTACATCTTCATTTTTTTCTAACGAACCAGAAATATATGATATTAAAGTGCTTTAGTGAAAAACTATTCATATTTTTTCAATGGAATTTTTAGTTGAAAAATTTAACAGTTTATCATTTGGTTAGCTTTTCATTTGGAAGGTATTTTGAAATATTAAAAAAATATATAACAAACATCTTATTGTATTTAGAGACTCACACTTGCATGACAGATAATGTTAAAATGCATTAACTTTACTTTCAAAGATTAATTTATAATGCATATTAACTGTGCAGTATTAAAAAAAGTTATATAGTTTATGTATTGTATTTTATTTCAACGGCCATATGACCTTTTTGATATCTCAAACCCTACAACACCACATCCTCGCTTGGACCGTGAAGTTCTATAAAAGCCAACAAAATCATAGCAATCCCTTAGTCGCTGCCCTGGGGGTTTACGAGAGTAAATCCGACCTACCCTTCCGTTATAAGCACAAGCTCCCGAAGCATTATCTGTTGCCTGACTAGTCCACCTACAGTATTAGCTGGGACGACCAAGGTCTAAGTGAATGTGATGGATTACAAGTAGCCTGAACGAGTGGATTTGTTTTTGCTAAATAATTAGTGTAAGAATTGTTATCTAGTTATAAGTAGTATGTAGGTGTTAATTATTTCTAAGATCTCATATATTAAGATTTAATAAATAAAATAAAATGATATGTAGGAAAATAAGACAAATTAAGATTGATATATAATTTTACTGAAAAAATAGAATTTTACATTAACATGTAAATAGTGTTATAAGATACGTAAAACAGTAAAATACGAACGCACTCCAATAACAAAGCAAATCCATATATTGAAAAAAAATCTAATGAAATTTAACATTTATATGTGAATAGTATACAATAAAAAAAACAGCATAAAACAAACCCAACACAAATAACACAACCAACCTATTTAATAACTCAATTCAACCCTTCAAGAACAACATCTTAACTTTATCCTATTGAGTAGTCATACGACAGTTCATACAATCCCCATAATGATTGCCCAATCTATGAAGTCTTCTTATGCAGGAGTTGTACAAATAATTTGTTGTGAATGCGTCATTATGCAATTCAGTAATTAGACGGGTGGGCCTACGAGCAGCATGTAACATAACAAACTGAGTTAGTTTGGGACTACCATATTTGAATAATGAACTGACAAATATAAATAATATTGAGAGGTAAAACATCTTTCTTCTATCTGACAAAGTTGTAAGACTCATCACTTACAACAATATACAATAGTCCAAGTCAGTTATCGGGATTAGCAATTTGAAATTAATAAAACGTTAACAACTAACGAGATCAATTTAATTTAATTTATAACAAAATATGAAAAGAAAAATTTTAACACGGTTAATGAGTTATCTGTATCATCATAAATTCCTTTAAGGAATTCGCATACTGAGCGAAATATGTTATACATATATTATGTCATACTTGTAAAGAAATAAAGTTTTCTTTGAATTATTACGTTAACAATGAATGCTACGAAATCGCCCTCCGCGCTACCTCAGGTAGATAGCGAATGCTCGTTCTATTGTCTATGTATATATTTATACCATCTTCCCTTTTTACTGCAGCACAAGTGCTTTTGTTAAGGGGAATGAAAGATCGTAAAATTCCTTTAAAAGTGTTTTGAAACCGTCTTGAGAGCTTTTCCCGAATCTAAAACAATAAGAACAACCCTTTTTGTAGCAAACACAAGAGACAGAGGAGCTGTAGAAATTCAAGCAGACTTATGTAAAGGCAATAGATATTCATTGAGGCGCTCGGCATTGGTAACAATTTTCAATTATTCACGAAGAGTTTTTACTAGGTATACTCTAGTGGTTAAAATATATATTTCTATTCCAGAAGAAATTTTGCCATTATTGTACAGCATGATGCAGGGCTAAGAGGTTTTTTCCCCAGCAACGACCCTTAGCAGAGAAAAATACATTTATTCTGAAAATAACCATACGCCATATGGAGATACAATTTATGATTATAAGGTGAAGAGTATTCTAAGTAAAAAGTTTTTTCCATATACGATTATTATATGTTTCGAACTCGTTTATTTAGAATTGGATAACGTGTATTTAAACTATTTAAAATTTTATGTTAAATATTAATAAAGTAACCGCAACATAATAAAATTGGTAAAACTTTTAAAAAAAGGAGAGAAAAATTGTTTTTGCTTACATTATTTTTTTATAATATTATAGATGTAAGCATTCCTAGAAATTATTAAAAAAATATCGAAATTTGATAAAATCCTAGAGACGTTCACAAATTAAATTTGGGCAATTAAAGAGTAACGCAATGATAAAGATCATAAATTTACTTCGCATTTGACACAAGTGTACGTCCTATCTATATAAGTCCACGCTATATTGGTACAAGAAAGAAGTACAGATGTTTATTCGCTGCTGGCAATTGGCATTCGTAGAAATTATTTAAAAAATTATCGAAATTTGGAAAAAATCCTAGAGATGTTCACAAATTAAATCTTGGATATTTAAGAGTCAGGCAATGTTAAAGATCATAAATTTACTTCGCTTTGACACAAGTGTACGTCCTATCTATGCAAGTCCACGCTATATATTTACAAGAGAAAAGTACAGATGTTTATTCGCTGCTGGCAATAGGCTTCCATAGCTCGTGTGATACCCACTTTTCATGCTTGGATACCTTTCCTATATCCTTAAGGTAACAAAAGACTGCTCCATGAGGTTAATTAAGACTTTTTGCAGTTTGATCCACCGTTAGTTCTGGCTTTGAATTTCACAAGACTCTTAAGAGCGTAGTTGTCAAATGGGCGAACCGGGGCGAATAATTTCAAGACAGTCTTTATACTGACACAATTCTCACTATGTACACTGTATTTTTTTTCTGATGAGGAACTTGTATTTTTACCACATACGAATAAAAAATAAAGAACGTGCTTTTTATACTGATTATGGATATTCGAATAAGTATTTAATATTTTTGAATTTAATTGATGCAAAAGTTATTGCTCAATATTTCTTGAAATTGTATTTTTTTTGTATGGCACATATTTCTCGCATTTCAAAACAAGTTTTCTCTGCGAAATATATGTACGAGAATATTATAAATCTTTCATGTCCGCATCATTATTTTTTTTTCATATAATACTATTCGAATCCCTAAAAACACAAATATTACACATCTTGAATATAAAAAAAATATTTTTCTTACTTTATAAGTTCACGTAAATTTTTTTAATGAAATAAAATTAGGTTTTAGTTAAATATTAAATTCTTTGTATTTACCACAATTTTATTAAATGAGGTCATTGCCGGTTTCAAAAATACTTATCTTCTTCATCAGTTGAGGAGGAGCTACGTGTTTTGAGGACATTCCGAATGAAACACCCATTATCCTGTTACGTCAAGGGAGAAGGATGCTTATTTTTGTATTTGCTGGCCGCGTAAGAAAAATGATATTGATCCCAACGCAATGTGTTCTAGACATACGAATAAGATGGTTTTTGAGTTATGATTATTTTATGGACTAAGACACTAAAGATAAGCTGTCGTGTTTGTTGCATGTTGAGAAACTTGCTTCCAATCATATTGTACTTAAAATTATAATATCCAAGTTCATAAAGAGAGTTTCCATTTAGAAAAAAAGGCAAATAAATATTGTAGATTCTTACTCGAATTTATGTTGATTCTTTAGGGTGAAAAAGTGGTATAAAATACTATTATTTACATGCATAGTTCAAACGTAATATAGTTTGTGAATTTTGAGTATTATGATTTAAGATAATGTTAAATGCATATGACATACTTTTGAAATTAGCCTTTGCGAAGTTTGCTTATATAGCCCAACACGTGTTTCAGAAATATACGACAGACTGAGTTCTATAATAGTTTCATCAACAATGTTTAAAACAAGCAAATTGTTGTTCAAAATTGTTCAAGCAAATTTGACAGTATTCAAACTACGAGTATTATACTCGTATGTTCGAATTTTCAACTGAACTTTTAAGGGTAGAACATTTTTCAGCATAAAATTGTTATTTTTTTCTTACATTGATTTGGGAAAACGAAAACATGTTGGGTTATTTATTTAGTTTTTTGATCTTCTAAAATGAGTATTTTCAGAAAACTTTATATTTAAATGAAATATATAAATTTATCAAAAGGTTACGGCTTCAATTTTTTGGATTTCTACAATAGAATATATAATAAGGAATATTTGTTCTAATATTAGGATATATAAAAAATAAAAATATGCAAGCGAGACTTTGAGTTGACAAAAATAGTGAAAGTAAGATAAATGCATTGGAAGTGAGAATGTTGTGTAGAAAATGTGAAATAACAATGAATGACAGAATAAGGAATGAAATTAGTAAAGAATGCGGTGTGTAGGAAGATGCAGGGATTAAGATGAAAAAAGGCACATTGAGATGGTTTGGCCATGTAGGAAGATTTATAAAATTAATCTATACAAGTAGTAGAGAATGTACGATACATTTTAGAAGACTTAGAAAAACGTGACATGACCAAATTAATCAAATTCTGTAAGAGAGGAGAGTGGAAAACCTTTATAATTAGAGAGTATGCATGGCGAGGTGTATGAACGTGGTAGAAGTGTAAGATATTTATTTTGATGGAATGAAGTGGAGATCTGTTCTCTTTGCCTACCCCAATAGGAACATGGCACATGAACATGGTAAAAATAATAAATTTATTGTTTAATATTCTATATACTTCCTTTTTAATTTTGTTTGAAAATGTAGTACAGGCAGTGAATGTAGTGCATTCACTACATTCATTCATCTTGGTATTGTATTATTAGTCTTGAATTAGATCCGATGGTAAAAAAACATAATTGATATGAATTAATATCGAACTATATAATATTTTATGTGGTATTATTGTTTACTCAAAAAATTGATAACTAAAATCTTGAGATAATGAAAACGACAAAAAAGAAGTTTGTATTTTTATTAATTTACTGAGAAAATTTATGACATTTAAGTGTCTTTTTGAGATTTTGGTTGACATAACTTTTATATGTCAACCAAAATCTCAAAAGTTTGAGATTTTGGTTGACATAACTTTTATAACGGAATGTGGAAAAATATATCGGCAACCTCAGAAAACTATTTTACCAAAAGATGCATTCCTTTTCAAGGGGAATTTTGTTGATAATTAGATATACTTAGTGTGTTTTTTTTTTATATAATTAGATGTACTTAGTGTGCATTGGTAAATAAAAGGCTGATGCTCGCAAATAAGACTGCAGTATGAGCCGTTTTTAGGATTCATTTCCAGCGCTCTTGAAATAAATCATTACAATACCAATAGTTCATCTCGGAGCTCGCTCGGTAACGGCTTCGAAGAACTTGAAGTTCCAGGCTGTAGACCAACATGCACGGAGGCGTTTTATGGCGTTCCTGTGTTCCTGATGGAATGTATATGTTGAACTGAATTAAATTGAAGAGCTTAACTGTGTTAAAGAGGTTGAAATTGATACAGTTTAAATCCTTCGAATTTGAAGTTTATGACCACAGCTTGGTGGCGAGCATGCACCGAAGGAACTCGAATATAAAAAAAAGAAGAGCAATTTAAGTAAGTTGATTATTTTATGTAAAAAAATAAATTGTTCAGTATTCTTCTTTTGTTCAGAGTTAAAACATTTAATGTTCGTTCGAGGTAGTTGTAATTAATTTATATTAGTAGACACCCCAATTTAAAGTTGATAAATCTTAAAAACTTAAGCTTCACTCTTTCTACCCCGCGTATATGAACATCGTAGCAAAGGGGCCAATCAGTGGAACAATATTCAAGCTGACTATTTTTATAAGCATAGCAATTTATTATATGTATCATATAACATATATAGCAATTTGCTAAGGACAGAGAGTCGAAAACTTGAAGAATACAACATGGAATACTTATACGGAAACCCCCTTTATAATTTCATGTCAATTCAGAAATATTTAAAATCAGAGTCGTCAATCTTGTGTACGCCAGGTGCACTTGCTTTCGCTTGTTTGCGAACCATAATGAAACTGGTGGGCGAATTTGTGCCGGTGGGTAGTCGTTTAATCTCAGTATAAAATAATTTTCAAAAATATACTTTTTTCCAGTGTAATGAAAGATTGAAAGGCAATATTTACATAAAATTTTGCTAGTTGATATATGATGAATATCGGATTCCAAAAGACGTCATTAGTATTAATTGAAATCTTTCTGATGTTTTCTCGTTTCATACTACTTTTCAAAATTACATACCATCATGTAAACAAGAAAACTGATCTCCACAACTTTCTATTCCCTTGCTATATCATTGCTTCTTCCATATCTGTAAATGATATAATACCTGCTCTTCTTTTTCTCATACGAGTATTTCTTACCTTTTCCTATGTTAAAATGTCTCCAACTGTGTATTTCTATTATCTTATCCTGGTCTACATCTTCCTCGTTCTTCATTCATTCCAAACATTTATATTTCTTCGTAAGTATTTCGTAACCCATTCTCATAATGTGATTAAAGAGGATAAAAATAAGAAATAAGTAAATTATTTGATGTACAAAAACTTAATGATGGAAACAATATTGTATTGTTATAATTACCTGGTTTATTTCCAAGTGGCAATATCTTCCAACCAATTAGAAAAAGTGTTAAAGAAGCCTTAGGTTAAAACCAGACAGGAATATTTAAAAAAATGTGAGAATCGACGGGAATCGAACTTGCAATCTCCGAGTTGAAAGACAGGCATCTTACCAACACGGCCACATATAGTATATCGATAAGAAATAAAAAAACATGTAAATTGGCTTCAAGTTTTAAACAATCCGAATACGACTATGCATTCGGTTTGTTTAAAACTTTAAATCAATAAATATTGTTTGCATATATCGTCGTGGTTCTACGGAAAGCATTTATGTCCATTTTTGCTTAAAATTACTTTTTGATGCCATTTTACTTAAAATAAAAATATCTACACATGGAAAAAACATTCATGTCCAAAAGTTATATGGTTTTGCTGTTATGAATTTTTTTTTTTAATATACGTTACTCATTTTTTGTAAGTTATTCTTATAAATAAATAAACTGTCTTTAAATAACATATTAAAAACTTGATTTTACATCGCCTTCCGAAACTTAAATTGCATTTATCTCAAAACTCAATATTTGGACTTAAATGATTTTCGCAGAACAATGACGATATACGAAATGCTTGAAAAAATATCTCAAATCTATATTTTGCATAAAAAATATACAGCGATATGTTTTTAGCGTATTCAAAACATTTATTCCACCTCATTATGGCATCGATCCTGTCTATTCTTTAAAATAACATAAATATGTATAAAGCCAATAGATAACTTCATGTACATATTCCGTTGTATAATATAAATAATGAAAGGATATGTGTATTCATAACTACCCGTATTTACCTTATATCATACGTATAGCGCAGTGAGAGCTATACATTTATAATACGATGAAGTGCCAAGAGTGATTTTGTTGAGTGATAAGTTTTATGGGCTTAAGGAGAAGGAATTGTTTCATTTAATATTTCTCATTTCAACTTATGAATTTAACAGGGTTGGATTTTCAAAACATCGTTTTTACTATTTATTAGTCAAAAAAAAAACAAATGAACGATCTTATTTTTATTGTAGATGTTGTAAAAATATTTAAATAAATCTAAGATGGCAATAATAGTTTTATACGTTATATTTTTGGATAATTAGTTTAACAATAAAATAAAGTTTCAAAGACTGGCAATTTCGGTACATGTTTTGTATAAATGAGGAATTCCCATTTGATATTTACAATGGAAAAAAATACATGAAAACACTTCCTATAAATTAATCCCATTTGATCACATACTTTAGTTGTTGAATAATACATAATTATCACTATATGTCCAATTCGCATGTTTTTTTAAAGTTTAAAATGTATTTTTAAACTGTAAATACTACTTTCACACAATGGAAAAATATAATGTGTAATTTCTTAGATGCATATACACTATCTGTCCCATGCGAAAGGTGACTGACGAGAAATTAAAATCAAGATATTGTTTATTTTTTAACTGAAAGTATCATATTTCATCACAAAAGCATCATGTTTTATCGCCTGTTACAATACTTAACATGAAGTCTGGATCCATATCAGCCGCTCTTTTCATGTCTCTGCAGTGCTCCACTCTGCAAACTTTTCGATCGTCAGTCAGTATAGACCTTTCGCTTGCCCAATTTGTCAATTAAAATGAGATGGACAATAGATTTAAGAATTCCAGTCATCGATGAGCCTAGTAGACGCACAACGATTATTTCGAAGAATTTCAACCACTTTTTGAACATTTTCTTCTATTCGAACTGTCAATGATAATTCAGGTCGTTGATCATCCTCAATGTTCTCTCTACCATCATGCAAGCATGCATACCACTTAAAAGCGTTCTTACGAATCATTGCTTTACTACCATAAAAAGTTTGAATCGTTTCAAAAGTTTCTGTGGCACTTTTACCCAATTTGAAACAAAATTTAATGTTGGCACGTTACTTCATTGTTCCTTTTCCGACCGAGACTAAGAACGTAACGGCATTACGAATGAACCAGCGATGCCACCGCTTTGAAACTTTTACGAAAGATAGTTGAAATGTGTCGCTACTTAACTCATTTATTCATCCACATATGGCGCTGGTGATTACGCGAAAATAAAATCAGTCAACTTTCCCATTGGAAGAACCGTGTATATTGGAAGAAGTTTCGACTTTTAAATTGATGTATATCAGAAACAGTAAAATGTTTGTCCCCAGGTTGCTGTCAGAAATCCGTCGATGTATATATTAGGTCCCCACATACGAAACCGGCGTTTTGCCGTACTGGCAACTTTGATCTCAAATATCTTCTCTTTGGTTAGGAATTTCAAATTCAAATTTATACAGCTATTTACTCAAGTATTTGTGTTTAGAAAATTATAATTCATTTGTTTTTTCCTCAATGGTTTTTTTTCTTTGCGTCACTCAGTTTACAAAATGGAAAACTTGAAATATCGCGTTATTTACGAGTACGAGTTCCACCGTGGCACCAGTGCTGCAGAAACGGCTCGAAGGATTAATGATGTGTATGGCGACGGTGCCGCAAAAGAAAACACAGTGCGTTTTTGGTTCCAACATTTTCGTTCTGGAAATTTCGACCTGCAGAACAAGCCCCGTGGAGAAAGTTGATAATGAAGAATTGAAGTCTATTGTGGAAGCGGATCCATCGCAAACCACGTCCAAGTTAGCTGCAGGCTGCGGTGTTAGTGATAAAACTGTTTTAATCCACTCGAAGCAAATTGGGAAGGTGAAAAAGCTTGAAAGGTGGGTACCTCACGAATTGAGTGAAGCAAATCAACAAACGCTCGTTGACTGCTGCGTTGCATTACTCAACCGGCACAATAATGAAGGGATTTTGAATCGAATCATTACCTGTGATGAAAAGTGGATCCTGTATGATAATCGGAAGCGCTCATCGCAATGGCTGAACCCTGCCGAACCAGCCAAACCATGCCCCAAGCGAAAATTGACTCCGAAAAAGTTACTTGTGAGCGTTTGGTGGACTAGTGCTGGTGTCGTTCACTACAGCTTTCTTAAATCTGGCCAGACGATTACGGCAGATGTCTATTGTCAGCAACTGCAAACCATGATGGAAAAGCTAGCTGCTAAACAACCGAGGCTGGTTAATCGCTCTAGGCCACTGCTGCTTCATGATAACGCTAGACCACACACTGCACAACAGAAGGCTACCAAATTAGAAGAGCTTCAATTGGAATGTCTAAGACATCCACCGTACTCTCCGGACCTTGCCCCAACAGATTACTATTTTTTTCGAAATTTGGATAACTTCTTGCAAGGGAAAAAATTCAACTCCGATGGGGCAGTCCAAACCGACTTCAAAGATTTTATTGATTCCCGTCCGAATGGTTTTTTTAGTAAAGGGATCGATGAACTACCTATGAGATGGCAAAAGTGCATAGATAGCAATGGTACATACTTTGATTAAATAAATATATTATATTAAAAAAAAATCAACTTTATGTTCCTCCCAAACAAAACGCCAATTTCACATGTAAGGACCCAATATAAGACATTCAAGTTATATATAACAATGCCGAATTCCACGCTGGACTACTCGAATGGTTCTAAAGTTTTTATTTCGGTTAGTTTTCGTTTAAATTATCGCCTAATTCATGCTGCATTCATTAAAGTAATAAAAATAAATTTTCCGTATACGAGTATATGAAGTAAAAAAGATTTAAACCACATTCTACATATTTTTATTTATTTCAGTAAACGTAATACGGGGTGGTCCAAGAAGGAGTGCACTTTTGAAAGTTCGAAATAAAAAAAAGCTTTACATCTGGAACATATTTATTACATCTGGAACATATTTATTAATAACTTAAAGCTAATGAAATGCAATTTTACTTTTCAAAAATAACGTTGTCCAAATGTCCTTGGCGGTTACGGCACTCTTCCAATCTAGCATGAAAGTTTTGGAAAACTTTCGTAAGGGTTTCCGTGGAAATAGACTCTATTTCTTCTCGAATATTCAGCTTCAACTGCTGCAAAGATGTTGGATTATTGGAGTAAACCTTATTTTTAAGGTAATCCCATAAAAAATCGGCTCGCGTCAGATCTGGGCTTCTTGGGGGCCAGGTAATGTTACCCCTCCTTAAAATCAACTTTTGTGGAAATATGTATTTCACTTCACCAATGCTCTCGTTTGAAGTGTGACACGTGGATCCATCCTGCTGGAACCACGTGTTCCTGTTATAGCCTTGCGATTTCTGCAATTTCGGAGCCAGGTAGATCCTCAGCATAGCCGTATATCGTTCTGAATTAACGGTAATTGTCTTCAAATAAAAATGGCCCGATGATACCCCATTTGACAATTGCCGCTCATACAGTAACTTTTGGTGAGTGGAGGGGCCTCTGATGTTTCAGCCTGGGATTCTCTGCCAACCAATACCGACAATTTTGTCTTTTGACAAATCCGTTCAGGTGAAAATGGGCTTCATCCGAGAAAAGGATGTTATTAAAATGAGTGAAGGTGTCGAGCATTTCATTAGCGAAATTCAACCTCGATTCAAAGTCTGCTGGTTTCAATTCTTGGACTAGTTGAACTTTATAGGGATGCTATTTCATTTCAAGTCGCAAAATTTGCTGTAACGTCGATTTAGATACACCTAAAGCCAATTAACGTTTGCGCGTTGACATTCTTGGATTCGTGCGTAAAGATTCTTTACTGATAAGACATTTTTGCATATAAATGATATGTAAAAGATCATTTAATATATCTTAAAATTTTAGTTTTTGTTTATCACATGCTTTTCGCATTTCAAAATCAATTATCTTTGCGAAATACATGTGTGCCGTAAATCTTTCTTCCACGCGCCTTTCATTGTGTTTGCTTCTTTTGTTATACAATTCCAAGGATATAAAAAGGCGATATAATTAAACCAATATTTTTTTAATATAGACGCCCTGTAGTTTATTACATTTTTGATGATGAGATAATTTTTCAACACCACTGAAAAAATGTTCAGAAGTGTTGTTTTCAAAATGGTGTCATATTATGAAGATCACTTCTTCGTCATTTTCATTTTTTTCTCGCGTAAATCAGATAAAAAAATTTTAAATAAAAAAAATACTTACTAAGAATCAAGTCGGGAATACATGGCGAAATATTCAATAAGTGGAAACCATAGTGTTAAATGGCAATCTGTGCAGCAACAAAAGTGTGTATTGGTGTATTGTCATACAATCATCTCACACCTCTTGACAGTTTTCCTCGCCGTTTTGTTTTTAGGGCATATTTTAATTTGTAGATTAATGACGCATAATATTTTTTACAAATCGTTGTCATAATATTTTTCTAAGCTTGTGTCACCTTGGCTTTTTAAGGCAGTAACGATACCAGAGGATCATGGTTTCATACCCGGTCACTATTGACTTAATTATTTCATTTTATTTTCCATAGCAGAGCATTGAAAAATCATTTTATCATTCAACACTTTGTTCCATTTGGACAACACTTGAGAGTTTTGGCGCTTATCTTGCGCTCACTTTATTCATGCTAAGATGATCACGTGTGGAATTCAAAGCACTCTGGTTTCGGAACACCCACTGGAATGAACACTAACTGCTTCGGGAGTAAGTGATTTTGCTGGTATGTGTTGACCAGTGTCATCTTCGCTCGATTATCTGCCGAAGTGTAAACTATTTAATACAATATTTCACTGTGGAATATGATGGAGAATATTCATCGTACATAGCATCTAAACGTCGTTAAATTTCCACCGGGATTTTTGTAAGAAACTTGATAACCGTATGTACTCAATTTAAATATTTCGGAATATAACTAAACAACATGTCTCCTATCGACTCTCGTTGAGGGAGGAGGTATTAAATTTTAACTGTTAAATCATCCAACTATACAATGGGCGTAGCTGGCATGGCATCTGTCCATACACGCTCTAATTTGTTCAGGGTGGAAACTCTTGGACCTTAGAGGTTAAATTAATATTTTGACAGTTAGTAGGTCCCAAAGTTTGACGGCTTGGACAGTAAAGAACAACCAGGATAAAGAAGAGCGATGAACTGGATATGTCAAAATGAATTAGGAAATAATATAATAGTCGAGCCCTTTTGTAAAATGAAATGAAGTAAAATTATAATTACATTTTTTTAAATCGCCAAATATGAATTTGAATTAAAAACTTTAGTCATTTACATTAAGGAGCAGAATTTTCATGATTTTTTAGTTTCAAAACTGTAATGAATTAATTTCAAATGGGGTACTTGTTTTTTTTATGTGGAAAAGTCTCTTTTTTGTAATAAAATATCACAGTAAGTACGCTTTATGATTTAATATCACAGTAAGTACGCTTTATGATTTAATATCACAGTAAGTACGCTTTATGATTTAATATCACAGTAAGTAAGCTTTGTGATTTAATTTATAAAACGTAGCTTATAAGTTCATTGAAATATTATACATTCAGGCGAAATAAAATCTCAAGTGAAGTTTCCAATAAGAATTTCAATAATGAATAATAAGATATCTTTCCACTAAACGATAGGCACCATGGTACCCATGGTAATATTAGCACTGATGTTTGAGAAAATATCAAGATTAATACAAATTTGTGATAGCGTAGGTGGAGTACCTCAGTTCTTGTTAACAAACCTCCGAGTAAACTTTTAAATTCTTTCAATATCGCAACTTGCGTGATTTCATAGATTGAGGGACACGGTGGATGTGTTAATTCGTTCTTTACCTTTTATTCTTAACCCAAATATTCCATTTACTTTCCTTTCAGTAACCATGACTTTGGATTCTGCAACATTCATTCTCAGATTTTTTGTTTACAAATACTTCATTTATCAAGCACTAAGTGAATTGTACTTGAATTGCAGCTCATTAACTCGATTAAATATATTTTTCCGGGATGATATCTCAAAGTAAGTTTCAAACAAGAATGTCAATTAATATTCTTCGGTATGCCCTAATCACCAATGCTTATATGTTAAATAATACCATAAGAATGAAGTTAAATAAAAAAATATCATTATATGCCTTTGAAATATCTATTACGGACATATGGTATAATGTAGTAGTAGATTCAAAGCCAAGAGTAGCTTATGTGTAGTTTCAGCAAAGCCTTTTGTAGTCCTTTAGATGGTCATTAAAGTCCGTCTCTGTTGATAATGACTGGAAGCTTAGGAGGGCAGCATTTGGTATATGTGAAACGAGGATACGGAGTAAGTGGTACCTTCTACAGGGTCTTTGCAAGGAGTATCAACGCCCCTATTACATAGCAAATGTCGCTTAACAGGGCGGATCCCTATGCGCTATTTATTAGTTCGCCTGTGCTATCGCAAACCATAAAATTTTTGTAAAATGCAAACTTAGCAAATAGTTTCGTATGCTATATTGGAAACGTAAAATATTTAACTCTAAAATAATATTAGATAATGTGAGAGATGATTTTTTTAAGTTTTTAACTTTCAGATACTAGTATGCTAATTGAGGTGTGGGGTTTGACCATATGAGAATAAAACTTAAAAAAAGAAAAAATCATCTACACTAAAATAATTATGTTAAGAGTACAGGGGTAGCATTTACATAGAAGATGCTTAAAAAAATCTCTTTTCAAACCGATATGTCTTGATTGAAAACAACCAAACAAGCTGTTTTCAAATTGTCAATCATTACATACATGTAAATAAAGAATATAAGTCACTTCTTATCTTGATATTTTTATTTATTTTGTGAGGAATATTTAGGTATAGTACAAATAGTATTTTTTTCTTAAGATTGTGCACGAATGTGTTTAATTATTAAAGTTAAAATTCATTACAATATAACACACAATGTAATGTGTCACAACTTCAATCGATTATCGCTTTCAGTACTTGTAACAATAATTAAATTTCTGTTTTAAGCTTCATTGTTACCAGTTTAACCTTGCGGTTTATTACTATGTAGCAATCTCTTCCAAACAACCAGAAGGATGTTAAAAAGGTCTTAAGTGAAAACCAAACTATAATTATTTAAAAAAATATATCTTTGTCCCAACGGGAATCGAACCCATGAATTCCGGATAAGAGTCAAGGAGATCGTTAACAATTAAACAAAAAAATAATATTTAACACTCTGATTAGGGGAAATCAAAGGTGTTAAATATTTTATTGATGTAACCAACGTTAATACGTTAATAAATTTATGACAAATATTTTATTGATGCAACCAACGCTAATACGTTCGAAAATTTATGACACATTCATGAATAATTCTTCTTTTTCAATGGTAAACGTCGTCGTGTCTGCTACGTCTGGAGTTTGGGCGTCACCAATTCACACTCCTACCAATCCTGGGCCAAGTTGGAGGCAATGCTTGGCAGGAAATTCATAGGCAGTTCCATTTAACGAAACAAAAAGCCTTTTTGTAGTATTCGCAGCATAGTATTGCCTTGAATTTTCAGTCTCTCAATCATTTGTCGTATGTTTAAAGTATCGCGTATGCCTCCGTCTTTTAAAACTCCAGCTTGATCTATTAGAATTTGCCAGTCTAAGTAATATTTTAATCTTGCTTTGAATATGTAGTAATACTAGGTTAGTCCAGAAAGTAAGTGTACTGAATTTTCGTAGGTTACAATTTTTTTTATTTAAACAAAAAAATTACGTGGTTACCGTAGTACATATGTAAGCTATTTTTCGACATAGTCGCCATTCCTCTCAATGCAGGTGGTGAAGCGGGGTATCAACTTTTTGATGCCTTCCTCGAAGTAGTTTCCCGCCAACCCCTCCGTCCACTTCTCCACCTCCTCCTTTACCTCCTCGTCGGTTGAAAACCTTTTTCCACCCATGTGCAGCTTCAGGGAGGTAAAGAGATAGTAATCTGAAGGTGCTAGGTCAGGGGAATGCGCGGGATGGTTCAGGACATCCCATTTAAACGAGGCGAGCAGTTCCTTGGTGGCGTTGGCCGTGTGTGGTCTGGCATTGTCGTGCAGCAGGCAGACTCCCTTTGTCAGCATGCCTCTCCTCTTGTTCTGAATCGCCCTCCGCAATTTTTTTAGGGTCTCACAGTATCTTGCAGAGTTGATGGTCTCCCATTGAGGCATATATTCAATCTGCGATCGTCACGGAGCGCATTTTCGATTTTTTCTACAATTTCGTCAGTCACAATTGAAGGTCTTCCGCTCCTCTGATCATCATGCACAGACGTACGACCGTTTTTAAACTCGCGACACCACTTGTACACACTCGTACGATTCATAGCTTTATCACCATATGCAGTTTTCACCTCATTATAAACCTCAACCGGAGGTTTTCCCTTCCAAACGAGATAACGAATGACGCCGCGTATTTCGCACTTGGCGGGAGATTGGATTGACATTTTTCACGAAACGTGTTGTCGCGTCAACATTTCTCAACGTACTGACCTCGAACTGGTCTCGTTGCGGAGGGGAAGGGTCAGGCTACACGGAAGTGTAGCCAACATGTCGAAAATAAAATCCATCCGGTCGTTAGAGCCTCAGTACATTTACTTTCTGGATACGCCTCGTATTTTACTAGCATGAGGTATGAGAAAGACAGGTCTGTAGTTATCACATTTTGCGTCAATCCCTTCTTCTGAATTTGAATAAACTTAAACTTCGTTTTAATTCTTTCACCATTTTACGGTTCTCTAAATTCAGTTGCAATATGTTAAGAATTATTTTGATGCTATCGCTAGTCATATTCTTGAGAAACTCTGCTTGGATTCCATATTTTCATCGCAGCATCGTGATGACCATTTCGACTTCCTGCAGAATTGTGCGTGATTCGTCTAGGGTAGATTATAACATATGTATTCTTCCTGAACTTGCATATCGTCATATGTGTAGCTCAACGCAATATTCTTTCCATTTTTATGACTATATCAATTTCGTTCATGGTGTTTGGTTTGGTTTGATTGTCCTCAATAGTCCACGAGACGAAGTTGAACTTCTTGAAAAGTATTTTTGTTTAAGGAACATGTCACCAGTTTAACTTTATAAACATGTTATAAATTATTATGTTTGCGGAATTCCACATTTAAAACATTAATTATAATTAAATAAATTTTACTTAGCCTTAATTTGTTGATTTTAACACTTTTTCCACATTTGTAAAAAAATGTATGTTTATTTTATATTATACAACTACTAGAATTGAGAGCTCTCTTACACCAAATATATTGCATATTTAGGGACACATCCCTGTGTCGTTCTGCATAATACACGGCCGGAAGTTTACCAAAAGCTGAAACCGCCGTCTTCTGTTTGCGGTTCCCCATTACTGACTGTCTCTTCCTTCCGCTGTCTTCCATTCTCTATTATTCCCCTTGGGGTATTTCTATAGCACTAAATAGAGAAGAATGTTAACCATTGCATGAACCCACGATTCGCTTCTCTAAGTTTTCTATTTTTTTGTACTGAAAATTTACTTTCTGAGAACAAAATTAGTTAGAACAACACAAGTATTTGAGAAAAAAATATTTAACCAATTTTAATGTATTTTATTATATTTGCGCTCTAATTGGTTATTTATTTCATACATGTTGTGAATGATAATAATTACAATAAAAATAAAATATATAAATTTTCACGAATGAAAGAGATAGAATAAGACACTAAAATACGAAAAATGCGTCGTAAGATTAGAAAGCATATGTTTGAAGGCGTTATTGGTGGGATCACGTTCTAAGAAGATCGAGATTCCTGCACGTGGAAGAAAGGAATTTTCACGTGTTGTAAAGAATTAAAGAAGTCATTAAATAAAATGTTCATGCACAGATTTTCAAGATAGGTTTTTATTAAAGATTTAATATAAATTCGCCTTTTTATTTAAATACTTAATCATTTAAAAAATTATACGAATAGGAAAAAAATAATTCCATCCTGAAAATAGGATTTCATATATAGGATGGCCACTGAAAGACTAGAGGGTTTGAAAAAGTCATAACTTGATCATTTTCAATTTTTTTTTACAGATTATAGAGTTTTACTACCTCAAGATACTCAGTAGCGCCTGCAGCAGGCCATTTGATTTCAACACCTAGCCAGAGATAACAACAACTTTTTGAACAACTTGATAATGAGTGATGAGGTCCAATTTCATTTAAACGGGTACATCAACAAACAAAACTGCAGATTTTGGGGTACTAAAAATCCCAGGGAATTACATCAACATCAATTGCATCCCCAAAAATGCACTGTTTGGTGCGGTGTTATGTCTGAAAGAGTAATCGGCCCCTATTTCTTTGCAAATGAGGAAGGTCAGAAAGACTCAACGGGGCCCTGTATAGGACGATGCTTGAAAATTTCTTACGCCCAGTGGTCGAAGATAATCAGGAAATATAGTTCCAACAGGATGAAGCTACTGCGCACACTGCCAGGGCGACGATGGCAGTGTGCGTAGTACAGCAATGTACATCCTTCAGCCTTTCAAGGGTCACCCTATATTTTTTTAATTTGCAGTTTACTATTTTGATAAAGGATGTTACGAGTTCCATGGACAGCAAGGTGAACTAACGCCTTAATTCTCGAAGAACTGAGAATTACCAACAGATTGTCAACAATATGCCTTCGACGAGTCCTCCGATTCTTTAGGCACATTACTTGTGGCCAAGGAGACAATTTGGAGAGGTTTGTGGTTACTGGAAGCGTGGAAAGATGACGTACAAGAGGAAGAGTCCCATTGCGTTGGACTCACCAAGTGAGAGACGCAATTGGGCTACCCTTAACAACTACCCTTCGAGCCGCGGAGTGCAGGGACGGGTGGAGATAAGTCATCAGATTCTATCATGGGAGTCACGATGTTCAGTAATGAGCTACACGACAGGATGATGATGATAGCTTTATATCTTAGTCCATAAGTACTATTATGTTGTTAGTCGTAGTACAGAATTAACTCATTTAAATAAGGGGTTTTGTACTTGTGGGTTGTGGCACACAAAGCAAATATGAAAGGGACGCAGCCGAGATGAAAGGTGCCTTCCAGTTACAAGCGTTTCTTCATCTTTTTATTTACATATATGAAAACGTGATAGTTTTTTTTTGTTTTAAATTTACATGTAAATTTGTCTTAACATGCTTTTTATAGTACACACATAATATAAAAAAGCATGTTCAGACAAAATTGTTCAAAAAACCATTACGAAGTTTCTTTGTCGAGGTAGTCAGAGGAGTGCTTTCTTATTGCGACACAATACATTTTCACCTGTTCTACACCTATATACCTTCTCATACAATTCCTATGATTTCTCAGACTTTTTGCATTTCCTTCTTTCAAAATATTATTTCCTTGATCCAATCATACTTCTCTTTGTTTTCGCCTGCTTAATTTTTCACTCATATTTATACTGTATACGAGGGTAAATCAAATATAAACGAGACTTTTATTTTAAAGCGCGGAGTGCGCGGCTGCCTCGAGGAGTGTTGGGTGAGGATATCAGGAGAGGGGAGAGCGGTCGTCCGGCCTCGGCAGATTCCGTCATTAGTATGGCCCACGATGTCTGAGAAAGAGGTGCACCCATAGATTGCGCAATGCATAATTACCAAGTTTCTCACTCGTGATGACGTAAAACCGGCCGAAAAAATGCGGAGACTGACAGCACAGTTCGGGGATTAAACACTGTCAAAGTCCCGTGTGTTTACATGGCATAAGAAGTTCATGAAAAACCGTAAAGGAGTCAAAAACGAGAGCCATGATCGTCGCTCACGGACGAGCATTACCAAACAGAACATTAACGCCATTTGTGATATTTTGGAAGGCGACCAACGTTTGACGGTTTCCGAAATTTGTTTTGAGATAGAAATAAGTTATGAAAGCACTCAATCTACAATATAATCACAAAGGACTTAAGATTTCGTAAAATGTCTGTTCACTGGGTCTCCCGTCTTTTGACTGAAGAACAAAAGTTGCCACGTTTGCACGTCTGTGAGCGGCTCTTGGCGTGGTTTGCACAAGAAAGGAACGCAGTCGCATCGTAACCTGCAATGAAACTTGGGTACATCATTACATGCCCGAGTCGAAACAAGCCAGCATGGAGGTGAGAAAGAAGGATGAGGCAGACCCTGTGAAAGCCAAGACTCGCTGTCAGCTGGTAAGATGCTTGCAACCGTTTTTTGGGACTGACGCGGCATTTTGCACATCGATTTTTTGAACGATCGTCGCACCATCAATTCGGCGTACTACTGCGAGATTTTGAGGGAAGTTAAACTTGCGTATCAATGCAAAAGATGTGACCAACCGATACGAGAAGTGGTTCATCTCCATGACGACGCGAAGCCTCATATTGCAGCTGTAACATGCGAACAATTAAAGGAAATGAGTTGGATACGACTGGAATATTCTCCATATAGCCTTGATCTATCGCCTTGTGACTTTTATCTCTTTGGGCTACTGAAAGAAGCTCTGGGAGGCCAATGAATCAACGACGATCATGAAGTGGAGGGATTTGTGTGCGAGTGGCTACTGACACAACCCACTTTTTTTTACAATGACGGGATAAAAAAACTACCGATTCGCTGGAAAAAATGCATTTCTAAAGCAGGAGATTATTAAAAAAATATGTGTACTTGGTCTTTTTCTTTCTGCAAATAAAAAAATTAAAAACAAAAAAGTCTCGTTTATATTTGATACACCTTCGTATTTATTTTGTTAGTTTTTTTTTCATTTATTCATTCTACCAACTATCTCAGTGCCCTCTTCTTGATATTTTATAGTGATAACATTTGTATAAACATAAACATTTTTAGCGTAGGGTTCCTGTATTCTGCAGATTTGATTGCAAAGCATCCCTATTAAATGTGTTACACATATACCATCATGCAATGTCCTTCGGTAGTAATCAGAAATAACGGATCTCCACAATTTTCTATTCATTCACACAACCTTTGCTTCGTCCATATCCATACATCTCGTCGTACATGCTTTTCTGTTTCTCATACTTCTCATATTTCCTTCAGGTACAATTTCTCCGACGATCTCCTTACTTTCTTTTCTCGGTTTATATTTTCTTCGTTTCCCAATTATTTCACATTTATATTGTGTTTTGTAAGTCTTTTCTAACTTAATTAAATTTGTAAGTTATTGTAAATTATGACAAATATTCATAAAATATGTGGAGGTCATAGCAAAATATAAAAACTAGAAAATTATTTTCAATAAAACTTATTATTCAACGTAGTTTTACATTGTACGATTATGTATATGTTATAACAGTATTGTGTTATATAAACTCAAGTAAGATTCGAATAACTTAAAACGTTTTTGATTTTTTTAATATGGATTGAGCATATCGCACTCACTGTTGTGTAAATAATTCAAAATATTAACACGTATATATATATATTTATTTTATGGTTATATTTCAACCTTTTTATGTCATACAACGTTTTATATTTCTTAAAACAAGTACAACATGGAAAGGATCGTTTTGCAAACACACTTTCATTTATAAATTTCGTACTTTCTCTATTAGCCCTAGAAAACAAGGCAGCATGGGGTTAATTTTTTCTCATCAATGTGTAAAGCATCAAATGTTGCAAGAGTTAAGTTTATATAAATAACACATTATGTTTGTCATCAAATTGGTTTGAGAACCAATCTGCTTGAATAATCTATCACACCACATGACACGGTGACTGTTGTTATATACTCAATGTATATAAATTATGATGTACCTGTATAACAAATCAGGTCCGTCGTAATCTTCGATTTCTAAGTCCAAAACTAGTATGAGGCTTGAAAGTGTAAACCAAAATCAAGGGACCACTTAAATGAAAGGGAACGAAAAAGTCAATTATTTGGTCAAATAATCCATATAAAATAATCTTAGTCTTTTCTATTAAGTTCTTAGTATGAGCTTATTTCAATAGCCACGAATAAAATTATGTGTATTTGGCAAAATATCATAAATAGGACTCTGAATCGACAACATAGGGAAAATAGAGCAGTATAACCCATGGTTTCGTTATTCATTTATTTGTGTTACATTCACGTTGATACAGGTTTAACCCAATTATTTCAATTAACAAAAAAAATTGTTAATGAAAAAAAAGTCTAAATATAATATTGTGACAACAGGAACGATGCTTCCCTGTGAAGTGGCTCAGTTATGCCTACAAATTTTATTAAGGAGATATGGAAGATATCGATATCGTAAAAAATCATTCAACAAGATTATGCCGTGTGCGAGTGGTGATGCTCTTAACATCTTTTTTCGTGAATACGGAACAATAGCGTACATAATTATCCGGTACATAAAACTATCCGGTTTTTCAATCTAGAGTTTGCTATCAATCTTGTTAACAATTTGTATATGTATAAACAGAAGCATATGGTAGATCTCTTTCAACGTTTAAGGGATAATATCCAAGCATAACTACCCAATGAAAATATGGAATAGAGCCATGGGTAAAATTTATACTCTTTGCAAGAACGGTGTTCTAGATATCTCTTTTGAATTTCCTCTTACATATGATTAAGTTGCACTCTTATCTACTACAAACTAGTAAATATCCCTTAACAAGCATTCAACATACTCGTATATGTATTGGGTGTTTAAGGAATTCTTCCACAGAGAACGCAGTTTTAACTTGAAGTATGTGCGAATGTGGTCTCAGCAAGGAAACGTTAGATCATAAGTTTGTGGGTGATACCTGTCAAATAATTTAATTGTAAAAGGACAATTTATATAGCGCCGTTTAGAGAGTAAACTTTCCTAAAGGGCGCTCTTACTTTACTGAAAATCTACTTTTAACGAGTAACTCAATGTCAAAGAATATGAGTACGCTTGTTTTATTTATTATTTCTAATGAAATAAATATATAAAAATAGTATTTTTATTTGATAAAACTAAATAATATTTCAAATTTTGATAGAAAGAGCTTACTGTATTATCAATGAACGAAATCAACTCAACGTTGATCACTGACTGGAATTACCTACATTTTGTTCAATAACCGTTTAAAAAAAGATATCACTGCATTATCTTATTCATAAAATGCGATATTTAAAAAATAGAACAATCAATTTCATTGACAACTATAATATTTCAAATATTTTGAATAAAAGTGTCGTATCTAGTCGTTGCATGGTGTCAATTGAAAACCGTCTTAAATAGTGTCACAGCGTCGTTAAGTGAAGTATGTTTGTATTGATATATCGATAGTTGAAAGCCCAATAATTATATTTTTAAATTTGGTGATTTTCAAAAGAACAATTCAAGGCGAGGGATTATTCCCAATATGCTTGTTTACTAGTTAAATCGGATATGGTCAAACTTTACCTAGGCTATCTGTATTACAGAATCAGTTGAGGGCCATAAAAAAATAAATAAAAATAATACAGTCAAATGGAACGATTGATATATTTAATATAAATAAAAAATTATATTTCCATGTATAATTATATGAATCAATTAAAAATAATCAGTAAGAAAAATTTATCTGCTTTTCAACATATTTGTTGTTTGTCGCATTGCAAATCAATCGATTCTAATTGAATTTTAACTAAAGCAAAATAAACATTTGAAGAAAAGGTTTACGAATAATTGATAAAATGCTTTCAATGTCTCAAAAATATTGTAATTTTATTTTCAGTCTATTAAACTTTTTTGTTATCAGAACACAGTTTCAGTGTGCTACGGTGAATTATGATATCTATTGTATATTATAAACCTGAGCAAACATTCAAAGTGCATATTTATGGAATGCTCAAAATATTTGTCAAGTGAAAACATCACATCGTTTGTTTTCCCAGGCAAAATTTCTCCTAAAAATAACTACACGGAAATGAATAAATGTATTTCGTTCGATAAAATTTTGCCTAATTAAAATATTCTATTGATTTTTTTTTTCAGGGTGATAATATTGTAAGTTAAACCTAAAAAAATAAACGTTGTATGCATCCAGTTAATTTTTAATCTAAGGAAGGGAACCTATCAGAGTTTCGAAATATACTTTAATTACTTAAAATCACCCAGCGAAGGTACTTTCACTTCTGTCGAGATTATTTTGTGTGCTTAACAATCCCAATTCTCTTCATATCTTCGCGAAAATTTTAAGTCTCTTTCAGAACACGGGCATTCTCTTCGATCAGGTGATGAGAAATTTCTTTTGGATACCAACACATCACATCACATTGTACAAATCTTCATTTACAGTCTACTCGACGCGATTATCTAACAAACTTCCGAGATTTATCAGATGTGCATCATCCATTTTTACGTTTCAAGGAGCATTGAAAAATTGTAACACCATTCAGAATATCCCTTTATTCTGATTTTCCTTTATTTCCCTTCCTTATACTTCAACGAATTCCTTACCTTTAGTTCTAGCAGTATTGTTAGATATTTGTCATTTATTTGTGGTTTTACTTAAATTAAAACGAATACTTTTTTGTAAAATCTTTCATGGATTGAAACAGTTCAAAGTATTCAAGATGAGCTGGATGGTTGGAAGAAATTACTGTATAAGACATTGGCTATACAGCAATACATGTTTAACCATGTACACAGAAGAATAAAAAAAATTATACATCAAAATCATTTTAAATTTATAAACTACCTGGTTTTATACGTGATTGTTTTTTTTAAATTTATTTTTCACAAGACAAGAAATAAACACAATTTGCGAAAAAAACAACAGGTAATTTAATTTGGACACACAAGTTTAATGGATCTGGGTTTGTTGCCTTTCATTTCATTTGTCGTGTCCCCAGTAAACTTAGCTTTTGCCTGTATCTCACTGAGGACATATATCATGAAAAAATAAATCGATACTTCTTTCCGGTTTTTGATTATATAAAACCCCATTGCACATTCTCATCAACCTTACAAACAGTGACATTTAATTACATATGTATACATCACGCGAATCAAACCCCTTACACTTCATCACTTCAGACAGAGCAAAACGTTGATCCCACAATATTCCACACATAATCATAAAAAAATCATAAAAAAACACCACACTCGAGAGCTCACATAAACCTTTGCTACAAGTCATTCCTCTTGCAAGCCCACGTATTCAAACTCCTGTCGCAATAACAACCACGCTCCGATCTACTGCCTAAATTGTTTTCCTCCCTTTACCTTTATTGAATTCGGCACCCCATTGTATATCATGGGAGCCAAATAAGCATATTGCCTTTGGGCAAAAGGTGTTTTAACTCTAGGGATGGTGAACATTTGATCAGCTGCCATATGCGTGTCATTATCTTTTGATTTTTCTGATAAGCACTTTTTTGGACATACAAATCAGTATTTTAAACAATCGATAAGTATAAGTGGCTTAGATATATTACCGGACCATCAATGTTAGAGCTTAAGCATTTTATGAAAAAAATGATTTCATTTAAAAAGTATTTCAGCATACTTTCTCGTATGGAAATCCCCTCTTGAATTATTGTACTGTGTTACTCTTTTGTTGTACATATAATAGTCTGGTGAGATTATTGTTACGTGACAGTCTCTTCCAACTCTCACGAAAAGAGTAAAATAAGTCTTACATGAAATTCAGACTAGAACCTTAGATAAAAAAATCTTGATTCCAATGGGAATTCAACCCACAGCCTTGGTTCGTTGAAAAAAGTTGTCGGATGGAAAGAGCCTCTTCCACCCAACTATCATCAATCATTGATGTTGTTTCTAATTTTTGTTTTATAATAATATTTAAAACAATTGCCGGAAAAAACACTACAATTCTGACTATAATTTATTTTCTAGAAACTTTTATTGTAATAACTTTTTATTTCAATATAATTTTTTTCTTTATTTCAGGTCAGTTTCAAGTTTTCCCAGTCCCTTCGAATCTTTTCTCATTCACCATTCAAGTAAGAAATTTTAGATATCAGTTTTAATTGACCTTCATTGAGGTTTATATTGAAGGATTTTGCATGAAATATGAAGACATTGTCTCTCCACGTAGACTTGTTGGCATGATGCCTGTCTTTCGACCCGGGGATTACGGCTTCATCTCCCGTCGAAACCCAAATAAATTCATAAACATTCAAGTCTGGTTTTCACTTAAAGAATCTAATACCTTTCTGGCTAGTTGGAAGAAGTTTTTACACATGAAACCCACCTGGGTGTACTGCATACAACGAAAATGGCGTAGAATATAATGATATCGCTGCGCACGTGGATGTAACAATAATAACGTACAAATGACAAACTTTTTTAACAGGGCTTGGTCCTTTGTAGCTAGATGGATTAAAGGCGTTCTACTATCTAAGTTTGGAGGTAGAAATATTGCAAATGTGTTTAACTGTTGAATATGATTACTAACTTCTCTTTATTCGAAAATTTAAGTACACAAATTCCGAAAAACGAAATGCTAATATGTCATTTACACTCAAAAATACTACAACACGCTCTGCGCGTTACTATATATAACACAACAGTAAAAAACATACTCACGGGATTATCTGCTATTCATTTCCAAAATGAAAGACCACCATAAAAACAAAAATACCACCCCAACATATCAACTGACAGCTGACCATCAAAACTATTAAATCTTTATTCACGGCTATTATTTTTTCAAGATTACATCTGGAAGCGGGTGGATAGAAACAATCATATTTGAATGTGCCTAATTTTATTACCAAATTTATGCAAAATCTGTTATAACAAATCAGAAATATTGAAATTATTGTCTATAAAAACATGAAATATGGTGACATCTGTTTTAAAATTCCACTTTTTTTTCATCACTTGGTATGAACTTCAGAACGTTCCGGATAGATTTGGTTAATTATTATAAATCTACAAAATTAATTTCATCAGAAGGCGGCACTACTGAATAACAAACCTCTGGTCTTACCTACGAGTATATATATGTATTCGTACATTTCGATTCCATTACGCTAATCCGCACGAGCTGCACTAGTTACTGAATTTAGTGCAGTGCTAATGTGTCTGTCAAACGGGAGTCAATACATAAGTCAAATTAATTCTACGTTTGAATGGAAAATGATCATGTCAATATGAAACAGTGATCAATTTGTTTATGCAAACATAGGCTTGCAATCATAATCAGTATTTTGACATTTGGTTTAAACAGAGCTTTACAATACATCGATGTAGAAATGGAAAAATTTCACCTAACAAAATAATTAATTAAATTTAATTATTGTAGAACGAAGAAATAAATAATATCTAATAACAAAATTTAATCACATATATTTTTAGTTGATGATACGCTTGTTTTACTTGATTCCCATCAATACCTATGTTTTTAAAAAAAGGTCCCACGCTGATTTACATTTCAAGTTTGTTTAACAACTAAAATTTCACAAATATGAATAATCATTTGATTTTTTTGCGACCATGTAACTATCTTTATTTACTTTTATCTGGTTGGTTGTGAGATATTGCAGGCTGACAATAATCCCAGCAAATTGTTTTTACAATGAGGATAATAAATAAAAAAAATATATTTGGATGATTGTTAAAGGTTGCTACGTAACAATTAGCTCGCCAGGTTTTATTGAATACAACGAAAATGTATTTATGATACATGTATAATATCTGTGACCTATTTGATAACATGCCTGTCTTCCAGCACGGGTTCGATTCCCATTGGTACTAAAATTTTTGAAAAAGGTAATGAAATGTTGTGATATGAACCCAGACCTTTTTAACATACAACCTTTCTCTTTGATGTATTTTCTTTTCCATTATTTTGAATCCATTATTTTCCATCATTTTCAGAATATATGTATCATACTCGTATTTACTATGTTGCTATCAATAAACCTATATTTATTATTTATGAAGTGTAATGCTTATTTAAGGGCATTATATTCATTTTCTCAGTTTCATATGAGGTGATCACCAATACGAATACCGTTTAATTTTTAAGTTCGACACAAAGAAATACCTTGAACTCCTTTTCCAGTTTCTGATGGGCACAGCTGCAGTTGTCTTCTTTCCACCGCCATTCTTTAAGAAAACAGTATGCACTTTCATCAAATATGTATATTAATAATAATAACATTTGATGTTCAATAGTTTTTATGTTGTTTCACCCAAGCAGAAAATATAAGATATATATATATATATATATATATATATATATATATATATATATATATATATATATATATATATATATATATATATATATATATATATATATATATATATATATATATATATATATATATATGGTGTTGAATGTAAATTGGTAAGCGGCATGCATCATTAGATGCCGAAAAAAGAGCATGTATGTTATAAATGTGGACTGCGTCTTGACTGTGCGGTTTAATATTCCAATAGGTATAAAACAAGGATGTGTTATACCACCTTTGTTGTTTAATATTTACCTAGATTCGTGTGGAACTACAGAGGCCACAGTGTGGCATATACTCGTAAATATCGAATGGGAATGTATGCAGATTCATGTGTGCTGATAACATGATAGTGTTAGCGGAGAAGAAGAATGAATTACAAATTATGAAAAGTTAATTGTATGAGAGATACGAAGACAAAGATCTAAGAATAAATCCAAAGTCACGGTGATAGAAAAGTGTGCAAGGGAAAGTAAATGCGATATACGAGTAGTTGAGCAATGAAAGATTGAAGAAAGTTGAATAATTCTGCTGTTTGAGTAGTATTTTCTCAGATGATGCAAGAGTTACAAGATATATCGAACGGCGTGTTGGGATAGGAAAAAAGTCAACGGACCACTGAAACATGTATACTTAAATCAGAAGGTATGATAATCTGCAATGATCGCAGATCACCAAAGTATTCTTTACCAACTTCAATGTATGAAAGGGAAACGTAGACGCGTAAAAACATTGAAGAGTCAAATAAATGCTGTGAAAATGTGTGCACGGAGAATAATACACAGTGTGATAATGTTTGACATTATTTAAGATTGTAAATTTAAGATTGATAAATAAAATAGGATCGAAAAGAAATTTCTGTAATGGTTCGGCCATGAGGAGCGAATGAATGAAGGAATACTAACAAAACAATTATACAGTATGAAATCCTAGAAGCTGTATGAGAAATGATAGGTGTGTAGCGGAGGTGAAAGATACGTGTATATACCGAGACAGGAAAGTTTAAGGTTATCTCCTCCTTGCCTTCCACGACAGGAAAATGGCATTATGTTATATTAGGTCCCCACATACGAAACCGGCGTTTTGCCGTACTGGCAACTTTGATCTCAAATATCTTCTCTTTGGTTAGGAATTCCAAATTCAAATTTATACAGCTATTTACTCAAGTATTTGTGTTTCGAAAATTATAATTCATTTGTTTTTTCCTCAATTGTTTTTTTTCTTTGCGTCACTCAGTTTACAAAATGGAAAACTTGAAATATCGCGTTATTTACGAGTACGAGTTCCACCGTGGCACCAGTGCTGCAGAAACGGCTCGAAGGATTATAGATGTGTATGGCGACGGTGCCGCAAAAGAAAACATAGTGCGTTTTTGGTTCCAACGTTTTCGTTCTGGAAATTTCGACCTGCAGAAAAAGCCCCGTGGACGGCCGGAGACCAAAGTTGATAATGAAGAATTGAAGGCTATTGTGGAAGCGGATCCATCGCAAACCACGTCCGAGTTAGCTGCAGGCTGCGGTGTTAGTGATAAAACTGTTTTAATCCACTTGAAGCAAATTGGGAAGGTGAAAAAGCTTGAAAGGTGGGTACCTCACGAATTGAGTGAAGCAAATCAACAAACGCTCGTTGACTGCTGCGTTGCATTACTCAACCGGCACAATAATGAAGGGATTTTGAATCGAATCATTACCTGTGATGAAAAGTGGATCCTGTATGATAATCGGAAGCGCTCATCGCAATGGCTGAACCCTGCCGAACCAGCCAAACCATGCCCCAAGCGAAAATTGACTCCAAAAAAGTTACTTGTGAGCGTTTGGTGGACTAGTGCTGGTGTCGTTCACTACAGCTTTCTTAAATCTGGCCAGACGATTACGGCAGATGTCTATTGTCAGCAACTGCAAACCATGATGGAAAAGCTAGCTGCTAAACAACCGAGGCTGGTTAATCGCTCTAGGCCACTGCTGCTTCATGATAACGCTAGACCACACACTGCACAACAGACGGCTACCAAATTAGAAGAGCTTCAATTGGAATGTCTAAGACATCCACCGTACTCTCCGGACCTTGCCCCAACAGATTACTATTTTTTTCGAAATTTGGATAACTTCTTGCAAGGGAAAAAATTCAACTCCGATGGGGCAGTCCAAACCGACTTCAAAGATTTTATTGATTCCCGTCCGAATGGTTTTTTTAGTAAAGGGATCGATGAACTACCTATGAGATGGCAAAAGTGCATAGATAGCAATGGTACATACTTTGATTAAATAAATATATTATATTAAAAAAAAATCAACTTTATGTTCCTCCCAAACAAAACGCCAATTTCATATGTAAGGACCTAATATATGTCTGACAAATAATGCAAAATCGACAAGAAATTTTGAAACTCGAAACTTTATTTATTTTGGTTGTTGAGAATCAACGACGAACTTTTTTCGATATTTCTTAAATAAAACGTAAATAAATACGCGAGCTTACATTTTTCTTCGTTTGTTTGTTTGACTGCTTGAGCACTCTTGTCGAGGAAACCATTCAGTCGATGAAAATCCATCGAACCCAACGAAGAATGCCTCTCAGCAACGGAAAATTTCCAATTTATACAAAAGACAAGGAATAATATAAATATATTGTAAATATTTTCGGCGTTCGTTCTTATTTTTTTTTTTAAGATTCTGAATTATATATTTTTTTTCATGAAGAGGCCTTAAGTGGTGATATCGAATCAATTGAGAGAAAATACAGAATTTCAGAAACTTGGTGGTATGGTAAATTGTGATAAATATAAAAGAAGTGTACAAGAATTAAAGTGAATAAAACCTTATTCAACAGAAAAACAAAGAAGTCATGAAAATCAACAACATCTCAAATAAATCGAATATATAAAAAAAAAATTATAATCCTTTTTGTGTTTCTCTTGAGGGTTTATACATTTATATAATAGATTTTAACTGTTAACATTACTGGAAACAGTAATGTCAAAAGGAATGAAATAAATTTCAAAATGAGCGAAAATGTTAAAAGAAAAATTCAGCTTGAGCATACATAACAATATGATTATTTTCGTCGTCAAATTTTGAAGTTTTATAAGTTTGATCATTGTCACAAATCATTCACTTTATATAAAGGAATACATAAATAATAAAAAAAAGATCATTAGTATCGAAAACAGTTAGCAATTTTATTAAAAATTACAATTGAATTTATAAAAAAAACTTTGAAAAATGTGCACCATTGCATGTATTTATTTTTATTTTATTTTATTAACGACACAACAGTGTATTTTATATACAAATGGATATATGACAAGTAATACAAGTACTTAAAATGATTGTCAAAAAATACAAAACTTTATCTTAAACTTACATGGAGATAAAAAAAGCAGTACTAATAATAAATAACAGTCATTGTTTAAAATAATTTAATATTAATATGTATATTTAAGTACAATATATGTATGTATACCACAAAATATTACCAAACTTCACCAATCAGACTTACGTAATTGTCGAAGACTTATTTTAAAGTGGATAAAGAACTTAGATTTGTTTTTAGTGGAACAACGCTTACGTAGAACAAGAATTGGATTTTTTTGGGAATTTTATGGATAGATCTTGAGATATAGAAAACACATGGGATCACTTGCACAACGAGATGCAAGTTGCTTTACAGAATCGGAACCTTCCATATGTTGATTCTGGGTTACTCAACTCCAGAAGCAAAGTATTGTCCTTAATGTTTCGTTTATACTAAGTTATTTATATTAATAAATGAGAGCACCAAGTATTTCTAAATATTGTTGTGATATTCTGGCACTGGTTGTATGCTCTTCTGTCCCGGACTACGTCCCCCAGGCCGTGCATCTGCATCAGGTTATCTTTTTGCACCACCCATGAATTATTTGGTCTTCCTCTGGTTGTTATTCGAGGAAGATCCATGGAGATTGCCTGGTTCACAATGTGATCGGGTGCTCTGCGTCCAACGTGCCCATACCATCTCAATCGCCTCTCCTCCATCTTGCGGTTGATGCCTGTAACACCTAGGCTTCCACGAATGCGTGAGCTTTTTATTTTGTCTCTTAGGGACACACCGGCTGACCATCTTAGCATGCGCATTTCAGCAGTTTCTCGTTGCCTAGAGTAAGAGTTATACATCGTCCAGAATTCGGAGCCATAGAGGAGTGCGGGTCTGACATAATATATACTTATATTAAAAATATTAAAAACTTTTATCTCGAACACTTAGAGGCAAACCATTACACGCCACAGGACCAGCAATAATTAAAGCTCTGCCACAATACCCCGCCCTATTGAATCTATTCTGAACGATTAATATACTCGTATTCAAAGAATATGAAATTGATCCTAAAGTTCTACTCCTCTCCGAAGGAACATCTCTTAGACACAGTTTCCAAAGATACAAGGAGACATCCCATTACGGAATTTGAATACAAAGAGACAAATTTTCAAATTAACCTATTCGCGACACTTGGACTACTGTAGACTTTTTAGAATTGGACTTATGTAAGAATATTTATGACTACCATATCCTAGCACCCGCATTTGAAATAAATTGGAGTCTTGAAATTTGTGAATCAGGCAGACCAAAATAAATAGAGTTACAGCAAGTTTTGTTTCCTTTATTGGAAAACATCTAAGTTGGAATTGTTACACCATTATCTATAAGAAACCGTTCAACCTTTTTTCTATCGAAGGAAAATTTGCTTTCTACATAGACTCAAAAATACGATGTTATTTTTTGGAAAATACTAAAACGTATAACTGATAAAGGATTCAATAAAAAATTGTTTTACTTCGATGTAAAAAGGGTGTGACTAACTTTAAGTTTCCATGTGTTTGAATCAATATGCTCGCAAAGAAACACAGAAACAGGTATGAACCTCCTTCTATTATACAAAATCAAATATAATATATACTGAATAAGGTAGGACTCATTTTCTTAAAGAACTTACTTAATAAGGTGATCCAAGTGTATCTTCTTTATTTGTACTTGAACGTTTGAATAGCAAGCTTCGAGAGAAATATAATAATCTCAAGTCTTTTGAAGTCTCGAAATATATATTCACTCTTAAATATCCAATAAGATTCTTAGAATTGTATAAAGAATCATATTTTAAAATTAATATTATTTTCTTCGGGTGAAATAATATACAAAAGAGTGGTCTCGTGATTTATATATTGATAAATATAAATTATTTTGATAGGTCATGTTAAAAAATTCAATTTTAAATCATTTTATTTTAAGCAAATTTGGGAAAACAGTTTGTTTTAAGTTATTTTACGCGATATGTAGTTTATTTTCTACAAAACGAAAAACAGTCATGAAATTTAATTGTTTCTTAATTTATAAAAAAAATCACATAGTATGATTTTTGTTTGGAGATTTTTGTTTATTTAATAAAAAATAAGCACAGAAGATGAGGTTTATTTTCTGAGACTTTACCAGGTAGATAAGTATCGGCAGTACGAGCAAGTTTACGTGTACTAAGAGAGTTGAAAAGGACATTGAAAGAAAGACAGTGACAGAGAACAAGGTAAAAAGCACTTTATCAAATGTAACAAAATTATAATACATAATAGTGTGTTGGTATACAGCTTGATGTATAAGAAGCAAGCTTGGACTTAGCAGAAAAAGGATAGAAGCAAGATTAATACTGCTGGGATGCGTGCACTAAGAAAAAAATGTAAAGTGTCAATGTATGAACGAAGTCGAAATGTTGATATCAGAAATGATTCCATGAATACAATATGTAGATGTTTAAAGTAAGATGAAGAAAGGAGCGTTAATGTGGTATGAACATGTGAAGAGAATGAATGACGAAGCGATATCACAAGTCAAAAGTGCAAGGCTTGCGTGGAAGCGGTAGACTAAGGAAAACATGAATGGAATGGAAGTGAGCAAGGTTTCGAAAGAAGCCAAAGTGAATAGTAGAAGGAAGATGTTCGTGACGACATTTATGAATGTGTGTTATGATAGAATAGTATGGAGATCTGTTATTTTTATCTACCCTGCAAGGGACGACCTCCGTGGCCTGGTGGTAAGACGCTTGTCTACCGATCCGGAGGTTGCGGATTCGATCCCCGTTGGAATCGAGATTTTTTTTAAATGGAATTCCAGTCTGGTTTTTACTTAGGGCCCATTAAAACATATTTCTGGTTGGTTGGAAGAGATTGCCACATGGCAATAAACTCGCCAGGTGGTGAGAAAAAAAAAGGGGGGGCAGGGTGGGATTATATGTAAAATGGATTATATAGTATGTAAACTAAATATATTAGATTATATGTATAATAAGCACACCATAGTAAATTTCAAATTACGAGTACGTATTCTCGAATTCTCACAGCAGTCGTAAAATATGTTGAGCGTATATTTTATAAGGAACGCGTTATTGTTCATTGTTTTACGGATCGCTTTATTAATTTTATTATTTGGGGAAAAAATACCGAAGGAATATGTGAAAATGAGCTTACGTTGGATATTCAAAGTAAGCAATGTAAGTGACGCTTTAGCATTTCAAGTTATTTATTGTTGACGAGGATAAAACTCATAACACACTTAACTCAACACTGAATTTGTAGCTGGCATAATGTATATCATTTCAATGTATTTTTTGGCGTGGAAACCAAAACTGACCTTTGAGTTTAAAAGGGTTTGTAAATACAATTTTTTATTTTTGCATTATTTTTCATTCTTTGATTTTTTAAGTACGCATTTGCACAAAGTTAGTGATACATTCTTAAGTGAATAAAATATTTTCTCCCTCCAATGAAAGCCTTACGATTGTGAGGGAGGAGGGGGTAATAATGATAAGAACATCAGGATTTTTACCTACACCAGTTAATCATGGACAAGATCAATATTGAGCAGGAAAGACAAATTTTATCTTGTCTATATGGAGATTCAGGAGAGTTTTTTAGACACCGTTGGGAATCAAATGAAAAACACCCGGGCTTGAAAATTGCCGTTCTACCTACAAAGCTACAAAGACCATTCAAACTAACCATTATATGGGTTAAAATTTCATATTCTAGTTTAATAATCTAACTATAGTTCGGAAATTCTAGGATGGGTCCAGTGACAGCTCACAAATTTGCCCCAATACAACCTTGTAACGATGTTTAGTAATTTTAATTATTTTATCAACTTTAATATAATCCTCGATTCTAATAAATAGCAAGTTATTAAGGTAAATACATTACAAAAGGTTGTATCGGGGCAAATTTGTGAGCTGTCACAGGACTCATCCTAGAATTTCCGAACTATAATCATAAATAACATTAAAATATAAGGGATATTAACTTGTTTCCTAATTTTCTAACCTTTTATGCCGTCTAAATGTAAAGATTATTGGTTCGAATTCCAATCTGAAGTATTGTATACCCTTAAAGGAAATGAACATGTTTCCACTTAGTCTCTGAGGGATGACGATTTCTATCAGTTACATAGTTTTACTTTTGCTATATACAGTAAAACTTGGTGGTGGCAATCTGTTTCAAACCAGTTAGAAAGATGTTACAGTGGCCTCAAGTTAAAACTAGATTGGAACCCTTTTAAAAAAGTCCAATGGTAATCGACACCCACAACCTCCGATCCGGAAGACATGCGTCTTAAAAATTATAAGTTTTAAAAGTTTAATGATAAAAAGTAAGTCAGTTGTAATTGGATTTGACACTCGCTTTACTTTTTTTAATCAGCAATACAGTTCTAAAGCCGTTACAAAATTATTCATTTAAATATAAATACTACAATAAACTTTTGTTACTCGAGGCTTGTGCTGGAATTGTTTGGTTCAACAGAGAATTCCACCTGAATTTTCTTGAATACAAATTAACATATTTTTATCTGGTTCGCGAAAGAACAAATTTTCCCCCCATAAAGTTTTAAAAACAAAACGAGCGCCTTTATTTTCACAAGTCTGAAGTCATTAAAAGTTTCTACCCGAATCGTTCAACTGGCAGAAGTTTGCCTGTAGAAAATTGTTTCATACATTGCTTTAGTTTTTTCTTGTACAGCAACTCCTCGTTATCATGTTTAGAAGGAAGCTGTTACTTCACGATATCAAGGGCGATGGTATCTGAAGATACCGATTGGTTAAGAATTGTAGGGTTTTAAAGAAATGCTGTTAATTATGAATATAAATAATTTATTTTGTTAACAAAAAATTCAGATGTTTTTACTGCAAAATATCATGAAACCAGTTTTTATGAATTAACCCAAACCTTTTTTACCAGACCTCTTTCTTTAACCATAACCTATTTATCTTAATTCATTTTCAAACTTTTTACTTCTGTTTACATCTCTCATTCAACTCATTTATAACCATATTATCTGCATACAAAAGTCCACATACATGTATTGCACTCATTCTTATACTTTCTCCATCATCCTTTTAATAGCGCACACATGAATCGTTTTTTTTCCGTTTTCCTCCTCAGTCTACCTCTTTCACGCACACCTAGCATTTCTAACTTGTATACTCGCTTAGTCATTATTTCATAATTCATTCTATTCAGATGTCGAAACCATCTTAAAGCTCATTTCTTCATCTTACTTAAAACATCCATTTTAAGCATGCATTCATCTATGATGTCTTCATTCCGCCTTTTTCAAATATTACCACTCCACAAATTTTCCTTTGTTCACGCATCTCCACAACATTCATTTTACTCTTATTTTACTTAAATTTAATATTTAGGTTATCCACCCAAGAAAGGATAGTTTTTGGATAATATGATTTATATATGTAGTTTGAAATTTAAGTTTTATGGGGGGGGGGGGGGGGGTATGAATAAAAATATATCTCGTAATTTAAATTATCTTGGAGTTTCTATTAGAACTCTTAAAATATCTTGATATGTTTAAAACTCCTAAACTCCCAACATTACCATATTTTTTGGTAGAAACACTGAATAATTCAACCTGTTTGGTAAGGCCACTATTACACTTATATTGTATACAGCACAACCTGACCGTGAAATGAAGACCTCTTTGGCCTGATTCGTGAGACACCTGTCTTCGAATTTGAGGGTTGCTGCTACACACATTTTTTTAAAAGGGATCTAATCTGGTTTTCACTTAAGGCCTCTTTAACATCTTTCAGGTTGATTGACAGTTCGCTAGGTTGGGCTGTATACTATAAAAGTGTAGTGCAAAACAACCTGGCAGACTAATCAAGCGTTCAACCTAAGTTCACGGAGGTTATCATTGTTCATTATTCTCGTTTTATCTAATTTTTTTCTTTTTCAAAATCATAAATTTTATAATATATGTTACAACTTGAAAAAAAATTGTAATGATATAATTTTACAAAATATAGTCGTATGTTTAAAAGTCAATTTGTGAGGGTTAATTGTTATGTTATAATGAATTAATAAGATTGTTATTTAAGAGTTGAGCTTTGCTATGAACCCATTACATTTGATAGGGCCTTACATATGTATATTTACATAATGGATATGGTCGGGGCTATAAATATATTTTGAGGATCCATTTTATAAAACTATGCCATTTTAAAACTAGAAGGCTCTATGTGCATATTTACTAGAGGTTAGTCACTTTTTTTCGATACAAAATACCATAGAACGTTAAATGCGTTGTTTAATTTTCTCCACCCCTCGAAAGTCTTCAAACTTCACTCTTTTCTACACCATTGGTCATACCTATCTTTACTGTTTTCCCTCCAATTTAGGTGACATCTATACTCATGTTCAAACTATTAAAATTTGGAATTTTAAATTTCGGGAACCTGTGGTACAAACCTTTCCTATTTTTTTTAAATACAATTTACCAATCTACGAGTACTATTTTTCTCATAACCGATCGGTCACTCGCTGTCTCCTTCCAGTTTTCTTCTACTCCGAGTGTCCTTAGATCTTGATATTCGGATTCGGACAAAAATTTGATTCGAACAAAAATTTGATTTGGACAAAAATAATTATTTCTCTGTAAATATTACAAACATATCACATTTTACTTTATTTATGACATATTTAAAAAAAAAGATTACTTTATTAAATTGACTTTTGGGCCTAGCATTCAAGAATATTTACGCCCAAGTAATGAATTTAAGCATAAAGATCCCAATTTCTACAATATATTAAAATTAAAACTAAAACGTGACTGTCTTGAAACGAACGAAAATAATCAACACTTGATTAATTATACAAAAAACATAAAACTAGTGTGAAATAAAACAGCTCGCTTACTGGGGCCGAAGACAATATTGTCTCCTAGTCACTCAGTTCTATGTGTTCTAAACACTAATTCCATAATATTGCATCAAAAAATATTTTCTTAAAAGTAAAGATGTGAAAGAAACATATAACAACACTTAATCGTTCAACAGATCAGATCAAATCTTTCACTTTTATTTAATCGTGGATAACACTAGAACATTAACAAAAAGTCTAAAGTTGCATCCGTTTAATTTAAAAATAATGGTTACTTTTTTATGATTGAAGTAAAAAATAAATGTATTTTTAAATCGAAATAAGGCAGATAGAACTTTATCAATATCATGCAATTATATATCCAAGTGTACGTGATGCCAAAAGAGATCTCCGATTCCATATTCCAAGTACTTTTGAATATTAAACGTTTCAGTTTGGAATGTTCAAACTAGACTAGAAATATTTTATTTTCAATTTCAAACGTAGTTCAAATTGTTTTGAATAAATATTTTTTTTTCAATAGAAAGTATAAATGTTTTACTACAAAACATTTGCTTAGTTTCTCGAATTTTAAATGATAAATAGAAGAATGTTTCCATAATTTTAATACACAAACAATACTACATTACAATTTTGTTGTATGCGGTACAACCTGGTGAGTTTGTTGCTATGTGGCAACCTTTTCCAACCAACCAAAAAGATGTTAACAAGAGTTTAAATGAAAACTAGCCTGGAATATTTCTTCATATAAATGGTTATCAAATTTTCCATCGAGCTGTCAGATCTTTGGACCGGTGGTCAGTGTAAGAGATATAAGGATGTACTGCATGTGATGTTTAAAAATATTAACGCTCAGCACAACTGGGGACAAATAGTAGGAGATAGAGGTAAATGGGACAGAACTGTTGCTAGTTATCAGAGACCCAATAGCGAAAGAAGACGCAGACAAGCTGTAAATACTAAAACTTCTTGCCCCGCAACAGGTTATGCCTATCGCAAATTGGTTTTCAATTAATTTCCGGTGGCACCAACGTGAAGTACCCTGATCACTAGCTCTGTATGGTGTCTTATACTCGTTATGGGTAGTTGGCATACATATTCTTTGGTTCTTAGTATATGCATTAGTATACGTTCTTAGTATACATGGGGTGTGGGCTGTAAAACATCTGATACGAGTATACTCGCGGCCGGGCTCGCCTTCTATTTATTGGTGAGGGTATATCTCGACTGGGAGGATGTTATTAGATGAGGCCAGATCCTTTGAAAGTGTCTCTCTTAAATGTATTTTCTTCGACATTATCCTGAAATACATGTACTCGTATGTATTTTCAGGATATATGAACATACTATGTTGCTGTTAATAAACCTATTATTATGATTATTCCTTTCGTTTTCTTTAGAAATTATTGTGTTATAGTTTTTATAACATGAACCGATTTCTCCTAATCTTTCCAATAAAAATAATTGATACAGAAATTTGATCAAAATTCTAATTGAAACACATAATCGTGGCTACGACATAACAATAAAATGAGCTCCCAAATCCCATTTCAAGTTATTTGGGATTGTTTGGCCATACTCTATCCCGGTTTATAGTTAACATTCGAGTTGTTATATTCGTGAATGATGTTGGTTTTCAAATATTTACAGAGGTTCTTTAAGGGTGCACGCCGCTCCAGCGATAGTCTTTATTAACTTCCCGAAAATATATGATATTACTTATAAATAAATAACTTATATAATGTTGTTTTATTGAGAGATATCATAAATTTTTTTATTTAAAAAAAACAGATCATAGGCCTCACAAAATAAATTCAGATGGATTTAGGAAAGGAGGAATGCAAGAAATTTATTGGTTACAAAATTTTGCCAGAAAATTTAAGAAATGTATTTGTAAAACGATCAATAGTTCACTATCCACCACAATATTTGCACTGGCACTACTGACTATATTCTGGATAAAAGTAATCAACCACATTACAAGCACATAACATTAAGTCGAAAGGGTCTAGTATAGACTAATAAAACTCAATACGGAGCTCACGTTCGATAGTCACTTTTTCATATAGGTATTCTTGATGGTAGTCTCAATTGGACAAAATTGTATCGCTTAAAAAGTGCGTTTACTGGTTAGTCGTCGTTGCTGGCTCTCGTAGTCGAAGATTCCTTTGTCATTGCAACATCAATTCACACCAGCAAACTAACCCGTCACACAACTGTACTGGATGCAATGCCATACCAAAGTGGGACGATCGGAGCACACCGACATGTTTTTTTTTAATTCCTCTTTTATTGAAATAATAGATAAAATCGATGTCATAGGTATTCTTATACTCTCGAATACTAGACGAAAAAAAATACTGTGTCATTCGAGGGGAGTAGCACAGCGCGGAGTTTGAACCGGCGACCTTCTGCAAGTGTAACAAAAAATAAATAAATAAATAAAATAAAAAAGTCCAGTGCGTTAACGCGCGGCCATGCACTAATGGTCAATACGCAAAATCGAAAGCCTTAGAACCTCACATAACACATTTTGAAATCGTAATACTCAGAGTTGCGAGGGCGATACACGGGGTGGGTCAATACATCCAATTGTTTTTATTAGATTGAATATGCCAATAGCATAACAAAATTCTTTCTAAAGACGTTATAAAAACGAGACCATCAAGGGCTCCTTCACAGAAGCCTTTAAACAATTGGAAAGCTCTTAAAGGATAATCGAAGCACACTGTGCTGTATTTTGAAGAACAACTTATTTTACATAGTTTGTATTCTCTTAGCAGCATTTAACAAATTGTACTAAAATTGATAAATTGGAACCACATTCGCAAATTCCTCAACGAGGAAAGTTTTCCCAGTAATTTTCGATGAAGGATATTATAATTTTCTCCCCGCATTAAATTTACAAAGTTTTCTAACTTTCTCTTCTTGAAAGTAAATGATATATATCTATCTTTCGTCATTCGTTTTACCCCGGTACCATAACGGACTTTGAGAACCCTTAAGAAATATTATTACGTCCGTAATTATACAATGATTTTATAAAACAGTACTTTTTTCTGTATGATAATAAATTTGGAATTTAAGTTTGCTGGAAATCAGTTATATCTTGGAGTTAGCAGATCTCAAAGTTTTTACTATGTAATCCAATATGTATAATCATCACAAGCTTTTATGCATAATTATTTTATTATATATTATTTTGAAATTACACAATTATTTTAAATAGATTATAAAATAATTTAAGTATTTCTATACATACATACCATCATGTTATTTCACTGTTGGGGTAGGCAGAGAGGGCAATGCGCCTGACTTTCCAATCTCGACATACATATTTTGCCTCATTTACATTCATAGACTTATTGCTTTTCCTTCGTTCAAAGTGGCATTCACTTGATCCAATCATACTTTTCTTGGTCTTCCTTTATCGTGCCTTTCACTGTTTATTTATTTTCTAGTATTCATTCATTCGTTTTACAATACATACCCAAACCATCTTAGAGTGCATCTCACTCAACATATCAGCCTTAAGTTCATATTCATCTGTAATAATTTAATTCCGTATTCTGTCATAAGTTGTCACCCCATGTAATCTTCTCAGTGCACGCATTTCTACAACATTTACTGGGCCTTTTTCAGTATTTTTCACATCTACGTGTCACTCCCATACATTAAAGTCGTTACTAAAATACTGTTGAAGAGTATCATCTTAACAGATTTGAATCAGTTCGGATCAAGAATACACGTTTTAGGACCCCATTGATTTGGACTTTTCCAACATACGAATGTCGCAAAATTTTGCAACACATGAATGATAATGATATCAGATTTACTTTGCATTTTTCATACAATTTACTTATCAAACTCTGTAATTCATCTTCTTTCTCCGTTAACACTATCATGTCATCAGCACACAGCGATTCGCACACATTACTATTCGCCATTTGTCTGCCACCTATTGTACGTAGTTCCCTACTCGTAGTTCCTTCACGCATGTTAATATTAATTAACCAGGGTGACATAAAGCATTTTTAAATACATATCCATTTTATGAACTTTATTTTGTCCCATTCAGATTACCATCCATGCATTGCAAATCACAGCTCACATACATATTTGGTGGCGTCCCTGATATTTTATGTGTTTGTTAAATCCGCTGGTTTCAGAATACATATTGTTTCAGACGCCATTACAGACGTGCTTCTTGTTACAAATCAACGTGTAAATAATCCATCGCTTTGTGCCGATAACTGGAAACAGATCGCTAAAATCTACCTCGGGGATGGGTTTTCTATTCTAGACTCAATTAGCTTATCCTCCTGATTCATAACTAGGGCGAAGTATTTTGGATACCTGCACAAATAAATCAGAATATTGCCCCGTTGTATTGTGACTTTGGTATATATTTTTTTATTGCCCTGTCATCATGTTGCGTCTCTTGTCCTATTATAATAGACACCATTTTTTGAAACCTGAGGCAGACATCATTATTATATTTGAAATACTCGTCAATAATGACGATAGTTAAAAAAACATCAATGTAACGTTGTGTTTGTGTTGCTTCACATCGTCGTTGTGTTATTGGTTCTCTAGAGACTTGCTTGCTAGCTGTAATTGACGTGATCGTCTCTTCCTTTAAGCATCTGCACTTCTTTTTGCAGCCGTCTTATCATATTGATCCATACTAATAATTCTACAATACAATCAATACGTTGTCTTACAAAAACAATAAAAAATACAGTTGCAGAAACATTTTTAAAGATATTTTTGATAAAATGTTGAGTTAAATTTATTTTCGGAATGAAACTGTAAATAATGTAGAATTCGAATAAAACCAAATTCAAAATAGAGAATATATCTTATTGACAGAAAACTTAATATAAACATTTAATAACCAAATTAATTTATTCAAATAGCAACCGTATAAAGAGAGTGGGAGTGAAATGTGAATCGAATAAGTATTACAAAAGTTGAAGAATCAAGCATTCTTACTTATTATAAACTGCTTTTTCGTTGTAATATCAATATTGTAATGTTCAATAGTATTAAAAAATGCATTATTTACCGTTGTTAGTAATCATGTCAAGAAGAAAACGCTGTCATACTCGTATAATATTAAAAAAATGATCTAACTATGACATTCATTTAATTGTAACAATATGACATCAATTAAATATTGAATCGAACTATGACAAGACATATTCTTATCTACGATCTAAGAACAATCCATTTTTCTCGTTTGATGTTATCAACTGAGAGCTAAAAATATAAAATATTTTTTCGTTCATATTTTAACGAAATATAACATTTTTTTGACTTTAAAATACGAGTATATACGATATTTAAAATTTTCATCAGATCATTCAGCCTTATCTCGGTCAATTCCTAGTTATTTGTAGCCATTTAACGACGTTCTATTTCCAACTGTTTCGGGCATCCTTTAATATGGGCCTAGTCAATCGCATGTTTGAATGGCAAACATAACATACTTGCCACACCAGTTATTCAAGTCCGCTACATTATTCATTCCAGATTAATTAAACTGGCACTGATTACAAGTAATATAAGATCGTGAAAAGGGGATTGGATACGTTTTCCAAGGTTTTGAAAAGATGACGTCCAAAATTATATTTGAGACAGAGTAGAACAAGAAAAACACGGAAAAGGTCACTGGGTAGACCAACCCAACGGTTAGAGGATAATATCTCCCAGGACCTTACTTTCATTAAGTTTAAAAAGTTCAGCATTTCTCAAAAAGTTCCTGTGAATGGTTCTGCTTGAAGGCACATTTTATCTCTTTCCGGAAAACCAGGGTTTGTCTATTCGCTTAGCATGTTTTTTTGTCGATTTCCAAGAAATTAGCTATATCACATAGTTACATTTCATTTTGAGATATTCAATAGATTTTTTAAACAAATATTTATTTTAATCCATCCATAAAAAATATGGTATATAGTCGTAAAAATCCGCAAGGATATCCACAGATGAATTGAAAATCAAAACACTATTCTGATTTTTAGTGTCAATTTGAAAAAAAATATGTCAATATTTTTTAATTAAAATATGTGAAATAAACAATAAAAATATTAATCAAATTTAAAATGATATAAACAAAAAAATGTTTTACTTAGGATTGTAAGTTTGCGAAAAACTTCAACAGTTCAATCGGTTCGTTTATACTTTATGAAACATCTCGTATGTTTTCATTAAGGTTGTGGCAATAATTTCGTAATATCCTTACTAAGATAAGTGATTTTTATTTTTCACTCTCGCAAGACTGAGAAACTCACGTAGGCTCTGCCATACGTAAAATCCACATTCCTTTTAGCTTCGCTCAATTTCATTATTTAACAGATGTCAGCTGTTTCGCAAGCAATTAAGTTGTTGTTTTTTTCTATTTATTAAGTCGCGTTAATTCTTTGTTCGGCCCAAAAGTCACGTGGGAAAAAAGAATTGGGTGAAATGTGTATTTTCCTCCGAAATAAGACTCGAAAGAAAAATGTGGGTTCAGTTTTAATATCAAATAATCATTATTTGACTTAAATAATATAAAAAAAAGAGTTGTATTTGATATGACAAGGTGCAGATGATGGGATTATGATGATGATTAAGGAAAATACTTTTCAAATCAACTAACTATTAAGTCATAAAGGGTATTTTTTGAGTGAGTCTTCTTTTTTGAAATTGAGTGGTTTTTTTTATTAAATTTTTTTTTTTTAATAAAACACCCAATTTGCTTTATTTCAAAAAACGTTTTATTGGTCATTGAAGTATAATTTATGACATTTAAACACAAAAAACAATATCCACCAAATGTCCACCTCTTATAGCTCCACAGATATCCACTCTTTTGTCAAAATTTTCGATGACATTTTGGCATAATTGCGGTTCTAACTCACTAATAACGCGAATAATTTCGTCCGCTCAGGAATTGATTGGGTGTCATTTTTATAGAACTGGCTTTTCACGTAACCTCAGAGAAAATAGTCCAACGGTGTCAGATCACATGATCTTAGTGGCCAATTAACATCACCGTTTCCGGAGATTACAATATATAAAATAATTCAACAATTTGAACGCGTTGTTGTATTATATACGACTCCATTTTTATAAATGTCATAAATTACACTTCTCTAATGTCACAAGACTCGGGCAAGTTTGCGACGCCATCTGTGTTTTATCCAAGAATATAAAAAAATGCTCAATTTGAAATACCCTTTAATATATTAGGTGTTAACATAAGTTGTTTCCGTTTTTTTCCAAATTTAAAAATGAGCTCCAAAAGTAAAACAAAATGGTAACGGTTATACGCCATTCGAAAGAAAATTTTCTGCTCTACAAGATATTGTGTTTGCTTTTACGTTACAAATATTATTTTATTTGATTACAAGCCTTCAAAATGGAATGTCAAGTAGACGAAAGTGAGCATTTTCGACACCTCCTTCTGTTCGCGTTCAATCGAAGGAATAAAGCTGCTTGCGATATTTGCGAAGGGTACGGTGAAGATGCTATGAATGAAAGGACAGCTCATCGATGGTTTTTCTTTCAATTATCACGTCGAATTACGGACATGGTTGGACGAATTCCTCGAGTCAAGACCGGATGGTTTTTATCGTACAGGCATTGAAAAACTTGTAGAACGTTGGCAAGAAGTTGTAAATAATGAAGGAGAATACATTATTGACTAATTTGTTGTAATTTTTTGTTGTGTCCTCTTGTTCTCTTCATTTGAAAAAAAAACGTACACCACTTATATTAACACCCAATACATAGAAAACTGATTTATTTATTAGATATATAATACATATTTAGTGCCATGATTTAAACAAAGAAACTCTTCAATTACACAAAGAGGAAAACATTTAAATTTGTTATAAATATTTATGAAAAAATTGTGGATGTGCAGATTTTGTATTCAATGGATTTGTATTTGATTTAATCAATGTTGAAAAAGGCTACGGTTGTGAATTTATTTCCAAACTCTGCCTTTCTTCAAGTTTTAATCTTTTTTTCTTTACGCTTTCATCTTAAGATAGTGACTTGTCAATCTCATCAGTTCAGAGTATAAAATACTTGATAGTTGCATTTTATTAAAATTTATTCGAGATTTTTTTTATATTCAAGATATTTTTTATAAACTTTTTGAATTCTATCGAAAATAACGTTTCTAAACTATTTGGATGTAAACATGTGTTTCTAAAAAAACACATGTTTAGATCCAAATAGTTTAGAAAATTGCACGTTAAAAGATTTGTTATTTTCTAGTAGCATTGTCATCAATCCAACCCAGATTTCACAAATTAATGTACTAGTTCAAAAACTATTAAATATCAAGCGCATTTGTCTCGTTTAAAATAACACATCAACTCATTTTAAAGATTTTTAAAATCATATTCATTTTTAAGATTATTTATATACGTGTATATGCATTACTCGAATTACTTGTTTCGTAATTTTATTTTTTGCAAAGTTTTTATACTAATTCAGTCGAAATTTTTTTTGCACTTCGTGCTCTTCGTTTTAACACATTTTTTATTTAATTTCACAAAATAACTGGTCCGCAAAGGATTGGAATGAAATTTTTTTATTCATAAACACATACAGTTTGAGAAGCATTGATCTAAACAACGAAAACATTGATTTAGACATAGCTTTTTACTTAAATTTATTATGTGAAACCTTGTTGAAAGATATGCATATACCACTTTCAGCATTTTGATCTTCCTGAAAGTCAGTCTGATACATTGTGCAAACGTAATTATCATATGAAATGGAAGGAAATAAAAATGTCACAAATTCGCAATATTACTTTTGTAAGGATTATTTATAACAAGCATGACCTGACTTTTAGAGACTAAATCGAAAAATGAACCACATAAATTAGATTTAAAAAGAAATATTACACTATTATCACTGCAGAACACTTTTGCAATTTTCTCAATGTAAAGCAAAGATCACAGAGTTTTATTTTCTCAATATAAAGCAAAGGTCACGCAGTTTTATTTTCTCAACGTAAAGCAAAGGTCATGGAGTTTTATTTTCTCAATGTGAAGTAAAGGCTACGGAGTTTTATTTTTATTTCATGAATGAATTGCTTTAAAAATACGAGATAAATTAATATTAATATTCAAATTTTAATTGTAGTTTTGTTTCCTTGCATCATTAGGGCTGGGCTTCAGAATTGAAGATAACCTAATTGGTATCATCTGCTATGCAACATTCGTTGCAAAATCTGAAGATGACCTCCAAAATATACACCATAAACTCCATCTAACATCACAAAAATATACTTTCGCCATATCTACAGCAATCAGTAGGCTCTCATTTGTCCCTCACATGGAGATACTGTGTGAATATTGGAATTTACGATATGAGTATCTAACTCATTTATGGAGGAGAGGTTTCCGAATCCCTCTACAGTGCACTGGTATGTAGCTAGTTAGAATGTGGAGAATTGATGTAGAGCCTGCGGGGGATTCGTAACTCTCAAATGATGGAGAAAGTCCAAAAGATTTTTTTGAGATATCTCTACTTACATGCGTGCGGTTTCTACCCGTGACTATTATTTAAGGTTTTTTGTATGTACGAGTATGTTGGTATACTACCTCATAGGCGTGAGGAGAGATGTGAGAGTCTCTTATTATATCTTTAAGTTACTGACGAAAACAATATCTATTCTGAAAAGATATGTTTTTGTGTTAGTGACAAACTATCAAAGCTACAGATATATCCATTTATACTTTCAATAATAAAAACTAACACGTATATCATAGTGCTCATCCTTTGTTATGGGGGCTGTTCCTTATAAACAAGGCCTCGGATATTGACATCTTCAAATTTGAGAAAATGTTTTTAGAGACAACAATGCTAGCTTTCTTTTAATGTGAGATAGTTATTTCGGCTTAACAATTATTTCTTCTACCACTGGAGTAGGCCCAGAAATAGTTTGTCATCACATGTGAAAAGGTAATAATACTCGCACACGTTTAGTTCATGCGAGTACTCTACCCAGAGTGGGACTCCATTTTTAAATTTAAAAAAAAATTTACAAGACGAACCTGAAACCTCGGAAACTACTTACATTTACTTACATATCGAGAATCCCTTCACAATTCCAACATCAATTTGGTTGGATAGCGAATCTGTGACGTAGAATTTGTTTTAAGTGAGTGAGCTGTTGCACACCAGCAAACTTACCGGTCACACCGCTACATTAAATCTGATGGCACACCGAAGTGAGACGATCGGAGCACACCGGCATGTTTTTTCCATTTTTTAAAAGAATATACTCGTATATGATGAATAGATATACATACCCCTGAATACTAGGCGGAAAAAAATGCCTTTTTCATTTGAGGGAAGTAGTACATCGCGGGGCTCGACCCTATTACCTTCCGCACGGAAGTTCAGTGCGTTACCATGCGGCCATGCACCTCACATTTATACATATTGATACCATCGTTACTTAATTTAGCTGTTACATTTAATAAATGTACTAGTTATTAATTTATTCTAACATGTCTGTGCGGATATAATCATAACTTTTTGTTTCAAAGTTATTTTCGGTATCCATAACTGTGCTTTAAACTTAGTAAATGAAAATAATATTTGAGTAAAAGTAACAAAGATGAAAATATGTTACAAATAGTATATTATAATTAAAAAAAAATCATTATTCCACATTCAGGTTATTTAACCATCTGAAAATATCTGATGATTTTTGTTGACTTTCCGCAAAATCGATCATCTGTTTCATGATCACACGCACCACATTATCGTGAATCTTTAATACCAATAGTGATTTTTATACAAGTGTTTCAATGCTATTTTGATCACCTCTTTAGGCTAGTCGGTAAGATTTCTGTCCACCAAACCTGGTGTTGCGGGCTCGATTATCGGTGGCACATAGATTTTTAAAAAGGGTTCCAGTCTGGTTTTCCCTTTAAGCTCCAAAATAGATTTTTGGTTGATTGTAAGAGATTGCCACATAAAAATAAGCTCGCTAAATTGTACTGTAAGCAACGAAAGCAAACTATGATCATATCATCATACCATTTCTGTATTGTTGTTGAGTGATCATAATCGCTTTAAGGGTACTCCTGAATCCTTGTTCTAACATTTTAAAAACCTTCTGATGTTATCAGTGTTTACAGCCTTGTATTATATTTTCGTTGCATGGAGGTTGGTTGTATGTGATATTTACTTCCAATAAACTCAAAATACGTTTAAAAGGCCTTAAATGAAATTTAGACTAGTACTCTTTAAAAAAAATAGGGTATCAACGAGAATCGAACCTGCAACCCCCGAGCTAGAAGATAGGCGTCTAATCAACTAGGTCACGGAGGAGATCCGTTTCGCGTGTTGCTGTATTTTAATTAAATATATTCACTAAGATGTATTAAATTTTACGTTATTGAACAAAAAATGAATGAATCTCTATTTATTCAGCTGATTCAATTCAAAGTTGAATCAATCAAGTAATATTGAAAGAATAACGGAGAATCCGAGAATTGTGTATTTTTCAAATTTGACTAATTATTTTGGGTTTTGGATACAGGTAACCAAACCGAATTTACCAAATCATGGAATAAATCCCATTAATATTCTGTCCGTTTTGTTCGCCATTCCATTCAATAATCAGTCAAATCAACCATTGTGAAAGATGAACGATGAGTCAAGTACAAAAGATTGAATCTGTTTTGTTCATTCAAACATTCAATTTATATAAATTATCCAGAAATATCAAATATGTTTAGGAAAAAAATGAAAATCTACCCATAACAAATAAAATGCTGGATATTTTCATTATAAATAAAAAAAATATTTTGATGAAATAATTATGACCAAAATTGAAATAAATGTCCGTGCTATCCATATAAAGTAGTTATCGAGCACCTTCGATTCTTAAGTGAACAATCTTAAAAACTCTGAATTACTCGTATCTTGAGCGGTTGAGAAAAAATCTTAAAGCTCTTGGGAATAATCTTAAGTCACATTGAGACTAATCCTAAAATTTTTGAGTTATAATTTTCTCCTAGCCTTGGAACCTCTTTAGTTATCATTTTAAGAATAAATAGTCTTAAAAACTCTTAAGTTATCATCTTGAGCTTTTGAGAATAACCCTTAAAGCTCTTTTGTTATTCCCTTAAGAATTACTTCAAAAATTCTTGAGCGATTGAAAATAATCTTAAAAGCTCCTGAGTTGTCATCTTAAACTCTTAAAAATAAATTGATAAACGATGATAGCTAAAATTATCATCGTTTATCAATTTTGACCCTTTCGACTTCTGAAAGGAGCTTATGGAAAGACATTGCCATATAAAATAGATAAGAGTTAAACGTCCTCACATTCCTGAAATATGCGCAACAGAGTATCTTATTTCTTTCAGATTAGATTAAAAAAACTAGGGTTTGCAAGCTTTAACTACTATCAAAAATATTTAACCACTTTTGACAACAATTTTATCCTATCAAATCTGATCTAGACGCGGCTCAAGCATCACATGGGATTTTTCAAATAATACTAGTACACCATATACTATATGTACATATTTTTAGAGCATACTTACATATAATATTTATTTCATATACAGTCGATGTCTATCTAGTAATAATACGGTAGATTTTTTCATATAATTCATTTACCGATGAAATTGAAGCTTGCTAAAATGTTATACATAAATTTTATGGAATGTAGCATCACGTCAAGTGTTTTTGGTTTTAAAATATATTTTTTATTTGATAATTTCCGGAATAACATATCTTTCGAGATAAAATCAAATGAGGAAAAGCTTTCAAGATTTAATTTAACGTAATTATTTTTCCTCGTTGAAGCCACGTATAGTAACATTTCAAATACATAATTTACTTCCTCTCAAAATATGTAAGTTTTTCCCCGTATAACGGTGCTTTACAACCCTTTGCAAATGAAGACCTGATATTGAGATAAATTCTCCTTGAAGAAATTTTGGTTAAATTTGATCCTCGTTTGTAACATTGCGGGGGGAGAGGGGTTGCGCCAATATTGTTAGACGCTTCGTGCTTCAGGACATTCGAAAGGAACCTCAAGATGGATTCCGCTGAATAAGGTTTTGAAAATAAATTAAATTCTTTCGCGGTCGTTGTGGGCTTCAAAATATTTGAACATCAGGATGTCGTATAATATTTCGTGAACTTATTTTCAAGTTTTGTAAAATTATTTCAAATTCTATACTTGTTACTATTGAAAAACTTCCAAAATTGCTCAACTTTTCTCAAAATGATTTTTATTAATGTTTGTCGAACATAAAGTTCTATTTCTTGATATTTCAATAATATCATCACAAAGATAGTATTTGAAAAAATAAATACATGGCAACAGAAAATAAAGTGAGAATCCATAAAAATATGTTAAAGACTTGTAATTATATATATGCTATTGAAACCAGAGCTACCACACGAATGAAGGCACTACTTTGAGTAACAGAAATGGATCTTGCGATATATTATACGAGTATATCTAGTAAAACACTCATAATAAGATACACAAAAATAAGAAGAATGTGTAAAAACAAAGACATCGTAAGAAAGGGGAGACAGAGAAAACGTTATTGGTGTGATCACATTCAATGTATGGATGAGGCATCGTTTTTCCATATAATTTTCGTTACTCCATAGAAAGTCGGCCATCAGGAAGGCCCTTCGAGAGATGGATGGCTAAAAATCAGTCCACATCCCAGGTACAATGAAAAAAAATCTATAGGAAGGTTATTTATATATGTACTCGTATATTATTTTTTCTAACTGAATAACATTTGAAATAATTATTAATCAATAAGATACTTTATATTCTTTCCTTGACTATTATGTAGATTATATATTAGTCGACTTTAACTTAACGTGGAAACCTTTCCCGGAAAGACGCAGAACCGACTCACCCAGAGGGATGACTTGCCCGTGGCAGCTCTGCAACCCCAATCCTGAAGGGTAAATAGCAGAGAAGATGATGGTGATTATTCCATTAGTTCTCTTAAGACCGCTGACAAATTTCGTTCTATGAGCGAAATTTTTCATTGCTTAAATATGCTAGTGGCTATTGTTAATCTCGGTTTGTGTTGCAATTTATGGATTTGAAATGGTCGAGAAAGTAGGTTAAGGATATTAGGACTATTTATTGTATATAAACTGGATTATTGTATATTTTATGGTATATTCACACTATCACGCCATGTCTCTTTTGGATAAGACACAGAAGACAGATCCTGCTCCTTTTTGTCAACGCACACACTTTCCCTCTTCTACATCCCTGCATCATTCATGCTCTTCTGTTTCACAAAATTCTTTCCTATTCCTTAGTTAAATGTTCTTCAACTTGTTTATGTAAATGAGACAAATTTTTACCATTCTCTAGTGTGATATCTTCGGATGGTCTAGTTTTCAAAAGGAATACCCTCCACCGATCTATGTCCAGTGCATTCACTGCAGTTTCCTCATTTAGTCAACGCAATCTCGACCATTCAACTGCTCTATTCCGTAGGAGTTCTGGTTGAGTACTATTTTTTCAAGGTTCAAACTAGTGTAGTCTACCAATCCTAATGATTCGGACTACAATGGCATCCAGGTATAGCGTATAAAGCTTGCCATTATATCATTTCCTCCAAATGCTTTCCTCCCCTGATCCGAAAATCTTTCTAAATATCAACCATAAAATTAACAATGTATAGTACAAAACACAAAGTGAAAAATATAAAATAACATACTATTAGTTAAATACAATAAAAAATGCAAGACGTGGGTAGAAATAAATAAAATCTCTCTCAAGTGCAAAAGTAAACAAAATTACCATACAAAAAAATATTTTAAATTATATATGTAGAATAATCAGTCAAGACCTAAAATTCAGAAAATGCCGAAAGAAGATTCTTAGCATAAAAAAATCTACATTAAAAATACCCACCAAACCAGACATCAAGTTACCTGATTGTCGTAGTTTCACAAGTGATGAATTACAACGTGCAACCGTCGTAATCAAATTACTATTAACACAAACAAATACATTGAAATTACTTGTAAAAGATTCCGTGTGTTTCTAGGAGGAGAACGGAAACCATTATACACCAAAATATTGGGCTATCAACGATGTTTGAATAACCTTGCGTGTATTTAATATTTAATATTATATCGTGTTTTTAGTTCCCCAGGAAAGTCGTCGACACTCCTGCTATTTTGATCGCCTTAAATAGCTAAATCTATCAGCTGAAACGATTCGTGTACTTATTTTCTTTGTCATTTTATCGGATACATTTAAAACGGAGCTGTCAACTACGAGTACATCAAATATGTATGCATCGAATAAAATTTTCAAATAAGTATTTGCTTATGATGCTGCCCAAATAAAATGAATTATATATTGTCGTCGTCTTTTGACTTATTTTCCTTGCTTATTTAAACGACTTGTGAGTCATGTTTTACACGAATCAATTTAAAATGAAAGTATTGTTTCTTTTTCAAGGCACAAATAGTCTTAGATATAAAAAAACAACTTCAATTAAAAAAAAAAATTGTGATAAATTACTTTGATATTCCACACGTATTTCTATTCCATTCAGGCAAGTATCGATTGTCAGTTTTGTTTATAATCTTTACTTATTTAAGATAATAGATAAAAGTAAAAATGTGTGTAGCTGCAGGTTATAACACATTCAGTACTGTTTTTATAATAAATAAATCACAAAATTTAAAAAAAATCTTGCGTAGTGGAGTGCTAGTACTAATTGTGATATATGGAAGCAAAGCCTGGGCATTGCAATCGATTGAAAGAAGCAGAAAAAATGAGATAAAAATGTGTGTTTTACGTAGAATATCTAGTATTACAATGTTCGATAGGACTAGAAATTATATATAAAGGATGACTGATTGTTAGAAGTTAATGTGATAAGTGGCATAACAAAGTACTTTCTTATTAAATATTCTTAAATGGATTTTCAATAAGTAAGAGTCAAAACTTTTGATAGATTTTCAATAAGTAAGAGTCAAAACTTTTGATAGATTTTCAATAAGTAAGAGTCAAAACTTTTGATAGATTTTCAATAAGTAAGAGCCAACACTTTTGATAGATATTTAATAAGTAAGAGTGAAAACTTTTAATAGATTTTAATCAATTCTAAATAGCACATCAACTAGGTACTATAACTATAACCAATATTACTAGGCGTATCCAGAAAGTAAGTGTACTGAGGCTCTCACGACCGGATGGATTTTATTTTCGACATGTTGGCTACACTTCCGTGTAGCCTGACCCTTCCCCTCTGCAACGAGACCGGTTCGAGGTCAGTACGTTGAGAAGTGTCGACGCGACAACACTTTTCGTGAAAAATGTCAATCCAATCTCCCGCCAAGTGCGAAATACGCGGCATCATCCGTTATCTCGTTTTGAAGGGAAAACCTCCGGTTGAGTATAATGAAGTGAAAACTGCATATGGTGATAAAGCTATGAATCGTACGAGTGTGTACAAGTGGTTTCGCGAGTTTAAAAACGGTCGTACGTCTGTGCATGATGATCAGAGGAGCGGAAGACCTTCAATTGTGACTGACGAAATTGTGGAAAAAATCGAAAATGCGCTCCGTGACGATCGCAGATTGACTGTGGATTCCCCGCTTTACCACCTGTATTGAGAGGAATGGCGACTATGTCGAAAAATAGCTTACATATGTACTACGGTAACCACGTAATTTTTTTGTTTAAATAAAACAAATTGTAACCTACAAAAATTCAGTACACTTACTTTCTGGATATGCCTCGTATATTCGAAAATTGGCTAGTAAAGTATGAAATATGAAAATGTAATATTTCACTCTATTGGAAAAGATTTTTCATATATTCTATTCGAGAAGTGAATATCGTTAAGGAATAGTATTCCATAAGAGAATTTAGTATCAAAGATGACACAAAATGTGCAGTAGTTCCCTTTTTATCCGTAATTTTGCTTTCCGCGATTTCAGTTCCCCGCGGTTCTAAAATATAATAGTAGCTTAACAATATGTCATAATTTTCTATGTTGTTCACCTCGATTGATCTATCACACTATCACAAGAAGAAGGGTTAAGACAGTACAATAAGATTTTTTGATAGATTTATATTGTAATTACAGTAAATAGTTATCATTGTTCTATTTTTTTATAAGCTATTTCTTTAATCCCTTTTTATGCCTAATTTATAAATTTAACCTTATCATAACTTCAGTACTATCCGCTGTTTCAGACATCTACAGGGAGTCTTGGAACGTATTCTCCGCGAATAAGGAGGACTTCTGTACTCAGAATGGATTTAAAATGAACTTGCAACGGTAGATGTTTCTAAATGTGTTTTATTTTGATGTGACCTGACAATTTGCCTACCCACAATATATTTACCGATTGTTGCATATATCACACTTCACTTTCGTTTTATATAAGACAACCTTGCAGGTTTATTGACAAGTGACAATCTCTTCCAGCCATTCAGAAAGATTTGGATACCTTAAGTGAAAAGGATACTTTAAATGAAAAGCTGACTGGAATCATATTTAAACAATTGAATATCAGCGAGAATAGAACTCATAACCCTCGGATTAAAAGACAGGCGTCTTACCAACTAGTCTATGGAGGTCGTCTAATGGTCTAATTCAAGTGTTCGATTTTTTTAAACTCAAATAACCAGAATGTGGTAATAAACGAATGAACGGATATAATTTTTTTTTAAATTTAAGTTTAAGATTATTTCTAAAGTAATGAATTATTGATATTTGTAGAACCTTACTTTACCTCAGATGGTAATACAACTCTTGAAGAGCTTTTCCCAATCTCTTCCCACTCCCAGACTCTTAAGATACTGCTACATGTTATTTGAACATTTTTATCTCGGTCTGTCAGGTGGCCATCTTCCGTATTTTCTGGCTTATATAATAATGATCTTCGTTTACTATGATCTAGTTAACTGAGATCTAGTTACATAGTCTATCTATGTCAACCTTTGTGACTTGTTGCTGATTGTATGTATATGGTTGATTTCGAAATGAGAACTATCTTTCTAAATGTCATTCATGGTATTCGGTTTCCAAAGCTCTATAACTTTTGTTGGTGTTTGAGTGCCATGACCCACGCTTTTGATCTGTATGTTACAACAAATAAGATGATCGAATTGTAATTCTCAGTTTGACATTCCGCGACAGGGCCGCGGGCTTTACAGCTCGTGTTTTTACTGATTATTGGTATATATTTACTGATAATTATAATTGTCAAATAGCAGCATGTAAATTGTTGTGGCTGCTATTTGTTTGGAAAATCATATCAACCTCATTTTTGTTAGTGAGGACATTGCCTTCGTTCGCGTATTTGTAGCAGTTAAGAAAACAAACCAGAAGGTGCGTTATTTTTCTATTCAAAAGGCAAAAAATATACTAAATACCAATAACGAGATGTACTATATTAAGAAAACTTTTCCGAACTTTTTTAGTTTTCAAATTCTGTTTAGATTCATTATGTCGTTATCGAGTTTCCCACTTTGTTTTAGAACATAAACAATTTAATTTGTATTTATATTGTTAAAAACTTAAGATCAGTTTTAATATCTGTTTTCAAAGGTTATTAAAAAAAGTTACCTGTTTAAAAGTAATATTGCATTGTGTGGGTTTGTATGGAATCAATAAAATAAGACGGAATCGGAACATAAAACACACTCGACTGCATTTAGATATTGAATTATACTTTTGTTGCATACAGTACAACCTGGCTGGTTTATTGCCACGTGGACATTTATTCCAACTAATCAAAACGATGATTTAAACGCCTAAAGTGAATACCAGATAGAAAGCCTTTTTATTTTAAATCTGGGTCCCAAAGGAAATTAAACCCGCAACTGATGGGCTGGAAGACAGGTATCTGACCAACTAAGCTTTGGAGGTTATCGGTATTGATTTCACTAATTGATATTTGTCAGTCATGGATTGTACTAATTGATTTTCAAATTATCATGTGAGATTTTATTATTGGGTTACTGTTAAATATTATACTTCACATATGAAAAGCGTTATAATGTTAAGATTTTGACTAAAATAAAATGAAAAAGTATGCTTATTCAACATTTGAAATTCATCGGAAAATCTATTCCATGATTTAGATATTTTTGCATAAATATGTTAAAAAGTTATTTAGATTTAAAGCTTAAATCTTCTGCCTAAATCGATATCGACATACAAATCCCTCCAGTCTGATGATGGAAGTTGTTTAATAAAATGTAATTATCGTAATTTGACCATTTTAATCAGTCATGAGCACCGAACACCCGAAGCTCTCATCAAATACCAAAATAAACATCATTAATTACGTATCCGCTCCGGTGGATTTGCGAACATTTTAATTAATGAATCGGTTAAGGCTAACATTTCAAGAGGCTGTTTATGTGTCGAGCACTTGAATAAATGATTTAAATGTTCAGTAGTTCGAAAACGTCGAACAAAAAATTATTTAATATTTTAAATGATATCCTGTTGTAATTGATCGCTATAACTATGATGCAGCAAAAACCAAGCAGCAAATTACTTCTTGAAAATGCGAGATATCCTTTGTAATAGAAACTTTAATCTCAAACTCAATTAAATCACTTATTATATATCAAACTAATCATTTTTCGATAAATGTGTTACAGCGCAGTCATAGAACAACATGTGTCGCATTGGATCTGGTCCGGACCCAGACACGTTCATAACATATATAATTTAGGAGAAACATGCAGTTCCTTTTACTGAGAATTTTCAACATATTCCTATAGGAAAACGGCGATTTTTGTAATGTTGCATCTTCTAACATAAAAAAATTTAATAAAGTGCTCATTGACTGGGGAGAGCGAGAATTGAGAAACCATTGGAGATCTCCACATAGGTATGTAAGTGAATGATGCGAAAGTAGTGTTTGATAGAACATGATGTGATGTAGAAAATGATTTAGATGTGATTTTTGGGATTATGCTGCTGTTGGAATTATTTATACGGTAGTTTGGGATTTAAGTAGGTGTAACGATGTGAATGCAAGGTTGACTGAGTGTTTTAGTTATAAAGATAAATATGTGAATACATTTTTAATAAAATAAATAAGACACTTATTTTGTATTTTTTACTCACTACTGGTTTTTTTAGTTCACTAGTATCAAAGACCTCCGTCTTTCTCGTCAGGTGAAAATGAACTGAGGAGAAAGACGGGAGTTTTTTTAAATCGGTAGTGAACTCAAATAAAAATAATAGTGAATACAAAATAAAAAAGAAGTGTTTTATTGATTTTATTAAAAATGTATAAAAATGACACCACAGTGAAAGTGAAACAAACGTATTGCATTTTCTAAGATGCAACAAATAAATATGTAAAATTTGTGATTAAGAAATGAGACCACTTCGTCACAAACCTTATCTAATGAAGTTGTTCTTTATGTCCAGAAAATTGAATGGTTTTCACATTGTTGCACTTGTGCTACACGCTTTGCCTTTTAATTAAAACAATATAAATTGTAAATGTTATAAATTGTGGAAGGTAAAACATGAAATAAAGGTGAATGCGTGCAATACTTTCAGTATGTCTTTTTACTCGCCAAAGATACCTTGAAGAGACTAGAAACCTTCGAAATATGGTGCTGTGAGAGAATGCTGAGCCTCGCATGAATAAAAAAAATACCTTATGAAGATATCTTAGAACGTATGTAAAAATAATATTAATAACTATCAAGAGAATAAAATTGGAGTATTTACGGCATGCAGTGATAGAGAATTAATATGTAATACTCAAAATATTATAATATTATATGAGAATAAAGACAAAATCAGTCCTGGAAGTAGAAGAAATTCCTGTCTCAAGAATTTGAGAGTTGGTTTTAATGTACAATAGTACAAGATCCTTCTTCAGAGTAGTGTAGATAATAATAAAGTGTAGCGTAAACATTATACTATCAATCAATAATAAAAATAATACACACTGTGTTTTAATTCGAGGAACTAAATGTTTGCGGACTTTTAATGTAAAATAGATCTATTATCCCTTTCTTAAAATGAAAATTCTTAAAATGAAAACTGTATAAATATTGTGTATACATGATCATCAAAAATTTACTGCGACACAAATATTTAAAAACAAATTTTGGTCAACGCTTTTTCAGAAAACATACTTCACAAATAAAATACTGAATTTAACAAGAAAATGGTCAAGTTAGTCTACAACTTAGGTTGACCAGGAATGAAGTTTTATATGTTCAAGTTGATAATGCTTAAATTGAGAAAACTTTAAATTCAGTTAAAAATAACTGTTGAAATATAACTGAAAAAGAAAAATAACAATACACAAAAGGAAACAAAAACTGTTCATTATATTTTTAATACCACAAACAATTTAAAATGAATATTAAAAACTAGGAAAAATAAAATCAGGCAGACAAAATAGAAAATAAAATGGCTTTCAAATAAAATTCAAATAACGTACACGTGTATTTACACAAAACTTTTGTATTTATTATATTATATTAGATGTTACATTTAAATATTTTAAATACATTTCTTATTCCTTTGTAAGAGGTATTTTCCTTTTTTGTAAAGTTATTTTCTTTTGTGCTAGAAACATTTTAAAACGAAGCATGTTTTTTTAGGAATTTGTCGGTTACAAGGATTTTTGTAGGTCAATTTTTTTAAAGTTAACAATTATTATTGTTAGTTTTTAAAATTAACGATAATCACATATTTTTGGGAGAATATTTAATTATTACGTCATTTAATACAACATTTTACTAAATTAAAAAAATCTTAGATATATTATACAAAACATAATTTTCGAGTTTTTTATCTCGCTATGCCAAATGCTGTTCCGAAAAAATGAGTGGTGACAATATTGTTTTGGCTTACATAAAATTAATTTTACCGTATTAGCCCGATTATAAGGCGAGGTTTTTATTTAAAAAGGCGACACGTAAATAGGGGCTCGCCTTATATTAGAGTTTTATTTTTCATGATATTATAATGGTGAGGAAATGTTTTTTTCTCCAAAAAGCAGATAAAAAAATAGGGGTCGCCTCATAATCAGGGTTGCCCTATAGTCGGACCAATATGGTAAATAATAAATATTCTTGGATGTGGCCGTTTCTCACTCCGTCTCAGTGCATTGTATCTGCGATGACTAACAGTTCTCATCTGAATGATTCAGAAAACTGCTATATTTGAGAGATTTCTTCAAATAGAAGAAACGTCTTTGGGAACAGTTTAACCCAAAATGGAACTGATTCCAAAAAAATAATCGAATTTTTCATCATTAGTTTTTATGCTCATTCATCATGAAATATCTCTTTAACAAATTTAGTTATTTTACGTGAAAAAATAGATTGAACTTTTCTTTAAATCACATTTATCTTATACTCGTACTTCAGTCAGTAATTTTGATATGTTTTACGATATGCATTAAATATAAATTAAATAATTTTTCAGAAGTTAAAAATTATGAAGAATTTTATATTTTTTTAGAAGCGTGTTAAAGTTCATCTGCTCGTCATTTGGTTTATATAATGAGCATTGTTTTGGAGTATCGAAAGGTAAACTATCCAGCAAGATGTTCATACTTATGAGTATGTCTTCTAAACCGGGGGTTGCGGGTTCGATTCTCATTGGAACTCAGATATTTCTAAAAAGGATTCTATTTTGGTTTTCACTTAATACATCTTTAATTTCTCTCTGGCAGGTTGGAAGAGATTCCTACATAGCATATGTTTAAATGAAACATATACTGTGTAGAAAGCTCTCGTAATAAACATCACATCAAAAAACGCTTTGTTCAAGAATTTATAAAAGGCTGCTAATATTTACTACTTAATTATTTCAGATATAATAATTTCTAGCAGTATTGTATATACACATATATCCTTATCAATATTAAGGAATAAACTAAAGAAATATTATTTCTGACAGTATTGTATATACACATATATCCTTATCAATATTAAGGAATAGATTAAAGAAATATTATTTCTGACAGTATTGTATATACACATATATCCTTATCAATATTAAGGAATAAACTAAAGAAATATTATTTCTGACAGTATTGTATTATATCCTTATCAATATTAAGGAATAAACTAAAGAAATATTATTTCTGACAGTATTGTATATATACATATATCCTTATCAATATTAAGGAATAAACTAAAGAAATATTATTTCTGACAGTATTGTATATACACATATATCCTTATCAATATTAAGGAATAAACTAAAGAAATATTATTTCTGACAGTATTGTATATACACATATATCCTTATCAATATTAAGGAATAAACTAAAGAAATATTATTTCTGACAGTATTGTATATACACATATATCCTTATCAATATTAAGGAATAAACTAAAGAAATATTATTTCTGACAGTATTGTATATACACATATATCCTTATCAATATTAAGGAATAAACTAAAGAAATATTATTTCTGACAGTATTGTATATACACATATATCCTTATCAATATTAAGGAATAAACTAAAGAAATATTATTTCTGACAGTATTGTATATACACATATATCCTTATCAATATTAAGGAATAAACTAAAGAAATATTATTTCTGACAGTATTGTATATACACATATATCCTTATCAATATTAAGGAATAAACTAAAGAAATATTATTTCTGACAGTATTGTATATACACATATATCCTTATCAATATTAAGGAATAAACTAAAGAAATATTATTTCTGACAGTATTGTATATACACATATATCCTTATCAATATTAAGGAATAAACTAAAGAAATATTATTTCTGACAGTATTGTATATACACATATATCCTTATCAATATTAAGGAATAAACTAAAGAAATATTATTTCTGACAGTATTGTATATACACATATATCCTTATCAATATTAAGGAATAAATTAAAGAAATATTATTTCTGACAGTATTGTATATACACATATATCCTTCTTATCAATATTAAGGAATAAACTAAAGAAATATTACTTCTGACAGTATTGTATATACACATATATCCTTATCAATATTAAGGAACAAACTAAAGAAATATTATTTTTATCAAAATGTTCCAGCACCTCAACTCCCATTCAATTCGCACCCTAAGCCGTATTTTCCTTGAAATTTATATTTTATTTTAAATTTGATGTTTTTTCCCAAGTATTGTTTTCATGAAAGTGTTAAAAATATTAGTAATATATGCATACAAAAGCAGCTTTAATAATAATTCTAATCATTATCAGATTATCCATGTCTAAAATATTAAAACAAAGTTACCTAGGACGATTCTTCGCATTGGACTGATTTAGAAAAACGCCGAGGTAAATAGTAAAAACTCATGTCACCTGTAAGCGCGCCAATAATCGAATAAAAATTACAATTATCTCACCGCCAACTTCTATAAATTAGTGGTGCCAGATAAATTCAACAAGAGAAATAGGAATTTCGGACGAGCATCTAGAATAACGTCACTTACAGTTTGAATAGAGCTGAAACCAATTTAATCCTCAAACAATGATGAGGGCAAAACTCTCTGCAGGGAATGTCCCTCACTTGCTTACATCTTGAATACTAGAGAGGAATTAAGCCCTCCTACAAATTAGAAGGAATCCGATAAATTTAACCTCCTGTCACATAGAATTACATATCGTCAAAATGTACACACATTTCTTGGAAAAGGATTAATTAAATACGTAGAAATTTGTGCAAATTTTGTCGAATTTATAACAATGAGGACATATTCGATTTTGCATTTTACGTATTTCGTCACTTAATGTTGGGATATTTTGTTTAAAGCATTAGTTCATAGATAGTGCCTAAATATAAACTTATTACTTCAAAAATGATTTAATTGTACAATATTTCTGAGTACTGAGAAATTTTTGAGCATATTGGTTAAAGAGTACAAACGTTTATTTAGACAATGATTAAAATCAACATTAATTTATTAAATATGTTCGGATAGGTATGTTAGGTACGTCGGAATTAATGTTCCTTTTGAAATTATATTTTCTTACGAGACGTACTCGTACCTTACGAATGAACGTGCTATTATTGTAGAATTTACCGTAACAAAGTTGATTAAATTAATCCGTTCCTAAAATTAAGGTTTCGAACAGCTTAAAAATTTAATTCCTGAAACTGCTCGAGTTATGAAACCAGTCCTTGTCACAATAAAATGCCGAATTTGAATGCTCGAGCTTTCAGGTACAAATTGTAGTGAATATTGGTGTAAACCTTTACTTTGCTGGTGGGACTCTCATCACAAAAAAACTAAATATGATACTTTCAATGTGATAATACTTGTTGAAAATCAATAGAGTAAGTGGTGTTGTGTTGAATCATTATTTCTGCATTCCCTATTTCTGAAATATGTGTATACAGGAAATTATAAGAGAGGCTGATAATTTCTTAAAAATGATGCAGTACGCCAAGGGTTGACATACTCTTTACTTGATGTCATAACTTATTAAGTAAAGAAATATTTTGATTATGGAGTCTGTATCGGACGTGTGCCGTCACCCTTGTGTGTGTATGTGGTATGATGAGATAGACAATGCTGTGTAGATCTGGAGGGAAATTCACCCTAATATTTGTATATGTTTTGTATGTTATAATCAATGTAAATGTTTGCTATTTTATCTAAAATATATATGTTTGTTTGAATCCGATTGCCCTCGCGACCGCACAGGAAAATGTGCCGGCGGCCGAGCCATCGAGACTAAGGCCAAAGTCAGTCGGTCTAAGCGGCGCCCCGAGCCCCGAAAGTGGTTGTACTTTGCGGGTAACGGGCGCTTGCTATGACCGATTGACCATTCATATAGAGGGCCCAAAGTTGGCTAAATATACTTCTCGACTGGACTACATCTGTGTTTTACTTCTTCGACCCTACTTCAACCCAGAAAGAGGAATCTCTACTCGACAAACCATCTTCGCTTTACTCGTCACGCCACTGGAGCCGTTCCGAGCAGCCATCTTGGATAGCCACGTACAGGCTCCGCCCCGAGCAGCGACAAGCCCCGCCCTAGAGCAGTGGCGTAGCGGCGAAAGAATATTTCGCCATCAATTAACTTTTGGTGATTGACGCTTTCAAACCGCTACCTGAATTCTCCGAGCATTGTGCAGCAACCATCCACCTATCTACAGTATTTGTACCTGTCCGGTACAAAGTGGTCCTTCGGAGCCGGATCTGCTGCAATTCAAGGAGAATTCCAACATCAGCGGCGAACGCGAACACATTAGCTGTGGTGGACTATCGTCAGCATCAGTTGCTGTGGACCATCGTCATCAACAGTTGCTGTGGTCCATCATCATCATCAGCTGCTGTGAGGTGAATCATCACCAACCGCTGACGCGAACATGCCTTCCCTGCGCTCTGGCAAAACTCCCGCTAAGGAGGCGACAGTTGAGAGCGACCCTACCTCGGACGCCGACTCGGTGGCGTCTTCACGCGCTGACACAGAGGACACGATCTGGAGGCTACGGGAGGTGGTTCGCACTGAGAGGCGAAAATCGGCATCATTAAGCAGAAGGCTGCAACGAGTGACTGCAACGGCTGACGCCGTCCCGGGAGCGCTGTCGGGGCACTGGCGTTCGCGACACTGCAAACGGACACAGGATGCCGGGAAAAGAAAGCCCAAATGTCCAAGAAACGTCGCGCAAAACGAGGAAAGGGAGACAACGCGTTGCCGCAAGAAGAGCGGCGCGACGAGAATCAGTGGATGTGCCCGGATGCAGAGGGGCGCGGAGAAAACGCGCAACCCTCATCGACACATCACGCTGAGACGGATGACGTCGTCGCCCAGCCAAGAAAGTGCGAGACGTCCGCAAACGGGGAGGCGACGCGACACTGCCCGCCGGGCTCGGTGGCGGATACACCGCACAAGCCTGGGAAGTTGCTGGCCGAAAAGTTGCGGCTAACGCTGGACAGCGGCCCATTGGAAGCGAAAGCGACACATGTGGGTGTCACTTGCGCGAACCGACATTGCGTAAGTCGGCTCGTGCAATACCGGAAAAGGGGAAAGCGTCGCCACAAGACGAGCGGCGCGTCGAAAACGAGCCGAGGTGCCAGGATGCGGCGAGGCGCAACGACAATGCGCGACCCGCGTCGATCCATCGCACCAAAATGGATGACGTCGTCGCAACGCCAAGAATGTGCGAGAACGCTGGCATGGACCATCGTGCGGATCGCCAACCGGTGGTTGTCCAGTGGTCAGAGGTGGCGAATTCAGGAGGACAAGGCGACTTACCGCAGGGCCAGGGATACGCGCCCGACCTCTCCCCGCAGGATGTTGCGCCGGTCAACGGCTGGCTTGCGTAGCCACAGTACATCGCGCAAATCGGTGAATGATTTGCGCTAACGGACAAGCGCCCGCCCGATGACCCCGGAGGGCTCGTACACGAGTGTGATTGCCCCAGCGATATTGGGGGTGATCACCCGTATACGAGGCTGTTGTCACATCATCGTGAGAAGGCGGGACATCCGAGCGCGAGACGACTCACCAATAAACCAGGGATACAAGGAGGCCGAGCGCGTCGCATCCGGAAGATGCACGCCTCACTTTCCCCCAGCACAGGACATCGCGCAAGTCAATGACTGACTTGCGCATCAAGCAGACAGATCTACACACCTGCCAAGAATTTGGCGTACCACATGCACGGATAAACAAGGCGACGATCACGGCTGGCACCCTACCACGAGACTGGGAGACCCCGCCGGGAGGAGATTGACCTCTGCGAGGTGACAACGCACACGTCCTTGCCGATTGGGATGTTGCTCCGAGGATGTTACTATACGGAGGCAACATCGGGGGTAGTGTATCGGACGTGTGCCGTCACCCCTGTGTGTGTATGTGGTATAATGAGATAGATAATGCTGTGTAGATCTGGAGGGAAATTCACCCTAATATTTGTATATGTTTTGTATGTTATAATCAATGTAAATGTTTGCTATTTTATCTAAAATATATATGTTTGTTTGAATCCGATTGCGCTCGCGACCGCACAGGAAAATACGCCGGCGGCCGAGCCCTCGAGACTAAGGCCAAAGTCAGTCGGTCTAAGCGGCGCCCCGAGCCCCGAAAGTGGTTGTACTTTGCGGGTAACGGGCGCTTGCTATGACCGATTGACCATTAATATAGAGGGCCCAAAGTTGGCTAAATATACTTCTCGACTGGACTACATCTGTGTCTTACTTCTTCGACCCTACTTCAACCCAGAAAGAGGAATCTCTACTCGACAAACCATCTTCGCTTTACTCGTCACACCACTGGAGCCGTTCCGAGCAGCCATCTTGGATAGCCACGTACAGGCTCCGCCCCGAGCAGCGACAAGCCCCACCCTAGAGCAGTGGCGTAGCGGCGAAAAAATATTTCGTCATCAATTAACTTTTGGTGATTGACGCTTTCAAACCGCTACCTGAATTCTCCGAGCATTGTGCAGCAACCATCCACCTATCTTCAGTCTTTGTACCTGTCCGGTACAGAGTCAACATAAATAATTCTCGCGCTGTTTGTACGTCTGTTAAAAAACAAACAACATTGAAAAAAAAAAAAACAATCTAAAAATAATCAAGAAGTTACAATTATCATACTGAAAACATAAGGATACTCTGAAACATGCGAACATATAATATATTTTTTGTATTTATTAATTGATATATTTTTAAATTTCTGAATACCATTGTTGGTACGGTACTAAATTACTCGTATATTAATTGTTAGTAATCCCACAAGTTCTACATTCAAAACATGTTTCAGAACATCTTTATTTTTCTAATATTATTTGACAGTTGTCACTTTTTGATTTGATTATAAGACAAAACAAAAAACAATGGCGAACAATATATTTATTAATAAATATCTTTACCGTTATACAGTAATGACAAACAATATAGATATTAAGAAGAAATATATTTACCGTTATACAGTAAAATACAAACATTAACGTTTTCGATTTCTTCCATTATTATCAACAATTGGCAAAAAGTCTCACCTTTAATTTTTCAAATTAACATCCCTAGTAAGATACTGGCAACCCCTAGTTTATTGGAGTCACGACAAGTGAAATACATTCCATGATCCATGTAATTTTAGAATGATCTCATGGCATTACATTGTTTTGTTCGTTATTTTTTTCAAATATTATGCGTACATATAATAATGTATATATTTGCTATGTAACTTATCTACTTAACGTTCCTCTGCAAGTTGGAGGTTGGTCATTATCATAGCTATTGTAATTTTGTCAGTAGCTGCTCTGAACGATGTTCCAGTGCAACCACATTCTTAATATATCCTTCTGTGAATCACTCGGAGATTTTTTTAGAACGTGACACCTTGAGCGAATGGTTCTGTTTCACTTACATCTTTTTGCATTAGGTATAGAGGAATAGTAACAAATGTTGATTCAAACCAGTTTTAGGTAATATTTCCGTGAGTTATACTCAAGTATGTTAAAAGATTAACCAAGATGTCAATAAAATTATCGTCTGCGAGTTTGACTATTTAAGCGTATATCTAATCTGATTTAGGTGTTTTTCCACTTTTTGTTTGCGTTATTGCATTAATTACTTTTGACTTTAAAGTTTCCGGTCCATATTATCCTTGTGGCATTTCAAAATGTGGTAGTATTTGGTCATTAAACATTCCATTTATGTAATCATACCATCTATTCAGTTTTTTCATCATCTTTATACATCAATACTAATATAGTACGATGATGTTGAGTACCAACTATTTGTTTATTTTTTCATGTATATTTAAGCTTTCGTATTTTCGGTCTAGTTCTTCTATTTTGTCACATTGACTATTTAACCATTGCTATTTAGCCTCACGAATCATCTTTTTAATGAGTTTGTGTTTTTGATTGAAACATTTAGGTCTTTCGGTATCCAGATTATCCATTCTTCTATCATCAGTAGAATGTCATCAATGATCCATACATTCCTCCTGGTTTCTCTTTTCCCTTTCAGATTACTCTTTTTATCCTCGGATATGCTTCGTCAATGTCACTGTAGTCGATCTTAGTGCTTATAGTTCGAAATTCTTAATTCAGCTCATATCTGACCACACTATATACGACGATTTACTGTTATTTCAGCTGTATAACGTTTAATTTTATTTTTATTATTTCTTTGTGCACTGTCTTGAGTTAAAGAGATTTTTGCAGCCACCGGGTAATGGTCTCGTGGGTAAGTCTTATCTGCTTTTATACTTTCAAAATCTTTGATTAATCATTATGTAATCTATTTTGTTACGTACAATATTGTGATTTGTACCATTAAGAGGAGAAGACCAGATATATAATCTTCTTGGAGGCAGTTTAAACAGTGTATTGGTAGTTACAAGGGCTTTTTCTTGATAGTATCGAATTAGTCGGCCCCTGCGTTTCGTATTCCTAGCCCGTATTGCTCTATATGAGTTCCACATACACCCTGGCCAAATTTGGCATTAAAGTCAGTTTTTTTAATAGGCAATCCACCCAAACTAGGATGATTTGTGCCATCAATTTCAAGGCATAATGCAATTATATGAATCAATATAATAAAATAGTATTTTTTAAATTACAATTCTAGACCATTTACAATTTTAGCTGATTAAGCTTCAAAAATTTAACAATCGATCTATAAGTGGAAAAGTTCCACGAAGAAAGAAGAAAAGCAAACGTTCATTGGACGCGGTCAAGATATGGCCTTTAGTAAATCAAATGTCTCGCAAAGGACAACATTATAAACATGGTAAGTCATCATGTTTTATAATGTCATGTTTTTTTACTAGTTTCATCGTACATTTTATGTGTTGGTAGAATTATTCTGCAACATCGTTTTCTCTGTCAGCAGTGTAAAATAAAATAGAAAATTAAAAACGTTGAAAATTGGTAACCCGTCAAGTATAATACTTTGAGACCTTCTGTAGTATAAATGGTTGTTTTTTTATCTTGCTATTTATCATTTTTGCCCATGGTAGCTGTGTTTGTCTGTACCACCGCTATCCTTTTTACACAACAGTGAATCTCCAGTAGAGAAGAGACTTCCTTCCAGGTACAGCTCTTCTATCAAATTCTGACTATAATTAATTTTCCTACGAATATTTGATTGCACAGCAAGGGAACCTAATTCGTTCCTAGATACAGTGTGGGTGGAGGAGAGACAAATAACGACCTCCGTAAACAAGTTGGTAAGATGCTCATCACCTCCCCGGAGGTCTGAAGTCGATTCTCAATGGCACCCAAAAAAATAAAATAAAATCAGTATCCATGTCTGGCTAAAAAGTTCGTCTGATAACATTATTCATTTCATGTTCGTACCCATACCATGGTGAACTGTGAGTTGCTTGCCTTATCTAGTAGCTCTGCAAACGAAGGTTCGATTATTGGGGCCATAAATAATATTGTCTCCAACATATTCGCACTATCAATTTGAATGTATTGAGGGATACTGTACGAATGAAAACAGTTTCAAAAATATGAATAAAAAGAGATAAATATCGAACACAAGTTTTAGGGATAGTAAACTTTGAATTCATTAACAAACCACGGTAGCTTTTATTTACATAAAGTATGTTATTATATTCCCAATTTTGAAAGATTTATTGGCAGCTGTGTTTGAGCTCATACACGTATTTTCAATATAAGATTTACGAGAGATGAATATTTCTTAAATTTCATAAAATAATATTCATGCATTATTTTTTTAGATTTTACACGTAATGTTATAATACTTTCTTATTGATATTCTTTTAAAATCATATATTTTATTGGTTATAAAGATTTGTATCATACCTTATTTTATTACATGATTTTTCCTTTAAATAGACTAACAAATATGTTATATTGAAATTCGTGTTATTTTATTTAAATTTTCTCAATAAATTATATGCACGAGTAT
>OX463838.1:20268659-20364321 GCA_949825065.1 Odontocerum albicorne
AACTCTTAATGAAATATCAAAAAATATGTAAATATGTAAAAAAAAAAACCATGTTAATTATAAGGAGTGGAACAGTATTCTTAATTTTATAATTTACTATTATACTTATTTGGTCACAGAAGCTATTTTTCTATGAGTATTTACGAAATGCATAGCTTAATAAGCGAATACAATTAGTCATAAAAGCAATGACATAACTCGTATACTTCATCAAATGTTTTTATTGGTTTTCCTAAATTCTTGATTCGATTCAAATGATCTGTACTCATTTATATATGTTATGATATTAATAAAAATAAAAATTCACCACATTCAACACGCATAGTACTTCAACGACCTCGTTTTAGAATGGTTGACTTGAATCGAAAAATTCCGGATTTGATTCCAGATGGTGACTTAATATTTTAATCACATTTTACGTTTCTTCTCAATAAATTTTAACGACCTCCGTAACATTGTTGATAAGACGTCTGTCTTACAATCGGTGGATTGCAGGTTTTATTCCCGTTGACATCCGAATTTTTCAAAACGATTTTCGTCTGGTTTTCAGTTAAAGTTTCTTTAATACATTCACTAATAATAAACTCTTTTATTGATTGCAAAAAAACAAAACAACAGAAGGAAAACATACATTAAAATAAATTTCACTTGAATAATTTAATAAATAAGGTAAATCAGATGCTTTAAAAAGGTCTGAGCTCATCTTGTCAGACCAAATCACCGATCAGTTATCATCCTCGTGTAAAGAGATGAAACCTGACTGCGGGCTTCACAACATGTTTTCAGCTTACACCTTTATAAAGTTGTATTTAAGCCCACACATTTCTGATTGGTTGGAAAAGATTGCTGCAGAGCGATAAACTCACCAGCTTGTATTGTTGTATTGTATTACACTTTCTTTGTTTACAGTGTAACCTGGCGGGCTTATTGCCATGTGGCAATATCTTGTCCTGTATGTAAGAAAAGTGACATCATTTTTAAATAAAATCTTTCTGTGAAAGAAATTGGTTTTCAAAAAGTCTACAATTTCCCACTAAGTTATGCTGTATACAATGACAATTGATTGTACTATGTTCAACTTGAACAAACATTTCCAATATCTCACTTTATGTACAATGGCTCGGAAGGAGATATTCGGAATGTTTGTTCAAGTTGTCGGAAAAGTAATTGTAAATGTTCCTCGGTCAAGTCTCCCTTATATATCATTTGCACTCTTTACAGGTCACAAGGGGTGGCTGGCACACTATCGACATTTCGATGGCCCTCAAGGAAATGTTCAACTCTCCAGCGGCATCCTCAGCCGCTATCTTTGGAGTCCGGTTCGAAGGACCAAAGGGTGAGTATTTGTTTTTATTCAAGGCTCTAAAGCTTAACGATAGTGGAGTTATGCAACACATGTTTTGTCTTCTCCATACACACTTATATTTTCAAGGCTCTAAAGCTTAACGATAGTGAAGTTATGGAACACATGTTTTGTCCTCTCCATACACACTTATATTTTCAAGGTTCTAAGGCTTAACGATAGTGGAGTTATGGAACACATGTTTTGTCCTCTCCATACACACTTATATTTTCAAGGCTCTAAAGCTTAACGATAGTGAAGTTATGGAACACATGTTTTGTCCTCTCCATACACACTTATATTTTCAAGGCTCTAAAGCTTAACGATAGTGAAGTTATGGAACACATGTTTTGTCCTCTCCATACACACTTATATTTTCACGGCTCTAAGGCTTAACGATAGTGGAGTTATGGAACACATGTTTTGTCCTCTCCATACACACTTATATTTTCAAGATTCTAAGGCTTAACGATAGTGGAGTTATGGAACACATGTGTTGTCCTCTCCATACACACTTATATTTTTTCATTCGTAATACTTGTATCTTATTAATTATATTCTTAAAAAAAACAAAATCAAATGATAAATGTTATCATTATTCTATGTCGTCACAATGGTTAATTGGTATTACCTACAATAAATAAATTTAAGAAAGTTTTCTAAAACATTTCACAATCTGATTATTTTTGCATCTTCTCTAGCAGCGCACACGCCGCATCTTTAAAAAACATAGTACGCTTGGATACTAAGATGATAAAATATCGAAAATTCAAAGAAGAAATTTCTTCGATCACATTTATCTTACGACTTGACTATATTAAAGAAATAAAAAGAACCATTTACAAAAAAAAACCTTTCAGAATAAAAATTGCCATCTGACAATCGGCACGATAAGGCAACACAGTCGAGTACAAAGGAATGAAAAAAGTGAACTGGTCGCGCTATTCATGAATAAGCAGTTGATTTATCACGTTACAGCGTCAGGAAAAAAAGAAAGAATAAAACGGTATTCAAGAGATACAACATTACTTGAACGTTGAAAATCAAGCTAACCTTTAAGAACTTGTAATACTAAGAAGATTTATTCTCCAATATTTTGAAAATATTGTTTATCTTTGACGCTTTTTTTGACTCGAATTTTCTGAAGGACACCGTTAGTGTCTTTCAATCGTGAACGGGTTTCAATTATCTATTGTACATTATTGTTCTCACCAAGACTTGTAATCCTTCCTTCTTAATATAATTTCGATAGCTGGATATCTCTCTGATTGGCTAAGGCTGCATTACTAGCTAATTGCTGGGTAAACTTATGACCCCAGTTTTACTTTTCTTTTATTTAAATTTTTTATTTCTATTTATTAATATTAAAAAGTCGATGCATTCATTTATTTAATAAAGTAATATATAATACAAACATTTACCAAAGGCTATACTTATATATAAATTTATATCTTAAGAACTAATCTAATAATTTTAATTTCCTACGTGTAATTTTATTTTTAATAATCTTAATATTTAATTTCTCAGAAATAGTGAACACCTACATACTTACTTATAACTAGATAATTCTTACAATTAATTTTTTTAATATTATTTATGTAGCACGTACGTTACATGTCCTTTCGTTCAGGCTATTTTCATTTCACCTTAGTCCTCCCTGCTAATATTGTAGGTGGACTAGTCAGGCAACAGATAATGCTTTGGAAGCCTGTACTTATAACGGAAATGTCGGACGTACTCTCGTAAGCCCCCAGGGAGGTCGTCGAAGCCTTTACAAAAAAATAAACAAATTGGAATTACAAAAAACAAAATTGAATTGAAAACAGAAATCGAACAAACCTCAAAAGACATCATATAATGTGAAAATCAACAAAGAAATTGAGAAACATCAAAACTTGAACACACAATCAAAACGGGAGTAACATTTAACATGCAAAGCAGGAAAAAGTATTATAAGAGTATATCTAAACTAAAAACTACAATTGTGTATTTAAAATAAAAAAATGAACTGCTTTAAATTTATCACGATTAAAGGAGAAGTAAATGGTATATTCAGGCGGATAATGAAAGATTAGAACCAGTTTAAAATTCTACTACTTAGAAAGTATGTTGTATAAAAATCCGTTTCACTAGGCATGGCCTGTGACGAATTGGTCTTATTTCTTAATCACAAATTTTATGTACGAGTATTTCTCCTAAATACTAAAACACTCCCAAGTAATCACATATATCATATAATTCCAACCGCATCATATTCTCCACAACTACACGAAAATCATATCTGACAACTTCTCATTATACACTCTACATTCGCATAAATTGTTCACTTACTTGTTATATGTGGAGACTTTTAACAGCTTCTTACTCTGTTATTATTTATTTTTTTCGTACTCGTAATAAATATTTTACTATGACGTCGTGACCTAGTGATTTACAAGTTTTCTCAGTACGCAGTTCAGTTACCGGCGAATTACATTCTGAATAAGTTTATCTTTCAGGTTTTTTTTTCAAATGTATTTTTGTATTTGTGCAAAATAGCTATTTTACGTACATTCTTAGGGCGCTCTACGAATAAAAATATCAAGAAAAAAAACAGTATTTAAGTCGTCGGGTTTTATAGCAATTCATTTTAAAAACTTAAATGGATCATTTTCCATAAACAAGTAATTCAAAATCTTGCCGACACGTAGTTTTATTACTTTTTAAAATTTTGTTAAGTATTCCTTAATGTATTACTATTTTTATATTTAAATAATCAAATCAAATACACTTAATCAAATGTTGAAATAAAAAACTATCATAATTAAAAATAAATTCAACCCTAAAACGTGTTTGTAATTAGTTTCCCTCGGATATTCTATAAAACTGATAATCCAATTTATTCAATACGCCGATAATCTGAAAAATATTTCTAAGATTCGAAATTGGGTCGAGATTAATCTATCGTGTCTAAATTCTGATGCTGATGAATATTAAAACATTTTAAAATTTGAAGAGAAAACTTTGTGAGTGCTTGAGATATATTTATTTATTCTGAAAGGTGAAACATTTTATCAAATCAAGAGTTAAAAGTGAAATTTCAACCTTAGTTATTAATTTGAATTGCTTTCGAGAAATGTAACTTAATTTTTTTGTCCCAAAATGTAAATACATTTTTCTTAGATTTGTTTTGCTATAATATTTACTTCAACCTACGCAGCCGCTTTCTTTTACTCAATTACAAATGATTTTTACAATTTACTTAATTGTTTTTTTAATTTTCTATGAATCAAAGTCCGAATTATTTGTCTTCTTATTAATTATTATTTATTTTCTTTGAGTCAGGGAATAAAGTTACTTTTTTTAATACACTTGACGTATTTTATGGTAATATAGCCTATGACACCGGACCTTAACACGTTACTTAATGTCATACAGAGATGCTGAAAATTCGTGAATTTTTGAAAACCCATAACTTTGTTAAAAATCAAATTCTACTTTCTATTGAAACATCATATACAAGTGTATTCCTTCGTGTCTTCAAAACACATGTAACCGGCGACGAATCCTTATCGGGAGACGTTTATGAGTGCACTAAACATTCAAGGATTCCCGTGTCCATACAAAATATTTGTATGGACACGGGAGCCGTGTTCGACGCAGTGAACGTGTTAAGTCCTGTGTCACCCCCGTCGAATGAGTCTCATTAGGTAGTTCTTTCTTCGTGACTATTTGGTATCGCACTCATAATAAATAAGAAGATTCCGATGATCATGGGTAGATCACGCTAGATAGGAACTTAACATATTATATCGTTCATATTAGCATGGGCGGTGGTGGGATCAATCTGAACTGATTATAGTGTGCGTATATACTAGTGCGTGTAATAGTGTGCGTATAGGAAGTGAGCTGAAGAACATCTGCCGTCCTCACGGCCGCGCTCACCCTCGATTGTGAAGATTTTATGAGATGAGTCCAGACGTTTTGATAGATTATCTCTTATATCGAATGGAATGTGTATGGTTTGCTGTATGCTGATGACATTGTAGCGTTAGCGGAGAATGAGTTAAATGAGTGATGTACAAGTAAAGAGAACGATTTTATAATTAGTTTTACGAAATCCAAATTCAAGGTGATAGAAAAGCGTGAAAGGAAAAATAAATGCAATGTATGAGTGAGAAATGCGATATATGAGTCAGAAATGCGATATATGAATCAGAAATGCGATATATGAGAGAGAAATGAATAAGAGCAAGCTAAAGAATTCTGATATTTAGGTAGTATTTTCGCAGATGACGAAGAGTTGCGAAGAAACAAAGTTAATGGGACACTAAACATATCAATATCCGCTAAGATGATAGTCCATTGCAGTATATTATGATGATAGTACATTGCAGTACTAACTTTAATGTATGGGAGTGAAACGTGGGTACAGAAAAATACTGAAAAGAGCAGAATTAATAGTATAGAATTGTGTGCAATTAGAATAATGCATGGGGTGACAGAATACGGAAGGAAATTATTAAAAATGAATATGATCTTTAAGCTGATGTGTTGAGTAAGATGACGACAGCACTCATATGATTTGGGTACGTGGAACGAATGAACGAAGAAAAATGAATAGCACAAACAGTGCAAATTTGCATTGCAGGCGTGATAGAGGAAGACCAAAGAAAGTATGGTTGGATCGAGTGAACGACAGTTTGAAAAAAGGAAATGCTAGAAGTAAGATAAATCGTAGATGTGTGAGATGTATGGATGTGGAGACGCGAAATATGTGTATCGAGATAGGAAAGTCTGATGCTCTGTCCTCTCTGCCTACCCCAGCATGAAAATTATGCGATGGGATGTATAAATGTATCTCTCTCAAATATATTTTTTTCGCCATGGCCCTAACATTTTACTCGTATATGTAATTACATGATGTATTTTTTCATACCACATTACTAATAATAAATGTTTTATTTGTTTATTCCTCTTAAAAGTAAGGTTCTATAGTATATATCTAATATAAAACAACTTTGAGGAGAATTTTCTCTCTAAACAGTGATATATAAATTTCCTGTTAATTAGTATAAGTGAATATTGCTCAATTTACTATCACCAGCCTTCTTAATTTCAGTTTTGGATATAGACCTCTTTTTTGTGTCTCCAGTTGGTTTTATCTTTTGCTAAACGTCTCAAATTTGGTCTTTGACATCTGTCCACCATCATGTATTTGTTCTGTCCTCATTTTTTATCCAAAATCTAAATGTATTCAGTTCAGCGGCCGTCCTCTCATCTTGTGACATGGCACGCCCAGTTTAATTTAAGGTCTGCTGCTCCTTTCATTACATACATCCATCCTGTTTAGTCCTTAATCCATTTAATGGCTTTACAGTTCCAGAATATCTACATACCGTTTGTTGCACCCTGTTGGATCAACGTACCTTCCTTCCGTGGTTGCAGTCCTAAGACTGGTTTGCAGCAATTTGAACTCTTCTCCTCCATTCCCCCCTGTCCTGTGCGGCTCTTTTTAAGTCTGTGTATGTTGAGCAGCGCACGTCCACCAACAGGTCCTCCAGGTACTCTCGGCGTGGGCGTCCCCTAGAGTTTGTCCCCTCGGTCATGCCCTCCATTATGGCATGCAAGAGGCCCTCTTGTCGTATTATATGCCCGATCCATCTTGCACGCCTTTCGGACAGGATCCTGAGCAGGTGCCTTCCTCCTTCGATTCGTTGGAGAACCTCTTCATTTGTGATGCGGTCTCTCCAGGAAATACCTAATAGTCTTCTATAGGACCACATCTCAAAAGCCTCTAGTCTTCGTCTATCTCTTTCGGATAGGCACCATGTCTCGCAGCCGTACATCAAGATACTCCATACATAGGTCTTGATGAGGAGTATTCTCAGTTTAAGGTCTATATTATTTGATTCTATTATTTTCGACCTTTTATTAAATGCAAGTCTAGCCTGATGTATACGGCTGTCGACCTCGCTCTTGGACCGACCGTCCCATGTTATTTTGCTCCCGAGGTAGACAAACTCCTTGGTGTTCTTTAGTGTACCTTAGCACTGGTATTATGTATTCGCTCAAAAGCTTTCAATATAGAGATGTGGACAAGTTTCCAAAAGCTGCCCATCTTAAGATGATTCTACATTTAATTTAGACATCGTGATTTTCTTTTCTTATGCATGTTTTATAACCCAAAAACATACAATTATCCGTCAAAATTAAGTTCCTCAATAATAATGTTTATAATAATTTAGGTGATATTATTTATTTATACATACCATCACGCCATTACTCTGCTGAAGTAAGCAGAGAGGACAGAGCGTCAAACTTTTCAATCAAGACTTATTTCCTTCTCTTTCTTCGCATCTATACATATGCTCACACAGCTCCTTTTGTTTCTCTTACTCCTTATCGTTTATTTTCATTCACTTGGTCCAACCATTGTTTTCTAGGTCGTCCTCTATCACAATTTCCACTTATGCTTGCATTATAAATATGTTTAGTTAATTTTATGTCATATATACGTTCAACATGTTCAAATAGACGTGGAGAGAGACTCAAGAATAGCCTATGTAAAAAGTTGAAGAAGACATAATGAGACTCGGACTATCCCTGAGGGATTGGCAAGATCAAGAAAGATGGAGGGAAAAGGTCCATACAGCCGACCCCAAATCGATGGGATAAGGCAAGGGAAAATAAAAAGTCAGATGAGGTCCGATAGCATTTTTACAATCTCAATGTTGTCATTAGCAAGTATACTACGAGTATTATCTTCATGTATAAGATTTCAGAAAGATTTTTCCAAGAAATTAATTCCCTCAGTTCTCCAATCAAGGCATTGGAAGATATTGTTCCGTGAGAGATAAGAGTTTGTGGTAAATAGTAGCATTCTGTCATAAGCCTTTTCAATTTTTATTTTCAGATATTAATGTAATTGAAAATAAGCTTGAAAGGAATACATTTGATTTTAATATTGCAATCACTCAGTAAGACAAAAATAAGATTTTGTCTCAAAACATAATTTAGACTACACGACATGATTGAATAAACTACGAGTACATCTGGACTAATTTATGATGTTTTCTATTAGAAATCTAGAATGAAAAATTGCAAAACAAAAATTGTCATGTGACTTTTTTACGAAAGGTGACCAATATTTCCACTCAATTTATGACATCTGTTTGATTTTGTAGATCAATTTTCAAATTGAATTATTCTTCAATTGAATACTGAGGAGTGATTTTGGTCATTTAGCTATGCTTTCAAAATTGAATGGAATATTTATTACCTGAGTAAATTAGCCACTATCAATAATAACATAATTATTATGTCCAATTCTTCAGCTGGATCAAAAGTCCAAATTGTGGCAATTTACTTCAGAAGCAACTATTTTTGAAGTAAATTTCCACTATTTGACTTTTAGTTCACGTAGGGACTTTTGCCTCACGCTTCATAAATAAAAAAATAGCGGTGCTTCTTTTTCTTGGCTAATTTATAAGGCAAATTTTTACAAATCATTTTACGTCGGTATATTAAAAAATGTAAATGATTTATTATTTAATCAATTTCAAAAATGTAATCCAACGTGTTTAATTTTAATGCATGTGATCCTTATAATTTTTTTCAATTAAAGGATAGTTAAAGTATACTTAAAAATAACTATTTCATACTCGTTTATTAATATATCACTGATTCAAACAGTTTTTATAATTGCAAAATGAATAATTTCTAATGAAATTTATATTCTTTTTTACGCTCCACATTATCATCAATTATTCACTCACGCGCCTATTTGGATTAGATGCGTGATTTTAATCTATAGGTCTTAATAAAAAATATTTTAAAATAAAAACGTATTAGCATATACAGCGCTGTTTACTAACAGTTTTGACTCGAATAGTGTTTTGAGAAGTCACGTTACAACTTCTCAGCGCAATTATAACAATATATTCATTAGAAAAATGAAATTTGAACCAATTAAGGAAACGCTGGGAATTTAGACCGTGACGTCAGAATGGTTGTACACTACGAGTAGATTATCGACACCGCTATCAACTTGGAACATTCTGAAATACCAAAACATGTTTTTAAATCACTTTTTAAATAATGGTTTTAATCTTTGCCTTTTTATTTTTCAGGTAAATCCATATCTCCTCAACATTTTTTGAAGGATATTGATGAAAACACGTCATCATCTTTCATGCTCATTTACTCCGAGAGTAATTCAATTAATAGTGACAGCTCCAGTTATGAAAATAAGTTGACAGATAACCAACTCAAAATTATTTCCGAACTGTTAGAATTAAACAAAAAGGGTTCTCATACAGGAAAAAATAAGAAAAAGAATAAAGTTATAAATGAAGAAACACTTTCAGTACCTTTTGAGAAAGAAAACTCTTACACTAATGAAAAAAATCGTCAATTGAAAAGGAAACAAAAGAAAGTTAAAAATTTTGAAACTGAGCCAATCCGACACGAAAGAAAATATTATCGTGAAAATAAATATTTAGATGATGATGATTACAACCAGAATGATATAAATAGAAATAACGAGAATAGTAAAAATACAAAACTGAATACAATTTCACCTGGAGACGGAGATATAAAGGAGCTTTTAAATTTTGATTTAGTAAGGAAGATCAATAAATTGAGAAGACATAATCACAGGACAATAAATGGCATAAATCTACGCTACGACACAAATACAAAAAGAATCATTCAAAAGAAATTGGGAAAGACGCGACACATGAAAACTGAAAATGATTATAATCGACGAAATGAATACCTTTCAACTAAACCTTCAGTGCCAACCTACATCGAAGAACCTAAGGATGCTTTCAATACTGAAAGTTCATACACAAATTCTAGATTTAGAAGATCTCTTATGGACAAAAATGTTCAAGATGTTAACAATGATTTAAGTTACCAAGACGATGTTCATGAAATCAGTGAAGAAAACCTTAAAAAGATTCACAATGAAGAAAAAGAATCGGATACGGAAGACGACATGGGGGACGTGTCTTATGACAATAATGAAGGACTCTTTGAAAATAAGAGACCAAACGATATGGAATATGGGGAAATATCAAAAGATATTGATGAAAAATCCAATTTGCGCGATATTGATGAAAAATTAGACGATAAAGAGGATCAAGCAATGAAAAGAAATATTTCACATGTAGAAGAGAAAAGAAGGCACAAAAATCAAAAGAAAATGTCAAGGCGGAGATTCAATAACCCTGATCAAGAATTCGTGGATGATAAATATCAGGTAATTTATTTCATTTTCATTAATGTGATATTATATTAAAAGATTCATGCCAGACTTGAGTAATAATATAATGCAAGATCTTATCATTTATTGATAAAAGAACTTTTATTGACAGATTAAATAAAACCTCTAAGAGATTTAAGTTTAATTTGTTTTTTTATCGTTTAAGATATTCGTAAAGAAAACTTTTCTGCACCATTTTCCGGTCTAACGCGAGAAGTTACGTAAGATTTCTGAAGTAATTTAAACAAAGGTTTTCTGCGATTTAGTATGCATACTCTTTTCAAACTATCTTTTAAATTCTAATAAAAAAACTACAACATGTTTGCGATCCAAGTATACTCAGTCCTCGAGTTAACTGAGTAACTTAAAAATATTTGCTATAGAAAAATTGAATGTTGAATAATAAAGTTGATTTGCAAACTTTTATTCATTAGTAAGACTATTAATGAACAATTATCCAAAGTAATCGACTATCCACGAAAAATGTGAAAAGCTTCTGTCTACGGAATTTTGCAAGTATTAAGTATTTTCATTGGATTATTTATTCTTAAGATGAGGCTTTTCGTGATATCAGTTTATTTGAGACTTTCTGACATTGAAACATTTTTTTATTTTAGAGATGATGCTTTACCAAAAATTAGACTTCGTGACATTGGATTTAATGCTAAAATTTTTTTTTTATATTGAAGGATTATTTTTTCATGAAATGAAACATTTCGCGACATTGGATTATTAAAAAAAATTTAATGGCTATTCACCCAAATACGACGAGAATTTTCGTGACACTAGATTTTTATTGTGATGGTTTTTTTAATGATATTGAAATATTTAGTCTTGAAATGATTTTTTTGTGACAGTGGATTATTTATTCCTAAGATGAGACTATTCGTGACATTGGATTATTTATTCTTTAGATGATTTTTTGCTACATCGTTACGGAAGCGATCTTGAAGTGATTTTCTTATATGACTTAATTAATTTTTTTATCCATTTCTTGATGCTACTAGACAACAAAATTTTATATGTAAATAGAAAACAACAAGTATTTTATAACATTCTCATTTGTTTTACAAATTCAATACGTTTAGATTTTAAATCCGTGAAAGTGAATAACGTTTCAAAGCTAATGAACCAGAGATAAGAACGTTATCCTGTAAAAGTTTAATTTATTTCTCAGTATACGTCGAAACGGATCCCACGAACGTAATAAATTCACACATAGCTACAAGGATTTAGTCGCTTTTACATAATATACGGATTACATACATACATTGCCCGTTTTAATCAAAGCGCAGTTTCACAACTTCTTAAATTTGCATGAAAATCTCTTTTTATCATAGCCCCAGCTGGTCCCGAACAAAAACCGTTTAATTTTCTCTCTTTGTTTGCGAAACTTTCGAGCTTCATACGCCATTAATTCAGCGAGATTTATTTTTGCCGCCATTGCAAACTAACTAACTACCTGATCCCACAATGGCATCTTTAATGAAGTGGATTTTCAACTTCAAAGGTTATCGCGGATGCTCGAAGCCGGGATCAAAACTGTCACAAAAATTTAAAGGGTTAGACCATTAGACACTGCCAATAGACAGGTGGAATTATTCATTGCTAAAAAATATAATAAGAGTTTAGAATATCTTTATCTACTACGAGTAGGAATCAGAAAGTGGTAATTGGATTTGAAAACACTTTTAGATATGATTTGTTCGAAGATTTTCATAGCTGTTTAAAAAATTTATCTGAATTGTATCCGTATTGAGTTAACTTAAATGATGACCGATGTTTCTAGCTCGTTGAATTTGACTATATTGATTGAGCCACAGAACCTTAACAAAGAGGCAATATAAATTAATAAACGCCCAAACAACATAAACAGAGATGACGGAATGCATTTGAAATGGTCGAGGTATATGCGATGTGTTCGACGGTTTCGTTTGTTAGGTACTGGACCTCGTAGTCAAGGACCCCTTCACCATTCCAATGTAAATTCAATTCAATTGGAAAGCGAACTGTACCGTGAAGTTTTTTTTAAGTGTTTGAGCCGTTCGATACCAACAAACTCACCGGCAGCACCACTGTACTGGATCCGATGGCACACCTGAAGTGAGACGATCGGGACACGCCGGCATGTTTTTTTTAAGAATAGATATGACCGAAGTCATAGGTATCCTTATACCCCCGAACACTAGGCGGAAAAAGATGCCTGTGTCATTCGAGGGTTGAAACACAGCGCGGGCTTCGAACCGACGACCTTCCGCACGAAAGTCCAGTGCGTTACCACGCGGTCATGCTTCTCACATTTACGCATATTGATACCGTCGTTACTTAATTTAGCTGTCACATTTAATAAATGTACTATTTATTTATTTATTCTTACATGTCATATGTCTGGCGAATATATTCATCAACTAGCTTTTGTTTCAAATTTATTGCACCTCATTTCGACGGGTAGTGTTTACGTTGCAGTCATAAGAGTGGGCCAATCACATGTTCACGTTGCTGTTGCAAGTACGAGTGCCTGCCTACGTTGGTGTTTTTTGCGTGCTTACTATAATATTAAGTCATGTACTTGACATCCTCCTGAGGATGAAGATTGCAACGCCTGCGAAACGTTGACCATAATTTAAGCCAACTCAATACGGCATCATTGAAGAAATTTAAAACGTTTTGAAATATCCTTTATTAATACCTAATCTATGATTGTATATGAATATTATATACACATACCGTGCACTATTCCTAAAGCCGAATGTGTTACTATCACATCTCAGAAAATCTACAAAGGTTTCTTTGTAGTTCGTCTTCCCTTGGTAAGTTTTCTGAGATTTTCTTACCAAATATGTTTCTATGAGCATATACAGCAGCGGAGAAGTGCCTAATCTAATGAACACAGCCACTACCTTCATATCCTTATACTTGACTTATAAAATAATTATTTTGTCATATTTTTTTATCTCTCAATAATAGTGGGTTCGAGTCGCTAATTAGATCGCTCTTGGGAGAGTTTGCTCTGTAAAAGCGATGTATAGATTGTCTTTTTATTTTTATTTTAATCTATCTTAAATTTTTACCATCCTCTTAAGTATAATGTTGATGGATATCCCTTATATCGACGTCACTATCGTATACAAGCAGAAGTCAAAAGGGCAATAATGAACAACAAAAATATCATACCGTACAACTCTTACTTGCTGCTAAAATACAATGCAGACATCATTTTCGAAGTCTGTACGTCCATTATTAGTGACATAATTTATCTACAAGTATATTTACAAGGAATATGACTGTGTAAACATTCCCATCTTAATGAAAGATCAGCCTGAACTACGGTGTAACAAGATCAGGAACTTCATCAATGCCTTCATTTCCAGTATATTTATTAATGGATTCGTGTTCAGTATATTAATTTATGATAAGCTGACAGACTAGTAGAGGTAGAACAGTTGACCAAATAATAGTAAATCTGCGCTGGTCAGACTGCAACCCTAAATCGAATGGAGAAGGGTAATACAATGATCATAACAAGCTTTTCTACTTTATTAAAAGTAAAAACCTAGTAAACTTTAACAGTACTTAAAAACTATATCGTAAAATATTCCGAAACTTTTAACATGTTATCATAATCCATATGTTAAAATATATCAATATTGAAAACTCATACTTTTAATGCTTTTCCTGTAAAAACATTGTATACAATACATTTTTTAATACACCTTTTGTATTTTACAATATAAATTCTCAGTTTCACGAAAATTTTATTGTATCAGTCATTTGAATTCGACCATATATCTATATGTTGACCTTTTGTCCTTTAAATCAGAAATAATGTCGATACTCGAAGTGATAAGAGCAAGAGTGTCCTAAATAAATTAATAGCAAACTCCTCAACTTGACATTTTCATCTAACGTTAGTAAACAAGATATTGGACAGGAAAGGTTGCCATATGTAATAAATTGTCTCCGTTTTAGTTTCTGGTTACACGAAATATTTTTTTTAAAGATTCTCTAAATATACATTGGTGTATATTTCTTAAGAAAGAAACGAATATGACAATTACTCCATGTTAGACGTGCGGTATTTTATTGGCTCTGTTCGAGAGAAGAGCGGTTTGCTAATATCAGCACAAATATTCTTAATTTCATATAATTTAATGTTTATAGGCTTGAAATAATTTACGTATTTGGTTCGATTTTATACTTATCGTTTTGCAAAGTAAAAATTATGCTAACTAATTTTATGCAGTTCAGTCCGATCCCACTACCACCCACGCTGTTATTTGAATAAACCTGAGTCCATATCCAGCGCAATCTTCACTGGAATATAGAAATCTTCTTTGAGCATTAAGCTCCATAGTGACAAAGAAGGAACTGCCCAATAGACTTCTTATATTAGGCAGTTCCTTCACAGCGGTGATACACCTACTAGGTTAGTCAAAAAGTTTTGAAAGCGGAAATGAAAATACATTTTTTTTGGGGGGAAATCACTTTTATTGCTCAGTATAGTCTCCCATAAGATCAATACACTTGGTCCAACGATCTTCCAACTTTGTTGCTCCATCACGGAAGTGACTTTCTGGAAGGCCTGCAAAATACTCCTCTACGACGGCTATAACCTCTTCGTTTGACGAAAAATGCTTTCCACGAAGGAATTTTTTGAGGTGTGAGAACAGCCAGAAGTCAGAGGGAGCTAAATCTGGCGAATAGGGTGGATGCTGCAACAATTCGTACCCCAATTCACTGATTTTCGCGATGGTTTTTTGAGCTGTGTGAGCAGGTGCATTGTCTTGATGAAAAATGATTTTTTTCTTCTGCAAACCGGGTCTTTTTTCACAATTTTTTTCATCCAACTGATCCAAAAGGTCACAATTATAATCAGAGTTGATTGTCTTACCAGTTTGGAGATAATCTATCAATAAAATTCATTTTGCATCCCAAAAAACTGACGCTAACACCTTCTTGGCCGATTTCTGTACACGAACTCGCTTCGGAGCCAAAGTGCCTGGTTCACACCACTCCTTAGCCTCTTGTTTTGTGGTAGACCCAAGTCTCATCCGTAGTGATAAATCGACGCAGAAAATCCTTTCGAAATTGCTCCAAATGTTGCTCAGAAAGTCGCATTCGAATGTGTTTTTGTTGCATTGTTAGCAAATGCGGCACCCATTGTGCACACAGTTTTTTGAAACCCAAAACTTCAGACAAAATATGCCATGTTGTTCCATGTGAGATGCCTATGGTGTCAGCTATCACATCCACAGTCGATCGATGATCTTCCAAAACCATATCCTGTATTTTCGCTATGATTTCTGGTGTTGATGCACTTTTTGGACGTCCTGAGCGTAGTTGATCGTCTTCAACGCTTGTGCGGCCACGCTTAAACTCCAAAACCCATCGGTGAACGGTTGGAAATGAAGGAGAAGACTCCTTTAATACTTTCACCATCTTTGCATGGATCTCAGTAGCCGATAAACCTTCCAAAACAAAGAATTTAATTACTGCACGATATTCGGATTTTTCCATTGTTAAAAAATACACTGACACGTCAACTTCAAATGGCTTGTAAACAAAGAATGAATTGACAGATCGAAATAAAATTTTGAGTACGTTCTTATGAAAGATGAAATATTAAAATGGCGTAGAAATTTTGGTTTTTCTACTGCTCCATAGATGTCGCTTTCAAAACTTATTGACTAACCTATTAAGTGTGAAAACAATAAAAGTGACGACGGACTTACGGTCCAAAGTCATGGTTAAAGGATAATTACTTCGACTCCAAACTGCCCAACGAATTTCTAGTACTTTCATTGAAAATTTTGAAAGAAGCAAAACTATTCTTTGCCACCACTAGATTGGAGTAGCCAATCGGTCTGAAGATGTACACCAATGTAAGGCTGAATGGAAATCCCTTCAGAAATTATTGACTCAATTACCATCGCAGTATCACAAAATGTGATCACTTATTATATCTATAATTTTAAATAACTGACAATACATGTTTTTCAGACTACCGACTTAAATTATGACCGACATTTCAGAACACTTCATCTTCAGGGCCATATAAAAAAACATTATTGAATACAGAAAGCACGCCAGAAGTAACCACTTGGCCACTCGCGACTGCAATGTAAATGTGCGTTTGGCACGCTGTGTCACTCGCTTTCATCACAGTAGCGTTTAACATTTCTCAATAACCAATGCAGGACCTGGCGAGAACCGTCATGGACGCGCTACAGTGCACACGTATTATCATCGCTTACACAGTCGCTCTCCAGTCCGTACAGTTCGCAAAACAAATTTCGCCCGCAGTACAGTCCGCAAAACAAATTTCGCCCGCAGTACAGTTCGCGAAATAAATTTCACAAACAAACAAATACAGTTCTACCAAGTTTGTGATCGCGCATCTATCTCGCGCATAAGTTTCACTCACTGACACCGCCACGCACGCCCACCGCCATTGTCCAGCTCGTTACTCGGTTCGGTGCTTCACGCGTATATGGAGTTGGCCTCCACTAATCATATTCGAGTGACATATCCGTTCTGAGTGCCGGTCGATGACAGCCGCCCGCTACTTCATTTTGGTAAGCTACTGACTGATATTGTCCTTTCTCACACTTTCACTTCCTCGGGCGGGGTTGAAGACCTGGATAAGGTCGACGGCTCTTTCCATCCCGTCTGCACTTTCACCCACTCATTTTCATCATTCTCTCACCCACTTTTGCGACATTTATCATTTATCATTTATTATTTTCTTTATTATTATCATTGATATTGTTATTGTTTCGACCGCACTCGTACAACCCATATCTCCCCCTCGTCAAATATAATTAAAATATAACTAAAAAGGAAAAATGAAGCCCACTAAGTCGGACTTTATTATTAAAACTCCTCGTACCATTATCGTAAAGGAGTCACGCTCGTCCACTCCAGTGCCCGCACCTCGCCGTCCACCACCCTCGCCATGCCCCCCCCCAAGCCGAACGTCTACTCCTCGGAAAAAGGAGACGCTAACGCCCATCCCCGAAACCACGCCGCCTACCGCCCGCGCCAAGTCACCTGACCGCTCGCAATCTCCTGAACCGAACATCTCGTTCAAGGAGGCTATTGACTTTATCCAGTCAGAGTCAATCTCAAGGGAAGTGACTCTGAAATTGGGAAGGCTTTTCCGAGATCTCTGCCGCAAAGGACATCTCGAACTCATCCTAAAGAATCAGCCAGCGGACCCACCCACCGCCTCGCCTGCTCCGTCAGTCCCGACAACATCACAAAACCTCACCCCCACACCCAATGTCCCACCCCCCCCCGCCAGAACCTTCCACCCCGGATATTCCGGACATGGAATGGCAAACAGCCACCACCAGCCGCAAACGGACTCTCAAATCCCCTGAAAGTCCCCACCCCCGCCCACCCCCCGGTAAACCCTCAGCCCATCGTCACTCCAATAAACAAGAGAATGAGAGGTCCACCCAGTCCTCCCCTTCCCACACTCCCCGAACCATCATTACCAGAAACCACACCGACCCTACTCCCGATCAGAAGGGACCGCATTCCCCCTATTATCCTCCACAAAACCGACCGATACGGAGACCTGAGAACGCAACTCAGATCTCGGAAGATCGATTTCTCATCCAAAATCATGCCAAACGGAGACCTCAAGATCTCCACCGAGACCGTCGAGGCCTACCGCACCCTTGTCCACATCACGGACTCCCTCGCCATCCCTTATCACTCCTTCCACCTCGAAAGCGAAAAGCCACTATTAGCCGTCATACGTGGAATACCTACCTCCATTAGTGTCGAAGACATCGCGGAGGAACTAAAAGCAATGGAATACCCGGTTTTGAACATATACCGGATGAAAAATAGAAACAGAGTAGAACTGCCAATGGTTATAGCCAAATTAACCAGAGATCCAGCCGGCAAAAGGATCTTCACCGAACTCCGCGGTGTCCTCGATATTCGAGTCACGGTGGAGGAACTCCATAAACGTAAAGGAATGGGGCAATGCCATCGTTGCCAAGGATTTGCCCATTCAGCCTGCAACTGCCACGCTCCTGCCACATGCGTGAAATGTGGCAGAGCGCACCATACTTCCGAATGCAGGAAGCCCATCGACACTCCAGCCACTTGCTGTAACTGTGGCGGCCCACACACGGCCAACTACAGAGGCTGCCCGCGCTTCCCCAAACGCGGCCCCTACCAACCTACACCACCCTCCGCCCCCCCCGCAAACAATACCACCACTCATCGTACCTTCGCCCCCTCGAGTGCATCGAGACCAGTCACTTCAAGCGTTTCATACGCCAACATAGCAACCCCGCGCCCCCTGTTATCTTCATTCATACCTCAAACACACTCATCACCCTCCTCAACCCAAAATCGCGACTTTATTATAAATAATATTAGATCAGCCATCACCGAAGCAATAAATTTCCTCAATATCATCCAAGAAAATGGCTCGCACATTTAAACCTTCCCATATATCCGCCGCGTTCTGGAATGCAAACGGTTCCCTCAGAACGCACAAAAACGAGATCGAGGATTTCCTTCTCGAGCACAACCTGGACGTGATGCTGATAACGGAGTCACACCTCAAACCGAGCTACCGTTACAGCATCAAGAACTACTTTTGCTACAGAGACGACCGCCTTACCGCCCGAAAGGGCGGCACTGCGATTCTCATAAAAAGCACCATAGACCACTGCCGCATCTCCTCCCCTATCACCGATAACTTAGAAGCTTCATGCGTCATAGTAAACACTACCAATCACGGCCCCCTCAAACTGTGCGCAACATATCTCTCCCCATCTTCCCCACTTGTCGAGACCGAACTGGACTCATTCTTTGCCGATAACATCCCCACCATCATAGCAGGAGATCTCAACGCCAAACACCCCTTCTGGTACAGCCACACTCCCAACGCGCACGGCAAAACGCTCGACGAAATCTCTTCTCGTAAGAGATACTTCGTGGTCGGACCTACGTCCCCCACACTCTATCCACTAAACCCCAACCATCGCCCTGACGTCATCGACATCATCGTACATAATGACATCCCCTATCAAACAGATCTGACGACTGTTCACCAGCTTCAATCCGACCACTACCCGGTACTACTTCACTTGACGGATGGCTTTCCGCCCTTCTCACCCTCACCCCCACCGCGGCACATCACCTCGTGGGGTGACTTCGCCACCTACGTAGACAACTGCATTAAAATTCCAACAACTTTTCCAGACACGAATTCCATCGATACTGCTATATACGACTTCACAACCACCATAAAATCCGCTCTCACGTCCGCTTCAAAAGTGAGACCCGCCGACAAACCCGAACTCCCCCTTCCTCCACACATCAAAACGCTGATTGTGGAGAAAAATAAAATCCGAAAGCTGTGGCAACGCACAGCTGTCCCCTCGTATAAAGCAGAATATAACAGATTAGTAAAAAAAAAAATATTCCACTTACAACAGATCCGAAACGATAAATGGTCTGACTTCGTCGAGTCCCTCGAATACAACGAAGAACTCAAATGGAAACTCACACGTTGCCTCCGAAATACGCCCCCCCGCCCCAGCTCTCTCCAAGGGCCAAACGGCACCGTCTTCTCTGCTCGCGACCGCGCAGAGACCTTCGCCGACTCTCTAGCGAATATCTTCTCGCCAAATACAGATCTCTCAGACCCCACTCACACAACAATGGTCGACAATGCAGTTGTCAACATACTCAACGAACAAACCCCCCCCACCTCAGACTTCTTCTCACCGCGAGAAATTCAAACAATCATAAAAAATCTAATCAATAAAAAAGCCCCCGGCCCCGATAAAATCAACAATTTCACTCTCAAAAAACTCCCTAAAAAAGCCATCTGCACCATTACAGCCATCTTCAACGCCTGCCTTCGACATAAATTCTTCCCGACCCCGTTCAAAAACGCCGATGTCATTATGCTCCCCAAACCGGGCAAAAGCCACGCCATCCCCGAAAATCACAGACCGATCAGTCTGCTCTCCACCCTAGGTAAAGTGCTCGAGAGATTAATCCTCGACCGTCTCTCGACTGAAATATACGCGCGCAACGTCATTCCAGAATCGCAACACGGATTTATGCCGATGCACTCGACCAACCATCAACTTCTTCGCGTTGTAGAGCAAATTATCAAATCCTTCAGAGCCAAAGGGCTCACGACCCTCCTTTCGCTAGACGTGGCCAAAGCCTTCGACACCGTCTGGCACAACGGACTCGTATACAAGCTACACAAGACGGGTATTCCACTTAGACTAGTGCAAATCATCGCCTCCTTTCTAGAAAATCGCTCCTTCTCCGTCAAAATAGACGGAATAAACTCCTCCCCGCGCCCCATTCTGGCAGGTGTGCCCCAAGGTGCACTCCTGTCCCCCATCCTGTACAATATATATACGAGCGATATGCCCCAATTTTCTAACGCACACTGTATCACCGCGCAATACGCCGACGACACAGCATTCCTCTCATCATCCAAATACGAGTCCGACTCCCACAACCGACTGCAAGACTTCATTCCCATTCTGGAGCAATGGTGCACAGAATGGAAGATCAAAATTAATCCCTCCAAAAGCACAGCAGTCCGCTTCTCACGCAAATACATCGAACCCGTCAGAACTCTAAAACTCTTCGGCCAGAGCGTCCCATGGACCGACCACGTGAAATACTTAGGCCTCACCTTAGACAGTAGACTCACGTGGCGCAAACACGCCCTCATTGTAAAAGCAAAAGCTCTCGGAACTTTAAAATCATTATTCCCATTGGTCGGTAAATTCAGTAAATTAAGTCCGCGCACTAAACTCCATCTTTATAAAGCGATCATCAGACCGCAATTGACATACGCCCTTCCGGTATGGGGCTACGCGCCGGTAACCACGATACATCACATTCAAATCGTTCAAAACAAAGCCCTCCGCATGATATTAAACGCGCCCTACATAGTTCGTAACTCTAGACTCCACGCGGACACCGCACTCGAAACTATCCCCGATCACATGCGAGCTCTGGCCGAAAGGTTTTACAGTTCAATATCAAGACATCCCAACCCCGTCATACAAAATCTCGGAAACTACAACGCGAACACCAACTACAAGCACCCACGTCCAAAATCTATTCTCCGCACCCGCCCACCCGCAAACGCCCCCCCAACTGCAAATGACCCCGTCACTCTGAATACCCCCCCGTATTCTACACCATTTTCTACACCATTTTCTACACCATTTTCTACACCTTTCTCTACACCATTTTCTACACCTATTTATACACCGACACCGACTCCTCAAGCGGCAGACGACAGCCTCCCACCATAGTCAATCGCGTATTTCCCATATTTATGTATTAATATATTTTTAAAAGTCACACACGTCTCCCCAAATACCCATATTTATATACAACATCCTATGATTTACTCACCATCATCTCACCTCCATTTCTTTCTCACCACCCATCTAATATATATAAGCGTGTGTGACATCGCACATCCACAAATATATGTATATTCGTATGTAATATCATTTATATAACATCACATGTATACAAGTATTTAACGTCTTATTATTTCTCATAATCATTCATCAAACAAATTACATAAAACTATCCCTCCCCGTCTCCTAAAACAGGAACCAAAATATCCAATTAAATATCATATCAGTCAGAAATTATCCGATGAAGGAGTAAGGCGTCCTACCATTGGACCGAGACTCCGAACGAGATATTCATCACTTGGAAATGCAGGACCTGGCGTGTTCTTCGTCGTTGCAATTTCCCTTTACACGGCAAAGTTTAGTTCACATATGACCTTAATCACCTATTCACTTATTTCGGCCATCATTTAAGTCAATTGAACACGGTAACAACACTGAAAAACATTATTAACTGGTTGATAACACCTGTAAAAAATTCAAACGTGTTGAACTTTAACTTAACGATAAAAAAATTATCTTCTAAAAAAATTGTAAAAGACTGACAACGTTTTACGACAGACTAACTCCTAGCATACACACATATATAAGTTTATAACACAACTCTTCATGATAATTTTTCCTTAAGAAAATTCATTCAGAAAAATAAACAAAAGTCGATCGATTCATTTCAACAGAATGAAACAATTGCTTGTTTTACGAGGCATATCCAGAAAGTAAGTGTACTGAATTTTTGTAGGTTACATTTTTTTTATTTAAACAAAAAAATTACGTGGTTACCGTAGTACATATGTAAGCTATTTTTCGACATAGTCGTCATTCCTCTCAATGCAGGTGGTGAAGCGAAGTATCAACTTTTTGATGCCTTCCTCGAAGTAGTTTCCCGCCAACCCCTCCGTCACTTCTCCACCTCGTCATTTACCTCCTCGTCAGTTGAAAACCTTTTTCCACCCATGTGCAGCTTCAGGGATGTAAAGAGATAGTAATCTGAAGGTGCTAGGTCAGAAGAATGCGCGGGATGGTTCAGGACATCCCATTTAAACGAGGCCAGCAGTTCCTTCGTGGCGTTGGCCGTGTGTGGTCTGGCATTGTCGTGCAGCAGGCAGACTCCCTTTGTCAGCATGCCTCTCCTCTTATTCTGAATCGCCCTCCGCAATTTTTTTAGGGTCTCACAGTATCTTGCAGAGTTGATGGCCTCCCCTTGAGGCATATATTCAATTAAAATTATGCCTTGACAGTCCCGAAACACAGATGCCATGATTTTCTTGGCTGAAATTGTGGTTTTTAACTTTTTGGCGGAGGGTGAAAAGGTGTGACGTGACCGTTTTTAAACTCGCGACACCACTTGTACACACTCGTACGATTCATAGCTTTATCACCATGTGCAGTTTTCACCTCATTATAAACCTCAACCGGAGGTTTTCCCTTCCAAACGAGATAACGGATGACGCCGCGTATTTCGCACTTGGCGGGAGATTGGATTGACATTTTTCACGAAACGTGTTGTCGCGTCGACACTTCTCAACGTACTGACCTCGAACCGGTCTCGTTGCGGAGGGGAAGGGTCAGGCGACACGGAAGTGTAGCCAACATGTCGAAAATAAAATCCATCCGGTTGTGAGAGCCTCAGTACACTTACTTTCTGGATACGCATAGTATTTTTTATTTTTTCTGAACATATTTTTATTTTTGCATGTTAAATGTTAAAAATCATAGACCGACCTTAACACTGAATACTAAATCTTAAACATTTTTTAATAATGTAGTCACGTGGTATCATCGCTACTATTTAATCTTTGGAGCTTATGAGATCCAAGTCTGAATACAAATTGAGAAATTTGAAGATAAGAAATTAGTGTTAATTATTTAAACCAGGCCATAAATTTAGGCTGAAAACATTTATTTTACTTTTATTCGAAAAATTAAGTTAGATTTATATTTTCATGCATTTTCAGTTATTCCTGTATGTACAAGATGAGGAGGTTAGTAAAAATTCCTTTTATACAGAACAAGAAACAAAAGTAAAATAAAAATGAAAATCCAATATTTTTCGATTTTTTTCCGTAAGCTTTGGTTCTCTTCGCTTATGAACGCGAATTTTGAGCGAAATAGGAAAAGAAGTGAAATATGTAATCCACTTGAGTTGCTTAACGATACGGAAAACTGGAAATTCTCCAAGTCCAGAAGATTAGGAGATTTCGTTAATAACTTTTAAATTATATCTTGCTTGTGCTTCTCACTGCTAATGTAATTAATTGAGTGGTAATATGACGGGAATGAACTTTTAAAGATAAAATTTTCTTCTGAAATTAGTATTTTATTTTAATAAATGTAATGGAAGTTACTTTTCTTAAAAACTACATTGCGAAAATAAAAAAAGTTGACTAACTGAGTTATCAATGGGACCAGTCTCAAGTGGTTATAGTGAGAATAGACATGGCATAAAATTGCTTCTTTGAAATTCAGGATCTCTTCTAGAAAAATAATTTCTCATTGCTACATACATTTTACTTTCCTACTTATCTCCGTATTTCTTTATGATATTGAAGCATTGATACATACTCTTTACGTAAGCTTTTGAGTCATACCATCCATCTTCAGTACAATCAATTTCTGGTCCAATGTAGCACCTTTTGAACCGATCCCCCCGCTGCTCTATTCACCTGGTCACCCCATCGGAAGGGTGCTCGACCTCTTCTCCTATTGCCATATATGGTACACTTCTCGCCAGAATACACCACTCAAGGCTGTTGTACTCTCTCCACGCTATGTGTCAAAGTATCGTGAGATTCTACTATCGTAAGATGCGTCTTAATCCCGAGATCTTCAATAATCGATCAATTGCTTATTCTGGTAATTCATATTACGTGCTAGAGCCGCCTCCAACACAACATCTGAAAGGCATACATTCTTTGTTTATCATATGTCTCGAGTGTCCAGATCTATGCATCATCTAAACATGGAGAAAACGAGAGTATGGACAAGTCTAGTATTGGTCTTTTAGAGTTATGATTTGGACGTTCTTTTCAGATCACTTATAAGTGACTCATTGCTCCCTTAGCCAGGTGAATCTTGTGCATTATCTCCTTATGGCAGGAACCCCACCCCTGTCAGTGATCAGGAGCTAAGGTAAAAAAACTCATGGACATGGTTCAAGATCTGTATTAATTGTTTCTTGGTACCGTGTTCGAACGATTAATTAATATAAGTTTTATTTTGATTCCATTGTTGCACAATCCGAATATTTCTGTCTCCGATTCGTTACTGATGTGTACTTCTGCGAGTCGGCGGCCGTGATCTAGGTTATCTACGGTGAGCATTCACGTTAAACCAGCGGGCACCTTATGATCGATTCCTGGCGGATTCACTTTCGGGCTCTTAGACCATTTTCCATCTAAATTTATATTTTCCTATAATTTATATGCTGCGTGTCAAAATTCTTATAGCACTGTTGAAAACCCAAAGAAAGGCTACAGATTAAATCTGCTGATTGTCTTTGAACATCGATCTCCTTGCTATCGGAACTTTAGGTTTTATCTGTCAAAACTGTGTGCATATTGAAGTGCAACTACGTGCACATTATAAACACGCATATTTTGGCAGGCAGGCGTATTTCATCCACAAGATGGCTAACAATCATACTTGATCACGATGGATAGCCAATTGCACACGTGTGATGTCATCAAGAGGAAATAAATAAACATAAAGGCGTTTGTTGTAAAAAGTGATGGTACATCTGATAAAAAATGGAAATGGGATAAACTAAATCTGAAACAGTCAAACATATTTTATTTACTACTAGTTTAAATACAAAGCGAATCAATTCCATATCTATTATGACCGCAAATAGACGGAAATAATACCCTGGTGTAATCTGCTTCATGGCTTTTGAATAATCCTCAATAGACACTTCACAAAAGACATTCACGGACCGTGAACAGATATCTTAATATGCATACATACATAATATCATGAATATTAAATTCTACAGACACTGTAGACACACAAATTTTCTCAGGGTTGTTCATCTTTACTTATATTATTTTTATATTCTTATAATATTATTTTTTTAAATTTCTTTGATGTTTTGTACATTTTTTATCACTTTTAACTTATCACCATGTTATACCAGTACTTAACAATAATTGGGCGTCGACCCAAGACATATTAACTTCATCATCGTTGTCAACCTTACAACTTAGGGATGGATCTTTGCAACCTATAGGTTTATCTGCCCCTTATCTCTCTAAAGAGCATGCCTCCTCCAACTAGTTGTACCTAGTGTGCGGTAGTTCTCTCACACCATTCAACCATCTCAACTTTGGTCTTCCCACACTCTTACGCCCCGTCAAATCTCTGAATAAAGCTTTACTTGCAGGGTCAGTATCCTACATGCGATATAAATACCGAAACCTGCGTAGTCGAGCAATTTTTAAAACTTTCGCTACGTTTGTTTTGCCATACAGAGCTTTTTGTCATACCTCTGTCTCCAGGCGCCATTGTCATAAATTGCACACTATATTGTTATGGAGAATATTTTACCTGTTTGAGACTTGAGAAAACATTTCACTGCTTTGTGTGTAGGGAACCCTGTGTAGAACAACATTTTCTAGACGGAATTTAACTGTGATGTACCAATATAACTTGCTTAATATTTTTACAAATACTGGATTGGGATAGGCAGGTTTACTTGATATTTCAAATAAACCAAAATAACTTATTTTGTGGTTTGGTTTCATTTCGCACATATATGTCCCGTTTTTTTTTTTAAATAGGTAATCCACCCAAACTAGGGTGATTTGTGTCACCAAATTAAAATAATTATACAATTAAATGAGTCAACACAGTCAAACCAAATTAAAAAAGGATGATTCTAGATAATTCAAAGATTGTTTTTACCTGGCTTGTTTATTGCGATGTGGCAATCTCTTCCAACTAACCAGAAATATGTTTTAATGCCCCCTAAGGAAAAACCAGACTGCAATCCCTTTTTTTAAATCTGGGTTCCAGCGGGGATCGAACCCGCAACCTCCGGATCGGCAGACAAGCGTATTACCCCCAGGCCACGGAGATCGTCAGAAAAGTTTCAACTGAATAAGTTTAAAAAATGCAACAATCGATCTATTGTATAATGGGAAAAGTTCCTCGAAGAAAAGAAACGCAACATTCATTGGACGCGGTAAAGGTATGGCTTTTAGCGAATCAAATTTGTCTTGCAAAGGACAACCGAAAAATACATGGTCTATAGTTCAATGAATGTGGTCCACTATATAAACCACACTCGTAGCCGGGATACGTCCTGTTATAGTTCTTATTTCGTCCAAACTACATTTTTACGTAATAATAAATTAATACACATATTTAAGTTTTATTGTATTTATTTATCACTCAGAACAACCTTTTTGGACCCTCCTCAACGCAAAAACGGTCTTTTTTTTTTTTGAAGACCGTTTTGACGTTGATTTTTATTAAAGTTATTTTTATAATAATAGTAATAAAATGACAACTCGCAATGCGCCGTTTAGAGAGAAGATCCTCCTCAAGCATTCTAGCCTGGAATTCGAGGTGGTGGATTTTAATGATAGTAAGATGGTGACAGTGGGTATTAGATTAGGAACTTGCATCTGAATATGTTCAGAAAATCATATTTGGTTCGAAAACTTATCGAGGGAAGACTAACTACAAAAAAAACCTTTGTAGATCAAGCAATATATGATAGTAACACATTCACATTCGTATTTTCGTCAATGTATGTGCTCTTTGGGAAGTATTAAAATATACATCACCGAATTACTAACTAATATAAACCTCGTTTTTTTTTTCAGGAAATGGTGAGTGAAGAAGAGTTGAACACTCCATGTCAGCGTTCTCAGTTGACTATAAATCTACACGACATCGACTATTACTCAATAATTGAACCCCAAGTTTTGGATATAGGAATTTGTACTGGTTCTTGCTCCAAAGCGTTTGCTGAACAGGTATAAGATTTAATACAAATATTTTCGTGCTTATTTCTAATTTAATTGCATCTTCTATTAAAACTTAGCTTTTACAATTATTCAACCTATCGTGGTCCTCGTGGCTAAGGGTCTGACCTTCCATTTTTCTTGCTTTTCTTATGCACCCTACTATTCTCTTCTATCTCTCCCGACAAACAGCAGCCCGTAACGCCTGGACCACGGTTGAACCAGTCGAAGTCTTAATTTGGTGGGTTTATCTTGAAATAGATCCTTTCCCTTTGCTCCCCTCCACATTTCTTGTATTATCCATTCCTTCAAGTTATCCTTGTCTCACCCTACAATGTACTCTAAGGATATGTTTCAGACAAATGAACAAGAGATTGCCATTGACCTTAATATCTTGTAGAATTGAAACATTAGTTCTCCTCGCTATCCAAGGATGTCAAACGTGAATAACACCCCAAGTATGGAAAAAAATGTGTATCACGCCATCATTAAAATTCTCACAAAACGAGGGAAACCACCTCAAATCATTTTGGAAGAGATGTTAGCGGTTTATGAGGATTATTGCCATGAAAAAACGATGGTTTACAAGTAACAAAATATTTTTAAGCGAGGGAGAGATTCGATTAAAGACGACCTCCGACCAGGACGGTCTGTTAAGGCCACTTCTTCAAAAATCGTCAAAAAAGTAGACAAGCTTATGCTGGAAGACGCCCACCTAGACAAACAACAGTTTGCAAATATGGTTGTAGTATCACCTACAACCATTTTGAATATACTCTAACAGCATCTAGGGATGTTAAATGTCAGTACAAGGTGGGTACCCAGAATGTTCACGCCACTTCAAAAACAATAACGCATCGAATATTCACGACAGCTTTTGGACTTCTGCAGAAAAAAGGAAGATGAGACTTTGAGCTGAATTGTTACTGAAAATGAAACTAGGGTTCATCATTATGAGCCTGAGTCGAAGCAGGGGTCCATGCAGTGGCACACAATCCCCTAAAAAGTTCAAAGTGTCGCAATCGGCTGAAAAAAATATGGCTACACTTTTTTGTGATGCGGAAGGCATACTGCTGATAAGGACATAACAATAACTGAAAAGTACTAATCTGGTCTGCTGATGCAGTTAAAAAAACAGTAAAGGAGAGGAAAATGGACAAAAGGTGTGCTGCTTTTGCATGACAATGCACCCGTACACATAATCAATTCTGCATTAATTGTTCTTCACAACTGTGGCTTGCAAACATTAAATCACCCTCCTTGTAACTCAGGCCTGGCTCCGTCTGACTATTATTTGTTTTCAAATTAACTTCGAGGGAAGAAATTTACGGACGATGAAGAAGTTAAAAGTGCAATTTCGGCCTATTTTGAGGGCTAATGTAAATCTTTTTTTTTCGTGGGTACAAATAAGTTTATTGAAAGATCTGAAAAATATATTAGAGTTAGTGGTAAATATATTGAAAATAAAAAAATGTTTTTTATTTTTCTTTTTCCCCTTCATTCCGCAAATTTATCGACCTCTCCTCGATATATCGTTTATTTGGAAATATTAAAAAAAAATATAGATCAATTCTGTATACTATAACATATCAAAGAAATGAGAATTTAATTGTTAAATTTCAACATTGAAAATAACAACAAACGGCGTTGTTTTTCCTCAATCATCTCAGAAAAAGAACGAACTTCGAGTTCCGTGCCTATTTCAGTTGTTCTAAAATCGAAAGCTCGATTAATGGAGTCGAAGACTATGTTGTCAACCGGGCACGTTCTTCTATGTACTCGAATATTCAATAAGGATGTGTTGAACGGTACAATACTAATGAATGAATATTTTTTATTTATTTTATAAAATATTGCATTGTTTACAAATAAATCTGACGAACTTATTATCATGTTGATATTTTTCAATCAACTATTCTGGACCATTTCGGTTGGCTGGAAATCGAAAATAAAATCCTATGTAGAATCGTAAATTTGTGAAAACAAAAGAAAATTCTTATAAACTAAAACCAAACGCGCCCTTATCAATTCAATTTCTCGATTAGAATTTCTCGTGCTAAAGATTTATTTTTTTCTCTTTTTAATCTTAGTTTAAAACTCTGATTTATTCAGGGTCTTAAGGTTTTTTGCCTTAATTTTTTTTATTTTCTTCGCGCGAAACTCAAAAAAGTAAATGAATTGAAATAAGGTATTTCTTAAGAGGAAAACTCTATATAATCTTCTTATCTTGACACGTTTTTATTCTAACTTTAAATTATTTTTTAAGTTAATAAAACGTTGATATATCATATTTTTATTTTACAAGATGTAAATTTTAGATTAGGAAATTTCAAGATTAATTTATAATTAGATTAGTGCCTCATGAACTCTTTCAAATTAAAAGTTGATATTTTAATTTCTTGAATCTTAGAAAAGACGTTTGTACTCGTATAACTTTGTGGTTCTATGTTTATTAATTTTTAATAATATAAATAAAACACTTATTTTTTATTTTTTATTTATCGTCTTTATCGTCAGGTGAAATTGAACTAAATGAGGGTTCCAACAAGTATTGAACCTGTAAACCCGAGTTGGAATATAGCATAGATCAAATCGGCTAGGTGGCGAAGGTCGTTGATTGATAGCCCTCCATAGGTTACGATTGTATTGGCCAAAATTTACAACAATTTTTTTTGACTTTGAAACCATGATTTGTGCTGCTGTTTAAAATATATGTGTGTATATAGGTACAAAATGACAGGAATTTCGGTATTTTAGCACAGGTTAAGTAATATTTTTAGCATTCACCGTAAAATACAGTGAGACTGGAACCAGTTATAAACCAATGTTAGACTCGCTCCGCCCTTGGCATGCTTTAGGAAGCAACTGAAAAACTCTTTATTTCTAATCACTAATATGACGTGTTTCATTCCTGATGTTTCTTTCTTCTCCACCATCATTTCTTTTTCGTTTGATTGATGATATCTCACTTTTACTTTAATAAGTATGTATGTTATATGCCCATAAATAAATATGGATAAACTATTTAATATTTGTTCGGCCATGTAACTTCCTTCATTTACTTTTGTCTGGTTGGTTGGAAGAGATTGCCACCTGGCAATAAGCCCGAATGATTATATTTATAATGAAGTGCTAAATAAATAAATAAAATATAGTATAATTGTTGAGTTTGAATGTTTTAAAATTGTGTGCACCGTGAATTTAACTTAACCTTGAAATAAAAATCGCGTTGTATAGGGTTGCCATATTTTAAAACGATAAACTAAGATAATGTGATTCAAAGTTTATACATTCTGGGGTGGTCTTAACTTCACAAACTAGGATAAAACTTAAGACATGAAAAATTATTCAAATTTAAAACTTATAAATTTGTTTATTTTTTAAAACCATTCAAATAAACTATAAAAATATAAAACTACCAAAACTGAAAAAAAACAAATGAAGCCAAATATAGCAGCGAAAGCGTATTGTGATGTTGCAAAATCACAAGTTGCTAAAATGTTAACAATGCAGTTGTGAATCAAAAATCCGAAATTCAGATTTCAAATTCCCAGACGCATTAAAAAGTCTTCCCCGGATATTCCTCCAATGGGCCAACAAAGAGGACATGTCCGGGAAAATCTGGACACATGGTTACCCTACGTTATGGTATGTATGAAAAAAATGTGCATACAAAAATGTTAGTGCAAGGAAGCAGCTAAGCCTCATAAAAAATAAATTTAAATAAAATGAAAAATTTGACCATAAGAGTAAAACTTGTTTTTAATGCATTAGGAATCATAATCATTGATGTTGGCAGACTATTATAATTTTATTTTAAAGCACTTTCACTGTATACAATACATTCTGAGAGACTTATTTTAAGTTACAATCTCTCAAACAAATCAGAAAGATGGTTAACAGTCTAGAATTGAAGAAAACGGACTTGGACCTTTTTTATTTGATCACTATTGGAAATTGAACCTTGAACTTATGTTTTTTTAGAAAATGTAAATAAATACCTCTAAACTACGGGAATGTCTTGTTAAACTAGGGTTGCTTTGTAAGATTTTATTTCTTTGTCTAATCATGTATTTTAAATATATTTAATTTCTTATTTCGCTAGCAGACAATGGAAAAGGAAGATACATGCGTAAGTTATTCAAATTACTTTTTACAATCCAAAACAAATATTGGGTTTATTGTTTTCTACAGGATATTTCAACATAATGGTGGTTTGTTAATTAAAATTATTTTGTTACACAATTGAGTCGTCCAGATGCAAAACATACTCCGGAAAACTTTTTCGGTGTTTAGTAAATAATGATTAAGAAACTTCAAATGTAAATGTGGTATATTTTCTTGGTCTTGGTCGCATTCTACTTAAGTATTCTTAGTAAAAGCTAGTCACCGTGCTACTTTACAGATTTTTTAGATATAGTGATCTACTTTTATTACATAATCATTATTATTATTTAACAACATTAATAAAAAAAACATTCATATATTGTTTGATAGATATTTTACTTAAATATTTAAGGGACAAAAATTATTATATCAAGTTGTATTGATATTAGCAACAAAACATACAAAAACCCTAAAACAATAAGAAAAGTCTCTCCAACACCTTTGGTCTTTTGCTCCCATTTTTTCCGTTCTCCAGGTTGGTCAGTACATTGTATATGTAGAGTTGCCTGAATCAAGTTCTACCTGGTTTTGATTCATGTATAATTCGGTTAATATACAATATATAACAAAACAATGCTAGTCGACCGTTAGAAAAAAAAAATAATATACTTTTTTTAATTTCAGGTGCCTGATTTGTACAGCTTTCATGCAAAACTACAGATTATAGCTTCATTGTTAGAGCCTCGAAGAAAAATACCAAAACCTTGCTGCATGCCAGGACTCGCTGAATCAGTGAAGCTTCTTCTAATAAAAGATGACCATATACAACTCCAAAATTACCCGAATATACTAGCGAAAACTTGTGAATGTCGATAAAACAGCTCCCAGTAAACAAGTATTTTGATTTCAAGTTTTAACCTTAGATGGCAGGTTACTCGAACATCGAACAGAGTGATGAAAAGTGATTAGAACCAGAGATTTTCGACAATAGAACTTGAAAACTTGAGTGATATCATAGAATAGCAGTTCCTATTGAAATCCTTAAAATAATATGCCAAATTAAAATATTGCTAATTTCCGAAAAAAAGTTTTGAAAATAAAATGAATTCGAAAATGCAGGGGGTTATAAAAATATAACATCACTTAATAAAATAGGTATTCTTCTTCTACGCAGGTATAAAATATATGAATGTGCTATAATATTTAAAAAATATGGTGTAACTTTTTATGTTTCAAATATTATTTTAACATATTTCTGTAGAAACAGTAGACAAAATAATTTCATCTTGTTTTAAAGGATATTTTAAAAACAAGTTTTACCCACTCTACGTCTTTGATGAAAATCCATGATTTACAATAACAAAAAGAAATAAGTTAAATAAAGGTGATACTGTATTTTATCCCCGTTTGCTGTGTAAAAATATTGATTCAAAACCACTGGTTGAACCAATAAGCAGAAAGGCGGGAGAAAAATATTTTCTTGATGATTTGTTTAGTAACAAAATTAACAGGCATCTCACATTAACAAATATTTATATTGAAAATAATATAACAAGAATAATGGTTGTTGGATCCACAATCTAAAAATCTTTTTTTTTTCATAGATAGCTTATCTATGACATCTCAACCTGGGGTCTGCAAACTGAAAAGTATTTTTTTTCATAAACGGTATATGGTACAAACAAGAGTATATGGGTGCTCTTTATAAAATTAAAAAATAATGGCATTACTTTATAAAACAAACACAACATTTCAGTAACTTAAAAGATCAGGAACTGCTGTTCTAGACATTTTAATTATTTTGAAAACACCTTCAATTTTATTTTAATCTTCATGGTATTTATTCAAAATGAATATCTTAGTAAAAAAATTATATAAAAACTTTGTAACAGAAAAAATATATACTCGTAAATTATAAATTAACCCATTTAAGTTTACTTACTTGTTTGAACAGAAAATCACAATAATAAAATTTAAGCAACATACAGCAAAATGAACAATAGGTTTTCAATATATAACCTATTTATTATTTTATAACAAGTATTTGGAATGTGTGGTATTATTTTATAAGTCTTATTACAGTTTAGTGTAAGTAATGTAAACACAATAACTTGTTATCTTATAGTTGCATATATTTAGTAGAATTTAATATAATACATTTAATAAGTAACTATGATATAATTATAACCAAAATATTTATTCTCATACAAAATATTTAGGTCTTTTATCAGTATTATATTTAGCACCCAATATTAAAATAAACAATATTAAAATATTGTAGTTAAACCTCATAATCTTTATTTGAGGTTCATTTGAAGTTTGTAAATAAATAATTATAGATAAATTGATGTAAATTATTGAAAATGATGATCCAATAGATCTTTATTATATCTTCTACTTTTCTGAGATTATTTATATTAAGATTTGTTTAGCTTCCTCCATTTTCTTGCCTCAAATTTATAGTGCAATTCAAATAATATTTTGAATATTAATTTATGTTATGGTTCACTTATTTTTCTACATATAAGGCTGAGTTATTAATTATTTGAAACATTCATTGACACTACACCATGGAGCTACACTCATTTTGTTCTGCATGACCTAGTGTGTCTGATCAGCTGAAAGCAAATACTTTAAATATTAATACATGAAACCTTGAAAAGTTGCCAGAGTGGTATACTTTTTGGTTCAAAGACAGTTTAAGAAGAAAAAATGTATTCTATCAGATAAAGTCTTATTACATTAATGACCTCTATAGCCTAGTTGATAAGATAACTGTCGTCAAATCCGAGGGTAGCGGGTTCAATTCCTACTGGTACTTTTGTTTAAAAAGGGTTTAAGCTATGTTGTCACTTAAGGCATCTTTAAAAAATCAGTTAAGTTGGAAGAGATTACCACATGGCAAAAAACCCGCCAGGTTATACTATATATAATAAAAGTTGAATACAATACAATTATAAATATTTTTTAAAAATTCCGATTCAAAAAATAATACAATTTTGTTTCTTATGTAAATTTTTAATTAAATCATTAATGTTAAGTATTCAGGATGTTTCTCTGTAAAAATACATTTAAAAAAAAAAAGAATATAAATGACCAGTCATATTATATGTATCCTTATATCCCCCAACACTAGGAGGAAAAATTGCCCGTGTCATTCGAGGGGAGTAGCACAGCGCGGGGTTCGAACTGTTGACCTTCCGCACGAAAGTCCAACTCGTAACCGCGCGGCCATGCACCTCTTATTATATAAATTGTAATAATTTGTTTCTTTTCTCATACAGTATTTTCAACTATAAGACCAACTAATAGTATTTAGAATTACTGTGAAGAGCTTTAATATTTCATCAAATAATCAATGATATATAATTTCAACTTATGTCCATCAACAGAATATTATACAATATTATTCATGTTTTTGCAACTTTTCATGATCAGGGGGATATTTCTGTGCACTTTCATACAAAAGTGATTAAGTTTTCTGTATTATAATTCTTCAGCATTATTTGCTGAAACTATCAACATTGTAGTTCATTAGTGTTGTTAGCTTTGGTGACATTAACATGGCCCCTCAATTTCCAGTTCACACTAAAATATAGCATCCTAATTCTGTCGCATGAACTGTTGAAACTCTAAAATAAAACAAATATGAATCAAGTCTTTGCACCATATGAAATATAATAAATTACTGAAAGATATTGTGTTTTCTTCCATTAATCCCCAACTTGAGTTTTCATTTTAAAATATTAACATTGAGAGAAAATTTAAGTCAATCTGATGTATTTTTAAATATAACAATTTACTCTTCTTGTGACAAAGAGGAAATGTATAAATATAGTATCTTGAATGATAAATTACTTTGTTTTCCCAGTAATTGCATTAATCCCTGTGATGACAAATTCAAATTTCTATTCAACACTCTCACTAGAATATAAGAAAATAAACATGGTTTATCCAATAATAACTTGTCAGAATTTGCAAACCATATTATAAATACATAAGGTAATGTGCAAAAATAAAACAGTAATAAATCACCCTTCATTAAAAAAAATATTTTGGATCAATAGACCACACTTCTGATGAAACATGACATGAGTTAGACCTTAGTATTATCCCTTAACAAATTGAGATAACTTTGTCTGAATAGTGCCTACAGATAGGAGGTAGAAAATGTATCACGGGGATTAATGTAATTAGTGGAATAACAAAGCAATTTTTTATTAAATATTCTAATATGGAGCTCACATAATTAAAGCTGAAACCTTTGATAGATTATAAACATAGTTTTAGGTAAAAAGAACATAAACAAACTATGAAACTTTTCACAATGCTTATGGGACATTTTCTAATATTTTTTACTAATAAAATATTTTACTAGGCATTATGAAACAAAGTCATCTTATTAATGTCTTGCGATAAAATTTTATATTTTCAAAGACAACACAACGATTTTCATGTATGTTGATTGGCACTTAAAGAGAAATAAAAAAGACAAAAAATTGTGTAGCTTTTTTCTTGTATTTTGAACGCTTGTTAGCTATATTATTAATTTCAAATGTCTGAAATAATTTTCCAAACATTAATAACAAGATATTTTATGAAAGAAAAGAGTATATATAAGGACACAATTTATCAGATTTTTTCCAACTAATTGTTTTGGTTAATTTATTTGAGCGCCTTTGTAAATAAATTGACAAAAAATAATCATAGATTTACCAAAAGTAAAAACAATCACAGAAGTTAAAATGACAAAATCTTTGGGACTTTTAAGTATTTATTTTGGCATATATATCAAACAGAAATATGTATTAAACAGAAATATGCACAATTATATAAATTATATCCAAAGTCATTAAATAAAAAAATACCTGTAATTTTAATAATCTAAAGTTGTTTTATAATTTTTTTTTAATTCTAGATGAATTTTTCACTTATATTAATTCCTATAAAATTTACTCATCCATTTCAGTAAGTGTTTTGTTTAAAGAGCTTGACTTACGACAACATAGTTGCAACTTATCAGTCCATCATTTACAAATGCAGATATACGAGTACTTTTAACAAGTGTTAAAAACGAGGATTCCTCAGATTTCAACATGTTTTTATGTATCACTTGGTGAATTTGCCTATGATGTGATCCATAGTTATTCTTAGTGTAATGTTTTCTAATAATGAAATTTATGTAACACTGAAAGCCAAATAGATCATTTGTAATTCTTTTTATTCATTACCTCTGCTGCAAGAGCACGGAGGTTGTATTGCGGTTACTTGACACATGTAATTATTTTTCACCCGTTAACCACAGTGAAATCAGTTTGTATTATTATTAGAGAAAATAAAGGATTTTTACTTGAGTGCTTTGTACATAGCACTTAAAAATTTGGTATTGATTAAAATTTTATGACTAATCTAAAGCCTATTTTTCCAAATTGCAAACTTTCGCTTCATTTTTTTATAATAGCAAGTTAAGAATTATACTCTTAAAAAATAATTTTCTATATTCATTTTAAAAAATCATAAATTTTAGTGATAATATTTATGTAAAATACATTCAAGCCTTTGAATTGGTACTTTTAATTTGTGTCTAAAAACATAAAATTATAACTAACCTTTACTTTTAATTTTTATACTTTAATTGAGTGGCAACGTATTTCACAAATGTATGTAATTGCTGTAGAAATATGACAAATAAATTAACTATGATTTTAAAGTCTTTTTCATTCCATTCTTAGCATCTAAGATTACTTTTAAAGAAAATACCAGAGTTTTGATTACTGATATACCAGAACTATCTGGGATCTGGTTTAAAATCCAGCGGTATTAAAAATCACAACCGATCCAAGCAAAAGTGATTTATGTTAAAAAATTTAATTACATCTTTTAATACCGGCTGAGAATGCTGGAGTAGACACAAAAGTAGAAACATGGAGATACATAGTTTGCAAATAAATTAAAATGAAAATTTTATCGAGATGCTAAAGAAGATTGGCAAATAGCTGGATGTTTGCAATGTCGATGATGACATTGAGAGTATGTGGAAACCACCTTGTAAGTCTTCAGATCGACCTACATCAATCATTTGGGGGTATAAACCCCCAAATACTAGATGGAAAAAATTCCTACATCATTTGAAGGGATTAGCACAGTGCAGGGTTTATGTTTTCTGAAATAAATATCAATAAAGAACAAAACATACTGCATACAATTAAAGGATATAATATGTATACGTATAACAAGCAGAAAAGAAGAGGCGGCAATATATGGAAAGGAAAAGTTTTAAATTTATGATGAAATATTATATACTGTAATATTATAAAATAGTTTACGGGCAGATTCTTTATATAGTATTAAGAATATTTTTATTAAATATTGACATAAGACACTCTTTAACATGTAAGAATGTGTTCAGTTTAGACAAATATAAAAAAACTATATATTAAGATGGATTTTGGACATTTATTTAGATTGTCTTTCATTTTCTATTTGAGTTTTGTTAATTTCTCTTAAATAATGATTTTAATTTTATTTATGAAAAATGTCCTCTTTTGTTTGAAGTAGCAAAATACATTGTCGAATTTGTCAAATTATTTGTTTTTAAACTGTAAAATTTAAAAAAATGTAGAAAGATCTGTATCTATGTTCAGTCATATAAACATTTGTACCTATAATCAATAGTTTGCCAAAATAAGTTTCGTAGGAAAGACTAATTCATATCGCATTTATTTTGATATTTAGTATACGGCCATCGAGTGCAATCAGCTAAACTTTATTTCTGTTCATAACCTACGATAAGCAATCCCTTGTGATCAAATATGATTGTCAGCCATCTTACTGATGGAGAACGCCTATGCATTTATAGTGAGCCAGATGTTGCACTTCAGCAAGCACACAGTTTTGGTAGATCAAATCCAAAGTTTCGAAGACAAGGAAGTTAAAGTTCCAAGATGATCGACAGGTTTTATTTGTTGCAAACTTTCATTTTACATAGTGATATTTTTGTGTTGCTTCATAACACTATAAATATATAAGATTAGCAGCATATAAGCTTCAAATAAACATAGATTCTGATGTAAAATGGTCTAAGAGTAAAAAACCAATCTGGAAGTGAATCCCAAAATTAACCGTGGGGTGCCAATTGGCTTAGCATGTTCAATAACATGAATGGTTCTCCAACCAATCTAACTGAAAAGCTGTTTACATACTACCCAAATACATTTTACATATAATATAGGTAATACAAATTTACAAAACTCTGTTATGTTTTGAACCAGGAAACCTCTTCTATCTTTCTTATTGATACACTACCTATTTAATCTCTAAAACTACTTTCTTATTGATACATTGCCTATTTAATCTATAAAACCACTTTTTGGTTAAGTACTTGTATCATGATAAATATAAAATTATATAGGAATGGCAGAAATAACAAGCTTCCATATTATTTTATATAATTTATAATTAGTTACGTTATTTCAGCTATATATTGATCCACCCATCTTGACATTTCAACTGATAACCTCTCATCCTATTCAATTTTAGTTACTTAAATGTTTTGGTTTATAATTTATCACTAGTAAATAAACATAATATTCTTCTTAGCAGTTTTGATAATGATACTTTAAAAAAGTAGCTCTGTTACAGCTGCTTTTCAATCTAAAGTAGTAGCAGCATTTACAGCACTCTTATGATGAAGTAAGCTATTTGTAGCGCATTTTAACAGTACTAAGACGCAGTGCAATCTTGAACATAATATATGTGTATGTTCATCTAAAGATATGAAAAGGGAAATATATTTGCTATAGTAATTCAATATCACTTCCTTTGACTTTATTTAAAACCCAAGTTCAATGCAATGTTATTATCAATAACACATTTTTCAAGGTCTTCTAATATAATTGATACAGGTTTTTCAGGAATCAAAAAGAAAGACTGCAGAATGAGGGGCAACTAAATTAGTATCATCTGCTATGCTCACAATTCAACAATCGTTGCATAATCTGAAGACGACCCCCAAAACATGCTCCATCTTTCATCATAAAAATATAATATGGCCATATCTATAGAGAAAGCTAAATATTTAACATTCTCAAAAAATACAGTGAAATACTAACTTATTATTGAGAAGAAATCTATTGAACAAGTGATGTAATTAAAATATTATGTGTAAATTTGTTCATTTACAATGATCTCCACAAATAAGTAAGAGACCATGTAAATATAGTCCGGATACCTAAAATATCTGGTCTGGAATGACAATTACATGAGAATAGACAGTAAGGTTATAATTTAAAAACTCTCAGAGCTATTGCAGGCAAACACTTACAGGTAGAATTAAAAACTCCCGTTTCCAAGAAATATGCGAAGTAGAAGATATTGTGAGATGGGGTAGAAACTACAAAAGATACTGACGAAGCTACGTGATAAGGATGGTGAATACAAGGGTTCCCTACGTGGCAATATATGAAATATTCATTGGTATTCATCCCCCAGGAAGACTTCCAAAAATATGAAAGGATAGCTGGGAATCAACATCACAACATAGGCAGAAGGAAGAAAAAGAATAGGATACACATATGGTCCAGTGTTTGAATAACTTCTTAGGCACATACTGAGTTGAAAAATAAAAATTGTAATTAGAATGCTTTTAGAATATATGGATGTATATATGCAAAACGACCCAATTCCCAACTGTACAGCACCTATTCAATACAAAGAGTTCTAAAAAATTTACACTTTAGAGGCATTCAAATAGAAAATGTTTAAACAATTATTAAAATTATCAGCATTGTATTGAACAAATTCATAAAAAAAGTGTTTTAATTCTCGTTTTTGTAGTTGTTTGACTTTTTTATTACATACTAGCTGTACCCGGCCACGCGTTGCTGTGGCTCAGTCTGGTTAAATGAAAAAGAAACAAAAGAGAAAGCACACGTTTCTAATATGTTTAATTTCACAATGCTTGTGGGTATACAATATTTTTGATGTCTTTCAGCCACTCTCAGTCTGTCGCATTCATTCTCTTGAGAACGAAGCAGATCTGAAGCTGCAGAACGCGATCGCCGTGCTCGCAACCGTGCATCCTCAAGTCTGGCTGCACGTCGCTCTGCTGCTTCCTCGCCATTTTGATGAACTAAAGCAGATCGATTGCACTGAAAAAGAAGAAAGAAAGTTATAACAAAAACATATTATATAAAATTGCGAAACATTAAAAAAGGAACTGAGTAATATTGTTAAGTTTGTAGACGTCTTTGTCCTTGGCGGCAAGAATAGCTCATTCACTCAGCTAATCGTGATTCTTATAATTGATTTGAATATTGGGAAATACTTTTTCAACAATTCTTCTTTTGACGTCACTAAATTGCAGAAGTTATGAGGCAATGAAATTCGTCCTGAGGTCATATCAACCGGCACCTTTCCGTTCCCAATTTCCAGCAATTGATGTGAGAATATCTCAGCTGATCGATCGTTTTACAGCTGGACACGCATATTTGTAATTAATTTCAACGTCTTTGCGTGTCGCCACAAAGTAGAGTATTTCAGGCAAGCATTTATTTCGTCCGCCGGTGTCGATCGAGGAATTACAGGTAATATTTACCTGAAATCTCCTGCAAGCAATATTAATGCGTTCCCAAATGGTCTGATGTTTCCACGCAAATCTGGCAATGATCGATCAAGAGTTTCGAGCGATTTTTTGTGTGCCATTGTGCATTGATCCCAAACAATAAGTTTGCATTTCTGCAATACTTTTCCCATGCCGGACGCTTTGGAAACGTTGCACGTGGGAGTTTCAATGAATCGCATGTTCAATGGCAATTTCAAAGCGGAATGAGCAGTTCTTCCACTTGGTAGTAGTGTCGCAGCTATTCTGGACGACGCAAGAGCTACGGCTATGTCATTTTGGGATTGAATTGCTGCCAGAATCAATTTAATTAGGAACGTTTTACCAGTTCCTCCTGGCGCATCTAAGAAGATTTCTCCAGCCCCGTTATTGACAGTTTGCATTATTTGATCGTAAATGCCTTTTTGCTCAAGCGTTAGCTTAGGAATATTTGATTGCACATATGACAAAAGATCACCTGTGTTGTAATTTTGTTCACGACGCAATTCTACATCGAACAAAGCAGCAGCAGATCGATTCGGTGATGGCATTCCCAATTGATTGAGAACTTTGTTCGCGATTTCTAAGCACAAATCTTCAATCATTATCAACGCTTCGTTCTAGATTTCTGCTGAGAAATCCATGTTTATATTTGAATTTTCCTTGCGTATTCGACGTTAAATATCTTCAGCTATGTGCGATTTATATTTCTCCCATAACTATTTTGGACATGAAGGAGAACAGATGGTCAATATGATTGCAAACAATGCACGAATTTGATTTGGATGTGACATGTTGCACGCGTCATTAATGCATATATCCCAGTGTCGGTCGTTCTCCAATAAATTCAGAGCTTGACATGCATTGCGGAAAGTGGCATGTGTAACGCCGTTGACGATTCTCAATTGCTGGAAAGACGTTGGACCGGACACATTTACCAAGAGCATGCGAAGAAAGAAGCATTCATCTTGATTGGGATGCACGGTGTACAGTCTGCCTATCTTAGTTTCAGCTCTTATTTCCTCGGCAATCGCCGGTGGATAGGCATGACATCACAGCACGTATTTTCAGACAGAAGCTGAAATCGCTGATGAATTTCATGGTAAAACGTGAAGTGTTTGGGTCTGTGCGCTGCTGGATGTACTCAGTGGAATGGCAAAAGAGAGGATTGCCACATGCACATATACTAATCTGGCTCTATAACAAAATCACTTCAAACGAAGTTGACGATGTAATATGCGCTGAAATACCCGATACCGACGTTGATAAGGATTTGCATGAAGTTGTGACGAAAAATATGATACATGGACCTTGAAGTACACTGAATCCAAATTTACCATGCATAATAGACGGAAAATGCTCTATGCGATATCCTCAAGCATTAGTATCCAACAGTTACAGGAAACGATGGATATCCTTTACACAGAAGAAGATCAAAAGAAGATGGCGGTAAATTAGCAACCATACAAATGCGAAACGGTGACATCGAAGTAGACAACCGTTGGGTTGTTGCATATTCGCATTTGCTATTAAAAACATACAAAGCGCACATAAACGTGGAATACTGTAACTCCGTTGAATCGATCAAATACATTTGTAAGTACGTGAATAAAGGGAGCGACATGGCAGTTTTTGCCGTGCGACCAGAAAGAAATTATAGGAATGAGGTCATACATATCGATGAAATCGCTGAAATCTGATTCAAACGGATGAATATCAAACTAATTAAAAAAAAATCTCCATTTCTACATACGATTTGATAGATTTTGAAATATAAACATAGAGATACAATTTTATTCTATATAAAAAAGATACTTTTGATATTCCTACTGGCCTCTTTCAGCCACTATCAGCCTGTCGCGTTCATTCTGTTGAGAACGAAACAGTTCTGAAGCTGCAGAACGCGATTGCCGTGCTCGCAACCGTGCATCTTCAAGTCTGGCTACACGTCGCTCTGCTGCTTCCTCGACATTTTGACGAACTAAAATAGATCGATTGCACTGAAAAAGAAGAAAGAAAGTTATAACAAAAACATATAAAATTGCGAAACATTAAAAAAAGAAAATACACGAACTAAAAAACAAAAAAAAATATTAACGAAATATTTCCCTTCAAATGCAGTTGTTTTTCTCTTTGGCTTGGTGGATTCCTTCAGTACATTTCTTGGCGTCTCTGGAAGAAAGGGATCAAATTAACACATATTCGGTTTGATGTTTCTGAATAATGTTATTGTACTTCGGAAATTCTAGGATGAGTCTTATGAGAGTTGACAAATTTGCCCCAACACAACCTTGTAACGATGTTCAGTAATTTCAATTATTTTATCGACTTTAATATAACGTTCGATTCTAATAAATAGCAAGTTATTTAGGTAAATACATTACAAAAAACTAACAATAATGACAAATTAATACATCTTGTTACAAATTAGCAAAAATGTGGCAGTTCGTTAAAATCAAATGTGATATTTGTCAAAAATTTGTTGCATGAAACACGTGAAACTTTTAATAATTCAAATGTGTAAAACATACACAGATACATACCATGAATACAAATGAAAATCAACCGATACAGTTCAAATTCACCGCTACTTGCACTGAAAAATAATAAAAAACAGTTTAAAAAAACCGAATTGAAAGAGCGCGCAGCTATTATTACGACGCCACAGTACAAAATGGCGGATACAAATTTAGTATACTTTTACGTCCAAACATATGGCGCTATTTTTCAATAAACGTATTTGAAAATTTATTATTTAAATATTTATTATTAAATATTTAATTATTTAATATTTATTATTCAAAATCAAAATGAAACTGTCAACATTTCAAAGCAATCCGTGAAGAACTTTCGGAGATTGGAGATTTTTAATTAACGAACATTTATATTTTTATTTATATAGATATTTTATATTTATTATTTAATATTTAATTATTTAATATTAATTCCGAAACGTCGAAAATGCAATGTGACATAACTGTCAATGAGAATTGTTTAGTTTGCGTGTGTCGCTGCAGAGGGCGCTCTCGTTATTTCGTTTTATATACTTTTTTATATACAACCGTATTTAAAAAAAATATTTAAACATGTTTGTATGCGGATGCAACCTTTTGTCAAAATTTCAAAGCAATCGGTAAAGAACTTTCGGAGATTAGAGATATTCAACATACGAACAGTTACATTTTTATTTATATAGATTTGGTACATCTGATATTTTTTATTTAACACAAAATGCATTGCCAAAAGTATGCACAAAGTTAAAACAAATAATCATTCAATAATTTATATTACATATTTCCTATATGGCTAGTTACCCCAACTCTGAGTATATTCAAGACTTTCCAAATAGGCTGAAGCATTTGGTCTCCTGGTCCGCCTTTTTCGAAAGTTATATCCAGTCTTATCCTAAGGAATTATTACTTTTTGTACTATTTTCATACAAGGGGTGTCTGGTCTTACTTATATTGTTTTTCCTTGGCCAACTGCAACATTTTTACGGATATCGTGAAAAATAATAAAAAAAATCGACAATACCGTGAAATTCAAAATGATTGAATGCTAAATGATTGACCCACGCCAAAACATTGTTTCAGAGTTTTTTATAACGTTTCTGAATTACTATACATTATGTTATAAAACGATGCTTGAGGATAAATAAATTAAAAATGTATGTTTATATTTTCAAAACAAAAAAAAGAAAGTTACCTATGAAAGCCCGCATTAAACATAATAATACCGGGTCGATACATCAACTGACATTTGAATATCAAAATTATACAATTTTCTCTGACAACGATTATTTATTTAACACTACAGCAGGGTATGGGTAGTTAGAAATGAATTTAATTTTATATTTGAATTAGCTCATTTTATTAACGAAAGTGAAAATATGCTACGTATATCTAAATTATTATTGATAATAATGAGCTATTTGGGCGAAATCTGTTTAAAAATTTTGACGTTTTTAATTTGTTTCCATTTTAAACGAACTTCACAACGTTTCGGATAGATCTGTGTATTTCATATAATATACACAATATTATGAACTTAAATAAACACCAAAAAAGTAAAATATCACTCTTTGTGAAAAAAATGTCTATGATAATATTCAGATAAAAAATAACTCTTCGACAACATTTTAAGTATTTACAAGTCTTCTTATTTATTTATTTATCAAAGTATTTGTAAATTTTTAACACTGACCGAAATTTCGCACGAAAAACCGTTCTAACGGTTGTAGGATGGTCTTCTTCCATTTCTATTAGTCTGAACATGCACTATCATTTTTATCCAAAGTTTACCGAGATTACATGGCAACATTATCGCCATGAGGGGAGGAGTGGGAAAAATGGGGTCAATCATTTCAACGACATTACGTCTTGCACAGAAATTATTTGCCGGCGCTCCTCCTGCAATAAACATGGCTGATCAACCTACTGTAAAGTCTGTAGAGCTTATGATAAAAAGTGACAAAGTTGTCATATTTTCCAAGACTTATTGTCCTTATTGCAAGCTTGCTAAAGATGTGAGTACTATTATTCTACCTGTAATATAACTAGTACAGTGATTTTTACTTTTTTTACTGCCGGTTCAATAATTAACCTAGATATGACTTCATTTATTTTGCCGTTTTAAGCAATAGCAATGCACTGACATTGCGTAATAATTTTGAATACTTCTGATTTTATTGTATTTAATTCGTTTGTTGACAATCTCGTTTTTCTAGATAAAACCATTAATGACGCTTAGCAACTGTCAATGTTATGTCCGAAATATCGCATACCGCACGACCAGTTAAACGAATACATGGTTTTATAAACTTGTTTTATTTTCATCAGAATTTAAGAGTTCTCAAAAATTTACACCTTAGAGGATTCGAATAGAAAATGTTTAAACAATGATTAAAATTGTATTGAACAAATTCATAAAAAAAAGTGTTTTAATTCTTGTTTTTATAGTTTGACTTTATTTATTACATATTTGGTATATCTATTTTTTATTTAACCCAATAATTTATTTTTGGTTATATTTACATCTCAATTACTTTTCAGGTTTTTAAGAAACTTAACCAAGATGCAACTGTGTTTGAGTTGGATGAGAGAGAAGATGGTTCAGTAATTCAAGACGTTTTAGGAACCATTACAGGAGCCAAATCGGTACATATTTTTATCAGTTAAATCAAAACATGAATTCTTTTTGAATCAATTTGATATGTTTGAACAAATTGAGCAACTTAATAATATAACTAAGACATCTATCTATCTTACTCTGTCAGTTGACTGATGACTAACTTATTTTATTTACTTAACTGATGTGGTTATTCCTATGAGTCGTTTTTAAAACCATTAGTGAAATAAATCTGTAGGTCTAGGTTTAAGTGCTGATGTCATGGTTAATCAAAACACTTCATCAAATAGTCCTACTTGATTTTTTTTCTACTTGTTTATACTTTTACATACATACCATAATGCTGTTTCTCTGTCGAAATAGACAAAGAGAACAAAATGTTTGGTTTTCTTAGTGCGACACACATCTTTCGCCTCTACACCCGTACAGCTCCTATGATATCTCTGACTTTCCATTTCCTTGTAAAATATCATTCACTTGTTCCGAGCATACTTCCATTACCATGCCTTCCACTCACATTTACTCAGAAAGGAAACAAAGTCAATTGGACACATACAGTTTCAATATCTGCAAAGGTGGTAATCTACAAAAGTATTGTATTGTAGTACCAACTTTGATGTATGAAAGTGAAATGTGGACTTGGAAAAGACTTAGACCGTGGACTTAGTTTCTAATCACTGCGCGCCCTTCAAACTCTTCCATCATCTGAGAAAATGCTACCCAAATAGCAGTATTCCTTTCATTTTTCACCCAAATATTACATTTACTTTTATGACTTGGAATTTCTCATTATTCATCCTCCTTATCTGCTTTCACTATGTCATCAGTATACATATAATAATCCATATATACATTCCAGTTCAACATAAAGACCTCTCTACCTCATTTTTTTATTGTGGCTAGCAGCCAACACGCTAAGTGTGCACTCCCGAAAATGTGCTGATATTGAATTTAATTTAATTGTTATAAGCATACCCTAGTTCGAGTAGCATAGATTGGATTTTAATAAATTATTAATCCAAATTTTTCGGGTTGACAATTTGAAATTTTAATGTTAAATTTGATATTTTTTAATGTCATTACCAGTCTCCATAATAAGGTATATTATTAGTTGCATAATTCAAAAGTTATTGTATATTTCCATACTTTAAAACTCGGGTATCTCCAAACTGTATATTGTATTATATTAGGTGTTAACATAAGTTGAGTCCGTTTTTCTCCAAATTTAAAAATGAGCACCAAAAGTAAAACATAATGGTAAAGGTTATACGTCATTCGAAAGAAAATGTTCTGCTCTGTAAGATATTGTTTGCTTTTACATTACATATATTATTTTATTTGATTACAAGCCTTCAAAATGGAATGTCAAGTAGACGAAAGTGAGCATTTTCGACACCTACTTCTGTTCGCGTTCAATCGAGGGAATAAAGCTGCTCGCGATATTTGCGAAGTGTACGGTGAAGATGCTATGAATGAATGGACAGCTCGTCAATGGTTTTTGCGTTTCAAAGACAGTAATTTCGACCTGAAAGACATGGAGCGTTCCGGACGACCAGTGGACTTCGATGAGGACCGCTTAAACCATATTACTCATGAAGGATCTCCTTCAAACATTTTTCATCACCATTTTTTTTTCATCACCATTTTCAAAACATTTTTCATCACCAATAATGATGCGGTAAAGGAACCTTTGCTTGTGCTCGCTGATGCGCGAGCAAACCAGCATAAATTGTCGAACGTTGATTTTGACATGCGGAATCCAAGCGCCGAACTTCTGGACTTTTCCCATTGATTTAAGATGGCGGTATACAGTCATGTGACTACAATTCATCTGCTCAGCCAATTCGACGGTGTTTTGAAGGGGATCTTCATGAATAGTATGGTTTGAGCGGTCCTCACCGAAGTCCACTGGTCGTCCGGAACGCCCCATGTCTTTCAGGTCGAAATTACCGTCTTTGAAATGCAAAAACCATCGACGAGCATTCCTTTCATTCATAGTATCTTCACTTCGCAAATATCGCGAGCAGCTTTGGCAGCCTTATTCCCTCGATTGAACGCAAACAGGAGGTGTCGAAAATGCTCACTTTGGTCTACTTGACATTCCATTTTGAAGGCTTGTAATCAAATAAAATAATATGTGTAATGTAAAAACAAACACAAAATCTTGTAGAGCAGCAAATTGTCTTTCGAATGACGTATAACCTTTACCATTTTGTTTTACTTTTGGTGTTCATTTTTAGATTGAAAAAAAAAAACGGACACAACTTATGTTAACACCCAATACTTCCTTTGTATACAATATAACCATTTTGAGTCTAGTATCAGTGTATAAGAAATCAATATTTGTCAATGTACGTTGATATTTTATTCGAAATCAAGGTTTTATTTCATATTATTATGTTTGTGTGCATTATGCTGTAAATTTTTTGTTTTTATTTAAAAAAAAATTGTGTATGCTAGTTTTTAATGAATCCTATACATGGGATATGTCCTAGGCAATATGAGCCCATGGCCTATTGTGTACTTGTATGTATATGGTTGTTTTTGTGTTCTTCATGATTATAGTTTTGTGTGAGCCATTTTAATGTTTATACTTTTTGTAACATCTTATATTTTGTATTAACCTTTTAACTGCCGGCAGGTACATGTATGGCGGTACCCAGCACGCCGCGAATTTTATGACAAAAATAAAACCTTCTAAACATATCGTTATTGAAAGTGTAATAAAGTTTATTTATAAAACTTACCAAATAAATGAAGAGCGCGCCAGTCGTGCCGTCATTTATCCATAATCATAAAATTAATTGTTCATGGTGCAGGGTTGTCACAAAATTTGTCATAGAAAATATGAAAACTAAATTATATGTCAAAAGTAATTAACCGCTATACATGGAACACGAAATAAAACTGTACTCTGTAGACGAAAAATTATATACGCAAAACATCGATAGAAATTCGGGGATTCCTAAAAATCCCGGCAAATAAACGGCTATTACACAACCCTGAGCGCCATCAGTTGTTCCGACGACAAAGCTCTCTTTAATTTACGTTTAAAGTGGTAAAAACAAATTCTGTTTCAATTCTAAGTATGCAAAGATATTCACAATAGATGCCACTATGTGTTCAATATATTTGTACATTTTAAATAATTTATTTTCTTTAGTAAAATCCCATTTAAAACGGCGCGTCTTAAGACGTAATTTGTGTATGAGCGGCGCTCCGTTCACAGAAAATTATGCGTCTTAAGACGCTTTTGGCAGTTAAAGGGTTAATGTACACTCGAAATTCAAAATTTTAATTTCAATTAGTACATGTTGGAATCAACTGTAAAAACTAAAATATATTATTTTCACTGTGGTCATTTTCAAATTTATGTTCATTATCACCAATATTAAAGGAATTCGTAAATACATATATTTTTTGAATTACACGTATTGTAACCACCAAACTGAATTGTTATTCAAGTGATTAAGTGTGGTTATAAGTAGGAAATATGTCAAAATAAACATTTCTGTTCCTTATACTATAGTAAACATTAAGCCACTTGACATTTTATAAGACCTTCTTGGGAGGTCTCAACAATTTATGATTATGCATGCTACTATACACATCACTATACTACGTCTTAAGGTAAATGTGTAACTATCACATATTGAAAGGCCTGCAAAAGTTTCTTTTTAGTTCGTCTTCCTTTGGTAAGTTTTCTCCAGCAACAAATGTGTTTTTCTAATCATATGCAGTTGCGGGAAGGTGCCTAATTTAATGGCCGAAGCCATCACCTTCCTTTCTTTACACTCAACTTATATTTTATTTTGTAATATATGTCAACAATAGTGGGTTTGAATCTGAGTTAGAGTGCCTTTGAGGAGAGTCTGCTCTCTAAAGCACTATATAAATTGTCTTTTTATTATTAATGTACATGATTTTTTAACGTCAGTAAGCTTCATGTTAAACTAACTGAAAATGTTGCATTTTACATTAAAATAAATAAAAAATTAACATTTTAAATATTTAGCAAAAAAGAACCATGTTTTGCCCCATGAGAAATAAAAATAGTATATTATTTTGAATTTTTAGCATTGAATGTCTTCCGAAGTGAATTTCGTGGACATAATGTAGTATAATTCTACATAGTCAGCTCGCCATTTTATCATATCAGGCTAAATAAAGTTGCTCTGACAGTCGTTGCTTTTTTCACAATCTTTTTTATATTTGATAATTGATATTTAGTTTTTTTGAAGAGTCAACTCCGGAAATTTCACACTGTAAAAGTGGAACACGGTGTATAAAGCCGTAACCAAACAGTTGATGTGAATTTCAAGTCTTTCCAACTGAAGTACATTTCAATTAGCAGTTAAAAATGAACTAAGGGATTCACAAATTGCACTTTTTATACAAATGCGACTGTAAAATCAGTTTTGCTTCGAAAAATTTATTATTATTAATCTCTTTCTTGTGACAACCTCTGTGGCCCAGTAGATAGAATTAATTGTGACTCAAATTTTAAGTCATAAGTATAAAATAATCGAATAAAAATAAAATAGTTGATGATAGCTTTCAGCTAGTATAGCATAATTGTACTGGATAATAGCATAATTGTATTTAAGTATAATAAACTCCCAAAGTAAGGTTGGCTCCCAATATTTTATTTAAAAAATAAAAATTGCTTAAAAGATGTCTTCTGATATCTCAATAATTGTGACAACTCGATTCTATTATCTGTAACTTTAAGCTCTCTAAATTACTTGATTATAATCATAATTAACTAGTTCAAGTGGTTCTGTACTACTCAGAATGAATACAAAACCTTCTAAAATGCTTAGCGGCCAGAAGGCTAGTGTAATTGGAATGCTTGCTACCTGCATATTGTTGAGAAATTCTTGAAACATTACATTACATATTAATTGATTGATTTTTATTTTGATTTCTTTTCATTTGCAGGTTCCTCGAGTTTTCGTCCATGGGAAGTTCATTGGGGGAGGCACTGATGTTGAGACTAAGATGAAAAATGGCACTCTGCAACCCCTATTGGCTGGATAATGTTTACTTATGCACAGTTTTACAAACTTAATAGATGATTTTATGTAAATTTGATAAAATAAACGTACTTCAAGATGGTAAAATACAATACTATTGTCATATTCGTGCATAATGCAGTAAAAAGTTGAGATATTTTTATAAGAGTATTTTATTTATATTGTTTTATGTGTGATTTGTTTGCATTATTTAAAATATATTTCTAAGCTCAAATGTTTTGATTTATTCATTTTAGTTTTCTCAATTTTCCCTTTCCTAAAAAATCCCTTAAAACTCCCATTGCTTGTCCCGTTATTGTCAGACCTTATGTTACAAACAATAAATAACTTCCCTAGAGCAACGGTGCTTAGCTCATCTTAAAAGTACTCCCCTTGAGAAGATAGACTTATTCCAGTGCTGCTTCACAAAGCAATTCCTTAGTTGCATCCTACTTCTATGAATCATTTGTATGTTCGCAGTGCACTTACAGTATTAAAAAACCATTTCTATGTAAAAAGATAAGAGTTGTCTGAAATTGTGTAAAAAGTTAACATTTCCACATATTAAAATTAAACTTATTGATTTGACAGCACTCTCAAATTATGTTCGTATCTGACTGAAATTGTAAACAATCATCACAGGAAGAAAATTTTCTATAGGCACGTTTTGAAAACACTGGTAATATTATTTTTCAAGTATTTCATAGCCTCATTCATATTTTTCATTTCTTGCAGATTACCCTAATTTATTCATTTAGTTCTCCAATATAAAATATGAAAATCTCTATAAAGTACCACCTTTTTCATTATTTGCGAGGTCGAACCTTTTTCATTATTTGCGAGGTTGACCTTTACCCAAAGTTGGAACTTGAAAATTTTGTAAAACTTAACTAAATTCACTTTTCGTTCCATAAGGAAGATAGAAATGGAATAGAACATCTCCATTTATGTAAAAACCTGGCACTTGATGTACTATGTTTGATCAAGTCTGCCAAGCTTTCTTTCTTTCGATGGTATTATAGCCCATATCGAGCTTTGGCCTCCGTCAATCTTCGCCTCCAACTCTTTTCCGCCAATTCCAATTCTGCGCCTGCAGCAGCCGGGTTGCATCCCTCTCAACTTTGTCCTCCCATCGCAGCCTTGGCTTGCCCACTCTCCTCCCACCCGGGTGTCCCTCCAGGATTCTTTTGGGTGCTTGCGATGATGACATTCTCTGCACATGTCCGGCCCATCTCAATCTGCTCAGTCTGACATGTACAGATAGCCTGGGAACTTTGTAGATATTATACAGCTCGTCATTGTATTGTATTCGCCAGGTTTCGCCGTCATTCACGGGGCCCAGGATCCTACGTAGTACTCTTCTCTCTAAGGCATCTAGGAACTGTCTGCCAACCTCCTTGCCATAACATGTGTAGTGAAAGCCGCTTGACTCGTAGTTGAATAAAAACCCAATATTGCTCATAACTCAACATGGACTAGGAAACGAGGTTAGCTCTGTCTAGTTTGATTCCAAGATTTTAGAAACTGTATTGTGAACAACAGCCTCGCCTCATCTCTCTAATTGGCTAGTTTATTTAATGACACCTTGAATTTATAAACTATGGGTGCTGTGAAATGAAAATGTATAAAAACATCTGGCATAGATTATCCTTTTTTTTAATAATTTCATTAAAAAACTAATGATGTTTGAAAATAGTGCAACATGACACCAATATCAAATGTAATGGCATCAAAATTGAAAATAAAAATGAAATCAAGCAGCAAATGATTTCATTCAATCTCCTTTCATCAAAAACAACAATCTAAACGCGTTCATTCCCTCATGGAAATTGTTAAAAATTGGTCAAATCAGGGGTGTTGCGATGAATCTCTTGATTGAGGAGATTATTGAACAAATAAATCTCTATCCCATCTTACTGTGGCAAGGTAGTTAAAGCTCGCAGTTTTAATTTCAATGAAACTTCGACAGGTTCTGTAGTCTGGAAGCCATATCATATGTGTGTACTGACTTTTGAGGGTCAATCCCTACCGAGTTGTGTATACATCTTTTATAATTATGTACATGCCTGACTCTCCTTAGTCTGCACTCTTGGTATGGAGACTCAATGAAGCAATGTAGATCTCTGCCTAGATGTTTCAAGTGTGGTGCAGGTCATAAGGGTGAGAAATGCTCTTCTCTAGAATCTGAAATACCTCAATTATTCAGGATCTTATGCCACAAATAGCAATTGCCCCGAGTTAACGAGACAATGAAGTATAATTATTTTTTCAAAATGGATAATTTTCTATTAAAGAATAAGCCATATTTAATTTTTAATTTTCAAAGTATGTACGAGGCATATCCAGAAAGTAAGTGTACTGAATTTTTGTAGGTTACAATTTCTTTTATTTAAAGAAAAAAATTACGTGGTTACCGTAGTACATATGTAAGCTATTTTTCGACATAGTCGCCATTCCTCTCAATGCAGGTGGTGAAGCGGGGTATCAACTTTTTGATGCCTTCCTCGAAGTAGTTTCCCGCCAACCAGTAGCGGCTGGCTCATTAGGGCTTTCGTGCGCCGAACTACTGAATTTATATAACAATAAACACCTAAAGAAGTATAGCGAAAATGTATATTACCATAACAATATTTATGAAAAATAATATATATTTATGTCGACATGGCTCACTACAATATGCAACGCTATTTGTTAGAGCACATTTTTTGTATACATGTGTTTTGCATTCGGACGCATTCTGCGAGCAGGTAGGAAGGTACCCGAAGTCCGTGCGTATTTGGAATCGTCCCAAATCTTTCGAAAAATTGACTATTTACTCACAATTAGAAGAGAACAGAAAATCTTGAGACAGCTATATTTGTATACGGATTTCTAGGAATTCTTAGTCTTTGTAGTGCGTGCACGTGATCCCGGAAACATCCAAGTGGCGCGTATGACAAGTCGCTGGGATAGTAATACATCAATTTAAAGTTTTTTTTAAAATATGACCACCGCAGAGAAGGGATGATTTGTTCCCACCGTTCAAACTGGGGCGTCTTTTTAGTACATGTATCTTTGGGAGTATAAGTCTCCAAATTAACAAACGTTTTTGCTTACCTAATTAGGTACCGACTTTCTTCCTTTATTGTTTTGTTTAGTTAACTTGTAATTAATTCCGTTTTCGATTTCAATGATATTTTTCCAGTTTGGTCACGTGGCTAAACGCTTCTCTAACTATCTATATAATATTACGAGCCATTTGCAGGATAAACATAACTATTTCGATTATTTATTGTGTTTGTTTGCGTAAATTTTTCCAAAAAATTAATCACCTAACTGCAGCAAAATAATTCTATAGCGAAAAATTTACTGAGTATACTCGTAGGTCAAAATTTCCCGAACATGATTTTATTTTGACGGTAAAAACATACGATTTTTTAAATAAATTTCAATTCAACAGTGAACTCAGTGCAATTTATGCTCGCGATGATTTTGCCAATGCTGAGGGCCCTTGTCTATTTTACAATTTTTTTATAATACTGGTTTACTAGAAGATTTTTCTCAGACTGTAAAGTTACTTAAACTCGTATGCACTATTCCAATGACTTATGTTGAGAGTGAAAGGTGTTTCTCTACATTAAAAAGGATAAAAACTTCTTTATAAATAGGTATGTAATATTTTTTTTTCTTTATATTATTTGGTATTAGGATACCTACTCTGGTGAACCCCCAATTATTTGGTCCACCGGCCGCCACTGCCGCCAACCCCTCCGTCCACTTCTCCACCTCCTCCTTTAGCTCCTCGTCGGTTGAAAGCCTTTTTCCACCCATGTACAGCTTCAGGGAGGTAAAGAGATAGTAATTTGAAGGTGCTAGGTCAGGGGAATGCGCGGGATGGTTCAGGACATCCCATTTAAACGAGGCGAGCAGTTCCTTCGTGGCGTTGGCCCTGTGTGGTCTGGCATTGTCATGCAGCAGGCATACTCCCTTTGTCAGCATGCCTCTCCTCTTGTTCTGAATCGCCCTCCGCAATTTTTTTAGGGTCTCACAGTATCTTGCAGAGTTGATGGTCTCCCCTTGAGGCATATATTCAATTAAAATTATGCCTTGACAGTCCCAAAACACGGATGCCATGATTTTCTTGACTGAAATTGTGGTTTTGAACTTTTTGGCGGAGGGTGAAGAGGTGTGACGCCACTGTTGAGACTGCCTTTTGGTTTCAGGCGTGTAGTGTGCAACCCAAGTTTCATCTCCAATAACGATGGAGCGGAGAAATTCATCTCCATGGATTTTGCAGCGCCTAAAAAACTCTTGCCTTTTTACAAAATTTCGCACTTTGCGGGAGATTGGGTTGACATTTTTCACGAAACGTGTTGTCGCGTCGAGACTTCTCAACGTACTGATCTCGAACCGGTCTCGTTGCGGAGGGGAAGGGTCAGGCTACACGGAAGTGTAGCCAACATGTCGAAAATAAAATCCATCCGGTCGTGAGAGCCTCAGTACACTTACTTTCTGGATACACCTCGTATATCTGGCGATAAAAGTTTGAGTTTTATATTAAAGTATTTATGTTCAAGCTTATTTAATAAATGCTCTTTAATTTTTTTATTAAATATAGAAATTATTACGGTAAGGATTAAATAAGTTAATAGAATATTCCAAGTTTTGGTATGTCCAGAGATATGTTGTCAATTAAAGGGTTTTAAATATGATTTTTTTTTAGATTTCTGCTCTATGTTTTGAATATTATCTGTTTTGCTAGTTTAGCTTTATTTCCGCAAGATGACACTATTCGTACAAGGTGTATAAATAAAAATATTGTAGTGTGTTGTATGGTAAGAAGTTTAATATTTTTCAGATAGATGTCGTATGTTCAAAATATTCATTGATAATTTCTTTCTAAACGCACTGATAATATTATGTTATGTATTTTGAAAGGTAATAATAGATTAACATATTTTTGGCCATTATTTACCCAAATTGCTTGAGCGATTTTACTGCACCATTTTGAAGATAGAACAAAGTAAGTTGCTTTTCGGTACTTGATGCTTTTTTAATAACGCTAAGGAAAAAAATTGACACAAACAAAAAAAAAAGTACAATGTATGGCGACCATGATGCTCGACAATGGAATCCGCTCTGGAAGGTCATTTACCACTGAGGATGAATCAAATCAAGGCTTTGATAAAGATTAACCAACGAAGCTATACGAGAAATTCCTTGTGTACTGAAAATATCGAAAACCCCCATCCACGAGGATTTGTTGCAATTCTGCGTTTGTATTTGACCTAAAACTGTCAAATTACTTTCCAGACAAAACAATATTTTCCACATTTTAATGACATTTATATTGCACTATATTTATCTTTGAAAATGAGATTTTTTATTAAAAAAGTCAAAGCTGAGACGTATTTTGACGCTTGTGGCACCCATTGAAAAACACGCGCCCTTTTTTTCTAAATAATTTTAAAAGCGGGTAAAATTGCTACTCGCGCTTTATGCTCATTAATCTTTAAAAAGGTGAAAATTTGAAACTAAGGTCACTTGACCACAAAATATAAATCTATGGAGGAAAATTAAAATGTTAAACATTTAAAATTTTATTTTTGAGCTTTTAGTGTGGCCAAATAATTTATTGATCATTTTATTTATAGAGAGAATAAGCATATCTGACAACCTTTTTGTCTAGCTACTCTCATTTCGTTTTGAGCGATATTTGGTTTTTATTTCGTCTACTGCCAAAACCCCTGCTTGACAGAGTAGAACCAGAAATAGCAGACATTTAATACTCGAAAAATAATACTGATCCTTCACTAATATTCAAAACGAAGTCAGTTCCATAATAACCAATGTTTATTTTTGATAAGTATGTTATTATTAAATTATCGAATATACCTACCGCACCGCTCTTGGGAATTAATCGCAACGCTCCACAGTACCGAGGCACTTGAAAAGCCTTTGGTATAACATATTACCTTGTCGAAAGAAGTTTACTATCAAGATGGACACCAAGGAACTTGATTCTATCTTTTGGAAAAATAGTTAAAGGCCGATAACGCATCCCTATCCCGAAGGTGTTGTTTACATGTTGACGCAACCCTAAGAAATTCCATTTTACTTGGGTTTCGCTTTAATTTATTTCTAGACATCTAATTTTAGACTAAAGAGTGATATCTTCGAGAAAACTTTCTTTCCTTTTACTAAAACCTAGGATCGTTCTTGGTGGAGGGAGTTTTCCATATATGATGGGGACAAAGAAGAAGAAAAATAAGAACAAAATAATTTAAATTTAGCTTATTGCACGAGGATCTCACGAAAGGATAGATCATTAGTTTAAACCAGTAAAATATTAACAATTGTTTTGGATTTTAATGAAACAATTCGAGATTTTCACGAAGTCCATACAGAAATATTTTTAATTATTTATTCCTTTTTTAACACTAACAAAAAGTTATATTTTAATAATCATTTAAAAAAACTATTCCCCTTCCCCCATAATGCTTAATAGTTATGCTTATAAACTATTATAACATACATACCTGGTGGCCGACTAACTAGGAATTATTGTTTTATGTTGATCAGCTTATCAAATGTGCCAATTAAATATTCTCATCACTACAAAGTACATTACAAAAACAAACACTAGAAATTTATGAGATTTATACTTTTTCAGTTGGCTACATTGAGAGAATGAGTTGCGAAAGACTTAAGAAAGTAATATAACTATAAATGTTTGAAACGAATGTAGACCGAGGAATAGATAGGTCGAAGAAATAATGAATGGAAAATTGTGAAATTTTAACCGAGGGAAAAGTAAAAAGTATGAGAAATAGGATAACATTTATGACGAGATGTATGAATGTGGATGAGGCGAGAGCTGTGTGCACAGATAGAAAATTATGAAAATCTGCCGTCTCCGTTTACCCGAAAAGGGACACGGCGTGGCGTTAGGTATATAAGTAATTAGGTATATAATTTAAAAAATACTTTTTACCACCATTGATGTTATTTTCTCAGGGTTTTGTGATAATCAAATATCATGAAAACATCATTACTTATGTTATGTTTGATTCTAAAAATAATTAATATATCATATGAATCCAGATGTATGTTTTATTATGAGTAACAAAAATGTAATAATTATTAAGATAATTGAAAACTAAAGGAATTTATGAAACCACACAATTCCTCCTATTTGTATAGCTAGTAATGGCGTTGAGATCTGTCCTCTCTGGCTTTCCAAAAAGGGGCATAGATTGATGGTATATATGTACGTTTAAGTATTACTGCTATAATTTGTGTGCCTTTGTATATCTTTATTTAAAAAAAATTCTCTCTTATATTATTTTATATACCATTTTTAGAAATAATCTGCATTCATCAGTTATAAGTTGGTGTATATTTTAACTTGATTCACTAAGATAAACAATCTCTTTCAATCCACGCGGCTTTTCTTGACGTTAAGTGCCGCTACTTTATCTAGTGGTTGTAATTGTTTCTTTCTGTTGTATTCCAAACCTGCTTATTACACCGCATTGTCAACAAATGGAGCCACTTTCCTGCACTGCAGCTTTAATTATCTACTCTTTGTTTCGTGTACACCATGGGACGGCAAGCATTCGGTCGCGAACGTCTTAATTGTTCTTAAACGGGATTTTTGAAGGACCCTTCTTTGCAAAAATGTAGATAATCATAGAAAGTATGTCAGGAAAAAGAGGCTAGCAAGAAGGAGTGATCAGGTGAAGGAATTGACTGGGGTTGGTCTATACACTTCAAACATCAAGTGACCAAGAGGAGTGGAAATGTGTCGTCACCCCTTGAATCCCCAACAATCCATAGATTACGACTCTCACAAAGATACATAGCATACATACCATCAAGCCATTTCCCTGTCGGAATAGACAGAGGACAGAGCGCCATACTTTTCTAACTCGACACACATCCCTAGCCTCTTTCATAGCCATACACCTTCTCACACAACCTGTACGACAATTTTGACTTTCTATTTTTCTTTCTCTCACAAAGATAACGATGTAAAAAAGATTCAACCTACAACCATCATTTATGGCCTAGTCAATAGGTCAGCTAACTTCTTGTCTTCGAATTACGTGTTCGAATCTCGTTGGTACTAAATTTATTATAAAAAGAGTCCCTGATTAGTTTTCAATTAGGCCTCTTTTAAAAATTATTCGTTCCTTAACAGAAAACCATAAAAATCAGTGTAGGAGATGACATATTTAAGATAACTTCCCTGATTCCACATAAAGTTTATTCCGATCGTTGGTCCACTGAGCATCAACGAAATCAGCGAAAACCCCCTCTCAACCCCCGTTTGCATTATGAGCATAATAAATACTTGTACAGAAATAAAATTTAAATATTTGAAGGAATTTCTATATGCTATCAATCGATTTTGGTGTGAAATTAAAAAATAACCTCCATTATGTATGCAGCTAATGATTTTGGAATGTTTCTATTTTTTCGGATTTGAGGAATAGAATCACTGACAGATACGAGTAGTAGATGCCATCGCAGAGACGTCAGATCTAGAGCTTTTCCTCGGAATCTGACGTATGTGAAACAATGAAAACAAGAAGAAGGAAAACATTTGAAAGTGGACGAAGGACATTACATTTCAATTGAAAAGGGTCATGTCCGCCTTTTGAATACCATATGGTAATTCTATTTGTACCATCATATTAAAAGATCTTTAAATATATTTGTTTGACTATTCATATGTCTTTAAACTTACATTATGTACATGTTAATGCAAATTTTGACATAAAAAAGCTGAAAGACCTATGGATGTTACGAAAACCCTGTAGTATTAAACACCGATTTCTTAAAACACATGGAAGTCAATTATAAAATATCTGTCTTCCCTAGAATGGTTTTTAAGTTTGCCGACCCCTGGTTATTAGCATCCATTCGATTACACTATGTTGCTAAATGCTGTACTGTTAAGAGTGATTGCTGCTATGAACTTATTAAAGAGCTTTTGTAAACGTCGTCGAACATCGAATACACTTACTTCGAGTACTTTCGGTAAGAATATGTTATGTACTCCGTTTGCCGTTCATGTTTTGCTAGAAGTTGGAGTAACTTTCTAAACCGCAAATGGAAGTAAGTTTCTGTTAATATAATGGTATCGTGTATTATACACAACACAAAGGTATCGACAACATTAAGTCCATCGAAGTGTATTTATATAATTTATTTCATTAATTGATTTGGTATTTATATTGTAAACTTTAATTTTTAAACATAATGATTCAACAATTTAATGTGCTAAATTCTACACAATATACTTAAATTAAAGTAACAGGTCTGTTTTTCTTTACAAAAATTATCTCAAACTATTTGACAATCTTTAGTTTGTATATTTTTAGGCCATTTCTCAAATTTTTATTTCAAAACCAATATTATCTACATTCTTATTATTACCCTAAATATTTTGTTTTCAGCAGTATTGTTATAAGGTACTTATCATTTATTCGTTTGATGCTATCAAGATATCTGAATTGTCGATATAGGCATGTTGAATTGTGTGACTGGAAGACAACATTGTCTTCGGTCAAATCAATCGAGCCTTCAAGTTTAGATCTATTGGATTAGGTCCGGAACTTACAATTCGTAGTCGTACGTATTAGAAAAAATACTACACGTAAAAATGGTAATAATAGTCGTAAACGTCTAGCGCGAGATTATTTTTATAAGAAGAACTAATTTACCAAACTGTGACATTTTTTATTTTTTTCAGGTACTATCGGGAATCAAACCCGACACCCCAAGGTGGAAATCAAACGTCTAACCAATTAGTTCACATAAGTCGTTAACGGTACTAAATGTTCAGAACTTACGAAAAGGCAGCTGCATACGTAAAATATCATGTGGTAGAAATTAAAATGCTAAGATGGATGGTGACAGATTGAAAAACAAACTCGTACTCGAGTCTTAAAGTGGCGCCTATCAACGACAAGTCGAAGGAGAACAGAATGTGTTGGTTTGAACACGTTCAAAGAAGACCCATAAAACATGCTCCTCAAACTGTATTTGGGATTGACGTTGAGAGGAGAAAATGAAAAGACATTCGAGGAAGTATAGGTTGATGGGGTGAAAGAACATCTTTGAGTTTTGGAGTCAGTCAAGATTTGGTATATAACAAGGATATCTTAACATATATCGGTTGATTCGAAATGTCGACCCCAGATAGTGGAAAGGAGATAGGAAAAAGAAGATAAAGACTTTCAATATTTTTCTCGCGTAAAGTCTAAGAAATGTTTCCAACATTAAAGGGAAATTCTTTTTAAGTAAGACTTGTGATGTGCTATCATCAGAGCTGCCTCTATTAAGATGTTCACTCCCAGGCATGCTTCCATATTTTTGGAGGTTTTCCTGGTGGACGACTGTCAGTGGGTATTTCATGCATTACCACGTAAAGAATCCTTGTGTTATCAACGTTGTCTCGCTAGTGTCTTCTGCGGATTCTACCCCCTCTCACATATTTCTCGGATACGAAAGTTTCAAATTCTAAGTGTTGCTAGCAATAGGTCTAAAGGTTTTTAATTTATTCATTCTGAGCTTACTCTTGTTATTTGTTTTATCTGCTCTTAAATATATTCCATAAGTCATAATTTCACGAAGCAAAATTTATTAAATAATAATAAATTAATTTCTGTAACAAAAAGAAACTAGAATATTTCTGATGATAATATTTCTGAATGAAAAAAAATTTAATGAAATAAAATATCGATACAAAATTAAAAACGTGAAAAATAATCATACGCTAACTTTGATGTGTGAAAGTGAAACAAGACTGAGAGAAGCCGAATAAATGCTGTAAAAATGCGTGCATTGAGAATACACGGAGTGGCAATGTATGACAGAAGTTATTAGGGATGTATGTGAACTTAAGGCCGATGTGTTAAGTAAGATGAAAAAAGAACGCTGAGATGGTTTGGGTATGTAGAACGAATGAATGAAGAAAGACTAACAAAATAGATATATCGTGCAAATGTGAGAGGAAGCCCAAAGAAAGTATGGTTGGATCAAGTGGATGATATTCTGAATGAAAGAAACGTAGAAAGTTAGAGAAATCGTAGTTGTATGAGAAGGTGTATGGATATAGATAAGAGACATAGGATATGTGTCGACATAGAAAAGCATGGGGTTCTGTACTCGCTGCCTACCCCGTTAGGAACTGGCGTATTAGTATGTATGTACTCGTATATATATTTTTAAGAGGTTATGGCAGCGCGGTAAAGCACTGGACTTCCGTGCAGAAGGTCGTCGGTTTAAACCCGCGATGTGCTACTCTCCTCGAATGGTGCAGGTATTTTTTCCACCTAGTATTCGAGGATATAAGGATACCAATAACTTTGGTCATATCTAGTCTTTCAAAAAAAGAGGAAAATAAAATGCCGGTGTGCTCCGATCGTCTCACTAGGCTTTGCTATCGGATCCAGTACAGTGATGTGACCGGTGAGTTTGCTGGTGTGGAACGGATCGTTCACTTAAAAAAAAACTCCATTGCACAGGTTTGCTTTCCAATTGAATTGACTTTGGAATGGCGAAGGGGTTCTCGACTACGAAGTTCAGCAACAATCGATCGATATGTATTTTTTTAATAAAAACAACAATCATCATGAAATATAAGCCCCGTCGACTACACAAGCGTATGTCAGCCACATCGCTTCGGCACATGGTATGAATACTTCCATTAGATGCTTCTATTATTTTCCCTTCGATGTAATTATTTTTATATGCATAATCATAGCAGTACATTTCAAAAAAATACCAAAAGGTTAAAAAAACAACAAAACTTAAACCAAAATAAAAGGATCAAATAACACAAACAATCCAGAAACCTTAATTTAAAACTTATACTCTTTATAACACATTTAACTGAAATATGCGCTTGTATTTTATAATTTGTATATACGAGTAGACATAAATATTCAACTCTGCAAATAGAAACGAAAAGCCATTGACTCGAAGTTCTTTGACTCGAAATTCCCTAAAATACTATTCATCCGCTTTCAAGGCATGCACATACATTTCAGAAAATTCAATTATTGCACAAGAAGTTAAGAAACTCCATATTCAATGCACCTCACCACTTTACGACGGAGTAATGCATCACAAATGAAAACTATTTCGTAGAATAAAACCTCATTCCTTCAGAGAGGAAAATAACTTTGAGGTTAATCATGTATTCATCCAATTAATTGATTTTTTTCGAATTGTATTGTATTGTGATAGAACTTTTGTCGTTGGTGATAATATGGTGCGGAATTGTCTGCCTCTAAGTATTAGTTGTTGGGTGACATGTGCAGCTTTTAGAAAGTATTGAAGACAACCCTTTTAGGGAGGTCTTATCAAAGTTTTTATCAGTAACAGTTGTTATTTGCCCCTTTTACACAGATATGGGTGACATGTGCAGCTTTTAGAAGTATTAGGAGAAAACCCCTTTTTTGGGAAGTCTTATCAAACTGATTATATATGAACACTACACACATATATTACACTACACCTAAAGCCGAATGTGCTACTATCTCATATACGAAGATCTTCAAAGATTTTTTTTGTTGTTCGTTTTGCCCAAGTAAGTTTCCCGCGTTTTTTTTTTACTAAATATGTTTTTCAAAACACATGACGATGCGAAGAAGTTCCTAATCAATGGCCGCAGTCATCACCTTCCTATCTTTACACTTAACTTATATATATTTATTTTGTAATATTTTTAACCTGACAATAACAGTTAGCTAGAATCTAAAGTATGAGCGCCCTTGAGAAGAGTCTGGTCTCTAAACAGCGCTGTATAAATTGTCCTTTTATTTTTATTGCAAGTGTTTTCTATTATATATTTACTTTTGCCCTTCAACGTATTCAAATTGGTGATGCGGGCATATTGAAGAGCGTGGCCGGGGGACAATATTGTTCTCAGCTTCAATAATAAAGCATTTGGATTTAGAACAACTGAGTAGACACGAAATTCGCGATTACACATAACATATAACACTATTGCACATGAAGAGACAACACCCCTCACATGTACTCTGTGTGTGCGCGTATTGTTATTATACCTGATAAACTATTTTAACAATGCCTTTTTTTTTTAATCTAGTACCATTGAAAATCGAACTCGCAACTCTCGGGATTAAGTCAAGCGCCTTACCAACTAGGCCACAAGGTTTTTACACACTCGTATTGATATGTTTTATTGATACGCTTATACGCTCGTACCAATATTATAATTGGTCATTATTGTATTACTTTTTCATTGTATACAATCCACCTGCTAAATTCATCGCTTTAATGCAGTTTCTTCCAAATAAATATGGTTTGTTAATTCAATTTGACCATAACTTGAACATTTTTGAAAGACGCGCGCGTGTTTTCCCGTAATGGGAAGGAACTAAGCCATCGGTATTCGGCGCGCATCCACTTATGGCGAAGTTAATTACGAACAAGCCCTGAAGATGAGAACTATAACGTTTTCGAAACGTTGCCATGATAAGCCAAACCACGCGGTACACTTCAAAAGATCTTATTCGACTGATAAAAAAAACTGCGAATGTCTCAAAACATAACCAGAAAGGTGTTAAACAATCATTAAGTGAAAACCATAAGGCCGAGGCCACACCAAAATGCCTCGTTAGGTGCTAAGCTAGATTTTACGTGACTCATATACTAGGTGACTTCATGCCTGGTCACACCAAAGTGCTACGCAAAAATTCATTTGACAGTTGGGAACGGTTGAGTCAACACACGATGTCACTCTCAAAACTAACCAATTTCATTATAACTTACCATCTTTATTTACTTTCTGTGCAACTTCATTCCAAAGTGATTTTATTACAGGTACATTTTTCTATAATTTGCTCGATTGGTTCCACAAAGGCTCCCTTTTATACAAAGCTGTCATTAAAACTTCCGCCATCTTGTAAATTAACCAACACGTCTGTTCGCTAGGAGAATCACTCAATGACTGATCGTCATGCAACGTAGCGCGAAGCGTGCAGTGTGGCCACTGCGATAGTATGCGGTACGTTGGTTCGCTAGGATATGTCGCCTAGCTCGAAACATAGCTATAAGCATCAAGCGAGGCTCCTTCCTGTGTGGCTGAGGCCTAATGTAAACTTATTTTTTTTAAACTGGATATCAACGGGAATCGAATCCGAGTCGTCTGCTTGGAGGCAGACGTCTTATTTGTTACCACGGAGTTCATCTCGTCGTCATATATTTCAACTCGAATCGAAAGTTCTGTCATTGTAGATTTTTAGGGAACAAGATATCATAGTTTATGATTTTATAATTATAAACCTGCAATTATTGGATTGCACATTAATTATTGATTTTCGATTAGCCGCACTCAAACCGCGATCTCCACATTGATTACTTTTGGATCAACTATGAGCTGATCAAAGTACATTCACGTGATGATAAGGTTTATATGCTCACTTATCTATCGGTGTGTTAAGTCAGGTAGTTGGTTGCATGCAACTGACCGTTAGTTGATCAAAAGGAAGTAACGCACGGTAAAACGGAAATCAAGTGGAAATACAGCCTTTTTCAGAACACAATGGTAAGATTATCGTTTAGGCAATTTCTTCAACTAATCATATTTATTAGACATTTTTACAACTGAATTATTTCATATTTTACAATTTTTCTCGTGGTTTAATCGAAGGGAATATCGATTGGCTTCATAAACCTTCATTGATTTGACAAATTGTCAAAAAAGAAATACGTGAACAATTTTTGGACTGATATTTTTTGAACACAGAATGATATTATTTCGACTTTCAATTTGTTACTCGTCTTAGATTTTTTAAATCCCTTGTGTGTGATCAGGTCCGCTTTGAGGCTAGGAGTAAGGGTTTATAAAAAGCACCGAGTAAGAAATTTCGTTCTATTTCTAAAAAAAATAAAAAATAATGTTGAACCTTTTAATGCTGGAATCTTTAAAATTTGTGAATTATTCGGATATAACATACTCGTATTCTCTAAGTTACCGCTTTCTTAATATTTTTTTGATAAATGTATGATATGTATATCTAGGAAATTGTGAGACGGGCTGATAATTTATTTTATTTTAATGTATTATGCCAAGAGTTAACTCACTCGTAAAGGTCTCTCATATTCTATCAAGGTAATGAGAATTTTTGAAAAAGGAATTCATCAATAATCAACAGAGCACTCCTAGCGGGGAGAATTGCTTAAACGAACAAAAAATAATCAACAATCGGTAAAAAGTACTTATTTATTTTTTCGTATATTCTCAATAAGATACATGCTAAATCTTAGGTTACTGGTCACAAGGAATGCTAGGCAACAAACCCAGATCCATATAAATTGAGTATCTACTTGAAATTACTTATTTTGCCTGTCTTGTTTTTTTCATGTGTTATTTATACTTGCCATGAAAAATTAATAAACATAAACAATTGGATGGTGAAATATATTGTACTTTACTTATTTTTCCTATAATATTATTGCAGTAAAAAACGAATATGGCAATCATTTTGCAGTTAAAAAATATTTATCAAAAAAATACATCGACTTGAACAGCTATATCTAAAAGAGAACGTCACGAAAGCGAAAACAGTAACGAATCTGCTATTCGAATCTAACTCGAGATATGAAGTGCTTTACTAAGCAAACTAACTGTGAGGCTACATACGCCGAAAAATTTATGGTGTCTTAACATTTACGGATTAAAAAACACTAAATACAGATTTAATTACGCTGTAAGTAGGGAAAATAAATTTACTGACGTTAAGGACAATGGATTCAAATTGGCGTCCACGACCCTCAGTTTTGTTTCTTCAAATTAGTTTTTTTATAAATTTAGATAGATTCCTATTGAATGCATTTGTTTTATGATGCATCAAATTTCTGTCATTGCGTCAAATTTCTGTTATTTACTGACAAGTTTATTGCTTCATAGAATATTCTTCTCATCAACTAGGGAGATGTATAATCTCTAATGCGAAAAAAAGACCGGAGCTCTTTTTATTTGACTACGAATCGGGATCGAACTAAAACTCCCGGAAATACACAAGCATTTTTCCAAATCTATCCTTGTAAACAAAATCTACCCTTGTAGACAAAATCTATCTTTGTAAACAAACCTAATCTTGTAAGCGAAATTTACAATTAGAATCAAAATCTAACATTATAAGTAAAATCTACCCTTGTACGCCTACATTTTGAGCAAAATTTACCTTTGTCAACAAAATCTACTTTTGTAAGCGAAATTTAGCGTTGTAAGCAAAATCTCCTTTTCTATGTAATAAAAACGGTAACGTGTTTTGTGAAGTTTCCATTTTATTCTGTATTTTTCTTAATGAAATAAAACATTTAAATTTTTATTTAATATGCTCCAAAATATATATTTATATTTATTGAAAGGAGTCGAGTTAATGTGTGCACTGAGAAGAATATGTGGTGTCTCGGTGTGTGGTAGAATGAGAATTGTGGTTCTTAAGAATGAGTATGTGCTAAAAACTGATGTGTTAAGTAGGGTGAAAAAGAGCATGTTTGATTGAACATTTTGAATGGATGGGTGATGATGAAAGACTGATGAAACATACACATTTACAGTGCAAGCAGTAAGTGGAAGTCGCGGAGGAGAACGACCAAGAAAATTATGGCTGGATCGAATGAATGAAAATTTGTAAGAAGGAAAGGTAATTAGTGAGAGAAATAGAGGGGACTGTATGACACGATGTATGGATGTGGAGGAAGCGAAGGAATCATATCGTGATAAGGAAGTTTAACATTCTGTCTTCTCTGCTTACCATAACAGGGAAATGGCGTGATTTTATTACTCTTTCATTGTATATAGTACAACCAGTTGGGTTTATTGGCATGTAGCTGTCTTCCAATCCACCAGAAAGGTGTTAAATAAGCTTTAAAGGAAAACCAGCCTTGAACCCTTTTTTTTTTGTAAAATCTGGGTACCAACAGTTATCGAAGCCGTAACCCTCGGGCTGGAAGAAGAGGAAGTCTAATCAATTAGGCTACGAAGATTTGTCGATTAACTTTGATGTTTTTGTTCGTTAATTTAATCGAAAAGGCAATTCTTAAGATGGTTTAGTTAGACCTTTCACACATGAAGTTGCTTATTTGTTGCTTAAAACAGCAGGACTATGGCAGAAATATTATCAATTAATAGTTCAGTTGACGGCTTATCTAGAGTTTGAAAGCACTGACTTACTTAGCAAGTACGAGTACTAGTACGAGGAAATATACAACGCTGAGTGGCGGCCAGATGTCTTAATAAACTTCTGGTAAATAACTGTTTTAACAAACGCTCTTTCTTATCGCCTCTGACTTCAGCGTCTACTATGGTAACAGAGCTGGATTTAGAGAAACAATGTTCAAATTGTTTTACTAATTTAACACTAAGTTATTTGGAAAATAATCTCATATTTTTAGGTCAAATTTAAATGTAAAACTGCACGAAAAGCTCGTTGATGGTGGTTTCCGATATTTTCACTATCTCAGCAAGCTTTCGTGTCGCAGAACGCTAGTTATTCTCGATCAAAGACTTAATTTGGTGGTGGTGACAATCGGCCTTCTAGAGCGGACATCATTATATAGTGTGGTATCACCATAGCGGTATTTAACCACATTTGAAACACATAATTGCTTACTGCATCGTTGTCATATATTGTATACATTTTTTGTGTCGCATTTTTTTCCTTTGCGGTAGTAACAAAGCATCAATTCCCGAAAAAACTATTTATTTGGTTCTATCTCGAAGATAATGCCAAAAAAACTACTCGAGCAATTTAGGCAAAGAATCTGCATTTGATTTTTTTACATTTAATTTTTTTCTGATCTTTTCTACTAACCCGTCATTGTTTAAAAATAATATAATTATAATAACAAGTAACATAAAATATAAAAACTAATAACATTGGAATACGTATAACAAAAAGTGCTATCTCGAGACCAGGACTGGGTCTGATAAAAAAGACACATCTTTTCAAAAGTGAAAATACGGCTAGCAAAAACCTCGATTTTCTCTATACTCCTTACAAGTTTGGACAAAAAGGCCAGAAAAAGATCAAGGATGGTCCGTTTCGAGATGTGTTAATAGGGATTACTGGGTGGTTCATGGACAAAACGACAAATGGGCCGTTTCGAGATGTGTTAATAGGGATTACTGGGTGTTTCATGGACAGAACGACAAATGGGCCGTTTCGAGATGTGTTAATAGGGATTACTGGGTGTTTCATGGACAGAACGACAAATGGGCCGTTTCGAGATGTGTTAATAGGGATTACTGGGTGTTTCATGGACAGAACGACAAATGGGCCGTTTCGAGATGTGTTAATAGGGATTACTGGTTGTTTCATGGACAGAACGACAAATGGGCCGTTTCGAGATGTGTTAATAGGGATTACTGGTTGTTTCATGGACAGAACGACAAATGGGCCGTTTCGAGATGTGTTAATAGGGATTACTGGTTGTTTCATGGACAGAACGACAAATGGGCCGTTTCGAGATGTGTTAATAGGGATTACTGGGTGTTTCATGGACAGAACGACAAATGGGCCGTTTCGAGATGTGTTAATAGGGATTACTGGTTGTTTCATGGACAGAACGACAAATGGGCCGTTTCGAGATGTGTTAATAGGGATTACTGGGTGTTTCATGGACAGAACGACAAATGGGCCGTTTCGAGATGTGTTAATAGGGATTACTGGGTGTTTCATGGACAGAACGACAAATGGGCCGTTTCGAGATGTGTTAATAGGGATTACTGGGTGTTTCATGGACAGAACGACAAATGGGCCGTTTCGAGATGTGTTAATAGGGATTACTGGTTGTTTCATGGACAGAACGACAAATGGGCCGTTTCGAGATGTGTTAATAGGGATTACTGGTTGTTTCATGGACAGAACGACAAATGGGCCGTTTCGAGATGTGTTAATAGGGATTACTGGGTGTTTCGTGGACAGAACGACAAATGGGCCGTTTCGAGATGTGTTAATAGGGATTACTGGTTGTTTCATGGACAGAACGACAAATGGGCCGTTTCGAGATGTGTTAATAGGGATTACTGGTTGTTTCATGGACAGAACGACAAATGGGCCGTTTCGAGATGTGTTAATAGGGATTACTGGGTGTTTCATGGACAGAACGACAAATGGGCCGTTTCGAGATGTGTTAATAGGGATTACTGGTTGTTTCATGGACAGAACGACAAATGGGCCGTTTCGAGATGTGTTAATAGGGATTACTGGGTGTTTCATGGACAGAACGACAAATGGGCCGTTTCGAGATGTGTTAATAGGGATTACTGGGTGTTTCATGGACAGAACGACAAATGGGCCGTTTCGAGATGTGTTAATAGGGATTACTGGGTGTTTCATGGACAGAACGACAAATGGGCCGTTTCGAGATGTGTTAATAGGGATTACTGGTTGTTCCATGGACAGAACGACAAATGGGCCGTTTCGAGATGTGTTAATAGGGATTACTGGGTGTTTCATGGACAGAACGACAAATGGGCCGTTTCGAGATGTGTTAATAGGGATTACTGGTTGTTTCATGGACAGAACGACAAATGGGCCGTTTCGAGATGTGTTAATAGGGATTACTGGTTGTTTCATGGACAGAACGACAAATGGGCCGTTTCGAGATGTGTTAATAGGGATTACTGGTTGTTTCATGGACAGAACGACAAATGGGCCGTTTCGAGATGTGTTAATAGGGATTACTGGGTGTTTCATGGACAGAACGACAAATGGGCCGTTTCGAGATGTGTTAATAGGGATTACTGGTTGTTTCATGGACAGAACGACAAATGGGCCGTTTCGAGATGTGTTAATAGGGATTACTGGGTGTTTCATGGACAGAACGACAAATGGGCCGTTTCGAGATGTGTTAATAGGGATTACTGGTTGTTTCATGGACAGAACGACAAATGGGCCGTTTCGAGATGTGTTAATAGGGATTACTGGGTGTTTCATGGACAGAACGACAAATGGGCCGTTTCGAGATGTGTTAATAGGCATTACTGGTTGTTTCATGGACAGAATGACAAATAAATGTCTCTTAAGAAAAAAATAATATCTCAGAGAGCCTCTCTTCATCAAGATTACGTTTCAGTTATTCGGCCACATTTGCGCAAAGAAGACATAAAAAGACATGAGTCTGGCAATTTAGATCGTCGCAGATGTAGACGTAGATGCGCTGGTGCAACAAGGTGAAGAGTGCTACTGGCCTATCTTTGCCACAGGCTATAGGGGCCGTGGAATGTTAGGAGAGCTGGAGAATAATGTTTTTAACATGCAGCAGTTCAGTAAGGGTCACGTTCTTCAACATTAAGTTCACGACGCAAGGGAAGACGAAAACAATCTGAACATATATTATTTTTATATTTAATGACTTGATAAACAGGATCAAAGCCAGTGTTATCTCCCAACCTTTAATATATCCACACCGCCAATTCAGATAAGTTAAAGAGTACCATACAAATGAATATCTTGTATTGCATACCCTGAGATTTCTCATTTTTCCTCTTTCTTAATTTTACTTATTTAGTCATATCACATTTTTTTCGGTCGCCCATATGAGGTGGATACATGGATGGTGAAAAAGAAGGAAATACACATGATAGACGCCTTCGCTATGTGGTGCTGGAGGCAGATGCTCTATATTTTATGGACCGCAAGGCAAATCAACATCTCTCTGTCCTCCAAGAATTATTGATTACTGAAAGATTTTCGACAACTTGCAGGAAAATCGAAAAAGGATCCATACATACTTTGGGCAGCTTACTAGAAATAATTAAGTCTGGAGAAGCTGGTGATCATATGAACCATTGAGGAGAAACGAGCTAGAGGGAAGACTCCTATAATATAGTCGGACTAAAAAAATTGGTTTACAGGATCCTCTTTAAACGCTTCATTCCCATGACTAGTAAAGATGGAGACACATGGTGCACCAAGTTACAGTCATAGCGGATGACTGTGATATTCAGCAGAAGAAAAAAAATTTTTTTTTTCGTTTTTCCAATACTTTTTGTACCGTCTATACTATTGGCAAAGGTCTTTTTTTATAAACGTTTAATTTTTTTTAATATCTTATTTCATTAATACAGTACAGACATTATACGTGGCTGCATTAAAATTCAAATTTCACCAGATAAACCTTTTTAAAGTAAATTGAAATTTAAACTATGGTATGCTTCTGGGATTACCTCATTTGACCACTGATAAATATTTCATCAACAGTGCGTTTACTCGTGTGATTATCACGCTCATTCAAATTACATCACGGGCTTTCAACCAAAATTTAAATATTAATGCTTGTTCTTTTGTTACACGAAATTTTGTATAAATTTGTACCATTTCCGTCATTACACAAGTTTTACATTAAATTTTAAAATGTATTTATTATTTTTCTTTAAACTTCCTCTCCCCTTCGGAGACTGGTGATCATCATGGCAATCTTGATGCTTAAGACAGAAACTCTGAACAAATATATGATACCGCAATCTAACTTTTCCTATAAATTCGTCGACTAGAGGATGCATCTTCCCATACTTCTTCCACCTTGAATTATCTTCTGCAATATCAATTGAAGGAACTCATATTTTCCCCTTTCACTACGAGTACACGTACAAAGTATTCGAACTCTCTTTTTTAATGGTGGATAATTCTTATCAATTTTTTTATCCGTTTCAAGATGTCATAATTACGGACTTTGTCAACTCTTGAGACTCTTAACATTTTTCGATAGCACCTCATATCACAAGCTTCTAGTTTCATTGTGGTGCCCTCAGTAAGTATCCATGCTTCAACAACAATGGCAGTACGGAGAATATATAGCGACGCAGAATTAGTATATTTAGTTTGAGATCGAAGTCTTTATATCAGAAGAGATCCTGCATTGTGTAGCTTTATGCCTCCTCCACTCTTACATTGATCTTTAGAGACTGGTCCTATGGATCATTCAGCTAGCATCCTAGACATATATTGTTGGATTCACTCCTGGATTAAGAGATTGGATATTTTTCAAGTTGACATACATGCACACATACAAACCATCACGCCATTTTCCTATCAGAGTAGGTAGAGATGACAGAGTGATAGATTTTATTATAGTGACACACAGCTTTCATCTTTTCTACATTCATAAACTTTCACTAATAGCTCCTACAATTTATTTAAGCTTTTTAAATTTTATAAAATATCGTTACAACCTTACACCTAATGATTCCCACTAAACTTCATAAATGTTGTCTGGTTGATTAGATTAGATAGTCATATGGAAATAAACTCTCCATTTATTTATTTAACACTAGACTTTATTGACCACTAGAAAAAGTTACAATAATAAAATTCAAATTATAATTCCGAGTTCGCATAAGTACCTACGAAATCATAGTATAACAAAATGTACAAATATTAATATGACTTAAACAAAAAAAATCAGAACACGTATTCTACCTTTCATACATATAACACGAGCAAATGATAAGCCAATCCAAGGCAGATAACAAACAACAAAAATAATAAAATGTTTGGAAAAAATAAAAACATGTTTAACAGTAGTGTCTAAAAACAATAATAATAAAATTCATTAGACAAATAACTATTTTTTATGTATTTTTTATAAATATATTAAATGCCTAATACTATCCTAGATTCTGCACTGCAATTCGTCTGCAAGAGTGTTTCTCACTCTGAACTATCTCCTCACAAAGAGCGGCCTTGTCAGCGCTAGATGGGCCGCGATAGGCCGCCACAGTGAGAGGCGGGACGAGAGGAAAGGTGTGGGTTATAACGGGAGGGTAAGGAGAGAATGGGCAAGAGAAGACGGTGAAGGGTGTGAAGAAGGACCTCCCAGGAGAGTGATTATGGTGACGAAGAATCCCCGATAGGGTGAATGGTGTGATGGAAATATCTGCTGGATTCATTTACAGGATAACTGTACAAGCTTTTTTAAGGATACAAAAGGGAATGGAAGGTTTAGTATCTTATTTTTTTTAAGATAATAAAAAAAAACATGAGGTACATGGCCGCGTAGTAACGCTTTGGACTTTTGCATAGAAGTTAATGAATTTGAAATCAACGTAATACTTCTACCCTCGAAAAGTCCTGGTATTTTTCTTGATTTCTCGTAATTTCAGATATCTATGACTTTAACAGTATCTAAAAAACTTAATTTTTTTAGTTTGATCTAGTTGATTCATTAAACTAACCATAAACATATTAAAGGGCCTTTTGAGAAAAATCATACCAGGGTACTTTTTTTGAGTACCATCGGGAATTAAACCCATTTCAAGACAAGTGTTCCAGCTAAATACAAATGAATAAAAAGTGTATTTAACATTTTTGCTGTATACGAGTACAATACAAATTGGTAAGATTATTACTATGTAGCTATCTCTTTTAACAAACCAGAAAGTTTTTAAACAAGTGAATAACAGACAGGCACTCTTTCAAAAATACTGGTAATCAATATGAATCAAACTCGTAACCCTCGAGCTGTAAAACGGGTGTTTTACCTATAAGACAACTGAGGAGGTTTTTAGTGTCTTGATAGGCTGATTTACAAAGCAAATAAAAAAAACCTTATTTTCATTAACATTATTTAAATAATAAAGCATTATGCGTGGATATAGAGAAAAAATAGTATAAATATAAAACTTTAAAAATATTATTGACGAATCATTTTAAAGGGGTATTCTTATTTGGATTTTTTTTAAATCGATTTTTTTTCATTTTATTTTTTATATAATCCTTTCTGAATCATTTTCAGTAAGAAATTTTCAAAAATCTTGTAAATTAGAAAAGCTATGAGGGTTTATAGTCGAGCGCGCCGGTCAAAAAATGATCTGGGCTTCGCAGCTTTCAGGTCCTCTATTGTTATGGCAGCAGCCTTATTTTCCCAGACCTCTCGTCCAATAAGATTTCTTGGAATGATGAATTAATCTTTAGTTTGTCGGGATTTTGAATAAGTTTATATGGCCCTGGAATTGCTGATTTCAGGGCCTTTACTTTAATTCGTGTAAAAATCGCACTTGAAACTTTAAACGCGTTTCCTAAAAAAATACTTTTTCTTAACTATTACCTATAATAACTCCAAAACTAATTAACCGATTTTAATGAGTAAGTACTTATTCTTTTTGTTATATATCTCTCTATAGCCGGTACTAGAATTATTTCAATCGATTAATTTTTCGATTTTTTTCACTCCTCGAAAGACAAAAAAGTTAAAAAAAAAAGATTTTTTTATTTCAACAAGCCGCCATTTTTTTCTAATTCTTATTTTTTAATTATTCTAGTACCGGCTATAGCCACATGCTTTTTGAGTAAAACAGATTTTTTATTTTTATTTTCACACTTTTACAACAGCCACAATTATGGGCCTAATGAACTCCCTCCATGTACAGGCGGCATTACTTCCGACTTAACAACAAAAATATTTATTTTTTTATCATTAAATTTCATGTAAATGTTTTTAAAATATAAATAAGTCTAAAAACAACAATTAAAAAAAATCATAAAAATCGTCGATTTTTCGGACCATGAAATGAGAATATCCCCTTAAGCCTTAAATCCGTTCACTGCTCAATATAGGCTTCTGCTTGACTTCTCACAAATTTTTGGCCATTTACTGATACGATATGCTTTTCATGTTACACATATAATTTATAACACATAGTATACCTGATATTCTAAGAATCTGTGAATCTTAGTCGGTGAGTTTTGAGTTGCTGCAATCATATTTCTCAGTTGAGCCACAAAATCTTCACAAGTCTCCATTCTCGCAACAGATAACGTAATTTCTTTCCCATCCAAAGCAGAATTTTGCTGGTCCAAAGTATATTATCTTAATTGACTATGGGAATGTTTGTTATCTCGATGCTAGTGAAGAGTTGTTGGATAGACTGAAGAGACTTCAAAATGTTTGTATTCGATTTATTTTTAATCTAAAAAATATTATCATAGATCAGAATATCATGCCAGACTTCAGTGGTTTAAAATAAAAACGCGGAGAAATTTTCAAGTCAACTGTTCTTTGAGTGTTGAACAATTCAAGCCGTTTTCAGTATCTGCGTGAAAAATTCTATTTTCTTATCGAGCATAGACTGTCCCTCATATTTAGTGACTGCAGAATTCTTTGTAATCGTATACCAAAGGAATTACACAATTCTATAAACCATATTTTGCGGTTCACTCGGCTCGACTTAGTAATGAACTTTCAGACTCCACAAATATGCTATATATTGTACAATAATTATCGATTTTTAAGAATACACTAAAAAATCATTATTCATCTTAAAATTTTCCTCTACCATAACTCCATTACGATTCCCACCCTAATCCCTATTTTCCTTGAGATTTTTTCTAGTATTTTGTTTGAAATATTATTTTCATATACGATGTTAAAGATACTGTCATGGATATCAGTAATAATTAAAGATACTGTCATGGATATCAGTAATAATTATGAAACAAAAGCTAGATCGATTGGAAGAAACCCCTTTAAAGCAAAAAATCTGCCCAATGTACTTGCACCGAAATTTTGAATAAATAAACAATTTCATTATCATCATATTATAAGCTTTATCAGGATCACAGCAATTTATTTATTTTTATTATTACACATGACAAGAAATGTACATAATTTGCGAAAAACAACAGGTAATTTAATTTGGACATACATTATGTTAATGGATCTGGGTTTGTCGCCTTTCATTTGTCGTATCCCCAGTAAACTAGGCTTTTGCCTGTATCTCACTGAGGATATTTAGCATGAAAAAATAAATCGATACTTCTTTCCGATTTTTGATTACACAAAAACAAAACCCCGTTGCACGCTCTCATCAACCTGACAAACAGTGACACTCAATTACAACTTGAAACATCATGCGGAATCAAAATCTTCACACATCATCACTCCAGAAAGACCAAAAATGTTCATCCCATAATATACCGCACACAATCATAAGAATAAAAATAAAAACAAAAGTAAAACCAAAAATGAACCCAAAATGAAATAAAAATAAAACCAAAAATGTTCATCCCATAATATACCGCACACAATCATAAGAATAAAAATAAAAACAAAAATATACAGAAACACAATTACAAAACAACAAGAAGAAACCCACACTCAAGAGCCCACACAAATCTTTTCCACACGTCATACATCCTGAAAGCCCAAGTACTCAAAATCCTGTCGCAATAACAACCACACTCCGATTGACTGTCTAAATGGTTTTCCTCCCTTTATCTTTATTGCATTCGGCACGCTATTGTATGTCATGGGAGCCAAATAAGCATATTGCCTTTGGGCAAAAGAGGTTTTAACTCTAGGGATGGTGAACATTTCATTAGTTGCCATGCGTGTCATGTGTCTCTGCTGAGTCTGCATCTTCCCTTCATCTCGATGGTAGTGCCAGAGAATGGATTTGAGATACAAAGTGGCAATGCAAGAAAAGCATCCTTCCAGGTCGGTCCATAGCCCGGCACTTCGTGTAGCAGAGGCGTAATCCTTGCCAAGCTACTAGGCGACTTACTCAATCCTACCTCCAGCACCTTATCCTAATTGTAAATTTGTAAAGTAGACATGATAAAGGGAGTCAATTAGTTTAGTGCCACTCAAACTTGACCCACAAATCTGTGCTAATTGGTGAACAGTGTGTATTCACATCGAGAGAAAATTACGAAACAAGAAGAATAACGCATTGAAAGTGCATAATTCTTTTTGATTATATATTTCGTTAGTATATTTTTACTACTTATTCATTCTAAAAATTAAAAAAAAGTGTTTGAATTCCATGCTCTTCGTTTTAAAATAATTTTTATTTAATTAAAAAAAAATATTGGTCCCCGATGTATTCGAATGAAAAAAAAAACAGGTCCATGAATATAGAACGATTGAGAAACACTAAATTAATCGACATTTCAGGTGGTCAGCACATGACCGAACAAACCGGGATGCTCACACACTTAAATTTATCTTTTACAAATACAGATTATTCATATATTTACAAATACAGATTATTCATATATTTAGACAATTTATTGTAAAGTATATGAATTGCAAGTTTATTGCCATACAGCAATATCTTCTAGCCAACCAGACAACAGCTACGTAGTTTCATGCCAATTGCTAGGTGAATGTTTACAATGTTATTTTCAAAAAGAAAAAAATGTTAAACTTTCTTAAAGCATTAATAAACAAATAAAAAAACAGTAAAACAAAATATTAGAAAATGTAATCAAAGACTGGGAAATGGGAAGGAAGAAGATGAATTACAATATAAAAAGATTTATGAAATAACACGATCCGTCTTCGAAGTCATATTTTTCATCTCGGTGTTAAAGCAAGACAACGAGGGTGAGGTTTTTATGGTATCTGGTAACTAACCAGTCTGAAACCTCAGAGTTTGACGGCATGGATAACAAAGACAAAAATAATGCAAAGAAGAAGAAGCGATGATTTGGAAACGTCCATGATCGGAGAGGTACTGAATTTTTTTGCCGAGGTATTGAAATGCGCCGAAACAGCTTAGGATATTATGTAAAATATACTATGATGTATTAATATTGGTTTGGTATTGATATAGAAGAACTCCATTTTATTAAAAAAAGAGTTAAAACTTAAATGTTAAAAAATATCTACACATTAAGTTGAATCAAAGCCATAAGATAGATATATTTCGCTTTACTCAAGTATTGTAAAACAGTTTGTCAATGCTTTTATAAAACCAAACAGATCTGTCACTTTAATTTAAATTAATGTGTAGAATAATTTCACATGTAAGTGTCAAGTCATTCTGTTTTACAATAATGTATGAAAAATAATTGTTTAATATTTATTAAATTAATTTATTATAATAAGTCTAGTTTCTAATTTTATTTATTGATTTCTAATTAAAAGTTAGCTCGCATGCCTGAATACAGATTCTCAAGAAATATTATGTTTGGTGAGCTGATGAAAGGCAGAGGAAAACACGATGGGCAGCGCAAGACATATAAGGACATAGTATATAGTACATAATTAGAAGCTTAAAAACGTTAATGTTAAGTAAAAACGGGAGCAAACAGCAGTAGATAGATCCAAATGGCGTAGAACTAGTGTAGAAAGAAGATACAAGATGCAAATACTAAAGCTCTTTTCCCTTTATGCGAAAGGATATGTCTATCGCAAATTATACCCCACTATGTTTGTACCTTCTATTGACTCATCACGGATAATGGGAATTCTTTCATTTAATTAAAAATACTCACAAAATCGATCAATTCCTTAAGTGTTATATATCCTGTGGATTCACTTCTAAGCTGCCTCTATTTCGTTATAGTATATCTCGAAACATTTCACCTTAAGTTTCTTGAATGTTTTCATGCTCTTAGCCTACCAAAATAATTATTCATTAAAAACATTTTAAAAAATGGTGTGTAGAGTTCATTATTTCTCATCGTGTCTTCATTTTGGAAAGATTTTCGTGAATTCTTTATAAAGTATAATCATTTCCACAATAGGATTTGTATGGATGATTTAAAATCTTCACTAACGAAGTGTCCAAGCTCTAGAAACTCATTACTATCTTGACAAAACAGGGTTTCTTGGATTCCTCACAAAGATGAACAAATGAAAGATTCAAGTGAAACAAAATCCCTCCAGAACATTACCCAGTATCTCAAAGGACGGAGATAAAAAAGGGAAATAAACCTCTAAGATATTTTTTCTTTCGCACAGTAAAATGGATATGCAACATAATTTAAAAGGTTTCTTTTGTCATGTCGTTTTTGTAGATACTTTGCTAAAATTTGGATTTTTTTTTATTTATTTACTCTATGTTGGGCCAGAGCAAACACCGCTGGGAAATTGCGAATTCTTGTGCCACAAAAGGAATTTTCGCTTCATTGTTTTAGTTTTATCGGCATTTCTCTATCCCTTCTCTTTATTTACAGATAAGAATGAAATTTTCTTTTTAAAAGACGAAGTTGCGTATTGAGTTTTTTTCTTGTGGCATATTTTTTTATATTAAAAGGGTGGTTTTGTTGGAAACCAAACTTTTTTCAATTACGTGAAACAAAGGATCTTGACTTCAGATTGAAGAAATAAGGCACATTATTGATCATAACTTTAGATTTTTGAGACAAAAAAAATTTAAACATCTTAATAAAAAAAGTTTAAAAAAGGAAGGGGTTTATTTAAATATTATGTAATCTCTTGAAATTATTTATCTAATTACTCCAGTTCTTGTAAGATTTTTACTGTTTTAGACACTAACGAGTTTGATCATAAGGTAATTTCTACGAACCAACTAATCAAGAGTTACACAGACTAGCAATTGCTTCGTTACAACGTTATTTCTAAAAAGACACACATAAATAAAGTACAGCAAAACATCATCACAGACTGGGAAGGAGATGGGAAAGGGCAAGAAAATAGGAGTAATGGATCGACACATTTCGTCAATGGAAAGAGATATAATATTTTTTAAGTCGCTGTTTAAAGCTTCAATCAACGAAGCTTAGAATCTAACAGCAACTGGTAACCCGACTGAGAAGGGATGAACTGGAAATGCTAGAAACAATATCTAACAGAACGTACCGCATGTTCACAATCGAAGAGCTACTGAACATTTTGTGTCAATATAATATTTCAACTTTCCTGGAAATTGAAATATTATATTGAATTTTGGCGTCAAAAGAATTTTATTGCACACGATATGCACAATTTGTTGAAAAGTGTTTTTAATAATCTATGTTTTCTAATTAATTTATAAATTAATTAAAGTATACACATATATGATATATACATCAGAAATAAATTAAAAAAGAGTTTTTACTGTCGTAATTATTACACAATTAATAAGTGAAAACTCTACTAATTGATACTCGTAAATCTATTTGAAATACACAAACCATCATGCCGTTTCCTATTGGAGTAGGCGGACAGAGCGCTACACTTTCTAATTTCGCCTCTTCTACGCCCATACAACCACTGACTAAGGTATTCCTTTACCACGCGTTCCACTCATAATTGCACTATATATTTATTTTGTAAGTCTTTGATAATACATTGTCACCCCATGTATTCTTCTAAGTGTACGTATTTTTACATAATTTATTCGGCTCCTTTTAGCCTTTTTCCACGTCTACGTTTCAGTCCTATACATCAACATTGGTACTTGAATAACGCTGTGGACTATCATCTTAGTAGATTTTGATACTATCCATTTCAAGTATATACGTTTGAGTGCCCCATTGACATCGTTTCTAGTTTCTACACACCTTTCGATATATCTCGTAACTCTTCCACAATCCGAGAAAATAATACCTTAATAATGGAATTCCTCAGCTTTTTCTAATCTTCAGAAATACTTTATTTTAATGTTTAATATATTTTACACAATATAAACAGTCTATATCAGTCATCTCATTAGGCGTATTGCCTGTAATAAGAGTAAATTTACACCCTAGTGAAATTCATTATAATACGAGTATAAACACATCACATAAAAAAACAATGAACAAATTTAGGCTGTAGTAGCTCGTGAGATTTGACATCTCTCAGCCAAAAAAATGTATGTTTATTGGTACTAATTCATTGAAACACCCAAAAACTTGACATACTCGTATTTATATCAAACCCAATCTATCGAAATGTCTAAAAAAATAATGTTATTATCATTGCGCCATCGTCTAGCTAAGATAAAATTAACACATTCTAAATGAATTTGATACATAATGAGTATACTCTATTCTCTTTGAGGATAATATCGCAAGGCTGGATTCACACTTTCGCAGTCAGCCCGCGTGTATCATTTGTGAAAATTTTCGGTTAGTTACGGTTATCATAATGCTATAATAACCGTGATGATGAGCATGCGCTCATGGGCTTAAGGATTGCATACATTTTAGACGGTAAATCCGGTTAGGTTTCTTGCTGTGCACTGTTGGGTGATCGAAGTGAAGTTGGCGATTTTTTTTCGCGGCATGACCACAATCAAATTTAAATCAGAAGTAGTTCCGCATTATCAGTAACTTCTAATTCAATTAATAAAAAATAAACAATGCTCAATAAAAAAGGTTTAGATTCATTATTATCTATCGTCCTAATGTTGTCAAGTGGTTACATGTTTTTCCTTTTTTGAAATAACATATGAAACTTTTTTGTTACAAACAGTTTGTTAAAAATAAATTACAAACAGTTTGATTGAAGAATATGTTTTATTGTATGCTAAGAGTCATACTATATATGTTATTTGATTTTGCCTTATCACTAAAACTTAACGACCTCCGTGACTTAGGAAATGACTCTCGGGAGTTTTGGATTCGATTCCCAATGGCACCGAAAAAATCATAACAAGCTAAAAAAGGTTAAAAGCTCGTTTGTTAAAAACACTCGCACAGCTAAACATCTGCGAGTTTTGTTACCTTTCCACGTGTGGCAGTATTTCTAGCACATGTGTGGCGAATTGTGAAATACTTGGCTATTCTAGTGATTCTTGATACGAAGGTTTGATTGCTGTGGTCGAGGACCATATTATCTCCCGGTCATGGTCTTAAATGTATGATATGTGCATCATTAATTCAAATGTCCTCAGGGGTGCCAAAAGAATGAATGCAAACTAAAACTTAACAAGATTCTTTCCTAGCCTATAAATGTTAATTTTAGTAACAGGTGATATTAAAAATTGATACAACCAAAAAGATTTACTTGATATGAATGTGAAATTGAAAAAAGGATTTGAATTAAATAAACATATTTATAACTATCTAGTCAGTAAAATATATATTTCATAGTCAAATTCAGTCTTGAAATATTTTCATTCGAAACAAAGCGATAAATTATGTTCCCGTCGACCTACGTTGCCCAGATGGCAAGACGCGTGTCTTCCACTCGGGGATTTTGGCTCGGTTTCTGATGGCGCTAAAATTAAAAATTAAGTTCATGTAGATAACAATAGTTGTCCTCGTCTTCAGCCCCATTTGTCGAACCTTTGGTTAAGGAACCACTGGAGTATGTACGTAATTCGTAGTTCGTTATCTTACGTTTTGGCAATACTACATCATGGGGAGCCGCAACAATACTCGCTCATGTCAAATGCATGCTAGTATTGTTGATGTACAAAATCTTAAACTAGACTGGAAACTTTTTTTGTTTTTTGGTTACCATCGGAAAAAGAGCCTAAAATCCCTAGGCGAAAGGGAACCGTTTTACTAACTAGACAACGGAAATATTGTAGTTGATGCGGTAATTCAAAATTGCTTTGGAGTTTTTTTGATCATCCTCATTAGACCATCGCCCTAGATAATATTTTTATTTCTTGACACGGCAACTTAATATCATATTTTATATATTTTTATCATCCACAGTCTTAACAAAAAGTCAAAGTTCAATATTAATTAGGCAAACAAAAATTAAAAGGAAAACAAATATCAAACAAACTTTAAGACATAGCAAAATTTAAAAAAAACCGTCAAAACTCGAAAACAGAATGAAAACAGAAAAACATTTATGTTCAAAACAGGAGAAAAAAATATAGCACAAGTACATAAAAATAAAATTACCCTCCTTAAACGGGAATATACGAGTATGTTGTTGGATGCTGATGACATCGTAGTTAGTGGATAATGAAAATTACCTACAGAGGTCAGTGAATTACATTAAATGTGAACGAAAATACCTGAGAATGAACGCAAAATAATTATAAAATTCAAAGTCATAATAATTGAAACGTGTGAAAGGAAAAGTGAATGCGAGATTTGGGTGAACAATAAAAAATTAGAACGAGTTTAAGAATTTTATAACTTGTCAAGTATGTTGGAACAAGAAAGGTGGAACGAGATATTAAACGGCGAATTGCTGAAGGAAACAAAGTCGATGGAGCACTAGAAGACATATATTAAAACTGAGTAATGTCGAGATCTACCAAAATCATTTACCACAGCCTATAAAAGTCAATAATACATCAAAGTTGAGTGAAATGCGAACGTGAAAAATGATTAAAAAGAGCAGTAAAGAGGGAACTAAAATATTCCTTATTTCTGATTTTCTAATGAATACGAAATAAATATATATGATAAATAAATAATAAATAAATACTGATCATGAAAGCGGTAAATAAAAGTTGATCCGACGTTTTTCTTAATCAAACCCATTGTATCTATAATCGTAGGTCATTATTTTTTTATGTACTCGTAATTAATTTATTTACTGTTTTTATGTAATTAATTTATTCACTGGTATGGTATCAGTTTTACTTACACGAATTGGCAAGTCAGTCGTATTGACCAGAAGAAAATATTGCCTTTGACCTCATATATCAGGTCATCGTGCTTAGAACTATAGAAGTGCCATGTAATTTGTTCGTAATCGCACGTTTTAGCAATACTACTGCAAGTGAGGAGGCAACAATCGCACTCGTCCAACCAAGAGTTTCTATCGTAACAAAACGCGTATGAGTTTTGTTACCAGAGAAACTCTTAGGAACCTTTTTTAATTTTGTTAGATTAGCATTGGATACATTTATTTATATGACAAGTATTTATATATAAATAAATGTATGATTTATAATAAAATTTTACTATCAATAAATTATTTTCGTAATAATCTAGATATTGGCTCAAACTCCAGAAATTGTATTACATACGAGTATATTAATAGTCCGGTGAAAAGTAGACTTCTATTTGGCATCTAGGATTAAAACAGAATTTGTGATATTATTCCACTGAACATTATTTGGTGGCGGTAATTAGCATTATCCTAGAAGTTTAAAATCAATGCGTAATTAATTTCCTTTTATAAATTCAAATTCGTTCAAAATCATTCCGCAATTGGTTGTTTTTATACGTTAAAAATCAATACATTTTTCAGGTGGTATAACATACGTGTATGACGAAACCGCACTGCAAAACTGTTTTTCTGTTAAAGTAAAGAACATTTTACAAGAATATGTTACTCTTCTAGCTAATGTCTTTTAGCACATTTGAGTATAATATATTTGAGTAAAGTATGAATAAAGTTTATAATTATAATGATAATTTCAACTAGAACGAGAAAACTGTAATATTTAGTAAGCAAACCTTATTTAAATAAGCATTCAAAGTTTCTGAAATATTGTTCATTCTTCTTATTTTATTTGTTCGAATGAATAATTCATCTTTTAGAAATATATTTCTTTCGTTGGTTGCGTCTCGAGCAATTAAATATATTTTTTAAATATGTTATAAATGTCAACATACACGTATGATTGTTTTCTATTTATAACATATATTTAGTTTTAATAAAAAGGCCAACCGTTGAGATTATAACATAAAAAATCTCACCATTTTGTGGATATGGATTATCACTCTATTATGCAAAGCAAAGCCTGTGCAATCAAAAATTTAATAATTGTCCTAAATACTAAAAAACACAACTGGAAAATTCGTACGATACCTAACACATCATAATCTCAACAACCACACAAATATCATGTTCAACAATTCCTCATCACACGCTTTAAGCTCGCATCAGTCATTCATACAAATCCTTACATGGAGATCTCCAACTCCTCACTTCACTCCCCATTTTATTGCCACTCGCATAACATCGATCGCAATTAAAATCAATTCAAAAGAAAGACGAAAAATTTCAAAACAAAATTTACTTTAATTTATTTTTGTCACATAATTTAGTGACCATAGATATTTTCAGTAGAGCATAAGTTATAACGTAACATATTTCAAACAAAACGAGCTAAAATAACCTTGTGAAGGTGTCTATACAACCAGTCTACTTACTCGTATACTCCAGGCGAAATATTTTACATATTGTAAGACCAGCCAATCCAAAATATCTCTTTATTCTATCTACCTCAACCAGACATTTACATGTTATAACAAACATTCGACAAAAACACTTTTGAAAGCATATACGCCCTAAGTCTTTTAGAAATTTAAAAGATTTCGAAGACATTGTTATTGCATCACTTCAATAACCATGTCTTCGGATTTGGGTGCTTTTTCTCAATTCGCTTCAACAATCCTTTTTATACTCTGAAACCCAACCGATTATAACGCACCATTTCTCCCAGAAGCTAAGCCTAACAAACAACACGTAAATACCCGACCACTGAAGAATACCACAATCATTTTATAGAACAAAAATATTTCAGAGGAATTTTCAAAAACGAAAGAATAGATTTTTCAAAGAATAGACGGAAATTTGATTTGACCCTCTATCACAGGCCTGGGCATATTACGGCAAGCGAGCCATATACAGCCTACCTCGTATTTCAATATGACCCGCCAGTTACAACAATTTTTTATTTAGATTTGTTCTCAGTGAGATACAGGTAAAAGCCTAGTTTACTGGGGATACGACAAATAAAAGGCAACAAACCCGGATCCATTAAAATTGTGTGTTCAAATTAAATTACCTGTTGTTTTATCGTAAATTGTGTGTATTTCTTGTCATGTGTAAATAAAATTTAAAAAAAAAGATGGAATAATTTTTAGTGTTGTTTATATAATTATATGTACTTTGGATAATAACCAGCGTCTACTGAAAAATCGTATTATAGTCCCAAGTCGCATGATAACAGTGAATGTATGAGTAAGGCTTGTGTGACTTGTATAGCCGTGTGTTATGCGTAGCCGCCTGCATTGCCACGAACTTGATTAAATAAAGAAAAAAAATTAAGATAAACCATTTCTTTTGGTTTTACCAATTTCTTTGAATTTTAGAGCTTTTAATAAATCAACATATTTTTATACTCACTTTTCATCTATTTTAAGTTATTTTTCATAAGACTTGTCTTCCATTATTCAAGACATTTTTAGTAGCGTGATTGAAGTTTTCATTAAAAATTGCCTACTTCAACAAAATACGAGTAGCTCACTTTATGGTTTTAAAATGCGATTTGTTTAATCAAAAATAGAATGGACCAAGTCAATCTAAAAACATACGGGCATTTTTGAAAAATAGTTTTTTTACTTCTTTGTTAATATTCTTAAATGATAAAAGAGTTTATGAATGTATGTACTAAATAGAAAAATGTACTACAAGGACCTTTTAAAAATAATTTTATTTATTTTCCTCTCTTATAAACGTCATTGTAAGTTTTAATTGTAATCTTACCATATATTATAACTTTGCTCATTCTAAGTTTGCTCTGTAAATTTGCAATTCTGCCTAGCTTAAAATTTATCTGTAAGTAAGCCCTGTTTTGCTCTGTTTGCTCATTGTAAGTTTGCTCTGTTTTTCTCCCTTCATTTTAGTCAACTCTGGTCAAAACTTCATTGTAAGTTTTATAAATCTTACTAAACATTGCACCTTTGCTCTATAAGTTTGTAAATTTGATCTGTAAGTTTATAATTTTACTCTGTAAGTTTGCCCAGTTTTGATCTGTTTGCCCATTGTTGGCTCTGTTTTACTCAATTCATTGTAAGTTAACTCTGCTCAAAACTTCATTTTAAGTTTAAGATATATTACCAAATATCACTAATGGCACTTTAAGTGTGAAGCGGAAAGCTTCCGAGACGAGACGTGAAGAAGAGAAGGGAAATGGGATGGGGCGTTCTGGTTTGGCCTGCAGAGGTGTCAGCACTCGCCTTCAGGGTGAAGCGAAGCGGAAAATCTAATAAGGCCCTGACACCCCGGTGAGCCACTTGGTGACTGGCGAGCCTGGAAATTTGGAATGCCATCAATCTTCGTGTGATCTCGACTAACGTCATGTCTTTAGTATTTGATTATATCCACACTTTTTTATAAAAGTTTTTTTATTAAGTTGGAAATAAAGAACAAATAATGGGTTAGCACAATCAATAAGTAATGTTAGTAATGTTGCAAGTTTCATTCCCGATTTACTCTCCATTATCCTTTCCTTTGATTGGTGATATCTCTTTACTTTTATATAATTTTGTCCTTTCCTTTGATTGGTGATATCTCTTTACTTTTATATAATTTTGTCTGATATCTGGTTACCTGGAAATACGCCTGCCGGACTGTTATAGATTGAAGTGTTAAAATATAAAAGACATCCACGATTTAACGTTTAAATGAAATCGCTAACGTCTCAGGAGGCACCGTATAAAAAAATGTATAATTATTATTTTCAGCATTTTGGAGTCAAGTATTTAATATATGTCATTGCTAATCAAAATTAATGTTGACAGGAGATCTTGTCGCATTCAGTAAACTCGGAGCAGATTAATCACTCAACATTAATAACGAAATATCTGCCTTGTATGTACTCACTACATCATAGTTGTTCTTGATACTATCAATCATTAATTACCTGCACGTCGATATGAGCTCCGTTTATATGAGAAAGCAGACTCAATCAAGTAGCATTTAATGATGAATAACAATTCACACACTATTTAACTGCATTGCTATTTTTTAATGTTTCGGTTGCTTTATATTTTTTAATGAATAAAATAAATTAATTATTAAAACCGGACAGTATCAACATCTGTTAAGATGATTCACAACAGTATTTTGGTCCCAACTTTGATGGATGGGAATGAAACGTGAAACTGGAAAGACTGTGAGGAGCCGAACATACGCTGTAGAGTCGAGAATACTTGGAGTTAGAATGTATGACCGAATACGGAATGAAGTGATTAAGTATGAATGTGAATTTAAGGCTTATGTGTTGAGTAAGATGAAAAAGAGTACTCTAAGATGGTTTGGGCATGTGGAACGAATGAAGAAAAAATACTAAAAACATACAATATATAGTGCAAATGTGAGTGTAAGGCACCTGAGAGGAAGACCAAGGAATATATGGTTGGATAAATTGAATGAAATTCTTAAAGAAGGTAACATAGATAGTCCCTGTCAAAAATAACAACGGGTTCGAATCCCGAGACTAAGTGTCCATGAGAAGGACTTGCTCTCGAAATAGTGATATATACATTGTCATATAATTATTATTTTAACCCACGTGTTGAACTTTGCATCCTTCATTGAATTGAAATGATATTTTTTAAATAACGTGTCATTTGTCAATATTAAAACTTGATTTACCCTTACCCTACCGCCATCTTTATGTTCTAAATCCTCTAGTTCAAAACTACTCAAACTGTGATCGCCAGATCAGCACTAGTCCGCGAAGAATTTAATACTAGGACACTATGAGATTTCGCTTAAAATTTCATAATTTTATATAAAACATTAATAAAACGATTTAAAACTGTTTCAAACGTCCCTTATAAACATAAATCCAAATTGGAATAAATAACGATGACTAAGGAAGGTAATAGCGAAATTAAATAATATGAGGTGCATGGCCGCGTGGTAACGCTCTGAATTTCCGTGCACATTGTCGACGGTTCGAACCCCGCACTAAGCTACTCCCTTCGAATCACACAGACATTTTTTCAGCCTAGTATTCCGTGGTATAAGGATACCTTTGACTTTGGTTTTATATATTATTTAGCAAAAAGTATAGTCTATGAACTCCTTTTAAAGATTTTATAACTAACTACGAGAGGAGGTCAATAAATTCGCGGAATGAACGGGTTAAGGTAAAGGGTGGTAGTGCGCATACGCATGCTCCCATAATAGGACTCATTATAAGTATATCAACCAAATTTTGGTTTTATTTTTACAGTATTGTTTAAGATATCATCGGGAGAGTATGAAAAACGTTAATAACATCCCAAGTATGGAAAAAAATGAGTATCGCACCATCATTCAGTTTCTCACAAAGCATGGGAAAACACTTCAAATCATTTTGGAAGAGATGTAAACGGTTTACTGGGCCTATTGCCCTGGAAATAGATGATTTACAAATGGCATAGTATTTTTAACCAAGGCAGAGAATCGATTGAAGACGACCTCCAACTAGGACGGCCTGTTAAGGCCACTTTTTCAACAAATTAGGAAAGCTTGAGCTGGAAGATGCTCATCTAAACAAGTAACAGCTTACAGAAATCATCTTCAACCATTTTGAATTTCCTCCATCAGCATTTAGAGATGTCAAAAGCTAGTGCAAGGTGGGTACTCAGAATGCTCACGCTATTAAAAAAAAACTACGCGTCGAATGTTCACGATAGTTTTTGGACCTCTGCAGAAACAACAAAGATGAGATTTTGAGCCGAATCGTTACAAGAGAACTTGGGTTCATCATCATGAGCTTGAATTGAAGCAATAGTCCATGCAGTGGCATATACGAGTAAAGGGCACACAATCCCCTAAGAAGTTCAAAGTGTCGCAATCGGCTGGATAAATTATGGCTATATTTTTTGGGATACGGAAGGCATATTACTGATAGATTACAAAGAGGGCATCACAAAAACTGGATAGTACTACTTTGGTTTGCTGATGCAGTGAAGGAGAAAAGTAGAGAAAAATTGACAAAAGGGGTGCTGCTTTTGCATGATAATGCACCCGTGCACAAAATCAATTTTGCGTTCGCTGCTCTTCACAATTGTGGCTTCCAAACATTAAATCACCCTCCCTTACAGCCCAGACTTGGCTCCATCTGACTATTATTTGTTTCCAAATATGAAAAAAGAACTTTGAGCGAAAAACATTACGTACAAAAACATTATTTTACAAAAAGTTAAAAGTGCAATTTCAACTTATTTTGAGGGCAAAAGCAAATCTGAAAAATGTATTAGAGTTAATGGTGAATATATTGAAAAAATAAAAGTAAAACATGTTTTTTTACATTTTTCCCTTCATTCCGCAAATGTATTGACCTTCCTTCGTATATTCCTTTTTTTATGATTGTATTTAAAAACATACCAGCTGGAAAGCCCATCCAAGAACTTGCGAAAATAGTGACTAAATACTCGTTATATGTAAATATAACTTACATAGGTAACAATCTACAATAAAAATATTTGAAAATAGCATATTTCTTTGTATACAACTTTTTTTGGTAAAAATAGAATCGGATTCATGCGGTAATTTTACTTTATAGAGCCCAGTATCAATTTTAATTTATATTCCAGCTCGTCTTCAAACTCTTGAGAAAGTCACATATTTAATATGCAATCCACTCATGTCTAATATTCAACTCGAGTGGTACCTGTCGGCGGAATAAGATGAAATTTTCATTAAAGCTTGAAGAACGTTTTTTTTTTTTCGTGTGGGGGTTGATTTTGTTTTCAGAGAGGAACCGTATGTATATTTTCACGTTATAGTATTATTGTTCAAGTAGAAATAATTTATTTGGTGCGACGAGTAAGATTTTTGAAGTTGTTGTGAGGAGTAGTTTTCCCGCCGAGCGGGCTCGCTCTACAGAAAGTTGTCAACTCTCTCTGTATTAGGAGTAAAATACGAACCTGGCCATACACATAATACGAGTATTTGCATGCAGTTGTTGTTATTTTACGGAGAGAAAAAATCCTTGCCCATCGCACTAAATAATTTCTTCCAGCTTTAAGAATACCAATCCACTGAGGAAACAGCCGGTGCATCTTTAAAAACAAAAACTCAACCTCACCTAACGCGCAGAAATCTTTTTAAAACTCCAATGAGAACCTCAATTCACCCCACCGATAGGCACCCTACAAGTGTATTAAACATCAATTTCAACGGTCAATTTCAACAATGACAGCGAAACAATGTTAACTTGTTTTGTAAATCTGTTAACTGTGATAGCATAATGTATTAAAAAAATAGAATACTGCTTTTGCATATACCTTGCAGTAATTATGGTAAGTACTCGTATAAGGCTCACACAGCCCGCGAGTTGTTGCAAGGAGGACGACCAACAATGTTGTCAAGTTAAAAGTTCTCAACTTGGCACATCGTTGGTCATCCACTAAGGGAAGACAGACATTTAAATCATTTCCTTGCACGATGCGCGTCGGCTCCCCGAGGGTACACCCAAACTATTGGACTACCCAATTTCTCTCTGGCCATATGATGGCAAACTCTTTAGCTTCCCTCTTATCCCTTTGCCCTGTTGTAATTTTTGCGGTCATCTGGACAAATTCGCAGGACAAATTCTGTGGTACTGCGATGAAAATCGAGTCAGTGATTTCCGATGGGAACTCCACTTAGTCTTGCATCAGTTCATTGATTGGCTACTCCGATCTAGTGGCGGCAAACGATTGTCTTGTTGCATTAGAAATTTTCTGTGAAAGTATTGGGAATTTGGTGGGCTGTTTGAACTCCATGCCTTAAGCCACTATAAGAAAAAAAAATCTACGCTGAGTCATTTTCCTTCTCCCGTGATGTTGGACCTTAAGTCCGTCTTCACTATTATTTTGTTCTCACTCAGGTGTGTTTCTTCTTCGTCACTACGTAATTTCGCGCTCATAAAAAAATAAAGATTTCGATCTTCTAACGTTGATCGTGCTGGATGGTGACTTATTTTGTCCCCTATAATAGCATGGGTGGTAGTAGGATCGAAATGCCGGTTATCATGATAGGGGACTGAGTCAAAAAGTTGAAAAAAAGTTATTATAGATTATGAAAATATAAATAATTGTTGTATGAAATAAATCATAAACAAAAGTTTTTTTTTTTTTTTGACTTAATTTATTTCATAATTACTGGCACATATACGCTTCATTTTCACTTCACCGTCAGTGGGCTTTGTTTCATTTTCGGCTTTACGGTAGTAGGCAAATTACATTATAAGATTAAATGCATAATTCTCATTATTTGTTTAGTAATTTTGGTGTTGTTCAGCCTAAAAATTCAGCCTAAAAATTAAAAAAAGTATTTAAATTCCATTCTCTTTGTTTTAAAATTGTACATTAAAATTATTGACGATCTGCATGACTGTTTTTAAGACATTTAACTTCCATCTGAGGATATCGGGCTTAATTTCCGGAAGTATTAAAATAATGAAAGGGTCCCAGTTTGAAAAAAGGGTTTGGTAACAACGTTCGTCGATATCTTTCACGTGCGTTAGTGTTGTCAACACGTACAGTGAACAACCGCGAAGTTCGTGCGTAATTAGAGGTTTTAAATCCGATTTTTTTTTACTTTCTCTAGGTCATGCTCTTCAATATGTTCGAATCACTCATTCGGATGTGTTAAATATGGGCAACAATGAAAGCAAGAAATAATTTTATTTCAATTTCATACAAAAACTGGTCCGTGATGGATTGAAATTAGAAAAAAGGGTCATTAATACACAAAGTTTGACAAGTACTGCTGGTTCAAATCATATTTGATATACTCCCGAGCTTCTATCATGTGTGTTTATTTTCAACAACATAGCAAGAAAATATATTATTTTCGTTGTGTTTCATCAGAAAACCATAGGAATGAAATGATCAGGGAAAATGAAATGAACATCCCTATCCCTCCCCTATCCGAGTCTCAAGAAAGTGGAGCTTTTGTCTCCTTTACGAGCGCCTTGAGGGATTTATTGCCAGCATACGACATTTTCCTGACACACGGATATTCTGTCCTTCGATTCATTTCATTCGGGTGAAGTTATTTGAAAATATAATCATCATTGATTTACTTAGTACAGGTACTATTTCATATTGACTACTTCAGTGGTTTAGTGAAAGAACAGTTAACTTCTACACGTATGATTCCTGTCCGACCCATTGGTGAACAAACGAATTGTCGTAAAATGTAGAACCCTACATCTTAAAATAAAGACTCAAGATAAATTATTTAATATGTAAACAGAAACATGGGACCAATCTGGTTTTCTCTTAAGATTTCTATAACATCTTTTTGGTTAGTTGGAAGAGACTATTACATGAAAATAAGTCGACTTAGCTGTACAACGAAAGTTCAAAACGATGCAATGTGATTGGTATTTCATTAAAGAAACGATTAAATTTCTCGAATGATGAATGTGAACATAAAGCAGATATGTTAAGTAAAATAAAGACGAGTACTTTGAAATGGTTTGGGCACTTACAACGAATGAATGAAGAAACACTAACAAAATAAAAATACAGTGCAGTTATGAGTGGAAGATATGGAAAAGAAAACTAAATGAAGTATGGGAGTCCAAGGCGGTGACGTATTTAATGGTACAATGTTTTTTTAATGATCCGCGAAAGGAACTCATTAAAATGGCACCGTCTGGGATCACCAATGCCCAAAAAAGAAACAAAGATGTCATTTCCCCAAAAAAAATATGGCATAATTTTTTTAGGTAGTTAAGGAATTCTCATAATTGACTTCTAAGAGTTAAAATAAGTTACGGTTACTGGCGAGTATTATGCGTCACTAATGTACATATTTGCGGATGTCAAAATAACAGAATGCCGTGGAAAGCTGTCACGAAGCGTGAAATTATTGCACGATAAGGTTGACCACTTCTGTTATTACAAAAACTGCTGTTCAATATTGTAGTTTCCAAGAATTAATTCACCTATCCTATAGTGTCGATTTGGCAATGAGTAATTATTTTTTAGTTTGTGTGAAATAATATCAAACGTGACGAACGAACGAATCTTCGTAGTGTTGCACCATTTTGGAAAGAATTTTTTTAATATATTTTCTGTGGTGTTGATAGAATTATGCATCGTTTTAAATGTATTAAACTACAGGGAAATTATATTGAATAAAAAACATTGTTTCATTCAATCACCTTTTTTGTATCCATGGGCAGGAAACTTTTCGATCTTACTACGTATATACTCGTATTCTAACCGAACAGTATCAAAACCTGCTTAGATAATAGTCCATGACATTTTTTAAGTACCAAGTTCCATGTGGAACGCAAAAATTAAAAAATCAAAGGAGCCGAATAAAATTGTAGAAATGCACGTACTGAGAAGAATATACCGAAACACTATTCCCACTTTGTGTTTTATTATACTCGTCACGGATAATATGCATTCATTCATTCATATTCAGAACTTTAGTCACTAACCAGAGATAGTGACTGATAAAATGGCCTAGAGGATAAACAAGT
>OX463838.1:20364521-20426202 GCA_949825065.1 Odontocerum albicorne
ATATATATATATATATATATATATATATATATATATATATATATATATATATATATATATATATATATATATATATATATATATATGTATATATATATATATATATATATATATATATATATATATATATATATATATATATATATATATATATATATATATATATATATATATATATATATATGATGGACGAAATCAGGAAGCATGGCAGCATCACGTGGCATCGGCGAGCAAAGGACCGAACTGTTTGGAGTCAACTTGGGGAGACCTTCATCCAGCAGTGGATCGACCCTGGTTGACAATGATGATGATGATGATGATATATATATATATATTTTTTTTTTTTTTTTTTTTTTTTTTCATCTCTGATACACTCCGACGTATTTCAGTGCCGACTTTGATAGGTGAGAATTAAAAAAAGTCTGAAAGGAGCCAATGATGTAGAAATGCGTGCTCTGAGAATAATACATGGAACTTTACTGCATGACAGAATATGGAATAAAGTTGTTCGGGATGAATATGAAGAGAAGACTGGCGTATTATATGTAAGTAGGATGAAGAAAAGTATTATGAGATGGCTTAGGCATGTATAACTAATGAATGAAGAAAGAAGAGTATTATGAGATGACTTAGGCATGGAGAACTAATGAATGAAGAAATAAGAGTATTATGAGATGACTTAGGCATGTAGAACTAATGAATGAAGAAAGACTAACAAAACAAAAATATCGTGGAAATGTGAGTGAAAAGCTTGGTAAAATAAGGCCAAAGAAAATTTGATTGGGTTAAGCGAACATTTTGAAAGAAGGAAATGTAAAAAATGAGATAAAGTGTAGGAATTATTTGAGAAGAAGTATGGGTGTAGAAGGGACGAAAAACGTGGGGTATGCCAACCTCGACAGTAAAACGGTATGATATTATATTTTGTTAGTATTATGTTATATATATTATATCATACATTTAAATAATTAATAATATTTTCGCTGACCAGCTGACATGAGTGAACTGAGCATTACATGAACACTAGTAACATAATTGGGATTTTAATCGTTGGTAGTACTTATGAAGACGATCTCAGCGGTCTAGTTGACAAGACGCTAGACTCTCACCGAGGGTTTCAGGTTTGATTCCCAATGGTACTCGAAAATAAAATAAAAAAGAGTCCCAATTTGAAAAAATAAATCGTTAAGTAACGATACGCGCCTAGTACGTGTATAAGTGTTGTTATCTATTCAGGTGCTGTAGTATAACCAACAACTGCACGAATCGTGAGTTCTGTGCCTACTCTAGTGGTTCTAGCCCCGAAGACTTGATTATTGCGGCAAAAGACAATGTTGTCTCCCGACCACGCTCTCTAATACATCCAAATAGCGGATTCGGATATGTTGAAGTGTGCCTACCATATAAACGAAAGATGCATTTATTGATTAAATAAACATTGAAAATAATAACATATTCAGTTTCGAAAGCACCACTTCTTCCCTTCCCAAAAAGCAACCCTTCAATAATCTCCCAAAAACATTTATTGAAATCTCTAAAAGTACAAAAAATGTTAAAACGGATGAAGACAAATATAGTAAAAAAAATACTAATAACACTTTCAATTTGTCATAGGACAGTTAAAAACGCCTTCAATTCATATAACTCGAGACAGTACAATATAATTCTAATAGTTATCTGTAAGTATCAAATACGCCTCCATTTTCCAGGAGTGCGTCTCTAATTAAAGACGTCCCTTTGCTTTATAAAACGGTTTGAGTTTCCAGGAAGAGCTTTGGAAGGATAAGTCGAGGAGCTCACCGCCATATCAAGATGGGCCGTTTTGTTTTATAGAGCGAGATGATCTCCGGCCCCTCGGTTCGTGCCGGGTGTGAAAATACCAAACTGGCATCCTGGACAACAAGCTACTCACCTCCTGAGTTCAGACTGGAGCAACAAAAAATGTACAAATAAAAATGTTTATAGTGGAGTAATATCAAGTGTCCAAAATTGATATAAATGTCAATGGAAAGTAAAATTACGTGGGCGAATAATTATTGATCTCATAAGATCACAATTGGGTAACTTAGAATACATTAAAGATGTTTGTAATTAAGTAACAATACATCAAAAACGTTCATTCAAAATTAATGTGATTATGACGGAAACATAAAATTTTTCACGCAACTTATTTTATTTTTATAATGTAAGAAGAATTCTTTCGAAATCGGTATTCGAAACCACTTGGTATCATACTGTAGCAACTAAGTACAATAAATAATATCTAATGTCAACAGTGTTCATTTGAAATTGATATTAATATTAATGATACCCACACGTTAACGGACAAGTCTTAAATCTCTTGAAATTGGACTGTAAGAACGAAGAAAGTATAAAAAAAAAGTTTCGTAATAAAGTGATATCAAAGTGTTCATTCAATATTGATATAAATATTTAAGAAACCTAAATGTTCGCTGACAAGTCACTAATCTCTAGAGATTGGACTGTAGCAACGAAGAAAGTACAAAAAAATGTTTTGTAATAAAGTAATACCAAAGTGTTCCTTCGAAATTAATATGAATATTAAATGAACCTAAATGGTTGCGGACAAGTCACATGTCCCTTGAGATATTAGACTATAAGAAAGTAGATACTACATTGAATTATTTGCAATGTAGTAAAACCTAAAGTGTTTATTCGAAATTGATATAAATATTAAGGAAACATAAACATTTATAAGCAAGTAACTAATCGTTTAAGATGATACTAAATCAACTCGTAAACCACAGAAATATGTTGTCTATTCATAACATAAATCCATTCCCTTTACGGTATGTATACCCATTGTGCAAAAATAAAATAAAAATCCTATTCTCAAACTTATCGGGTTTTTTAAATAAAGTATTTTGAATTTATTTCTAGTTGTTTGAAAAACATTTTGAATAAACTGAACAATTATAAATTTTAGGAACAATGAAAGTTATACATAGGTAAAAATTATTTCCCTCATCAGTAAAAATACTTTCATGCTATGTAATATTAAGATAGTGTTAGGATAGCCATTAAAGTTCGAATCACTTTTCAAATAATTAAAACATTCTCAATAAGAATTTAAAAAATTAATAATTAAAATGAAATTGAAATAACCCCATTTTGTGCCATGAAATAGAACAGAGATACAGCAAGAATCGCAATATATGTTTGGTCCAAAATGAATGGGTCATATGAAGGGAACGTGTCTGACTATATGTCAGAGGAAATTGTCTGCTTGAAGGCTTACTATTTCTGATGATAACCTAATGCAATCAGACCTATCGTCCTTTGTCTACATCAAACCTTATTTCGTCCATTTTCGGACTATGATCAAAGCTCTACTGGGTAGGTAGGCACATTCACGTAATGTCATAAGCGAAACAATATTAGGTAAGAGACATTTTCTCCTCCGTAACCCCCGAGATAACATTCTTTGTGCCGTCTGTCATATTATCTCGATTAATTAAGTCCGTAAGACAATCGTTCATCCTTTTCACCCGTGAAGATGATTAGTTGCTGGTATTTTATTTATAGCGTGATCCAATTCGTAAGATTTCGATCTCCAATTAGAAGTATTGTTGAATTAATAGAATTAATATTTTAAATGTAAGTTTCCCTATTAAAATCAAATAAGCATCGCTATAACTTTGTTTTAAAGATGAAAAAATGTTTAAATTTATGTTATTAGCATTATTCTACATCTGTTCTAGTGACATAATAATATATCACCAAGTTATCAATGAACTATATATATTTAATATTAATGTGCATGATGTAGGGAAATATTTTTCTTCCTATATGAAATCTCTGGGTATTCCGTTGATTGAATGATTGAATATGCATATGAGAACATATGTGATTGATTGGAAGAAATTACCACATGCAAATAAGCCCATCAAATTCCATAGTTTTTACATGAAAGTCAATAAAATGGGTATTTAATCGTATCCCTGTGTGTAATTTAAGACTTTTTCAAGTTTTAGTTTTTCGACATTCACTGAATTGTTTTCTTTGTTTGTTGTCTTAAATCGAGGCTTGCGGTATATTATGGCATAGTAAGCAATATGATTTAATGGTATTTTAGCTATCGGTTGTGTTATTTTTTTTAAATGATGAAAACGCATTGACAACAAAATAAGAAAAAAATAATAGAAAGCAATTCGATTGTTTTTATTTTTTCAAGACGTTTGAAAAAGCAAACTTACAATTATAGTAAAAATCAATACAAACAACACAGGTTGATCGCGAACATCAACTAACAATATTTAAATTGTCTGCGAATGTGTCTTAACTAACATTTAATTTTAGTATCTAGAAATTGCAGCTTACAAGCGCCACTTAATAAAATTATGTGGAATGATGTGTAAACATGGTAATAAAACTTAGATTTTAATAGATCGGCAGGACGATTTATAAGTTACTTTGAGTGAATAATGTGTATGTTGACAGAAAGCCGCGAGGTGTAGTGCCTGATTTTTTAATGGATTAAATAGTGACATAAGACACTAACGTGTGAGAATAAGCGTTCAATTAAGAAAAAAAGTGTATATGACATGAGTCACATTATTTCAGGTGTGAGAAAAAGTGTTCAGTTAAGAAAAGAAAAATATATACGTGTATATATATATAGGGGTTTTCAAATCGAGCGGTTTTTTAAATTCTTGGATAAAACACAGATGGCGTCGCAAACTTGCCTGGGTCTTGTGACATTTGAGAAGTGTTATGTATGACATTTATAAAAATGGAGTCGTATACAATACAATAACGCGTTCAAATTGAGAATTATTTTATGTATCTCTGGAAACGGTGGTGTTAATTGACCACCAAGATCATGTGATCTGACGTCGTTGGATTATTTTATCTGGTGTTACGTGAAAATTCAGGTCTATAATAATGATCTCCAATCAATTCCTGAGCTGAAGGACAAAATTATACGCGTTATTGGTGAGTTGGAACCGCAATTATGCCAAAATGTCATCGAAAATTTTGACAAAAGAGTGAACATATGTGGAGCTGCAAGAGGTGAACATTTGGCGGATATTGTGTTTTCTGTATAAATTTCATACATTATACTTCAATGACCAATAAAAAGTTTGTTGAAATCAAAGCAAATTGTGTGTTTTATTCAAGAATTAAAAAAAAATAGAATTAAAAAAACCGCTCAATTTGAAAGACCCTTCATAATCGTCAAACAGTTTTACGGTAAGAGCATTTACCGAAACTGTTCGGTTTTTTGACAATTTATTTATTTTGAAGAATATATAAATAAATATGAAAAATATATATGAATAAAACTGGTCCGCCTAATATATAGTATAAATTGAACAGATTATTGGCACTGGCAATGCTGGCGTTCAGAAAGATATCAAGATTATTTGAATCAAATACTGACGCATGATAATGAGTCTAAATGGGTTGTTTATGAAATCAAAAGATCGAAGGAAAGTATTGTTCTTGCTTTAGAAGAAACTGTAAACAATGCCATATTGCCTTAAACGTAGATAAATAAAATAACTTCGTTTTGTAAGTAACCCCGTATATTTTTATTCTAATTTAAGCATTTTTTGTAGTGAAAAGGAATAATTTGTGTAAAAAGGATATATCGTACACTTAACCTTTAGCCGGAATAATAATAAAACAAAATACACATATCCAGAATATTTTGTGACCAAAACAGCTCAGTAAATTAAGGCTTAGCCAATACTTTTTGTACCAAAAGTGTTTATTACAATAGCTTCTTTTATACCCTCTACAATATCCTATATTTTTGCTTACTTTTTTGACAATCTTATTGTTTTTCGGAGCTCTCCAGCCAGTAAAACACGATGGAAAATAATTGCCGACTTTAATATATTGTCCGATGAAACATTTTTTTTGAGAACGCTTAGATCTTTTTGTATGCAATCAATCAAAATTATGACCACTTAAAAGTACTCCTACTCGTTTGATTCTTAACAATTAAGGCAAATACGACAATACATTTAATTTAATCTCTGATTATTATCCAATTTTAGAAGACCTTGTACGCATTTTTGAATATCGAATAATGTCAATAAATTTGATATTCCAAAAAAAAAAAAAAACAAACCACATGTGACCCTTTAAAAAATATAATTGTAAAATTGTTTTCAATATTCAATAATTTTGAAGAATTTGGTATTTCCAAAAGACATGTTTACCACTTGCGGAAATTTGCAAAAAGATATCGAATAACTTTCGAAATTTGATTAATGAATTCGTTTCGAAATTTGATTAATGAATCACAAAAATAAATCATTTATGTAAAACTAATAAAATTCACACTGTCGAGTGATAATTATCAAGACCTTCAAAAATACATTTTAGACAATTTATGTACTTGGTGTCTGTCTTTTGTGCCTCATGAATGTTTCATCCATATAATAAATTTCTTAGGTAAAACATGTCTGCATCATGAAAATCAAGTTTTTTTGAGGAAAAATAAATGTATCGATAATGGACAACATCTCCAATCCACCAAATTATTGGCAGTTCGGGAAGATACCAACATTATTTTGATCTAGTAATGCTGTAAGGTAGGCATAGAAAACTCTAAAGCAGTTTTTAGCCGATTTCACATTGATTTAATTTTTATTTTATTTGTGTTTCTTTTCATTTTTCAATTTCAGATTAATTATATTATATTTGGAATCTAAAATTATTTTATGAAGTCTATAAACGAAAAGAGAATATAAAATGGTTTCATGTCTTAAGGCCTTTAGGTTTAAGAGAAAATAATTAAATGTACTAAACTCCTTACCATCCTACGACATAAATCTCTCGACCAAAATATTAATACAACATGCGAAGGCAATAAAAACCTTGTAAAGAAAATAATACATTTTTGTATGCACATAAAATCTTCACATTTTCAAGCAATATTTGCATACTTTTTTCATGAAAAGAAGGCAATTTTTCACTTCCATTGAGGTACTTACTATGTTTCTTTTCGGTGCTTAGTCATTGGCTGGAAATTAATCAGAAAAACGATACTTCAGGACCGCGTGTTGGTAAGAAATAACGATGATTTTTAAAAATAAGGACGTGAATTAATTATCGTGAAAGGAATGTTAATATTAAGATTTTTTTTAATTAATTTTTTAATATCAAATGAAGAGTTTATATATAAAACGTATTAATTAATAATCATTAAAAAATGATACAGTGTTAAACCCCCCAATAAATTCCAATCTTAAGTTGCCTCTAAAAAAATACTTAAATAAGCGCCAGGGGTTGAACTCGGGACGACTAGGTGCTAGGCAAACATGCAAACCACTGGGCAACGCCAATGGCAAAGTTCCTAAATAAAAACCACAACAGATACATTCCTACCTGACACTCAAAAACTCTATTATACGAGTACTTTGCTTTTGTAGCATATTTTTTTAGCAATTTAATTAGAATCTTAAGTTCATTTTTCCCTTGAGTATAACCTTATTTGATATTTAGGTGCTATTGAGACGAGATGTTTGAATTGATGACATTATACAAATTGTCTCTTTTTATTAGTAGGTGAGATTTAATTAGGTGCCAGTGAAGTGAAACGTTTCACTAAATGGTAGTATACAAATTGCCTTTAATTATAATCAGGTGAAATGAAATAAAAATTACAATGATTTATTTTTTACAATTAAATAGAGCACAGTATTCTTGTTTTGTTTGAGGTGCTATTGGGGTGAGATATTTTACTAAATTTTGATATATAAATTACGTCTTATTATCAATAAATTAAATGAACCAAAAACCTAAAAGAACAGCGGTTTTTTCTTTCCCTTTGTAATAAAGCATAGCACTTTCGTTTTATTTGAGATGCCATTGAAGTGAGACGTTTCACTAACGGTGGTATACAAATTGCCTTTAATTGTAATAAGGTAAAATGAAACAAAAAGTACAATTATTTATTGTTTCACAATGAAATAGAGCACATAATTATCTTAACAGTGAAGTTGTTCTTACAGATTACACTCGACGCCATTCATTACCCGAAATATATATTACATACGAGTATATAAATAAAACAACAAAACACTTGAACTTTTTGTTTCAATTTAGTCAAAAGCTTCCAAATTTGATGTCTTCTTATATTTCTTTGTGTTTTTCTGCCGTAATGACTTTTATCAATACAAATGACCGTAGAGGGTCGGGCCACTTCTGAAAAGTGGATACCATTTCAGAAGAAACCCCTGGCGGTAAAGCGAAAAGAAAAAGAAACCGCTAAAAGACAGCAAACACTTGAATAACTCAAATTAATTCGGCTAATTCGCAAATGGAGTTTTTTTAAAGCAACGCGATACTTTGAGTTTTCGTGGAAAATTCAAGTTTTTTTAGGATACCTACTGATTACTGAAATTAATATGTGAGTTTGAATTAAATAAATAATTTTACTTCTAGTATTGATGAATTATTATGAAAAAATCAAGTGGATGTTTTTAATCAAGTTATTAAATTTGTGGATTGATTTGGTATTAATATTGTAGAACTCCATCGTCATTGCAGGGCCTCGTTGCTGAGGATCCCCTTGTCATTCCAACGACAATTCGGTTGAAAAGCGATGGTGTACCTTGCACTTTTTTTAAAAGTAAGTGAGCCGTTGCACACTACCAAACTCACCGGTCACTTTGCTATACTAGATCCGGTGGGACACCGAAGTGAGGCAATCGGACCACGCAAGCATGTTGTTTTTTCTCTATTTTTAAAGAATAAATATAACTTAGTCGTATGTATCCTTACACTTTCGAATCTAGATAGAAAAAATACCTGCATCATTCAAGGTGAGGAGCACAACATGGAGTTCGACCTGGCGACCTTTTGCATGGAAGTACAGTACATTTTTAAACATAATGATTTCACACTCAAATTTGAAAAAAAAAACACAAAATAAACTTACATATAAGTGACAAGTCTGTTTCGCTTTACAACACATTATCAATCTGTATTCCATACGTTACTTATCAAGTTTATACAGCAAAATATTTTATAATCTGTGGATTAAAACTGACATAAAAACTTAACATGAGCCGACCATCCTGACATCCTTGTTCTTCATTGGTAACATACTGTCTATGTTAACTCTTAGGATATTGATGGATGTTCAATGTTTCGGTCGTATGGGTTAATTAGGTTGACCACTTTAAAACGTTCTATATTATGAATGTTCAAGTGAGGTGGTATTTTCGTTGTAAAATAATACATCCCCAAATTTTAGTTAAAACTTTAAAAGGTATTGCTGTCAACTGTTACAATTGCAAATTGAAACAATTGTTTAGGAAAAAGTAATTTTTATTTTATACCCCCCCCCTCCATAAAATAATTTCCTTGAACGTTGAAAAAAATTTAGAAGGACTTTTAAAAGAAATATACCTTTTGTATATTTCTGTTCTTATGCTTTTCCCCATGGAGATCTAATAGGTTTTAAACCAAATCCGGTGGATATAGTTTAACACCCTCACAGGAACGTGCCATTATTATCTAGGATTACCATTACCCTAAAATCCAACACCCCTGCTTGATTTATTGATATACAAGAAGAAAAGAAAGAAACACCCCACTTGTGTCGATATTTTCAATAATAGTAGGGGGAGATTTACAAACATTTTCATCTAGCTTTGATAATATATTTTACGGGTGTTTCCACATCTCAATAATCTGTCATAACGAGTTAAGGTGAAATAAAAGGTGGTTTTGTACTAGAATGACTTGAAGGTGTGAACATATTTTATTTTTCATAAAGGCTTTTTTCCCCATGGTTTGTTTTTTTTACATACTCATCCGGTTTTGTAAGTATTCGTCATATTCTCCCTATTTTATAAACAAAAATAACAAATAATTAATGATGTGTTTCTCCCTATTTTATAAACAAAAATAACAAATAATTAATGATGTGTTTCTCCCTATTTTATAAACAAAAATAACAAATAATTAATGACGTGTTTCTCCCTATTTTATAAAAAAAAATAAAAAAAAATTAATTATGTGTTTCTCCCTATTTTATAAACACAGATAACAAATAATTAATGATGTGTTTCTCCCTATTTTATAAACAAAAATAACAAATAATTAATGATGTGTTTTCTTCATTCATGTTTTAAAAATATATTTTAAGTTTTCCTCTTCCAAAACACATTCGTATAAACAAGAATTGGCAATGTGAATTTGGGAATATTTTGATAAGTAAATTTTGTTAGTAAATCATTTGGGAAATCCAAAACCATGATTATAGAAAAATGTGAAAGGAAAAGTAAATGCGATGTATGAGTGAGCAATGAAAGATTGCAAGGAATTACGTTATTTGTGTAGTATTTTCTCAAAGAATGGAGGAGTTACGAGATAACTCAAATACGATAAAATGATAGTCCACAACTATATTTCAGTACCAAATACGGTAAAATGATAGTCCACAACTATATTTCAGTACTAAATACGATAAAATGATAGTCCACAACTATATTTGAGCACCAAATACGATAAAATGATAGTCCACAACTATACTTCTGTGCCAATTTTATGTATGAGAGTGTAAGGTGGAAAAAGTCGAAAGCGAGCCGAATAAATGCCGTAGAAAAAAAAATTGTGTGACCATGTACTCGTATATCAAGAATGAAGTGATCTGGGATGAATGTGAACTTAAGGTTGTGTCTACTAAGATAGAGATAGCACTGTGAGATGGTTTAGACATGTAGAACGGACGAATAAAGAAACTTATAAAATAAGTACACATTACAAATGTGAGTGGAAGGCGTGGTAGAGGAGGATTAAGGAAAGTATGGTTGGATCAAGTGAATAATATTTTGAAAGAAGGAAACGTAGAAAGCCATATAAATCGTAGGAGTTAAATGAGAAGATTTGTGGTTGTTTAATAGGCGAAGGACAAGTGTCGACGTACGAAAATCTTGAGCTCGTTTTCTCTGTCTACCCCGACATGGAAATGGCATGATGGTATGTTTGTATGTAATACGACAGTCAGCAAGACGCATACGACACAATGAAGATATCGAAAATGTATCCATAGTAGAATTATAAAACCAATGTAGTATATTAAATATCTAAATGATGTAAATAATGAGCAATCTGCAGTGTGATTTTTTAAATTAGTAAAAATAAAGTAATTCAAATTTATTGTACAAGGACTCAAAGTGATACATTGGGTAAAATAATAGCGTTGTTTGAAATATTTTGAAGCATTAGACTTCAAATTGGATAAACTTTGTTCATATTCTTCTAGATGTAGATCATGGATGCGTTTTGTTGCGAAAATAGTTTCTTTGAGGCAAGCACCAGCTGTTTCTTCACCTTTTAGGTGACTTTCTTGACATGCGATGTTCTGTGGATATGTCATGTGCTGATATGTATAAGTTTATCTTACTGCCTATTATATGTATCTATCATACATAGTCACGTCAGTGCCGTCTTTTCTGTCTGCTTCATCTAACGATGTCATCTTTGTCGTAGATATGTCGGATGAGAGAATTTCTAGCCCTTTTTCTAAGAGATTATTTTGCAATCAATGGATCGTAGTATTCTCATCTCGAAAATCGAAAAAGACCCTTTATTCTTTGGAAAAAAGAGTTATAAAAATGTTAAAAAATTACAAAATATTCACTGAAAAACATCAAATTATATATGGTATAACAAAACAAAAATATGCATATCCTTAATAGTTAAAAAATGCTATAAAAGGCCAAAAACTTATATTGTCAATGATTTCAAACTCCTAAAATAATAGATCACCTGAATAATATGATCTTTAATTTTTTTTTACTAGTAATCAAACTGCATATAACCAATTGTTAAAAAATTGCGAGCGATAAAGGAAAATGATTATCGTATTCGCAATCAGAATACCAGAATTACTATCATATAAAATTCACAAAGTTTTGCAGACCCTCCATGTTTGTCTGTGTTATTTGTAATACGGGGGAACTTTGATAAAAATGCAAAACTATTTTACTTTTCAACATGACCTCCTTTGAGGGTTACACACTTGGTACAGCGATTTTCCATTTTTTTCATTCTGTCTGACAAATAGGTTTTGTCATATTTTGCAAAATAGTCACTTACTGCGGCGGTGGCATCCTGCTTGGATAAAAATTTCTTCGCACAGAGCCATTTTTATTTCGGGAGCAGGAAGAAGTTGCACAGGACCAAGTCCGGGGAATATGGTGGATGAAGAACCAATTCGAAGCCCAATTCATGCAATTTTGCAATTGCGACGGTCGATTTGTGGGACAAGGTATTTTTCTGGTAGAAGAGCATCTTGATCATTTTTCTTTCAATTTGTCTTTTAAACGGTCCAATAATGTCACATAATAGGCTTCCGCTATTGTCTTGCCCTTTTTCAAGTATTCAATCATGATGATTCCTTGGGAATGCCCAAAAAAAACAGTGACCATCCCCTTCCTAGCCGACAAAACGATATTCGCTTTCTTCTGAGTACTTTAATTAGTTAATGTCCATTGTTTTGATTGCAATTTGGACTGTGGTATATATTGATGGAATTTCATCCATAGTCATAAATCAACTTCAAAGAATCCTTCGAATTGTGATTTAACATCGCCAAATACTGCGTTGAAATGTCAACTACGTTTTTGGTCAAGAATCGCGACACCCATCGCGCTGACAGCCTTTTCGTATTTAATTTTTCGTGTAGGATATTATGATGCCCACAGCCTCAGCAATCTCGTACATGTGTACGTGGAAGTATTTCATTAAGATATCATGATTTTTTTCAATGATTTCCTCCTTGATGGACGCGATTGGGCGTTCGGAACGCAATTTATATTCGGTATGTATTCGGCCACGCTTAAACTAATTTATTTAGAAATAAAATTTTGCACGCTGGTGCAGAGCTCCCATGAAATTCAACTTTCTTGAATTTGATCTAGGCGGCTGTTAATTTCGGTAAATAAAAATGTTTTGTGACGGATGGCACGAAACTAGATTTTTTCCATTGTTACGACAAATGACAAAGTGGTCGATTCAGATGACGTTTACTACACATCGCATCTGGTCGAATTTTTTTAATTTCTCCCAGATGCGATGCGTAGTAAACGCATTGCTCGATTGAGTAATGATACTTGCGAGCAGTGATGTCACTTTAGTGACGCCATCTCATGGAAATTTACCAAACTTTTCAAACTACCCTCATATTTAATGTACCTTGGTAGAATCTTCACTTAATTAATTTTGTAATTTGTATATTTAGCTATATTTTTAACTTAATGTAGACATTTTAACACCAAAGACAGTCAATTTGTTTTATTATGTTAAGCTGAATGGACTTTTACTATTGTATAATCAACAAAAAATACATATGTGTTCGTGGTAAAGGGGTTATAAAGTTCATGGTTTAATGGAGGATATACACGATGACTGCTCCTGTATAAGGAAAAGATTCATGAGACCGTGGCTGCAGTCAGAGTAGTGTGATCATTTATATCTTCTTACGATTAATCAGCAACTTTACACTGCCACTTCAGAGTTGCCTCAAGTCACGAAGCTCCATAAAATACTGTGATACTTAAAACTTCAAACCTTTCTATTGTCGGGTAAATAAAAATGGGAGTCATTTTATTGAGAATGAGAAATGTATTTTTTTAACGATTAATAGTTTTACTCTCTTTGTCTTTTATCCATATATACATACAAACCATCACGCCACTTCACTATTGCAGAAGGCTGGGAAGATAGAGAGCTAGACTTTCATATCATGACACACACATATTCTTTGCTTCTTCCACATCCATACAATAATTTTCTTTACATTTACATCTGCACTATGTATTATATTTGCCTTTCATCCATAAAAGTAATTTAATATAATTATAGTTAAAAAATGATTCAATATTATTTCGATAAATATTTACGTTACCTTGAATAGTTATGTGTAGTTGAAAAAAATTTAGATTAGATTAGTAGATTTTGTTCTCGAAACCGAGAGATGTCATTGTAGTAAATGATAATAGATATATAATTGTTTTTGTGATGTCGATCAGGGCGCATTGTATGTATGAAGAACATTTTTCTGTTTTTTTAACAATTCCATGTCTTGGTAATATGTGATATAATTTTTTTGAAGAAATTGAATGATAAGCAAACCAGAGGTCACCAAAGAAAAGCATGAAAAAATGATAATGGTATATTTTGCATTGCATAGCATGAAAAAATAATAACATACAAGTATATCATTCCATCGCTGTTAGATATTATGCACAAAATATTATGCACTGAAAATAATGATGCAATACATAGACCAGTATAGATGTGTTATGATACCAATACGATTTAAAATGAAATGTGTCCTAAACTAAACTAAACCGTTACTTTTCTTTAATTGAACAACATTCAACTTCCAAATATTACATGGGATTTCTGAAAATATAGTTATTGAAGAAAAAATAAATAAACATATTTTTTTCAATTCAATCTATTTATTGTTTGTGTTATTATTTTTTCTCGGTTTCAACACTGAAACATTTATTTATTTATTTGTATGATATCATCCTTCAACACAATTTAAGGGCGTGAAAGGAAGACAACATTTTCTTCGACCCCATTCATTGAGTCTTAGAGCTTAGAATTACTTGATCAGGTACGAATCTCGTTGTTTAGTCATCGCACTTGTTGACAATACGACCCCACACGTGAAGAGGCAACAACACTAGCATACGTTTAGCGCTCGTGGGTATTATTACCAGACGAACTCTTACCGGATTGGGACCCTTTTATTATTATATTTCGTTTACAATCAGGAATAAAATCCGAAACCACCAGGTAGAAGTTAACGTCTTACCAACTAGACCACGGAGATTAACGTCTGATCAACAAACAATCTAGAATGGAGACAAATAATTCTTCCGCTCAAGATGCTTGTAGTAACAATGTTAATAAACAACTCGGTAGTGTTCTTTTTGAAAAACATGACAAAAAATTCGAGATCTTTATTTTGTCACAAATGAATTATTTATTTATTCTGTGAGAAAATCGAGCTGAATTTTCAAAGAGAATTGTATCTCATTAGATGACGGAGGTACAAGATCTGCAGCCGAGTTTTCATTTATAATTCAAGTGAAAAGGACTATAATCTTTTAACCCCCATGACATTTTCGTAAATTCAAAACCACAAACTCTCCTTTTTTAAGTGTATTTCCTTTCTGGGAATGTTAATATTGTATACTGCTAAAAATACTTCCAAAAGTTTAAATTTATTTAAAACTTAAGTGTCTTATCTACATACTAAAATATTAAACTTAAATTACTTAAAAATCTACTAATTACATACAATTAATTCATCATTGCGATACGAGTTTTTTTCAGGTGGACGTGTAATTAGCGGAATGACAAAGTAATTTTAAGTTGAATTTTCTAAAATTGAGTTTAACATTCAATTTAATGCATTTATTAAATGCAGTGGCGTTAGTTATATGTTTCAATTCCTTTATTAACAAATTATTCAAAGCATTCATTTTCAAAGATAGGATTAAAATCAGATGAAACGTTTTCTCTTCTCATATTCAAGCTATTTAAACGCGCCTTTTTTAATCTTACTTAAAACACTCATTCTGTCCATGCATTAAATTATAATGTCTCCATTCCACCATCTTTCGTATATTAACACCCCACAAATTCTTATTTGTCTCTCACACGCATCGACACAATACACTTTCATCTTTATCTATCAAATCCAAGTTTGATTCTCATGCATCAAGATGGTACTAACATATACTATTATACACATATCTGTACCCTAGAGGATAAACCACGGGAGTCACATTTTACCCTAGAGTATAAACGACGTTGCATCATACAATTCATGTATGACGCATATAACGTTTATCCGCTAGGGTGCAAAGTGACTTCCGTGGTTTATCCTCTAGGGCAGGCCTTCTTAAACTATGGGTCGCGACCCAAAATGGGGTCGCGTAGCAAAATTCTGGGGTCGCGAGAGATTTTAATGTCAAATATTTAAATTTTTAAATTTAAAAAATATAGATTTTTGTATGTTTCTAAACGAATTCTAAAACTATATATTTTCATATGTATATGTATATTGTTACCTAATAAATAAATGATCAAAAAATATTTATTTATCTTTCTTTTATATTTATATGGGGTCGCCAGGAAACTCGCAATCATAAATGGGGTCGCCAGGAAACTCGCAATCATAAATGGGGTCGTGAATGAAAAAAGTTTAAGAAGCCCTGCTCTAGGGTACAGATATACTGTCTTTTTTGGTACTTTTTATATAGCACGGTCGTTATATATAATAGTTCAGTATGTCGCAATATGTACCAGTCACCTTGTATATGTCGATTTTCAAGTTATTCAAATAATTATCAAGCGATAATTTAAAAAAGTTAAACGATAAAATTATCGGATGCGGGTAATTATTTCCTTTGTTATTAAAGAACAGGAATATTTTACAAGCAATTTCCCTACAAAAGTAGATTGCACGGAAAATTATTACCTGTTGAAACTTTTATCAAATTATATGAATCTTACTTATAATACATGTTTAAGTAACGTGTAGAGATAAATCTTATTTTCAATTATATTCTGTAAGTTTAAATATTCCCTTGCCTCCCACTTAATTATTCGTGTATTTCAGGTGCGACGAAATATTATAATTAAATTTAAAAATAAAAGTTGTTTTTTAAAAGAATATTTGCGTCTTTTTTAAAACACATTTACTTATTATCATATTCGATTTCTGTTAATATGATAATAAGTAAATGTGTTTTATTTGGTCAATTTATTTTAAGGCGCTTTATCGGTTAATTTGACATGGCTCTTAATTGTTATCATTAAAATCTGGAATCAGTAAATGACACAATGTTATTGTTTGTTGGAAAATGATTTAAATAGACGAGATTTTATTAATTTAATAACTTTTACCAGATATTTAATAAACATTACATCAAGATCCCGTCAATAAACGGGACTATTTATTTAGCGCCGTTTAAAGAGCAGACTCCTAAGGCCGTGCTAACTCGGGATTCAAACCCTCTATATTTGGGATTCAAACCCTCTATATATAGAAAATATTTCAAAATTTATACAAATAAGTTGAGTGTAAGAAGAGGAAGATGGTGGCTGCGGCGATTAGAGTATGATCTTTCCCGCATCTGTGTTTGTGTAGAAAACATATTTAGTTAAAAAAACCGCAGAAAAATGAACAATGCAAAACGACCTACAAAGTAACCTTAGTAGGTCTTCCGATCTTTGATAGTAACACATTCGGCTTTAGGTGATAGTAATACACGCGCCACAGAACTAGCAACTATTTACTACACCATAACAATAACTAGTCATAATGCCCTGCCTTATTGGATGGATAATTCAGAACACCAATGTATTCGATGAAAACGAAATTGACTTCAAAGTTCTGCCTCTCTTCGAAGGAGCACCTCTGAGATATAGATTGGAAATATACTCGTTTGTTGGATCTGAACACAATATTTTGTTTATAGCATAATCTCATATTAGTGTTTTCTTATCTTCTATAGTAAAAAAATGTCTTCCATCTAACTTAAGAACTTAAGAGAAAACCAGACTTGACGAGCATCGAAACCAGTCTTAGGATCGGAGGGCAGGTGTCGATAGACAATGAGGTTCGTCTTTGTAGGCCTTTATTCCTTAAAATATATTTTTTTATCAGATAAATTTGACGAAAATATTATATATAATATATTATCATTTTATGTCGGTGAAATACTCGTATTGGGAATCTTCATAAATATTTTTGATCTCAAAAAGATCGTTTGAAAAATTACAGGAATTATATTTTTATCTGACTCTTAAAGATAGGGAAGCTTTTCCTCAATAAATTGAATTTATGTTTTTAGAATCTATAGTAAAACTTTCACCAGATTTCTGATTAATTTACTAATATATCATATAAGGTACGAGTATTTATCGTATTTTATTGCCGTACTTGGAAGAGGAATTTGCTTTTAATAGAAGTTCTAATGTAATGTCTTATTGATCAACAGGCCAACTAAAACAATAATTATTATTTGTATAGTAATATTACACAAATATTTTTTTCATATTAAAATTTGCACTAAAAATATCAAACACATAATAATGAAATATAAAGGAACAGTTTGGCAACTAATTAAAGTTATTATCTCTCTCCTTGTCAGTCTTTGAATTAATTTAATCAAAGAAATACGCACAAATCTCATCACACGGATTGACAACACAATGCTATTAACTCAATGGGGATGCTTATCTGAAGACACGAACAGAAATGTATTGTGTTATATTGTATACAATATATAATATATCACGAACAGGACCAGTCTCAGGCGGATGTGTCAAGTGCAAGGCAAAGGGTCAAGTTTTTTAATCGAAATCACGAAACAAATTATATGTTTTCATTTGTATTAAAAATTACATTAGGAAGGTTAAAATTGAGTTTGTTCGGGGTAGTTATAAAGCTAGGATAATTAAAAAAATACATTAGTCAAAATAAAAAAATGCTGATTCGAATACATAAACAAAATATGAAACAAATAAATTTTACTATCAAGACAAAATAATCAAATATGTGAATTTAATACGTTTTTTTAATTTTTAGATATTTTTCAAATGAAAATTTTATTGAAAAATTCTATATCCGTAACAAAAATTACACATAAATTGCAGATGTGTCAATTTTAGTAAGACGATAAGGACTATTTCGTCTTTTACAACATACGTATCTATTTTGAAGCACATTTGCCCGTATATAGAAAGGTTGAAGCGAAATGAAGCGAATGCCTTATAAAATTCTACAGTCGTATATGAAATAAATTTTACTTTCTAGGACAAATAAATCAGGGGATTTTTCATGAAATAACTCACATCGATTCCTCGTGTGCTGCAAATTTCTGGCCAGGCAAGTGTTCATCTTTGAATTATAAATATATCCTCTTCATTTTAATTATAGTTGAAGAAAATATTTTCAGCTCATCTTCGTTCTTGGTTGATATTAGGTTAGAAAAGTTTCAAACGATCTGATAATGCTATTTCGAATATACAATTTATCTTAATACGAGTATAATGATCCTTTTTCATAGATAATAACATATTTTACGATGCCGTTACATTACTATAATTCAAAGACGTTCACGGGATTGCTCGATGGGTGCAGCGTATCGTATCACAGTTACTCACGGATGAGTATTTTGCTCAAATTATTCAAATGATTTTCAATAGAATAATATTTTTTTAATCATCAAAACATTACAGTGGTTCTAAAAATTAAAAGATTATACTGACAGATAAAATAACAAAGACAAAGTATGTAGTTTATCGTTGCTGTTGTCATGGCACATGTGATATGATAAGGTTGTGGAAAACGCAATCCTTGAAACAATACGACCTTTTCTAAGGACATTGTGATGAAAGATATAAAAAAATTAAATTGGGAAAAAATTAAAACGAACCGTCTCCTTCAGAATATATTTTCGCCGTTTTTTGACTTATGATTAAAAACTTATGTCAATTTTTTTTCTTCTTTTTGAGCAATATTTCTGAAAACTATTTCAGGTATTTTAATATTTTTAATCATGCTAGAAACACTATTTTATTATAAACAGTTAGAGACATAAATTTAGCACCCAATTTATAGTTAATAAATTATTATTCTTGTCATAATACACTATAAAACCGCTGGAAGGGTTACAAAGCCTACCTCCACAACCAGCTCTGCCTATCACCAGAAACTCTGGTGAGCCCACAGGACATCGATACCGCGATAGATACCATCTCCACCTTCATCCATAATGCCCGTGATGAAAATGTTCCCCTCAAAATTGTCACTCCATACAAAATAAATCTTACTCCTCATATCAAACTCCTTATATCTCTAAAAAACAAACAAAGACAGACCTACAGACGTACACTAGACAAACGTGACCAAACACTTCTAAACGTCCTCCAAGATGAAATCAAAAAAGAAATACGCCTACTTAAAAACCAGCTATGGCAGAGAAAATTGGCAGCTCTAGAACCGGGTAACGGTACTCTCTGGCGAGTCGTCAAGGGTATCAAGTGCTCGTCTCAAAGCATACCACCTCTGCGCACAGCCTCAGGGTTGGCTGTTTCTGGCATTGACAAGGCTAATGCCTTGGCGGACGCTTATGAGAATACGTACTCAATCACTTCCAATCTTGGAAATGTTGATGTCAACAAAGCTGTCGAGGACACTCTCTCCAGCTTTGCTTACTCCCCGACCTACCAAAACGAGGTGCAACTTTGCACCCCGTCCGAAATTGGTCGTATCCTTGACAGACTTAAAACACGAAAAGCACCCGGTCCCGACAATATACACAATAGTCTTCTTAAACAGTTACCACTCAAAGCGAGGATTTTTCTTACTAAAATAATAAATGCTTCACTCCTTAATGGCTATTTTCCGAGTATTTGGAAAGTAGCCAATATTGTTCCTATTCACAAGCCAAATAAACCAACCGAAAATCCAACTAGCTACAGGCCCATCAGCCTTCTTCCAGGTCTTGGCAAGATTCTTGAGAGAGTGGTTGCCTCAAGGTTAGTGTTCCATCACGAATCCAATAATACATTCCCTCATGAGCAATTTGGATTTAGAACAAGACACAACACGGTCCAGCAACTTACCCGTGTCGTGGAAGACGTGTCGATGGGCTTCAATAGGAACAGAAGTACTGGCATGGTACTGCTGGACCTCGAGAAGGATTTTGATACTGTCTGGCACGATGGCCTTCTTCACAAACTTCTCCTCACTGGCACTCCACTCTATCTCGTGAAACTACTTCAATCCTACCTTTCCAATAAAAGTTTCACAGTCACCACTCATCATTCTACGTCATCCGCCAGGCCCATCCCTATGGGTGTACCCCAAGGCAGTATACTTGGACCATGTCTATTTAATATTTACACACACGACATTCCTACTTCCCCAAACTGTAAACTCGCACTATTTGCTGACGATGCGGCATGCTACGCATCGTCACTCAAGGTGGATCGAGCTGGTCGCCGTCTTCAGATTGCTCTTGAGATCCTTGAGAAATACTACCAGGATTGGAGGCTCAAAATCAATGACGCCAAAACTGAGGCCATCATGTTCTCCCGAAAAATCAAGGAAAGAGTGCCGTCGATGCCCTTATTCATCGGTGGTTGCCTAGTTGAGTGGCAAGACGTGGTTAAATACCTCGGCCTACACCTTGACCGGCGACTGACGTGGAAAACCCATTTGAATACCATCAGACATAAGGGTCACAAGGGCATAGGGGCTATCAGTTCGATATTTCATCGACGCAGCTTCCTTTCACCCAAAAATAAGCTCCTCCTCTATAAAACCCTTATTCGTCCTATCTTGACCTATGCTGCACCCGTTTGGGGTAGTGTGAGCAATAAGGATCACCTGAAACTCCAGAGAGTGCAGAACAAGGCATTCAAGATATCTTTTAACACCTATCCCAGAACAAATCTTACCCGACTTCACGCTGAACAGCGAGAAGAAACCCTACAACACCACATCCTCGCTTGGACCGTGAAGTTCTATAAAAGCCAACAAAATCACAGAAATCCCTTAGTCGCTGCCCTGGGGGCTTACGAGAGTAAATCCGACCTACCCTTCCGTTATAAGCACAAGCTCCCGAAGCATTATCTGTTGCCTGACTAGTCCACCTACAGTATTAGCTGGGACGACCAAGGTCTGAGTGAATGTGATGGAATACAAGTAGCCTGAACGAGTGGACTTGTTTTGCTGAATAATTAGTGTAAGAATTGTTATCTAGTTATAAGTAGTATGTAGGTGTTAATTATTTCTTAGATCTCATATATTAAGATTGAATAAATAAAATAAAATGATATTTAGGAAAATAAGTTTAAATAAGTTCATAAATTATAACATATAATTAAGATTAGTGACAAATGTTTGTATAGTAATTTACTTGTTTAATAAAAAAAATTAAAAAAACTATAATACCGCTCCTGAGAGAACAACATAACAATACTATTTTACAATATAATTCGTTGGGCTACATCGGCACTGATTGTCACGCCCCAGATTATGATATATCCTGAGAAAGATCTATGCGGGAACTAAGTATAATATAATAATGAAATATTTGGATCTATTTATATTTATATACAATGGGTATAGATACGCATTTAAAACTATTTATATTTATAAACAATGGGTGTATATACAAATTGTATATAAAATGAAGAAAAATATCTATGCGAGTATAATATAATTATGACATATTTGGAACTATTTATGTTTATATACAATGAGTCTTGAAACAAATTGTATATAATATCAGTAGAAAGATCTATACGAGAAAATAATATCATAAATAAGTATTCGACAACTTCTCATTAATTTTGACATGATCTTCCAAAAAGGATTGTCTTTAAGTGTGTCCTAAATATCTTCGACTCTAGAAGACAGACCATTCTACGCCACAGGACTAGTTACGGGAAAAGCTCTACCATGATACCCCGCCCTGTTGAATTGATTTGGAACAATCAATTTATTAGAAGAAGAAGACATCGTTGTATTTATATTAAAGTTCTACTTCTCTCCAAAGTAACATCCCTCAAACACATATTCGAAAGATACAATCGAGACATTTCAATAAGGAACTTGAATACAAAGAGACAAAGTTTGTAATCGGTACGTTCGCGGCACTTAAGCCAGTGTAGACTCTTTAGAAGTGGAGCAATATGGCAATATTTATGACATGATATATCAGCCTAGTTACTGTATTGAAAACATATAAAAATCCAGAAATTTACAAACTAGAAAAATGGATTTAAAATCATTCAGATACTTCACAAGAATTAAAACAACAATAAATTAGATTAGTTGTTAAGATATAAATTAGTATATAGGAATAGCCTTTGCCAAAAATGTGTTATATGATTAGATTACTTTATTTAAAAAAATGTATGATCAGTGGTAGAATACACTATCTGTCCAATGCGAAAGGCGACTGACGGGAAATGATATAAGATACATTGTTTATTTTCAGTTTACATTACCTTTTATTCAAAATACACTCCTGGTGAGCAAATGCAATACTGGAAGCGGTAGTGAAAATATTTTTAAGTACTCCTAAAACTCAAACTTCGGAATTGCCTCCGAAATCGCGGTCAAAGCCTTCTGGATGTCTGAAATCGTGTCGAAACGTTTTCTTTTCATCGCCAATTTCAGTTTTGAAAATAGCCAGAAGTCGCATGGAGTCAAATCAAGCGAATACGGGGGGTGATCAATACTTTTTTTAGCCAATAAATTGCGTACAATCTTGCTTTTGTGCACTGGCGAATAGTCGTGCAACAAATATCATGCGTCTTGTTCCCTGCGTTCGGGTCAAACTCGAAGAATCCTGGCCCATAAACAATTCAAAATACCCAAGTACTCATCTGCGTTAACCATTTGACCTTCTAGCGTTGGTGGTTACGCGAAAATAAAATCAGTAACTTTCCCATTGGACAGAGCGTATACGATACGACGGAAGACTAATATGTTAAAAGTGGGAGAATAAAATTTTATCGCACATCAAGAGGTATCAAATTGCAGCCAAAATGAAAAAGAAAGTGATGTCAGAATACAATGCTCTGTCTTCATGGTGTTACAAACACTGAATTACCCCAAATATTTTGAATAAAGCTACTTAAGAAAAGTTGAACCATTACTTGATTGAAATTTAAATTGGTTTAATAGTTAAGTAGCTTAATTAAAGGTAGTTAAGCCAGTACTATATTGCTCCTCATAGAATGCAGTGTGATTGGCTTACATCGCGTTACTTAACACTGTTTAAAAGATCCAATATATCAAATTAAGAAAGAGGACAATTTAGATAGTATCTCACTACTTTGTATTGTATTATAAATTCATTGTCTACAAGCAAGCGAGATTAATGCCACTTGTAATCTTTTCCAACCAATTTTATGTCAAAGATGCCTCAAGTGTAAACCAGAATGAAACCCTTAAAAAAACCGATATTGGAAAACAGTAAACCTATTAACCAAACCACAAAATTCATCACAGATTTATTACAGGCGCCTCAATCTTTTTATTATGAGTACGTTACTGGCCAGTAGGCGGATATCTTACAGGCCTTTTGGGAAGGCATAGAGAGGGATTCTGCCCACTTAGTGCGTTGGTTGTGCTTGACCACTTGTTAAACACACTCCGTTAATTCCTATCGATAAACACACTTAAGGGATGATAAAACCCATGATTTTCTAAGCGTAAATAACATAAAAGGTAATTGTTTAATACAAATTATATCTAGTTATATGTTTTCAAATGCCCACTGATACTGCTCGTATATTTTATTACCTGGAAATAAGTAAGAATAAAAAATGTGCTTTCGGTACTGATAGGTAATTTTTTAAATTCTTTGTATATCACCTAGAACTCTTGTAGATCAAGGTTCTCAAAAATGTCTAGAGAAATGAAAAGTTTTGATTAAAAATTACAACTTCAGTATACTTTATCTTATCTCAAAACGTTAAGTTTATACAAAAATACAATTGTTAAATATGTATTTCAAATGAGCCAAGATTGCTTTATTTGAGTTTTTCATAAATAAAATGTACGAAAATTTTTCTTTTTTCCTAAAGTATTTTTTCAAATATCGGTGATATCTGCGTTAAATAAGCAATTGTTTGAATTGGACATGATTGGAATTTCAATTGCTACATTTAAAAAAGGATTAAATTAATTTGTCTTACATTTTGATTTACCGATAGCGAGTGATACACCCAGGTTACTCTTAAATGTGTTTTAATTAAACTTTTGTTCTATTTTTTTATTCTAAAATTTACTCCCTTTTTTATTTCAATTTTGGTCTTGAAATACTTAAATCAGATATGATTAATAAATAAGATTTGCTAAATGTGGGAAAGCACCTTGGCCAGATGGGGTACTCACATAATTGATCAAATTATTCGATAATGATGATACCAATATTTTAATCAAACTGTTGAACAAGATCTACCATGCAAGGGCACTCCCAAAAAAAAGTTTAGCTCTATATTTATCATATTGTTCAAAAAAGGAAGTGCCAAAAGATGTAGTGAATATAGAATGATAAGTTTCATGAGCCATATGTAAACAATAATCTGAAATCGATGGTAGATTTTTTAAAATCTAAAAAAAATATAAATGCAATTCAATTAGACTTTAGAAATGAATATGATATAAGAGAAGATTTTGTTTTATCAGAATGTTGAGATATGAATGTGGAAAAAGCATTCGATAAGGTACAACTTCATAACTTATGGAAATCTTGATTGACATAATCTTCTCTAAACTGTACTTATGTATTTTAGAGACATATCCGAAGTATGCCAGTATTCTTATCCTGTATGTCGTTGAGAACCTTTTTTGCCTTAAGATCCTGAAGAATAAACACATTGGTGCGTCCTGCAGTTCATGAGATGCGAAACATTCGCCGCCAACATCACATATCGAAAACACTCAGTATATCTCTTTTCTTTCTCCTCAACATAAATGTTTTTACTCCATAGAGTGCTTTGGAGAAAATTAGAATTTTCCCTCGATAAATTTTACTCTTGAAAAGTGTAAACCAGCTTTTCCATATATTTATAAGTCTAGCCATTACAAATTTTATCATGCCAATTTTGTTTAAGTAACGTATAATCTATCTGTATAATGTAGTAAATAGACTGTTTTCTATTAAACCATAAATAAATTTTATGTTTAAAAATCGAATACAACACAAACTAGGTTTATCTTGGTTGACAGCTTAAAATTTAGTTAAGTATCTCTATAAGTATACGCCGAGAAGCATCAAGGAACATAACCTTTTCCTGAATTGAGCAGTTACTATTAAAGTTTATGTCTTAAGATAACTAGACATTAGAGTCTAGTCATCTAAGAAGACGGTTCAAGGGTGATGGGATATAAAATGTCGAAGAAGATATTTTCAATAAAATTTAACGATTCTAACACGATCACTACACTAAAGATAAATGGTCTTCAAATACATGTTTATTTATTGTACAAATTAACAACAAAATATGGTGTTGAAAATTAAAAATTATTAAAAGTTTTGCTCAAACTGGAATCTTGATTCTAGCATCACGATATACAAGCAATACTTGGACGTAACTAAAAAGTTATGTTAGTAAGATACATTATTTATTTATTTATTTACAATCAAAATTCAGATCGCAATTTATACAGAAACACAAGATACAACAATAAAATATATAAATATATTGATGATAACACTAACATTATTCTTCCAACCTGCTTTCAAAAAGAGGCACATACGTATTACCATACACAACAGGCCAGGGCTCTGATGGCCCAAAAAGAGGCATATACGTTCTACCATACACAACAGGCCAGGACCCTGATGGCCCAAGACCGTATTCCGTGCAAGAAAAACAATTGACCTAATATTTCACCTTTCAATCGATACACTTAAATGCCTCAACACACACTTATCCTTCCGGTAAAAACGAGAGCATTGCGTAGAATGTTTGGAAAAACAATGTATGACATAATAAGAAACTAAGACATCATGAAATAATAAGGATCGAAAGAAGGTGCACTGCTTACGATGAAGAAAGTAATATTGATACGGATCAGCCACATAAAAAAAATTATGAAAGATTTACAAAAATAATCTATATAAGTAGTACGGAAGGAATGATAAGTTCGAAAATACCTAGAAAAACGTAACACAACCAATTTAATAAATTTATGAAAAAGAGATCAGTAAAAAGCCTCTTTAATATGAGAGTATGCGTTACGAGGGGAATGAACTGGAAGCAAAAGAGGCGTGTCATAGTAGAAGGAAGTGGAGACCTGTTATCTCTGCGTATCCCAAAAGAACATAGCGTTATGGTGATGATGATGAATATAAACTATTTTGGTCTAATGTGAAGTTTTTGTCTCTCTCATCGACGAATAAGGAGATTTGTGTTTTTTTCCACCCACCCATACTTACTCTTGCTTGGGCCACATACATTAAATAAAAAAATATTCATAACCTATGATTGTTTATTATCTTTTTTTAGTATCGAAGATCTAATGATAGTTAAGCAAGCTTACTTAACATTTTGTTATTATAATTTTTATTTCCGGTGGATCTAGATTTGTTCCACTTAGGTCCTATCAATCATCTCAATTTTACTTTAAAAAGCTATTTACTGTGGTAATAATGACCACAAAACAGTAATACAAGTATATCATATAAGAAAAACTCATTATAATGAAGTAGGATAGTTATAACTAATTATGGACAAATGTGACATAACGGTTATTAAAATGACACTCAAGTTGCTATGTATCACAATAAATCATAAAAAAATTATATAAAATTGTACATACATGCCAACACGCCATTTCCCTGTCAGAGTAGGTAGATTACAGAGTGCCAGACTTTCCAGCCTCGACATACATATTTCGCTTCTTCCACATTCATATACCTTCTCATACAACTCCTACGATTTCTCTGACTTATTACTTTTCCTTTTTCAAAATATCGTTCAATTGATCCAATCATACTTTCGTTGGTATTTCCCTATCACGCCTTCCACCCATACTTGCTTCCACTATATAATTGTTTATTTTGAACAATTAAAATTTCATAATTTACCAAATTCATTATAATTCTCTAATTTCATGCTTAACCAACATCGAAAGACATCGAAAAAAATTGCAATTTATTCTTTCTAGTCTCAGTAGTTTTGTCCATCTAAAATTTATCGATTTACGAACAATGGGAACTGAACTACTCGTATTACATAAGGTGCCTATTTACGCTCCCCAAATTCTTAGGCATATTTTTATTTAAAAAAAAAAAGCCAAAATAATTCCGTGTAGACTGTGATAATTAGAAAATATGTGAACATTCAGAATAATAAGTCACTATTAAAAAATTAAAACCTGTTTCAATTTTATACAATTTGTTTTCTCCGGATTTTAGGGCTTAGTGAGAATTTAATTTTTGTGTCATCCATAGACACCGTCCCCACGGGAGGGTTATTAGTATGCTCACGAAGTTCTCTATTTTGTTTGAAAAATGGTCGTGAGAAAGAGAATGAAAAAAATCCTAAGTTCACTCTCAATCGCACTGTGGAGTTTGATCCTTACAAAGAGTTTTCTTAACATGTGATACAAAAACGAGATCCAAGAGAACGCATTTTAACCATCTATCCCAGTTACATATCAATAATATCTATCATTGTTTACCCTAGTTAGGTAATTTCAATAACAGTAAAAAACGATAACTTTGAAATTTTATTTTGATAAATGTTTTTTCTATATATATAATTTATATATTATAATGCTATTCATTCTCTAGATCATACCAGTTTTTAGCAAAAGTTAATGATAGTTTTTTTTCTTTTTTGATATTATATCTAAATTATAATATTATAAAAGAAAGTGTAAAACAGACATTACTTTTCCATTTATTAAAAATTAAAGCTAATGTACCTTACTAAGGAGGCTGAAACTATATTTTCTCATAATACTTCAGAATTCATTCTATTCACACGAAGTGGCCATATGGATAGGAAGGGCAGCAATAAAATGCTTTGCCTAACAGCAGACTAGATCCTTGCTGGACATCGCATTCCAGGAAGGTTGAGTAAAAGGTCAAGAGACAGCTGGTGCTTTGCCTTAACGACAAAATAAATCCAATGTATACGTCAAGGAGAAGACGACTTAAGAAAAAAAACTTGCGAATAAGATTGCATTGTATAATATTACACTTTCATTATATACAATTCAACCTAATGAGTAGATTATAATGTTGCAATATCTTTCAACCAAGCAGAAATGTATCCAATAAACACTAAGTGAAAACCAGACTGGAACCCTTTTTTTTTAAATGTTCACCATCGAATACGCAATCCTTGGGCTAGAAGACAGGCATCTTATTTAATAGATCACGGAGATTGGTAATGTCTAAGGAAGAGAAAAAAATATTTAAAAATATTTTATTACAGTTTTATAAAATTACAAAAAAAATGTTAAAATGCTATCCTAGAAAGCCATTTTACCTAAGATTATCTGGTTTGTATTTTGCACAACGATATAGCGAGAATGTTCTTAAAGATTTAAAGCCTTAAATACAGAAATCCGCATAATTGAATGTCGTTAATGTAATCTGATAATTCTCTAATAAAATGCGAGTATTTTAGTAGGCAAAGCGAGTAGGCAAAACTAACCGATTTTTATCTGTACAGAAACAATCAAGAACTCTGAAGAGGTATTGGAGTTGAAAGTTTTAAATCTTCTCATACTCGAGAGAGGATTATCTCTCTCCAGGAACCTGAATTTCGATTTTAAATCTTCGAACTTCCTTCTCCGAGTAGAATTTAGTTCATTCTCTATATTGACAAAAGTTTGTAAATATGTTTGTAAATTCAAATCCACTTCGACTCGTTTAAGTTTTATGGTTGAAACCCATTTCAATTTTGATATCATAAACATACCAACTATTATGACTTCAACAGATTTTTGAGAAAATGAATACTCATGCAAATGGGATAAATATTTAGAACTATTTTGATTATTATAGATATAATTTTGAAAAATAATTTTTCCCCCGAATAAGTTAGTGTTATCTTATAAATCCAGTCAAACTGTCGTGACTATTAAACCAGCAGACATTATTTGAAAGCGATTTCTTATCCGATTAAATGTGTGCTATTTTTAACATTCAGTTCAACTATTATAACTATAATTATTTTTTGAAAATTAGTATCGATCCAAATTAATTTGTGCTATCTTAATATTCAAACTATTAGAACTATTATAGATTGATTTTAAGATGCGTATGTGCTATCTTAACATTCAGTTCCACTGTTATACAATATACGAGTATTATTACTTTAATGTCATTTTGATTTCAACATGATGATAATAATTATCGATTGATATATATGTTGATATAATTTTGAAAATAAGTTCAATGCATTTTATACTCATGGGTATACTCATGAAGGGCCATTTTCGAATCCACATTTGTACGAAATATTTAATATTAAATGTAAAAATACTTCTCGAATTTTTCCTTTGAAATATATCCTATACTCGTATACACCATTCACGTATATATAATATTAGGTCCTTACATATGAAATTGGCGTTTTGCCGTACTGGCAACTTTGATCTCAAATATCTTCTCTTTGGTTAGGAATTCCAAATTCAAATTTATACAGCTATTTACTCAAGTATTTGTGTTTCGAAAATTATAATTCATTTGTTTTTTCCTCAATTGTTTTTTTTCTTTGCGTCACTCAGTTTACAAAATGGAAAACTTGAAATATCGCGTTATTTACGAGTACGAGTTCCACCGTGGCACCAGTGCTGCAGAAACGGCTCGAAGGATAAATTATGTGTATGGCGACGGTGCCGCAAAAAAAAACACAATGCGTTTTTGGTTCCAACGTTTTCGTTCTGGAAATTTCGACCTGCAGAACAAGCCCCGTGGACGGCCGGAGACCAAAGTTGATAATGAAGAATTGAAGGCTATTGTGGAAGCGGATCCATCGCAAACCACGTCCGAGTTAGCTGCAGGCTGCGGTGTTAGTGATAAAACTGTTTTAATCCACTTGAAGCAAATTGGGAAGGTGAAAAAGCTTGAAAGGTGGGTACCTCACGAATTGAGTGAAGCAAATCAACAAACGCGCGTTGACTGCTGCGTTGCATTACTCAACCGGCACAATAATGAAGGGATTTTGAATCGAATCATTACCTGTGATAAAAAGTGGATCCTGTATGATAATCGGAAGCGCTCATCGCAATGGCTGAACCCTGCCGAACCAGCCAAACCATGCCCCAAGCGAAAATTGACTCCAAAAAAGTTACTTGTGAGCGTTTGGTGGACTAGTGCTGGTGTCGTTCACTACAGCTTTCTTAAATCTGGCCAGACGATTACGGCAGATGTCTATTGTCAGCAACTGCAAACCATGATGGAAAAGCTAGCTGCTAAACAACCGAGGCTGGTTAATCGCTCTAGGCCACTGCTGCTTCATGATAACGCTAGACCACACACTGCACAACAGACGGCTACCAAATTAGAAGAGCTACAATTGGAATGTCTAAGACATCCACTGTACTCTCCGGACCTTGCCCCAACAGATTACTATTTTTTTCGAAATTTGGATAACTTCTTGCAAGGGAAAAAATTTAACTCCGATGGGGCAGTCCAAACCGACTTCAAAGATTTTATTGATTCCCGTCCGAATGGTTTTTTTAGTAAAGGGATCGATGAACTACCTATGAGATGGCAAAAGTGCATAGATAGCAATGGTACATACTTTGATTAAATAAATATAATATTTTCAAAAAAAATCAACTTTATGTTCCTCCCAAACAAAACGCCAATTTCATATGTAAGGACCTAATATTAAAAAGCAGTAAAAAAAACAGATATCCAGACTTTTCTATCAACGCACACTTTTATCTCGTTCCAATCCTAATATAAACTTCGGTTTCTCATACTGGTTTCAGACGAACTCCGTGGTTCGGTTGGTAAGACGTCAGTGTCTCAACTTGGGAGGTACGAGTTCGTACGAGTAATTCATCCGAATTTCGTATAAAGCGTTTCAGTCTGGTTTTCACATCAGGCCTTTCAAACATATTTCTGAATATTTGGAAGAGATTACCACATGGCAATAAGCCCACAAGGTTGTATTGTATACAACGAAAGTGCAATACAATTCTTTTCACCTTCTTTTCAGTTAAAATTTCCCTAATTATAGTCGTCCAGAAATTTTCCCGATCTACGTATTGTGCGCTGTTCATTCATTTCGAACAAAAATATTAGTTTAGTAATTCTTTCGTAACTCATTGTTTCATAGTGTCCCACCCATCTCAGGATTCCTTTCGTAAGTATTATTATAATAATTGTTAAATAAGAGAAATGTTAAGTAAGAGTACCCTTGAAGAGACTCTGCCTTCTATACGGCGCAATATAAATTATTATTTTATTTTTATTAATTATACCATCGATCCCTATTAAAATTAATATATTATTTAAACATTCCTTGTTCTATTATATTATATTATCCATTATAAAATCTACCTTTTTCATGTCTATTGCATTTATTTAGCTTTAATAACTTTTTAATATTTAAAAAAAATATTTATCAAATAAAAAAAAAGGTTAACAAGTTTTTACAGTTTTCTTTGTGAAATCTGAGTAAACACATACATGGAATCTTGAAATTTATTCATCAGTCAAAAAACATTTATCGATGTCTAAAATTAAAATCGTTTTTGTAAATAGGAAAACAAAACTGAAAGCATGAAATTTGAAGCTGAAATATTTCAACAACTCATTATTATAACAAATACCATTTCAGATCCTGAAAGGTTTCACTCAAAGTCAAGGTGTAAAAAGTGAATGAAAACAGAGGAATTTAATTTCGTGCGTATAACAACCCCTACAAACGATTAGGCGTCGAGTTTCAAGTGACTAGGTAATCCAAAACTCCCATTACATCGACAATTTAATCCAGAAAAATGTTGGCATAGCGACACAGTTGATACATTAAATACAGAATACAAACAGTAACCCTAAACTGCTTTGTGGTTAAAGTGGGTGCTGACATTCACAGAATGTTTAAAAACGTTAATGGGATTAGTTTGTTTCAGACACTAATATCTTATTTTTGACATAAAAGATGTTTTTAAATAAATGAAATGTATCAATCAAAAAAAAGTCTTGTAAGAAACAAAAATGAGGTTTCTTACATATTGAAAATATTTTTAAGATTTTTCGTTCATTGCCTTACGATTAGAATTTTTATCACATTTATTTGTAAACAGTACAACCTGGCCGATTTATTTATATGTGGCAATCTCTTATAACTAACAAGAAACATGTTAAAAAGACCTTAAGTAAAAATATTTTTTAATAATATTGGTTACCAACGGAACTCATTTTTGTAACCACCGGACTGGAAGACTGGCGTTTTATAAACTAAGACACGGATATCGCACGTAAACCGATAATATATCAAATAGTAAAAAAAACTGAGAATTTAATCAATAACACAGTAAAAAATAAAACCTTTTCTTTTCAAATCTTCGGGGCTTCAAGGCTTCATTTTAGTTAAACCTCATTTTTTTTATCTTGGAAATGTGTACAGAACTATCAAACATAATGATCTTTGAGAAACTATTATAATGTTTACATGTTGATAATACGTTAGGAGGTCAAGTTGGCATGATACCTATTTTCCAGCCCGAGTGTTGTGAATTCAATTTCTGTTGGTAAACTCCCATTTTTGAAATGTTCCAGTCTTATTTTCCCTATAAATTCTGTCTAACATACTTTTTGGAATAATTTATCTACAAAGTTGTATTATATATAGTACACATATTACATAAAATATTCAACTTTTTTTTGTAAACAAAAAAAATCTTCATTCCAATTGGTTGAAGAAGGTTATCCCTTTGGCAATACACCCGACATATATCGAAAATTGTGAAATAATTTTCAGTATCTTTTCAAAAATTCGATATTTGATTTGATAGTTTCTTCTAGAAATGTTATTAAAAGTCAATCAAAACTCAAGAAAAAGTATATTTGAAACTTTTCAAAAATGTTTTAATACATGTTTTGGATCTCGATAGGTTTATTTAAAATTTACTTGTTGAGATCTAATTAAAACTTATGTTTTTGCATTTTTCTCTAAAAATCGAGGAGAATAAAAAATGCGCCTGAAATATTTATGGTCATAAAAATTTATTTGGAATTAAAAAAAAAAAAAGAAAAGTTTGTTCATGTGAAGTCTGTGAATTTGAGGACTGGTATAAAGGAGTATCCAGTTTCTTCATTCATTAGCTTGATGCCGTTGTCCTGGCAGTTATACTTTACATGGGCATAGCTATCAAATATGAGCCAGCTAATGTTCGGCTATTTAATTTAATGGCGTAGCCAAAGAAACCGTATCATTTCACCAAGGGCCAGTGGACCACAATATTTTCATGAAATTCTAGGGCTCAAGTTTTACTCAAAACACAACAATAATTAGGGATACATTCCATTTTGTCCGCTGAAAGAGATCGTTGTTATTTGTTATATTGTAGTATATTGAAAATGTTGAATTAAAAATATACAAATCTATTTATTTATCCAAAAATCTCTTTCCTGGTGTAACCTATTTATCACATTTTATTTATTTATTTCTTATATATTAAATAAGATAGATAAGAAAATAAATATATTTTCTTATATATTAAAAAAATACAAAGTTGCTATTATTCATATAAAATATAAGGATTAGAAGCCAAACACACGCAGAAAAATTGTAGGCTAGATCCACGGGTAAATTACTCGTAGAAGTTCCCTAGAAAAGGGGTGTTACCAAAATATCTTTTAATCTCGCTCAACTATCAGGGATTTCAGGATTCCTCTTGGGTTCCATATAATTTAGTCGTAATTTACAATATTAAATATACTAAAATGTTTGTTTTCCAATAACAATAAATTTAGTTATAAATTGTATGATGTTAAAAGACTTAATATTATATAAGCTATTTAAAAAAGTTAATATCCATTTTAGACCCATTTTTGTCAAAAGTTACTGATTCGTTACAATCACGAGTCCACTAACGATTATTAAACTATGCAAAATTGAAGTATAACAAAATAGTTAATAGTGCTCAATTTTGCTTGCGTAAAAGTTGATATAGAAGCCGTGATTTTAAGAACCAGTGATATTTGGTCATACAACTGGGCATTTATGTACGAAAATTCAGCTTTTTAAAATCTATACTATACTCGTTTGTATTAGGTTTATTCTATACATATACCTCCTCTTCACCCTTCCTCTAGCCTTTGTTTATTATGCACTATAAATAAATAGCTTTTAAATTTTGAACCCGCCCTTTTCATTTTTAACGATGGCTTATGCAAAAACTATTTTCTACCGCATTCCAGTTACTTAACTTTATAATAATTTGACAGTAAAAAATGCTCTTTTTTTGGATTACATTTAAATGAACGAAAGCTGTGTGTTCAAAACAAATGTTGTAAGTAGAATGATATTTTAAGAATAATGTTATATAAGAGAAATACATTATCAAAGATATTTACTTCTTTGTATAAAATAAATGAAAAATAATATTTACTCGTACGTATGAAATTAATGAAGAGCTAGAGAAATACTGATGAAAGAGAGTTAAATTTTGACATAGGAAAATGTGATAAAAACTGTGTTTTAATGGTACGGAAATCTCTACCCCAAAAGGAATACACCCTGATAGTGTGCGTACAGGTATTACTGGATACCAGGAATAATTCTGCCTAAGAACCATAAAAAGTATTGTACAAACATTTTTTTTCCTTTTTTTAGGTAAATAATTTTTACAAGTTCCCTAAAATTCTGATTACGTCATTGGTTTACTGAAAATATTTATTATTTTTTTCCTTCAAGTACAGTATTTTTTTAATGTTCTACTGAAACGATTTATAAAATTCTTTGGAAGTAAAAAACTTTTGTCTTTTTTATCCCTATGTTATTACCAATAAAATCCCTTTTGATTGATCTATCAAAGATCAAACAAAATATCTTGTCCTCGGAAAACGTTTCATAACTTCGGGATTTTTCCTTTTCCCAAACAAACAACCAATATGAGTTCCAGTTAATTAATGTACTAAAGTAAAATATATATGAAAAAACAAATTTAATGTCTTCATCGACCACAGCAATGCTTTGTCGTTTCTTTACACAACGACCTTCGGTCTCCTCAATATCATCCCCTCCGGCAAATATTTCCCTTATTGGGGGAGGGACAATCTTTGCCCGCATACAAAACTCACCCCTTAAATTTATTGATCTGGAAGGGACACAAGTATTACTTAGTTGCGTGGTTGTTAGTTTAAAGGGATATTTTGTTGAAGACTATTGTTATGATAATATGTATGAGAAAGGAAATCCTTTTTGTATATGCAACATATTCATTAATAGACATGTTATTTTTTTATTCATATCATTATTTTTTTTCTAAAATATTTATAATGAGAAAAATAATTTCAATATCAAAGAACATATTTTGAAACATAGTTTTTTTTTATTTTTTAAGGCATGTTTTTTTACAGGATTACAGTGATCAAGTTATTCGTTTTCAGTAAGGAATATTTTTTTAAATACCACTATTTTCAAGTAATATTTTTTTTACATTTTTTATCTATAATTGTTGCGAAACTAATAAAATTACTATCGTGAAACGTTTTTTAATTCTATACAACAAATACAAAACCTTATTTCGTGAACTGAAATCTTTAGGATTGTGGCATAAGTTCTATTAAATCACAAAAATGTCTAGAATAAGCACAAATCGATAAAAATAATGCAATACGAACCCACGATTTCTTGTGTTCGGAAAGTTGAGTTATCTTTCTAAACTATAGTAGACAGCTAATCTTTTGGAAAAACTCACCCCGTAACTAAATATTATCGTGCAATAGTCCAATAGTCCGTATAAAACACGGTGTTTATGATATTACTGTCACAAGGTTTATTCAATATCATCATCATCACTATATGTTCCTTCAGGAACACATAATGCCATAAAACGCCTACATCCAGTTCGGTTAAAAGTCCTGCTTTACGTTCTCCGAAAAATTGTATTAGTGCAAGGATAATAATACAAAAACACTGCTTATCAATTCATCTTATTCCATTAACTTCCTTTTAGATCATATTTTTAACTTCGGCAGTTATTTAATATTAAGTTGTTCTATATATTTTGAAGTCGACTGTTGATATTATGAATTGGGATCGTTCTTTATTAAGAATAACGTTTCGAATGTCTTACTTAATCCTTTGTCCCCTTCTTAGTTTTGCTTAAATTAACTTTCCATATTTTTGTAATTTTTTTTTATAAAGTTCAGTCCATCTTTAGTAGGTCCAAATATTCATGGTCTTCGGTCCCGAATACGATGCCAGTTTTAAATTCCGGGGTTATCAATTCGATTCCCGTATTTTTTTTTTAAAAGGATTTCTATCTGATTTTTCACTCTTTATTGGTTGTAAGAAATTACCACATTGTAATAAACCCCTCAGGTTGTATTGTATAAAACGAAACTGTAATACAGTAAAATACAATTTGTGTCATTTTATAGGAAAAATATTATTTGCATTTAAATTAATTTAAGTGTCAACTAATTAATTTTAATAAATGTAAATTTTTTCTTGAGATAAGTAAAAAAATCATCGTAAGAAGGTAAACAAAGTTCATTGGACGGAGAAAAGCAACATTTTTAATAAAGTTGAAACCATCATGAAGAAGACAACCTAAAAATATTGTCTCCATAATTAATACCACACTCACATACTGAATTCTCAACAATGCACAGCCTGTGTGGATAACTTGCAACAGTTCAATACCCAATACGTGCATCACATAGCATAGACATTTCTGCTCGTGTGATCTTACCTCATGAAACCACGGTTTCATAGGAATGGGTTATTGGATTACTTTATATCTAGAACGTTTATTAGTGCTGACAGATTTTCATACCTGAGACTCATATATTATAGATACAAAGATAAGGAATAATGATATGAGATATTGCATGTCTTTTTCATTGGATTGTGCTCATACTAGACATTCTTGTGATATAATTTCTATTTTATAATTCATGTCACAATCCACAACAAAGTCAATTCATGTCATAATCCACAACAAAGTCAATTCATGTCACAATCCACAACAAAGTCAATGTTTTTTGTAAGGACTCTTAATTTATATTTAAAACCATTCACAGTTCTTACCCAATTTAAGTACGAGTAGTAATAAGACAGTGTTTCAATACTGAGCAGGTTGTTTCATACTTTTCAAACAAGACTTTCACAATCATAGGAATGATACTGAGATTAGTTTTCAAATTTAAAATATATTATTAAGGGCGAAAGCAACGGAATGGCAAAATTTATTGTATTGTATTAATGTATGTGGTCATTTTCTCTCTTCTTATTTACAAGAAATGAGAAAGAAGTTAAATTATTAAAAAAAACTATCTCAACGGGAATCTAACCAGTTACCCCTTGGTTGGGAGCGTCTTTTCAGCAAGGTCACTAAGGTCGTCGTATTATTATTTAAATAAAACGAAATAATCAAATCCGTCCACTCGAGCTTACAAGTACAATCAAGCATGGTTTGGTCAACATGACGGGTATGCAATGACTGAGCTATTAATTTTACACAAAGCAAAACCGCGTGAAATAAGAGTGCGATCCTTGGGTAGAAAAATTGTAACTTAAATACCGATACAAACATAATACGTATACTAACACTTTTCCAAATGTATTAAATAAGACGCGAGCTATGACGAGTGTTTTAGAACCTCTCCAGAAATAATGAAATGATTATTTTTAAAATCATATTATAATTATTAGTTGATAAGGTATTCCATCTTACAAAAAGGATGATTTGTCTCAATGACAGACTTGGATATGAACATAACATTATATTTAGTTAACACTGTCAAACTTCAGAATGATGATGGTTGAATTGAATGAAGAATGAGTATTTGTTTCTATATACTCGTATAATACAAGATTTGTAACATTTCTACTGACCTGGTAACATGACAGAACTATGCATAAGATGAACACTGCTAAATTGAGAATTGAATCTTTAGTATTATTTATAAATCATATGTTTAGTATAAATATTCTGATTAAATTTTTTGTAAGTGTTCTTTTGAATAAGCGCTTTAGAAAAACTGACAATTTCAAGGAAAGCAGGGAGTCTAAAAAATGTAATAAACTAGTGTAGTTTTTAATATTTAAGGAGCTTCGGATAATAAATTCAAAGGAACGACTGTTATAAATGGAGGATAAGGCACGAGTAGGTGAGATTCAAAATCGTGGAAATAAGTTTTAAGTAGTTATTTTCTTTCATTGAAAAATTCACATTTTTATCCATTTAAAATTATTTGTAATAAAATTCTAAGAATACATTAATTTTTGAGATTTTTGCGAGAAATTTAACCTAAGTAATGTTTCAATTTATGGTTGGAAAAAATAGAAAAGAGAAAGTAAAAAAACTTTCCATAATTATTTTTATTTAATAATAAATTTGTCGCAATGGATTTCATCGGAGGTAAAAAGTAAAAACCTGTCTCACGCCAAATTAAAATGCGGTTTTCACATTAAAATAAAAAGGTTTTCTGTTACGTTCACGACGAAAAGTAGAATTCGAGAAGAGGGGATTTTCTCTTAGAAAAGAAAATAATACTTGATTTTATAACGTCTTAAAATTTTATTTATTTTCTTTTTTTCTAAGAGATTAAGCCTAAATGGACCTAAAAATTTAAAATAAAAAATATGAATTTTTCGTCAAAGGTGAAACCATAAATAGCGTGTTCAGATTATTTCGCCAGAATTTGATTTCTACTTTTCCCCTAGGTGACTCTATTTTAGTCCTTGCTCCTTGAAAAGCTTGGAATAGAGGAGTTGAGTATTCCTTACGCACTTCCCGCTGCATCAGATTGAGAAAGGCGTCTGAAGAAAACTCTTTTAACTTTTCAGAACCGGGTAGTTTTTTTATTATCTTTGTAATTGATTTTTATCTGCCACGTAAAAGAATAAAAAAAGTGTTTTTAATCGGAAAAAAGCATACGTCTGAAAAAATTATGACTATTTAACATAAAATATCTGACAAACTCCATGGCCTAGTTGATAAGACACTTGACTTCCATCCCGGGGTTTCGAGTTCAATTCTGGATGAAACCTAAAAATCAAATAACTCCCATCCTGGTAAAGAGGTTATCTGGTAAGAATATTTACACGCGCTGCACTTGACTGCATATGTGGGGTAGTATTAACTATGCGTATGATGACGAACCGCTTACTCCAGTGGTCCTAAACCTGAAGGTTCGATTAATAGAACCAAAGAAAATTATGTCTCCCGGCCTCCCTTTTCAATATGTCCGAATCACCAGTTCAGATTTGTTGAAGGGTACCATATGAATGAAGAAGAAACATTATCTTAAGAGTACAGAATTGTTGTATTTGGTGCAATGTTTTCTCCTTTTGATTTTTTATGTTTACAGAAAAATAAAATGTATTGCAATAATTATATTATACATGAATATTTTGAATTAATTAATAAAATTATAAAGTTATAAGTTTATTGAAAGAAGTCCAATCACTTATATACAGCCTTGTATAAAACAATGAGGTTTTATAGCGATCATATATGTCAGATATCCAAAAAAACAGTCGCTGGGAATCGATCCCGGATAGCAGAATGTAAAACAAGCGTTGCTTACTCATAGACTTTCGACGCTGAATAGTGATCAATCGTCACTACGTTGTAGAGAATTATAAATACAGAAGAAATATGGCCTCTGTAGCCCAGTTGATAATACCAATCCGGGATTGAGGGTTCGAGTCTCGTAAGTATCCTGTTTTTTTTTAAATACTCAAACCTGGCTTTAATTTAAGGTATCTTAAATATCTCTGGTTTGTTAGAAAATAATGTGATATGGCAATAAGACCGCCAGGTTGTACTTTATTACACGGAAGTGTAATATAAACACACTGTGAGGACTATATTTGATAAAGTGCATACTTCACGTCCTCGAGGTTGTAAATTCGCGACATATCATGTTTTATGAAACACGTGGTCGAAGACTGACCACGCGCTTGCTTTGTAAACAAAATATTTTTAGAATATTTTATGAATACTATCGCTAAGATTAGGTCAATAAAAATCTCTGAGGGGGTCACCGTCGGACCCTCACCGGAATTCTTAGTAACACAAAGTTATTGTCTTGAAAATATAATAGCAAGATATCTTAAAATCCTAACGGTTGAGGATTGAATAATAAAATATCCAAAACCCTGTGCAGAATTGTAAAGAATTCCATTGTCATTGTTTGTTTAAGTAAAAGGGTTCGATAATAAGGTCTGGTTTTGGGTCGAGACACTAATGGCGGTCTGTGACAGCCAGGTACATTTTCCTGGAATGATCTTGCAATGACAACATTGGAAGTACAATTTTTGTTCACGATGGCAGCACTCGTATTGGTGAGAGAGATGAGTAGAGGTGTCGTCTCTCTCTCGGGATTTCCTTGCTTAGGGAGAAGATGCCTCTCCAGCGCCCTCTTCCATTTGACACGCGGTGCGGTACGGACGTTGCTTCAACGCTGCTTGCACGGAATACTGTCAGACTGATTCGCTGACTTTCTCTGCTGTATCACAGACGCTTCAGGACGACATCTACAATTTGGTGAATATTATTCGTTTTTTTTAATGCTGGATTTCGACAGGACGTTAAACCCTGGCTATACTTAAATTCCAATTTGCTTTTCTAAACCCCCTTGATAAAATTTACAACACAGTCTTTGAGCCATTGATTCGGGAACCGAACTTAAAACTTTTTTTCTTGACATACGTTCAAGTTTTTTTTGAATTAATCTCTTTATATAATAAATTGTTTTTTTTTTTTTTAATTATATATCTTTTAATTGTGCCCCCTTGTCCCGGTATAAGAGAATTGAGAGAGAGTTACTTAGAGTTAAAGGAATCCAACGAACCCTGAGACCAAGGAGGATTTGTCCACTTTTCACCGGCTGAGCTGAGCAGGCGTCACACATTGGTAAGATTGATTGTTGGTGAACTTGATTTATGTAATCAAATGTGTACATCTTATTGTTTCGAAAATATAGGAAAACGTCTGACAACACTTTAAGAAATTGTAGGTTCCGCTGAAACCATTCAGACCAGGAAATGGTTTGGCTTCTATTTGTTAATCATAGACTATAATTAATACTAAGGAGCATTGTACATACTCAAAAATCTTGGTCCAGACTTTGACAACTCACTTGAATCTATTTGGTCAAACTATTATTTAAATTATTTAACTAGAGTCACATTTTTTGTTAATGTAAATCAATTTTGTGATAAAAAATGTAAACATGTTTCCATGCTAATTTTATATTAGAATACATTCCATTAAGTTTCTATATAGGCATTGAATTGATTTCTATTGAAAGTAAGAAAATCGAAAGACATAGAAAAAGTGCAGGAAACGAACGAGTGGTAATCCCCCATTCAGGTTATGGGCCCTCGACCGGAAATTATTCAAAATCAATCCTAGCTTCACAACAATTTAGTGAAAATATACAATAGTATACACATTTTGCCACTTATTAAATTATATATTTGACTAAATAAAATAAGAAAATGATGAAATTTTTAATAATTATTAAATATATTATGTACAGTATAAACTCACTAATTTATTGCCATGTGGGAATCTCTTTCCACCAAAAATATGTAAGAGAGGCATTAAGTGAAAACCGGACAAGAAAAATGTTGGTTTCAACTAGATCAATAGATTTAAAAATAAACAATTACATGCTGTAAAAATTGGGTTGGCAAAACTGAAAAACAATTACATGCTGTAAAAATTGGGTTGGCATAACTGAAAAATAATTTTATAACGAAACGCAAAGGATTAAAATTTATATTTATGTTTAGTACAAAAATAGTTATGAAAAATATTTATTCTAAAAAAAAATTGAAATATAGGTTAAAATGTACAAGATAATCCATATGTCTACGTAAAACATTAAAAAATAAAAATCTTACTCCTTTAAAATCACAATCAATTGTAGGGGGAAGTTGACGTCTTCGACCTTTCGAAGACGATCCAATATTTTACCTCTTTTGAGATCTATAATTATCTGATTTCGTATTTATCACATGTCAAGAGACTGGAAATTGTTGATGAATATTTGAGTTGGTGTAATCATGTCTCAGAGTTAAGCCGCAAGATCTTTGCTTCTCCACATTCTCTTAAGAAAATGCGTAGCTATCTGCCAATTTTGAGTCGAATATTACTGTTTTAATGTCTTATTACAAGACGTATGCTATTTTGATGCCCTCGAGGAGTTTTTAGACAAGTTGAAGAGATTTTAAAACTCATGCGTCCGATTCATATTAACCTAAGGAAGTATGATCACATGTCCGAGTTTCAAAACAAACTTCAATGACTTAAGACCAGGCAGCGAAGAAGCTTTTATATTTTGTCGACACCATTTTGCGTGTTTAACAATCCAATAAATTTTTCGTCTCGTTTCGAAAAATGTCAGTATATCTTCGATCAGACGATGAGAAGCTTTTTTCTTTACAAACACATCACACCACATTTTATATATGTTTTTCTGCGGTTCGCTTGACGCAACTGTGGAATTTTCAAAATTTATCAGATGTGCACCAACCAACCTTATTTACGTTTAAGAGAGAATTGAAAAATATTACATCCCTTTCATCCTGATTTTCCTTCCTCGTTCTTGAACGAATTCCTTTCCTCTAGTTCTTTCATTATTGATAGACATTAATAATTTGTTTGATTTTTTACTTAAATTTAAACGTTTTTTTTTATAAACTCTGTCGTGAATTACAAAGTTTAATGTATTCAAGATGAGCTGGATGGTTGAAAAAAATGTTTTACAGCAATTTGCCCATTAGATGTATTATTAAGTATATATACAAAATAATTAATATAAATGTGATTGAATCATTGTTTCTGATATAACTGTTCAGTAAACAAATTAAATTCCTAGAGTGACACAATATAAAAACAGTTAATGGCTCCCATAGATAGACAAAGGGAACTAAATTAATTACCATCCTTTTTATCCTGGCACAAAAGAGTTTTCAGTGCGTACAGTGCGCATGGGTGCGAGGAAGACGAGACACTTTTCCTCCCCTAAATATATCTAGACTGCTCGAACCCACAGCGTGCAAGAGAGATGAAGAAACTTTTCCAAACTGACGCCAGTTGGCGACACGGTTGCGCGGGGGTCGGGTATGTGTGTGAAAAAGTGAGGTTACGTTGCTTATTGTACGAAAAATATCGCCTTTTCGTATTAGTATGACAAATAATAAATTAATAAACTCATATTTTGTTCTAAAACTGTAAATAATAGGGGTTGACTGTGGTTTTTAACTTGTGTTAAAAAGATTTGATGAATTTAAGCGGTTAAAAATATACGTTGAATGAATCGAGTAAATGTAAACATTGAGTGATTTTCAAGATATTTTTTTTTGTTTTCCTCGATAAATGCTTAACCATAGACTGTTGCATGAGAACATTTTTGGTAAGAATTTTAATTTATAATATTTAAACACAAAACATAGTATTGTAAATTAAAAAAAAAATTTATGTTAATTTCAGAAAAAACACACTCGTAATATAATATTATATTGTAGTAATTTATTTTGAAGTGTTTATGTGACTTAATGATATGGTTAAATCCCACATCACCATATTTTATGACTGCATAAGGGTCTTTTTTGCATGGTTTTCTGAAAAAAATGTGTATTATAAAAATGTAGTAAACAATTTCAAAACGATGATGATTATCATCAATATGGGTGCGGATTCGATTCCCGCTGGACAGTAGATTTTTTTAAATAATTCAGTCTGGTTTTTCACTTAAGACCTCGTAAATATATTTCTGGTTGCCAGGTTGTACTGTATATAACGAAAAAATAATACTCGTACAACATATCATTTTGATTCTCATGACAACAACTTTCAATTACTTTTTTGTTATACGTATTTAAGTTAAATTTAATAAAAAAAAGCTCTCATCGATCGCGAGTTAGTTGTACAGAATTACACTTTTGTTATATACAGTCGTCGTTGCCGGGATTCATAGTCGAAGATCCCCTCGCCACTCCAACGTCAATCTTGATCCGTTCTTCATCATGTGATCTTCTGTGAGAAAATAGTTCGGTCCTAGATGCACACTCCCTCCCGCAAATGTCACAGACATGTGGACCCTGCTGAGCCGCCTGACTCTTTCTCATACGTCTTCAGACGCCTTCAGCCCGATAATATACGGCCCTATACCCCTCATGGTCCCGAGCCACCTGCTCCCAGTCCTCAGGCGCCCCGCACAAAGTAAGCGACTCTCGCAGACTGTCCTTATAGCGCTTCCTCTGCCCACCCTTTCCCCGTACAAGACGCGTTTTGTGAGTCTATGATCGCCCATGCATATCACATGCTCGGTCCACCGCAATTTCTCCTTTACAACCATATCTTCCATAGGTTAACAGTTGGAGCGTTGCAGGACCGAATTATTTGTCATATGATCACTTCACTGGATCCGAAGAATTCGGCGAAGGAAACGCTGGTGAAACATTTCAAGACTGAATGTGCCTTCTATACGGAACCCAAGTATCAAACCCATAGAGATGTGTGAAGTGAACAGCCGGAAACAGCAACAGAGGAGAAGTGAACAGCCTTGTAGACTGATATCTTTGTAGGCTGGGATATGTCTCTGCTGTAGAATGCTCTGTCATTCAATTTAGCAACAGCCGCTGACGCACTCCTGATGCGGCTCTTCAGTTCATCATCAAGAGAAGAATTCGAAGCCAGGATGCTGCCCAGACATATAAAATTAGGTACGTTCTCTAGTTGAATACCTTTCACTCGAATGTCGGGTGATTGAAGCATCTCATTCCCTGCAGAACAGGCTAGCACCTGAGTTTTCTTCACATTAATTTCCAGGCCAAACATCTAATACACCTCTGTATAAACATTGATGATCTCTCGAAGGTCTTCCTCTGAATGCGCAACAAGAGTGTAATCATACGCATATTGCAGCTCCGTTATGAATGTGTGAGCAACTCTTGTTTGGGCATGCAATCTACGCAGATTATGTAGTCCTCCATCAGTCCTGTATCTCACCTCAATTCCTCTGACACAAAGTCGTCTGTCAACGACAAACATAAAGGCTGTTATGTATGCCTTAAATAGAGTTGAAGCCAGGACTCGTCTTTGTACAGTGTAAACTATACAGTATAACCTGGCGGGTTAATTGCTATGTGTAAATCTCTTCCAACCAATCAGAAAGGTATTAAAGAAGCCTCAAAGGAAAACCAGACTGACCTTTTTTAAATAAATTGGGTCCTAATAGAAATCGAACCAGTAACCCCCGGATTAGAAGAAAGGCATCTTGGCTCCGTAACCGTAAGAAATAAGTAAGGGTTATGCTTCTACTTTTTTCAATTCAACACTACAATTATTTTCTAACTTTTTACGATATATATCTTAACAGATTAGCCAGCGTATATAATTTTAACTGATGTGAGTGCGCTTTTTCTCCAAATGATTTCAAATTTTCATTACATGCTAAGTTTCTTGTTAAAAATCATCAATTTAAATAGCTGATGACACTTCGTGGTCTATAAAAAAGACACCAGTGTCATTTCAGGGGTTCAGTGATGTTTCGTGAATACAAATTAAGCAGCTTAAGAAAGCACTAAAATATAATCTTTTTGTGTGGTATCACATATTAGAAGATCTACAAAGGTTTCTTACCAAATATGTTTTTTAAACATCTAAAGATGTGGGGAAGATCCTTATGCAATCGCCACTTCCAGCTTCTTACAGTTAAATTATACACTTTTATATTTTTGTAATACTTTTAATCTGTCAATAACAGTGGGTTCAAATCTCGAGTTAAAGCGGAGAGTCTGATAAATTGTCTTTGTATAATTATTATTAAACGAACAAAATTACCACCAGTTTTTAATATTATGTTTTACGAGTATTTTAAAAAGATAATGACGCGGAATAGAAAGCCCCTTAGATTTTTTTAGAGTATAATTAATTTCCTAAAAGTATGATAACTGTATGATACGAGTATGGAAACTTTATGCTAATATGTATATGATCAAAATGTGTTATGTATAATTTTCCCTTAAAAAACATATGTGCATCGGTAAAATAAAATTCTTTCTAGAGCAAATGGTAAGAAAGCTTTTAAAAATATATTGTTATGATGAGTAAACATATAAAACTTTGTGTAACGATTCACACAGCAAATATATATGAGAATGAGCAATTATGGGTAATAGAAAAGGGGGAATTTCGAGAAAAGAAAAGGTAGGAAGTATGGGAAATAGAAGAGCACATGTCATGTACGAGTAATATATGTATGTGAACGAGACAAAAGCTGTTTGTATGGCTGGAAAGATGCGGCTATAAAGGTGAAAGATTTACCATTATTAATATGCTAAGAATAGTGTAAAAAATCATTTGAGATCTTAACCTGAGTTCTGACGTGAGGGAAAAATACTGTTACCCATAATGGATATCCATTTATTTACGACGCTATAATCCTACCAATTTTCCACACAACAAGTACACGTTGTTTACTGTCTTGTCATTGTTTGTCACTCACCCGAATTGGATTACCAATAGGTATTTTAGTCATTTAAATAAAAATTTTACAGAATCCTTAAATAAATTTATAAATGAGATACAATATTATTGCCAGTATTATGAGGTTTTATTTCTATATATCCAGTATTATTAGGTGTATATTAAAATGTGGTTACCAGTATAATAAGGTTATATTAAGTTTTATTTCCGGAAGCTCATTTATTGAAAGATTTTCTTAAAAACATAAAGATGGATGAATTTAATACCATCATTAAGGGTAGTAACATCTTGATTTGTGTTAAAAAAATACAACAATACACGAATATGAAATGTTTTGAATTGGTTGTCTCTCTTTTTTTTTGTTTTTCAACAACCTCACATCAGCGTAAAAAAAATTCGAAAAAAAAATTATACAATCTTGAAACGCAATAATTATTCTGATATCTTTAAGTGGTGGATGGGAGCAACATCCATTCCAACTATGTTGGAGAATATAAGGTTCTATGTTCCTGACAACTATTCGAGGTACAAGATAGACAACTACGAAATATTGATTTATTTAGATAGGCTATAAGTAGAACTAACTTGCCAAGTGCTCTTACTTTATTATGAAAACTCTTCCTTTTGAGTAGAACCTCAGATACGGAGATCTTCAACATTTCAGAAAATGTTTTTAAAGAAAACATTTGGAGCTTTCTTAGTAATGGGAGTTAATTAAATCGGCTTAACCATTATTATTTATTAGTTCATTTTATATCTTGTTACCGTATATACTTCTTTCTAAGCTTTGTATTTAATTAGGTTTAATTTGTTTATATTATATTCATAAAATAAATAAATAAATAAATAAATAATGACTCAAACATCACGATAATGTAAAATGGTATTGTTTTTAGTTTTAAAAGGATTATATGAGTAGTTCTCACAAATCTGGATGGATTAAATTTACGTGTAGTTGATAAATTTCATTCTCTCAAACATATGTAAGTTATTTAAATTGCCGTCCACATAAGACTTTCGAAAAAATTGCCGTGAGGAGATAAATACTGGATTCAGAAGAAGATACAACAAACGCATTATTTATTTATATTTATTTATTATTACACATGACAAGAAATATACACAATTTGCGAAAAAACAACAGGTAATTTGATTTGGACATACAATTTTAATGTATTTGGGTTTGTTGCCTTTTATTTGTCGTATCCCCAGTAAACTAGGCTTTTGCCTGTATCTCACTGAGGATATTTAGCGTGAAAAAATAAATCGATACTTCTTTCCGATTTTTGATTACACAAAAACAAAACCCCGTTGCACGCTCTCATCAACCTGGCAAACAGTGACACTCAACTACAACTGGAAACATCTTGCGAAATTCAACTCCTCACACATCATCACTCCAGAAAGACCAAAAATATTCACCCCACAATATACCGCACACAATCATAAGAATAAAAATTATGGATTCACTCCAAAAAAATTTAAGAGATCGCTTAACGATTAAAACGGTGTTGAGCAGCATATTTTCCTATTACAAAAGACAATTGTGGACGTGCAGTCCAATTGACGAAGTCACCTAGAATATATGCGACTACAGTTAAGGTTTAGATAGCGAACTAAGGCCCAACGGGTAATGATGTACGTAACATGGAAGGCATAACGTGGCAGTAAACGGAAATGGACAGATAAATTTAGAAAAGTCGCGCAAAAGTAGTGAGCAGAGAACAGTAAACGAATAAAAGGCTGATAATGGCAATGGTGACACAGCAAAATATAGAAAACAAAAAAAAACAATATAACAAAAGTTACCTTTGTTTCAAGTTGACTGAGATTTTTCGCGATAAATAATTATACCACCCCAATTTTTTTATAAAATTTGGACTCCTGTCAGCTTTTCGCTTTTGTTGTTTACTGACAGTAAACCTGGTGGTATTTGTGGATTTACTTTTTCAGCCAAATATGTATTTTTTTTGTTTTTTATTCATAGTCTATATGAACAAGGGTGTGGGCTGAAAAACACCTAATGTTATTAGGTGTTAACATAAATTGTGTCCGTTTTTTTTTTTCAAATTTAAAAATGAGCACCAAAAGTAAAACAAAACGGTAAAGGTTATACGTCATTCGAAAGGAAATTTTCTGCTCTACAAGATATTGTGTTTGCTTTTGCGTTACATACGAGCATACTATTTTATTTGATTACAAGCCTTCAAAATGAAATGTTGAGTAGACCAAAGTGAGCATTTTCGACACCTCCTTCTGTTCGCGTTCAATCGAGGGAATAAAGCTGCCAAAACTGCTCGCGATATTTGGGAAGTGTACGGTGAAGATGCTATAAATGAAAAGACTACTCGTCGATGGTTTTTGCGTTTCAAAGACGGTAATTTCGACCTGAAAGACATGGAGCGTTCCGGACGACCAGTGGACTTCGATGAGGACCGCTTAAACCATAGTATTCATGAAGATGCCCTTCAAACTTGCATAGCATCTTCACCGTACACTTCGCAAATATCGCGAGTAGCTTTGGCAGCTTTATTCCCTCGATTGAACGCGAACAGAAGGAGGTGTCGAAAATGCTCACTTTGGTCTTCTCGACATTCCATTTTGAAGGCTTGTAATCAAATAAAATAATATATGTAACGTAAAAGCAAACACAATATCTTGTAGAGCAGAAAATTTTAATTCAAATGACGTATAACCTCCATTTGGTTTCAGTTTTAGTGCTCATTTTTAAATTTGGAAAAAAAAAACGGACACAACTTATGTTAACACCCAATATTTTGGAATATATTTCAATATGTACATACTACATGGCTATCAATAAACCTATATTTATTTATTTATTTAAAAGCTGCTTAATTTTAACAAATGTTATTTTGAATACTTTTGAATGGTTTTGTAATTTTTTTTTTCCTTTACAGTAAAATATAAAACTTTTCGAGTTCTCACAAAATATATTAAATTTCCACCTACTCGTATATCGAATAAAATAGGAAGAACATAAAAATGATTTTTCTTAAAAAATGTATTGAAATATTAATTTTACAAACGTTAAAACAAGGATTATACATTTATAGCGTCGGCGTGTTATGCCGAATTTTTACAAAAGTTGTTTTTTAATTAAAAAAATAACGATTCTGATTATTCAAACCAGTTCACTAAACCACTGGGTAATTAAAAGCTTTATAAAAGTTTTAGGAAAATGTAAGGATTATTAATCCCAAGATATGAAGAATTCTAAATCATTTTTGTCCAGAATAAAAGATGTTAAATGAAAGGAAGTTAAGAACAGTGGAAATATGAACGATACGAAGATTATGTAGTAAAATAACGATTTAAATAATATGTAGTGTTTAAAACGAAGAATGAGCATTCAGGTGGTACAGCCATGTAGAAACAATCTATACGCGTAGTAAGTAAGGTAAAAAGATTTAAGCAATATCAAGAAGAAATGAAGCATAACTATATTCAGACAGAGGAAAGAGTGAAAAGCCTTTATAAATGGGAATAAAAAGATTCAAGTGGTAGAATCGAAATATGTTATGTACGCTGGAATAGAAATCTGTTTTTTTTCTATCTTTTCAATATGAACATGATGTGATAGTGTTGATGAAAGTTAGGGTAATTTTAAAAAGCAGTTACTACGTCAGTGGCAAAAATAAAATTACTGGGAATTTTTCTCTTATTTTCGTGTCAAATCACTTTGTTACCTTTATCGAGAATTTGGATATCTAGACATTCCATGAAGCCAGTCCTCTTCGGCGTAAGACACTGGGCTCCACGGGCATTGAAGCAAGAGTCACAAGGACTGTTTTTCATCGCAGATAATGATATTCGATTAATATTATGACATGTTTCCCTTGGTTATCTTCATTGCTGTTCGAAGTTTGTTAAGAGATTTTCAGATTTTTCAGGGTAATCAATGATGGGTTGTAATTGAAAGAAACAGCAATGAAGTCTTCAGAAAAAGGATACTTCACTATATATTATGCTACAGGATTATTCTGAAACACCATTTTAATAATAAAACGAGAACAATAAACAGTTGTTAACAATTCCAATTGAAGACGTGTTTAATTAAAGCATATTAAACCACCAGTTTACACGTTGTTAAAACTCGGATTTTTACTTTTTCTCTAAACGACCCCTAGTTTGCTCTCTGCACATGGTTTAAACACGTGACTACGAGCAAGTAACCCCTTTTCAACTTTCATTCGCATCCAACCCTTGTTATTTTCATCTGAAAAATAAAACATGAATGTGGTTTCAAATAGTCACTGAAACACAAAACAGTCACTGAAAACTTTCAAATGATTTTTTGCGATATAACTTGACGAAATTGATTCATTTTTATATTTTTTATTCAAATCTTACATATATTGATAAATATTTAAGAGTTTAATTCTATTTTGTGCAAGTTAACAGGGAAAACAAAATAAAATCTTGGTTATTTAATTTAATATGAAATTCGGTAACTTAATGCCAAAATCTTCGATTTTTTTAAATTTTAAAACCAATTCTTTTTTTTCAATTTCAATAATTTTCCAGAAGTGCCATAAGTGTAAAAAATTGAAATTTTGTGGATATATACAATTTTCTGTTAACTTTTTGAAAATATGTGTATATTAAGAATATTATTATGGTTACTAGACACAAGCCAAAAATCGCATGCAATTTTTGCAAGTACACGCTAACTAATGTACGACTAAAGATTAAAAAAATGTTTCAATCAAATAAATGACGTATTGTTGCAAAAACATTATAAAGTAAGAAAATCCGAAGGAGCTTTATGAGAACAGACGAAGAAAGTATTTTACGATAGAAAAGTTCACCGCTTTGTTCTCAGCCGACGAAAACAATATTTATTCACTTATTTCTTTTATATTTTCGTACCAATAAACTCACTAACAAGTAAGAGAGTGGTTTTCAGTCACTTACAAAAGCACATTAGAAATTGGAAAGGACTGATAAAAATAATTAACGGAAAACGACAATCTTTCAATTTTGATAACCACAATTTAATTTGTCCATAATGTCTAAAGAATTATAAAATCATATTAAACCACCAGTTTACACGTTGTTAAAACTCGGATTTTTACTTTTTCTCTAAACGACCCCTAGTTTGCTCTCTGCACATGGTTTAAACACGTGACTACGAGCAAGTAACCCCTTTTCAACTTTCATTCGCATCCAACCCTTGTTATTTTCATCTGAAAAATAAAACATGAATGTGGTTTCAAATAGTCACTGAAACACAAAACAGTCACTGAAAACTTTCAAATGATTTTTTGCGATATAACTTGACGAAATTGATTCATTTTTATATTTTTTATTCAAATCTTACATATATTGATAAATATTTAAGTCTAAAGAATTATAAAATCGTATGCAATTTTACAAATAATATGTGTGATTTTGAAAAGTACGCACAACTATTTATATGTTTTATAGATCGTTGCCGGTCGATGCCGATTTCAAAACAATGTTTTTTTATATATTGATTGAATGTAATTAAAGCTATTGAAAAATTAAGAATTATGGATTAAGTCTAGCAGATATGTCCTTCGGTTTATTTCAAAATCATTCCGTAATTATTGGATTGTCGAAAACGTAGTTTCGTATTTCTCGGAAAGATATCGTTATTTATCAAAACTGTTAATGCTATTTTTGGCATCGTTTTGAAAATGAAACAAATTGTTTTTTTGGTGCTAGATATTTTTTACTACCGCAAAGGAAAAAAGACAACATAAATTAAAAAAATACACATATAAAGTGTAAAAATCGAATATGCAATAAGCACCCCTGTGAGTCAAATGTAGTTTAAAAACAATTAAAATGAAGATATGACACTCAAAACTGGTATTCGTTCTGGAAGGCTGGTTATCACTGATGACGACCAAATCAAAGGTTCAATCGAGAATAACTAACGTCCTACCATACAAGAAATTGCTAAGTTACTATTTATATCGAAATCCACCGTCAACGAGCGTTCGGTGTAATTTTTTTGTTTGAATTTGACCAATGATATGAAATTACTTTCCGGACAACCAATTATTTATTTTAAATATTTTATGATAATCAATTCTGAAAGACAGGTCTCTGTAGTTACCGATTAACTACATGCTATAAAGACAGGTCTCTTTAGTTACCAATTAACTACATGCTATAAAGACAGATCTCTGTAGTTACCGATTAACTACATGCTATAAAGACAGGTCTCTATAGTTACCGATTAACTACATGCTATAAAGACAGGTATCTTTAGTTACCGATTAACTACATGCTATAAAGACAGGTCTCTTTAGTTACCGATTAACTACATGCTATAAAGACAGGTATCTTTAGTTACCGATTAACTACATGCTATAAAGACAGGTCTCTGTAGTTACCGATTAACTACATGCTATAAAGACAGGTCTCTGTAGTTACCGATTAACTACATGCTATAAAGACAGGTATCTTTAGTTACCGATTAACTACATGCTATAAAGACAGGTCTCTTTAGTTACCGATTAACTACATGCTATAAAGACAGGTCTCTTTAGTTTCCGATTAACTACATGCTATAAAGACAGGTCTCTATAGTTACCGATTAACTACATGCTATAAAGACAGGTATCTGAAGTTACCGATTAACTACATGCTATAAATAACATTTCTAATTTTTAATATTTATTTATTTTATTATTCAAATAAAAAAAGACTGTTGGTGAGAATATCAGACGACCATATCCCGAATCGAATGTTTAACGCCACGCTCAGAAGAAATCGTCCAGTTGAAAAACCAAAAAGGACATGAATTTGGCAGATGAAAAATGATTGTGTGGCGATACACTTCAACTGGGCTGCTGAGATACCGTTTTTGGTAGAGTCCAGGACCGACTTGCCTGTAGAAATATCATGTCAGCTCTGCAGCGCTGACCCTAGAAATAATAAATAAAAATGATTATTTATATTGTAGTTAAGAAAATGTGGAGGTTTCAAGACATGTTAATTTGTTTTATCAAACACTGTTTATTCTACTATATAGTATGTAACGGTATAACCCTACCGGTTTCAAGGTTTTCCCCTCATCATCAGGAGAGCAAAAACAAGACTCTCTTAGGAAGTCTTAGGACGGGTATACATGCATCTAGTTCGACATGGAAACGTTTTGTATATTTCAAAAATTTAAAAGGTTTCAAGGATATTTAAAAAAATCATATAATACTCCTTAATTTAACCGAATTCATGATGTGGACACATTCAAGAAATATACTATTGTGTTTGGCTCCAATTATCGAGCTTTTGGGTTAAAAACTGCTGAAGAAGGCTAGTAACTTACAGTTTACCTCCGCACGTGTTATAAATAGTACCTACCACAGGTGGACAGGCAACAACACTCGCACACGTCTAGCATTTGCGAGTATTGCTACCAGACAAACTCTTTCAACCATACTGGTATTATTTCCTTGGGTACCCAATATCCCCGGGTGGAAGACTAGCTTCTTACCAACTAGGCTACGGAGATCGTTCAGATTAAAATTGTATAAAAAACAAATTTCAAATACATTTTTTGACGCGAAAATAATGTATTAATATATTTTGGCGCGAAAAAAAAACCTTTCACAGTTATTTATTTTATTATTTAAAATATATGTCAACCAGAGAAAAAAACACCTTCATATTTTGTCATATATGTTTCTCAAGCCTTCGTTTTCAAGGCTTTTATTTTGAGTTTTTTAAGAGAAGAGAAATTTTGTACGTGCAAAGAGAAAAATTTGTTGTGATGTAATACAATATTTCTTACGTGTTCACCTTATGGTGTGTCAGTGTTGAACTTTTAATATGATTTTTTTGAATAATGATAATTTTTATTAACCTTTTTTTAACAATACAGTAAAAAAATATCATTATGTATCAAATTGAGGTGCAAGGCCGCGCGGTAACCTTCGAGCGGAAGGTCGTATGTTCGGACCCCCGTGCTGTGCCCCCTCGAATGATACAGACATTTTTTCCGCCTAGTAATTGGGAGTATAAGGGTACCTATAACTTCAGTCATATCTATTCTTAAAAAAAAAAGAGAAAAATAAAACATGCCGGTGTGCCCCGATCGCCTCACTTCGGTGTGCCATTCGATGTACAGTGATTTTGCAGGTGGGTTTGCTGGTGTGTAAAGCTCACTCACTTAAAAAAAGAAACTCCATGGCTGAGCCTTGTTTCCAACCTGAATTAACGTTGGAGTAGCCTATGGCCAGGGGACTCTCGACTATGTGCCCAAGCAACGAAGACGAAGATAATTTAACAATAAAATTGATCTAAATATATGTAGTAGTAACACCATTTTTTGTCTTTATTTATTGACGGGAAACGGGAATGTTTCTAAGATTTTAGAAATATCAAGACATCTTGGATGGGCAACGAAACACACGGAAATCATTCAAAGAGTAAATTTAATCCGCTGTATCAAAAAATATTGTTTTTTTTACTATAGTGGTAATAATTGAGAAACAAAAGACTTTCCCGTAGAAACAATATTACGTAGAAAAAATAGATCCAAATATGGGTTATCTTAGGAAAGAATGCTGCTCATATAAATAATTCATGAGTAGAAACTTACAATTAAACGATTTCCTAATAAGATGTTTGATGAAAGAGTAACAAATTTTAAAAGTAATCACACTAAGGCTTCATTTGTTTTATCAAATATGATCGTATGGTCAAATATCAAAAATGGTCGTAACAGCAAGATATACGAGAAACTTTTTTTTTTAAAACGATGGCTCAATTTTAACCACAATATACAATAATACGTTCCGACTACAGCAGTACTGCGTACTACAGTACTTCTGAAATATTTACTGAAATAAGAGTTCACTCATTCACGGCATTGTTACAACATCGAGTGGCAGGATTCATAAGCAGAAAAGTTGTGGATAGAATCATCTCTTCTTCTGAAGAGATGATTCTATCCACAACTAAAAGTAAACCACTAAAAGTTTTCTTTCCACATACTCGTAGACCACGCTCAGTGAACAATCTTGTAAATAGATTCGTTTTATGAAGTTATTTTTGTATTTTTTTCGTCTCATTTTATTTCTATTTATAGTTTTATAATCTTATATTTATTATATTAGTGTAATATGATTTTTTATCTATTTTATTTTAAAATTATACTAACATATTTATTGTTGACCCAGTTAGCAAAATAATCTTCAAAGCGGTGGAAATAAATATGCATAACTTAAAATAAGTGCTTTTATTTTCATTCAAATTATAACATTGAAATTATAAGCTAATGTTTCTTTAAAAAAAATAAAGATCATACTGATACATATATTTATATATTTTAAAACTTATTGCTTATATTACATTATACGAGCTTAAGTTACATTGTACATGGCAGCATATCGGCAGGAATAAAGGTTTTACAATTATTATGATTAACTTGACAAATATATTAAATTTAGGATTTCCTTATCAAGGAGCGCTGAGTCATAAGACTCAGCTCTTTGATTGGTATTTTGTAATTAAAATGTCAGTGAAACAACGTTTTTTAGAATAATTTTTCCGATTTATGAAAGTTCTTTCGTTAAATTAGATGGCTGAGTGTCTAAAAATTGATGCCAAAGCTTGATATTTAAAATGGATAAAAAACTTTTCTCAAGTCTTTAATTTAGGTTATTATCAAATTAAGTATGTCACATTGAAATTTTGAAATATTTCTTAAGAAAAAAAATTAAATTTGGACTAATGAAAACTTAATATAATAAAAAAATCGAATCTTCTACATTAAATGTCTCTTAAGTACATGCTACAGTAGTTCCAAAACGACAAAATGCTGTCTTCGGTTTTTATATCATATATTTTGGATGTTTAATTCTCAATATTTATACACTAATATTTATTCGTATTCAATCCTTTGAGTAATATTTACTTACTTACTATTAGTATTCGACCGATTACGTCACTATTAGTATTCGACTGATTACGTTAATATTAGTATTCGACCCCTTTGAGTAACATTTTTTGGATCTATCATATTAATAAAAGGAAACCTAAATGAATATCATTATCTCAAGAGCAATATTTACCCATGATATACTATATCATCGTCACCATCTTAGGCGCTGCAATCCGATATGGACCCTGGCCTTTTCCAGAATTCATTTTCACCGATTTCAAACTTGTTGCTAGCTGGAGACGTAATTGGTCTTGTAACTCGGTGGCGTCTATCAGACTTGCTATATATAGAGGCGCTTTGTGAGTTGAGAGTCTTGTGTTAGGTTTATGACTTAAACATTAGAGTATTCCATTTGTAATATATTTGAGTTCTTTAAAGAGTTCGTACACCTTATCTTGTAGCATCTGCGCTAAATAATTTTGCACTCATGAAAAGCTCCAAAAATATTTTCAATAAATTTCTTAAAAATATATTTAAGTTACTCTAGTATTTTTTGTTGTTATATCTATATAAATAAAAATGTAAATGTTCGTATATTATAGATGGCTAATCTCCGGAAGCTCTCTACCGATCGCTTTGAAATTTTGACTAAAGTTGATATTCGTCAACAAAAATGTTGTTAAATTTTTATTTATACATATATATCGGTGTATATAAAAAAAAATTAGAAATCAGAAAACATTACCTAGGCGAACCTGTCAATTTGAAACAACAAAACATTTTGACAGTTGACCATATTGCATTTTCGACGTTTCGTAATTAATATTTGATATTCAATGATTAAGTCTATATACATAAAATATAAAATAATTTTATGTTTAATAATAAATAATAAATATTTCCTGTTGAACAATAATTCTACGATACATTTATAACAGACGAAAAATAGGTTAGAATCCAAATACGTCCAAAATAACATTTATGTTAATAAGGATAAGTTCCATTGTGTCATAGCAGCTTGAGAAAATCTTAATATGGCTGAGTCTAGACTTTATAGCGCAAGCGCAGGAAATATATTTGGCAGAACTAATACTAAATTTGTAAAAAATATCCAACTAAAATTTTATTTGTTTTGAAATATTTCGAGTATCGTTAAAATAAATATAATCGCTAAAACAAATATAGCTTATATGTATAAAAAGATCTAAAATAAATATAACTTACATGTATAAAAAGATCGAGGATCGCTAAAATAAATATAACTTATATGTATAAAAAAACAGATGCGTGATACTCTCGCGTGGTAGAAGTGAAACTTCTTAGCTCCTAGGAAAAGTTGATTTTATGCATTGCTTTTTTTCCATTTGTTAACGATTTTTTTTAGGATTAGGAAATGGTTCTGTGGAATTTAATTCAAGAAAGTCTCTTTTAATTCAATAAAAAAAAATTATTTTTTTAATTTTTTATAAAACAATAATAAATCATAATTTTAATAATATAATACACTTAATAAAAGAAAATTTTATATTTTTTTTAATGTTAAATATATTAATATTTTTATATTATTATTAATTATTAAATGAATTATTTTAAAATAATTATTTAATTATTTTAATTATATTATTAAATAATGTTTTATTAGAAATGTTATTTTATTATATAATTTTTTTTGTATAGCGCCATCTGCGCTAATTTATCCGCCATTTTCATTTCATAATGTGCGTTGTTAACATACCTACCCTCTAAGATTATCTTTTTCACTTAGTTTTTTTAACTTATTTTTTTATTTTTCTGTTCAATTAGCGATAAAATTTAATTGTGTTGATTGATTTTCGTTTAAATTCAAATCATATCGTGAATTGATCTCTTGGAGTGACGCGATTATTTGCTTCACAGAGACAACGTGATGCTGGTATGTACATTTTTGACAAACGTCATATTTATTTTAAACGAACTGACAAATTTTTGCTTATTTGTAACAAGATGTATTAATTTGTCATCATTGTTGTTTTTTGTAATGTATTTACCTAAATAACTTGCTATTTATTAGAATCGATATTTATTGTTCATTAATGACGCGTCCAAACATGTCACATCCAAATTTAATTCGTGCGTAGTTTGCAATATCTTTCCTTAACATTTAATTAATTCCAATAATCTCTGTCTTTGCTTAACATTTAATTAGTTCCAATTATCTCTGTATTTCCTTAACAATACTCCTTTTGGACAAATATTAGACAAATGCGTGTCCAGCTGCAAAACGATCGATCAGCTGAGATATTCTCACATCAATTGCTGGAAATTGGGAACGGAAACGTGCAGGTTGATATGACCCCAGGATGAATTTCACTGTCTCATAACTTAATGTTTCACAATTTCGAGGAATCAGCAGAACGACGTGTAGCCAGACTTGAGGATGCACGGTTGCGAGCACGGCGATCGCGTTCTGCAGGTTCAGAACTGGTTCGTTCTCAACAGAATGTACGCGACAGGCTGATAGTGGCTGAAATAGGTCATTAGGAATATCAAAAGTATCTTTTTTATATAGAATTTAATTTTATTTCTACGTTTATATTTCAAAATCTATCAAATCGTATATAGAAATGGAGATTTTTTAATTAGTTTGATATTCATCCGTTTGAATCAGACCAAGCTTTGCTCTGAAGAATACGTTCATTTGCGAGATACAGTTGTAAATGACGGTAATACAACTAACGTTTGAAGACTAACGATTTGGCCATCTTCATATACAGGCAGTCCACGTCATATGCATGAGTACGCTCAATATGCAATTGCGTATGTTCGTCACTACGGGTGTCCAGACCTATTCTCTACATTCACATGCAATTCAGCTAGGGAAGATATACAACAGCTCATGGTAAAACATGAAATGTTTCGGTCTGTGCGCTGCTGGATATACTCAGTGGAATAGCAAAAGAGAGGATGGCCACATGCACATATATAGTACTAATCTGGCTCTATAACAAAATCACTTCAAATGAAATCGACAATGTAATGTGCGCTGAAATACCCGATGCCGACGTCGATAAGGATTTGTATGAAGTTGTGACGAAATATATGATACATGGACCTTGCGGTACACTGAATCCAAGTTCACCATGCATGATAGACGGAAAATGATCTAAGCGATATCCTCGAGCATTAGTATCCAACATGGTTACAGGAAACGATGGATATCCTTTATAAAGAAGAAGATCAACAGATGGCGGGAAATTAGCAACCATACAAATGTAAAATGGTGACATCGAAGTAGACAACCATTGGGTTATTGCATATTCGCTTTTGCTATCAAAAACATACAAAACGCACATAAACGTGGAATACTGTAACCCCGTTGAATCGATCAAATACATTTGTAAGTACAATACGTGAATAAAGGCAGCTACATGGCAGTTTTTGGCGTGCAACCAGAATGCGGGATGGGAATGTGGTCATACATATTGATAAAATCGCACAGTATCAGGCTGGAAGATACATAAGCAGCAATAAAGCTGTATGGCGAAATCTTTCATTTCCCATACATGAACGAAGTCCAGCTGTTGTTCACTTAGCAGTACATCTAAAAAATGGACAACGCGTTTATTTCACAGCTGCAAATGTGCAACAAATAGTCCTTAATCCACCGGCTACAACGTTAAATGCTTTCTTCACGTTATGTCAAAATGACGCGTTTGCGAAAATACTGCTGTATCAGTGATTGTGACATCAAAAGAAGAATTGGTTGAAAAAGTATTTCCCAATATTTAAATCAATTATAAGAATCACGATTGGCTGAGTGAACGAGCTATTGTTGCCGCCAAGAACGAAGACGTTTACGAACTTAACAATATTATTCAGTTCCTTTTTTAATGTTTCGCAATTTTATATGTTTTTGTTATAACTTTCTTTCTTCTTTTTCAGTGCAATCGATCTTTCATTTGAATTCAAATCATATCGTGAATTGACCTCTTGGAGTGATGCGATCATTTGCGAGAACGGCAATAAACGCGACAGACTGAGAGTGGCTGAAAGACATAAAAAATATTGTATACCCACAAGCATTGTGAAATTAAACATATTAGAAACGTGTGCTTTCTCTTTTCTTTATTTTCCATTTAACCAGACTGAGCCACAGCAACGCGTGGCCGGGTACAGCTAGTTTTAAATAAATAATTTGTAAAATGTATTTTTTTTTAAAGTGAATAACTTTCATCATTTCAATACTTCTTTCACACCAAAGATATTCAAGAGGTAAAAAAGACGCGATACCTCTGGCATTTACATAAACTATGAACATGTTGACGCAGCTGTTTCTATACAAAACTTCCTCGAACTATATGAAGGACGTCGTATAATATAAATATGAACAAAGGAGAATGAAAATAGAGCGTTAATTTATCCAGGGCTGGATCTTCAGTGCAAAGGGTAAGGGCGGGGTCACGGCAGGCGGGAAGGGTCAGAGCAGGGTGGGCTGCGGAAGTTAAGGATAATTTACAGGATTATCCGTTTAGTGAGAGCACACAAAATAATATTTGACGTTACGGGTACGTTTTAATTCTTAATGTGAAATATTAACTCAGCCTGTGTTGTGC
>OX463838.1:20426402-20492121 GCA_949825065.1 Odontocerum albicorne
CGCCTACCGGGTACTTGCATTATTAAAATAATAATATATTTTTGTCGAACTGATTTTGAAATTGACTAACACACATATACCATAGTACACTCATACGCTGAGAAAATAGTCCATCAAATATTTAGTTATTATTCAATTATTTATCGAAAGGTACATAACTAAACATATGTTACTTTCTCAAGAGTTCGAAAATGAGACGAAGTAAAAATTAAAATTGATCTTATGCCCAAACAGGGAAATTGACTTAAAGAATCCGATAATAATTTAAATAAATATGTTGTATTCGGAGAAATATTAATTTAAATAATTTTCTTTCAGATTGTTAATTATGTTAGTATAACAATTAACAAGTATTTAGTTATTGTTTTTACAAGTTCTTGGACGAGCTTTCCAGCCGGTTTTAAAATAAAGTTATATTACTCGGATATCAAATAATTTACTTTGCTATTATAAACATGTCGTTCTGTGCCATTATATGGGAAGTAAGAATACATCTCACATATTTAGTGTCCCAGCACTAGAATAGATAACAAGCCAGTAGCAAGTCACACAGATATAAATATTCCCGGAAGGAGCTTCTGCCCCGTCAGCTCCGTACCAAGGTGTGTAGCGGTAACAACCATGCAGACAATGTCAGATTTCCAGGAGAACACCAAAACCAAAATGTTATTCTTGTATAAAATTGTGGTAAAACAGGGACAAAAAATCGTAGTGGACATATTTTTGTGACATAGTATTGATTTAATAAAATAATACGAAATTAATTTCTAACAGATAAATGTAGACTACCGTGGCCTAGGCGGTAAGCCACTTTGCTTCCAACCCGGAGTTGACGGGTTCAATTTCTGTTCATACCAATTTTTAAAATGAGTCTGCGTTTCACTTCAGGTCTCTTTGGCATTTTTCTGATTGGTTGTAAGAGATTTCCACATGGAAATACCAGGATGCCACCTATCAGACCACCAACAAGGATGTAACGTATAAAACGAATTCATGATACAATACGACAACATGTGATGGCTGATGTTTTAAGTTAAATAAAAAATGGCACTCTGAGGTGGTTTGTGCATATCGAATGGATGAAAAATGAAAGGCTTACGAAACAAATATAAAATAGGAAAATGTTTAAGTGGAAAACCAAGGAAATGATGGTTGGATCAAGTGAATGCGTGGAAGAAAGAGAAGTAAGGAGTTAGATAAATTGAAAGAGGTGAATTAGAAGATGTTGTTGTTCGATCTCACCGCTACCATCGCTGTTATAGGGACGAAATAAGTCCCCATTCAGCGCAATCTACACTAGGATCTACGCGATCTTTATTTTTTTTTAATGTGCGCAACATCACCTTGTAACGAAAAAGGAACTGCCCAAAAGAACTCCCTCTCCAATGGTGACACACCTAAGTATGAAAGGAGGCGACACTCCTGAATGTCACAACGGACTTATGGTCCGACATCATGGGAAAATGGAAATGACTCGCAGTGCAATTTTTTTATAACGTGGCTAAAGGCCTGGAGTTCAAACATCCCAGCAAGTTGCCAGTACGTTCACAGAAAATTTCAAATACAACAAAACTATCCTTTGACGTAACTAGATCATATTAGCCAATCGGTCTGAAGATGAACCGGTGCAAGACTAAGTGGAGTTCCCATCGGAAATTACTGACTCAATTTCATCGCAGTACCACAGAATGTGCTCTGCAGATTAATCCAGATGGCCGCAAAAAAGATGAATGAGAATATTTATGACTGTAACGGAGGTGAAGGAAGTATATTTTAATAAAAAAATTATCATTATGTCAGCTTATACTGACAGAACAACGGCGTGCTGATATGTACGAGTATGTTATGTATGTAGTATGTTACTTCCATGTCAACACATAATGAAACTGAAATTGAATCAAGTTCAGTTCATTTTGTTCTTTGTGACTAAAAATTAGTCAATGGCCATTTGTATATTGAATGTTTTAGAATAAATGTTCAATCTTGGTATAGTTTGAATATGAAGGGATTTTAATTTAGCTGAAAAATCAAATTTTTATTTTTATGACTGTCCTACATTTGTATCTGTATCTTTATTTTTGTTTTATTTTGTGAAATCCGCCTGTAATAGTATAAGTATACTAGTTAGGGTAGTGAATGTAGATTAAAAATTATTAAATATTATAAATGTTACAAAAAATATATTCCAAAGTATGTTGACCAGAATGAGATTTATACTTAGTCAAGAATGAGATTTAAAAACAAAAGTTTATGGAATACATACAGACAGAAATCGATTTATTACAAATAATTTAATACGCACAGTTTTATTCTAAGTTGTAATATATAATAGAGACAAAATAAATGTTACAAAACCATAACCATATTATGTAGCTCAGCAAAAAAGAGTCTCTGAGCGATCATTGGCAAACCACAAAACAGTACACAGAGTATAAAATTATAATATGGAGGAAATGAATAACTTTGTCACACGGGGAAGAAAACCAGAGGTATGACAAAGTTTTTGACGCCATTGATAAATTCTTCATTTGGCGCCCTTTTTTCTAAAATTCGTAAATTATAATAATTTAATCAATAAGAGTGAAAAGTCGAATTATAAACATAACTCGTGAAACAAGAAACAAAAATAAGAATTCTTATCTGAATTTCTCGTTTCGCGTGTGAATTAATTACATGTCTTATAATATTAACAACATAAAATACACATACAAAAAACAACGAAGAAATAAAACAAAATTAATGTTTTTTTATAATATTGATACATAAAATCACAGGTTGTACATGAACTTATTATCTAATGACAGGATAACAAGAATAAGTAAGATGGTCCCTAGGGGAATATGGCATCTAGGGCAATAAGAGTACTCTTTCATCCTAAGAATGGTCTTTACATATCTCAAATTGGCAAGACATAATGTTTGCATTTATTTACCGTATAATTTGCTTTCTAAATAAGTTATTGTATCAATTAGCGAAAAAAATAATAGCGCCAACACAAAAAATTGACCAATATTTTCGGTTTGCTCTTTTATTGAATGGCCTTGCATGTAAATAATTATACACAATTTATATTATTAGTAAACAAAATATATTTAATTGGTATTTGTTACCATTTTGTTCAAGTCACTCTTCGTTAAATTGTACTCTAATGAGCTCACATTCGATAGAGGGAAGAGTTGACGATGATGTGCACTGATGCTCTGACGTCGATTTCAAAGAGTTTCTGAAGAGTTTTAATTTATTAAAACTCCTTTCTGAATTCGTTTGTGTGAGTTTTAATATTCGCTGTTTTTCAATCTTGCCCAAGTATTAAAACTTGAAATTTAGAACCTCGACGGTTTAAGAAGTCGCCAAGCGCTCCCTCATATTATCGACATCCCTGGTGACCTGGTGGCCAGTGCTTAGCTACGCAATTAAAAACAACAAGAAAGACGTAAGGATGTACGAGAAACTGATACTAATGTATTTGGAAATAATGAATATTCCCTATTGTGAAACACAAGTCCCTGGCAAGCTCCTATTTGAAAAAACACCCTAAGGATAGAAAGTATTTCATATCTGGGAAATTACGATCTGGGAAATTACGATCATATCAGAGAGAACCTAATTTGATTGTGAGAAATCGTCACTTCTTTTTAATATTCTTGACTGTCTCGTCGTCCTCTTTTATCTCGCCAAAAATATTTAGATATTTTAGACCTACGTTAGGCTCATGCAGATATAGTTTATTGACTTTCTTAGTTCATTGTCCTTTTTCTCGTCGTGCATTGTCCATGCAGTGAGATTCTGGAACCACTTACCAACTTATTTTAGTCTTGCTCCATTATTGGCATGTTTCAAAAAACAATTGAAAAAACTCAACTTAATTTCAAGTCACTAATGTCAACTAATGTAAGTCATTTTCATTTTCGATTCATCTTTCTTCTACAGTATTCCTTCCTTCTTCCATCGATTGATGATAATTAATTTTTATTGTTGTTATTTATATTTTTCACGGATTTTGTACAAAATAACAATAATTTGAAGACTTTATTTATTTTTATCTGAATGATTGAAAGATATTGCCACGCGGCAATAAATAAGCCAGAGTGGCATATTATGAAGCGTTTATACGTAAATAAAAATCTAAAGGAACATATACGTTAAAAAAATTGCAGTCTCTTCTCTTAAAAAAAGAAAAGATAAATTATAATTTTCTTCTCCGTGTAAGGAAAGAGGTTTATTTCAGTCAGATAATGCGACTGACGTTTAATAGTAAAAAAACACTTTTAATACAAAAAATATGAATATTATGAGTAAAATGACTCCATTAGTAATTGAGAATTTTAATTCGAGAAAGTTCGGACTAAACGTTTAATTATTCAGAAGCGAATGAATATTAATATTGTGTTTTCCGCTTACCTCAGCCGTGGTCTGGTCTGGTCTGGGTACTTTGTATTACCGAAACATCGGTTAAAGATCATCGTTGAATTATTAATTCCATCTACTTCTAAATAGCGTTTTCATTCCCTTTTGTGGTATATTATTTACGTTACATGAACAAAAAAGAAAAACCATCAACATATGCTGCAAGGTAGACGAAGGTTTCAATGGAGGATGAAGGTGAAAGAAACTTGAATGTAGAATGGAATAATTATAAATACTAAATGTAGAATGTGACAATAATAAAGTACTTTTGACAGTTATCATACATTTAAGAAAAAAAATATTTTTGAATGTGTTTATTTAAAACAATATGTATAATTGACTATGGGGATATTTGTTACATCGATGCTGTTGAGGATTTGTTGGATAGACTGGAGAGGTTTGAAAATGTTTGTGATCCATTTGTTTTCAATCTTAAAAAATAAATGTATTTATCTATTAACGTTCGATTTTAATCAAAAAATAATATTTATTGCAAACTATTGTATATTCGAAATGCGAGTGAATATAGGCATACAATATACTACAGTAATATAAATAAATAGCGAAACACTAATATGATTCATATGATCCGCAGCCAATAATAAGTATACACGTACTATACAGCATACAACAACAGTCCAGAGCCTAGGTATCCCAGGCCGTAAATCACGTAAGATAAAACAATACAATAAATTTCATTCAGACACATTTCAATCTTGTATACCTCAAAACACTTTTCCCTCTTCGCAGATCGATAATAACCTCTACACAAATAATAACAATTTATCGTATATCCGAATACCGTGCCAGACTCCCATGGCTTAAATTAGACAGCAAAGAAATCTCCACATTATAAACGTACTTTGGAGTGTTGAAGAATCTATGCTGTCTTCAGTATCTCCGTGGAAATTCAATTTTCTTTTAGATCGACTATCCCTCCACTCTGATAATGTTAGAATTATTTGTACGTCATCACACATCATTTCATACATCATATTTTGCGGTTCACTTGGCTCGACTTTGAAAAGATTTTACTTGTTCATTTAGATGTTGTTTATGTTCATCGATATTTAAGAACAAACTTAAGAAGCATTATTCATCTCCAAAATGTATACTAAGGAAGCATTATACGAGTAGCTCCCCATACAATTCCTATCCTAATATCCTCTATTTTCCTCGAGATTCCTTATTAAAATATTTCTACTATTCCCAAATATTGTTCTTATACACTAAATCACTATGAAACAAAACTAGTTTATTTAAAGAAATAAGTTTAAAGCATAATTACAAATTGAAATATCCATGGAAAGATTTTTTTAGAGACTTTGCCACAGCCTTGTTTTCTGATCATCATTACTTTAAGATTTCAAGACTCACTCGCTTCTTAACTAGCTCAACATATTCAATAAATATGAGAGGTTCAGATAATTCAATGGCGCTAATAAGTGCACCATCTTATTGTCTAGTATATATGATATGCTATAGAAAAACATAAATTTAGATGTAAAATGGTCTAAGACTAAAATCAGTCCAGAGTTATACCCGGCAGGAATCGAACCTGGGGCGTCCGCTCGCTTAGCATGAATAATTACCATTAGACTTCACCCGCTAATAAAACAGGATTAGGTATAGAGTTTTTAGTAAATTTAATCACATCATTATCTTTGTATTCACCACTTTTTTATTAATTGAGTTCAATACCGGTTCTAAATACATTTATCTTGTTCCTCGGATGATATGGAACTATCATAAATTCAATATTTAAAATACGAGTATGTGTAAGTATAGTCAAGTTGGTAAGTAGTGTTTAGTTTACTTTTATTAAAAATCTATTAAAATGACACAAAAAAATGAACAAAATATTTATTTTTATGATTCAATGTAAGTATACTCTTCTTCTTTGTCGTGACCACAATACTGAATAATGTGGCCTACAAATTGTTGGGTATATTCATGTGGTTTTCTTCGATAAAAAAGAGCGGTGGTTTCCCAGTGCCTTTCACACCACAGTAGATGTTATAGTAATGGTATACATGTTGTTTATATTGTAAACCCTGTGGCCATCACACAGTATTTTAGGGTGTAGTAATAGGTCTCAGAATAAATGTGCACTTGTGGATATTTTTAGTGGGATAAGGAGTGTTGTAGAATATTTTGGAATATCCTAATGAGGATAGGAGCTGCAAAGAGAGCTGGGGAGTCGAGATGTCAATGGACCAGGAACTGAATACTTTCTAGGCAACCCTAGACTGGCCAAGGTATTACGTGATTCACTAGAAATCGTTAACTTTCCTTCTGAATACAGATAAATTCCACTTGCAATCAAGATTACAATACTTTTTGTAGATGTGCGAAAAAACGAAATTTGCGCAGTTCTACTCCCCTTGATTTTTTTATTTTTTTTTTGTTTCTTGAGATTGACATTTAGATAATTCATATTAAAAAAATAATGTCTGTCTAATAAGTACCACTATCCAACATACTGTTCAGTTGAATTTAATGATGACTTAAAGAAAACAAATAACAAAGTTACAGATGACCTCCGAGGCCTAGTTAGTAAGACGTATATCTTCCAATCCAGGGATTGCGGGTTAGATTCACGTCGCTGCCTAATTTTTTTTAAAAGAGGTTTTATCTGGTTTTCGCTTAATGCTCATAAATACAATACATGCGTAAGTAATAAAAGATTCGAGGAAATCGCAGAATTTTGCTATGCAGGTAAAATTTTCTCAGATGATGGAAGAGGAATAAAGGGTTTCGAACAGAGTATAGTAATAATAACAAAATCAACGGGGATCTAACACATATGTATTCGAACCAGACAATATCAACATCTGCAAAGATGTCTTCAACAATATTTTAGTGTCATATTTGATGTATGTTATGTGAGTGAAACATGCCGAAAAAAACGAATAAATTTTGTTGAAATAACATAGCACGAAATGTAGGGATAAGGGATGAATATGAAGTCAAAAACACTCTGAGATGATTTGGGCACGTAGAACAAATGGCTGAAGAAATATTAACGAAACAAATGTACAGTGTAAATGTGAGTTGTAGGCGTGTTAGAGGCAGATCAAGAAAAGTATGGTTTGATCAAATTAATGATTTTTTTAATGAAGGAAAAGTAAGAAATATAAGAAATCGCAAGAGCTGTATGAAAAGGTGCATATATGTGGAAGAGGCGAAACATGAATATGTGTGTGGTGATGGGAAGTCTCTCAGAAAAAGCGTTTTCTCTTCTCTACATATCCCAACAGGAAACGATATGATGGTATTGTATATACATAAGTATGTATGAGTTTGTTTTATTAATTAAAATTCGCAAAGTCTGATTAATTTGAAATGTGCAAATTCTGAAAAGTTCTCGGTTTGGCTAAGAAATACACAATAATTTTTGGTATTTACTTTTTAAAGTATTTTCCTTAATTTCGATCTTTTCCTGGGCGATTCGAACATCACAATGCCATTTTTTAAAAATGATTTGTCATAACCCTCGAAACAGGCGTTAAGAGTAGATTTAACCTCTTCATTTGCTGAAAATCTCTGTCCACTGGAGTATTTTTTTCAGATTTCAATACAAGTGGTAATCAGCAGGGGGCCTATCCAGTTAATATGGCTGGAGCGGAAGAAATTCAAAACCAGATTTGTGAATCAGCCATTGATCGCAGCGACGTGTGAACAAAAAACGTTGTCCTGGTGAAACAACACTATTTGAGTGCTTGCCCGAACTTTTAATCTTTATTTTTTCTCAAAAATAGGCCAGGAGACCAACGTAACCACCAGATAATTATGATAAAACTTACTGTCAATTCCATCAATACGATTTTTTCATCATAACTCAAATTTTGACTCCTTAACAGACATTTTCGTTATACAAACTGACAAAGAGCTTGGTTAAGGAATTTACAAAGTAAATTAATTATACTTATGAAATTCCACATAGTAAAACCAGATTAATTTATTGTTTTGCTTTTCTATGTAATATTTCATAATGACTCCCTTTGCATCACAGAAAACAGAATCCATCACTTTGTTGGCTGACTGAATCACCTAAACTTTCTATATCCAGCGCATTTAATTCTTTTTGACATTTTTTTGGATTTCAAAGTATAATGATAAGGCCAGGATTGATCTATAGTCACAAATCTATCCAAAACTTCTTGAAGATCCCTTCATAAAGAGTTAAACACTCTCTCGAAAGAGAGAGACGAATAGGGTTATGTTCGGGCTTTAAAAGCTTTGGCACCCATCTCGTAGATATCTTAGAAAACCCCTTTTCATTGACAATATTGTTTTTCACACACTCATACGAAATGTAAAGGGTCTCGACTATCTGCTTAATCTTCCATCCCTCATTACCATGCCGTAAATTGTATCAAGCTTTATCGAATGATGGACGTTAAATGCCTCTTCATAATCACTTTTTGTTGCATTGTGTCAATTGAATTTTGTTAAAATTATACTTACACGAACAACAAATCTTCTTGCTAAATGAAAACATATGATACTTGATACACTGCCAATTAAATGCTGTCCTTACGAGATATCAATGTTTTTTTAAGTATCAATGGGAACTTCACTTGATGCCGCAAACTTTTCATCCCCTTTCTTTTCATCACCAACACTTTTATTGCAAACGATACAACCTAGCGGGTTTAATGCAAAGTAGTTGCAACCTCTTCCAGCCAACGAATAATGTGTTAAAAAAATTAGGTTAAAACTTGTCTGGAACCCTTCTAAAACAAGGTAACTACGAGAATCGAACCCGTTACACCCAGGCTGGGAGATAGGCGTATTATCAACTAGTAGAGATATACAATATACAAATTAAGATTGTTTTTTCTCACTTACTTAGTCAATTACTTGCTGACGAATATGATTTGCTGTTCATTCTATCACTCTAAGGTGACATATGACTTCAATCCTGTATCCGTAAACCCTCTGATAGTGTGGATAGACTCTTACAGGCTGCACCAAGATTATAATTATTTTAAAGATACGAAGTGACCATATAAAACATGGCTGTCTAAAACTGACACGATTTTGTACGACTTACCGGTGTAGGTATTTTGAATTTCGAGCGCGAAAAAATAATGCTCACATTGCAAAACAGCACTTGCGAGCGTTTCTTCTTAGTTTTGGCGCATGTATTTTTGCGTGGTTTCTAATTTCCTTATTTTGGTGCAAGATCTTTTGCCTGATCTAACGATCGGCATCCCATCCATCCCCGTCTTTCTTCAATACCTACTAAATACAGATTATCAAAATTCTCAAGGACTCAAATATGTAAGGGCATCTTTTCAACGATTGGATTTAAAAATCAAAACACATATGTTTATTTCAAGACAAATCACTGTTAAATTCACTGCGATATGCAAGTACAAGAATCAATATAAACGTTTCTAGGTTACTTGATGAAAACCAACAACCGCAGAGATCTCATTAAAATTTAAGCTTTTCACAATTTCCTTATTAAAAGTCTTCAAATTTAATTTATCTTGTATACTTTAAAAAAACTGCTAAAAGTAATATGACTTTTATTGCAAAATTTTTGAAAACTTTAAAAAGTAAGACTATTCAAAAAAAAATCTAATATTTTGAGTGCAGCCCTCAGTTTGAATTTTTTAATATGGCCCTCGGATCACCTTAAGTTGGATAGCTGTGATAAGTACTTCATAAGAAAAACCACTAATTAGTATTTAAATAAAACAGAAGAAAGACTATTTATTAAATTCGTAAAGTATAATAAGACTGAATTAAATTATCTACAATTTTAGAAACTTCAATATTTGGCATCTATAAAATTCAATCCAGCAGCACTTGCTGTCAAAAAATAAGCACAACACTTATAAGCACTTGATCACATCGACCAACTAAAGCGCTTTTCAAACAGAAATGGCCGTCACTCGTTTTGAACGTCATTATTTTAAATAAACGAGAAATTTTCATTTATTTGTCACGTTCGTCTCCAGTGAGATTCATTACGAGTTCGTTAGCCCGGCCTCTCCACTCGCTCCGGCGCGGCGCGGCGCCACCGGCTCAACTTATTATGGTATTTCGGTTCGTTACAGGAATTATGCCATCCCTTGCTATGGTTGTCACTGCGGACTTAATCATGAATAATATAACATACGTGTGCTTGTTTTAACTTTGAAAAGTAACTATTTAATCAAATTAAGATACTTATTTCGATATACATCTTATTTATTAAGATGCCAACTGGAATTAATATACCTTATATAGAAGTTTATACATATATTTATATATTTAAAATAATTGAGAAATTAAAATGATCCAAGTGGTTTCTTAACCCATTCATTAAACCCTTTCCTTTTTTTACTCCATTTAGTATTTTGTACTCCATTTAGTATATTGTAAGGCATGTTGAACGAATGAATGAAAAACGACTAACAAAGCAAATCTACAGTGCAAATGTGAATGAAAACGTGATGGAGACCAAGTGAAGTATGGTTGGATTAATTGTACGATATTTTGAAAGAAGAATAAGTCAGAGGAATTGCAGGTGCTGTATGATAAGGTATATGTATAAAGGAGGGGCAAAATATGTGTGATGGGATAGGAAAATCTGACGTTCTCTCTCCTTTCTGCCTCCCCCAATAGTGAGACGGTGTGATGGTATATATGTAGGTGTACATACGAGTATCTTGTTATTATTTAAAAAGATATATTATTTCTAAAAAAATTATTTAAATAAGAAAACGGATGAATGAGAATATACTGGTTGACCAATGGCTGACGTATTAAGTAACATTAAGAGCAAAAAGAACAGGAATTTGAAGTCATTCGCAGTGTTTGACTTTAACCTGGCCTGAGATTCAGAGATCTAAACAATTCTGGAAATTCGAGGAACCTAATTTTTCTCGCCTTGAACACCATAAATCCAACCTAATGTTGAATCTTTTCCTCTCTCTTCAACCTTCCAAGTCTTTTAAATAGTAGAGTTATATGACACTTCTTCGTACCAGCCAAAATGAGACGTAGAACAGTAATTAAAATTTATAACACTGTGTTCAGTTGTGTCTTAGCACGTTCGCTGCTAAAGACGCCCATGGGCGTCAACACATTTTTTGTAGAGACGCTGATGACGCCCGTTGCGCGTCATTCGATTCTCTTTGTTTGTATGGTACCGAATATTTTAAGATTTTCAGGTTTCCGTAAGATTTTAAGGTTTCGAAAATACCGTAAGATTTTAAGGTTTCGAAAATATGATTTTTTTCAGTACCTCTACACTATTCTATAAATACATATCGCAGTAAATGTGTTAAGTTCGAGTATATTGAGTAAGATGAAGAACACTCTTTGAATATTTGGGGATGTAGAACGAATGGATAAAGAATTACTAATAAAACAAATATACAGTGCAAGTGTGAGTGATAAAGGAAGACGAATAAAATTATGGTTGAATCAAGTAAATGATATTTTGAAAGAAGAAAATGTTAAAAGTATAGATGTAGAAAAGACGAAAGATGTGCATCACGATAGAAAAGTCTGATGCTCTATGATCTCTGCCAAACCCAACACGGAAACACCGTGATGGTTTGTATGTATTTTTTCCCTCATAACAGCGTGTTAGGTGGTGGAATCGAAAAGAGCTGACATATATTGCATGTTTCTTGATGAAATTGAGTAAAAAAAAATTAAATAAACAATTTTTAACAATGTTATCGATATAACATTGTATTCAGATTATTTTAAAAGGCTTCTTCGGAAGAAAATTTACTTCTGAAACAATTTCAGTCTAGGCAAAATGAAAGTAACGCAGTCCAGGCTAAACAAAACAAAATTCCGGGAAAAATAAAAATTCAAGACCGTCGGCTCCCAATTACCAGAACAAGTTGACTGTAATTTAAGGAACGTGGCAGAAAATGAAACATATTCATTTTTTAAAACGACTTTCAGTGTAATTTGTTTCTCTTCGTCATCGTATAGTTATCGTACAAAAATAGCAGTTGTGTACAATACAACCTTGTGCGATTATTGCCATGGGGCAATATTCCCCAACCAACCAGAAAGATGTTGATGAGGCCTTAAGTGAGAACCAGATTGAAACCCTTTTTTAATCTGGGATCCGGAAATTGAACCTGCTACCTCCAGGCTGGAAGACAGGCGTCTTACTAATTAGACCACGGAGGTAAGTAATTTGTTGATTATGCGATAAGCTCAAAACTGGTGTAAAAATAGCTTAAAGATCCTCTACAGCGAGGCCTAGCGATAACGACGATGTGGTCCATGCTAAGAATCTTCCAGTACTCGCAAAGAAGCGACTCAAACAAGCCACATTCTGTGAAAACTGTTGATTGAGACAACCTCCGTATCCTAGTTGGTTCAACAAACGCTTGACGTACATCCAGAGATTTCGGTTTCGGTTATCAATGGTACCTGAAAAAATAAAACCTGATGATAATAACATATTCGCATGCGCTAGACTTTTGCGAGTTTTGTTGCTTCTTCACGTGCGGTAGTGTTTTGCTTTCACATCAACGAATTTCGTGCTTACTCTAGTGGTTCTAAGCCTAGTGGGTCGATGAATAGGACTAATGACAATATTGTCTCCCAATCACGTTTTTTAATATGTTTGAATCACCAATTCGGATAATGAATAAACGAATGTGAATATTATATGCAATACCGCCTATCCCACAATTTATACTGATTGAAGAAAACCACTCATAACGTGGTAGAGAAAATTGAGGAAAGTACAATACATAAATTGTTTTATGTTCATCTGAACCATCACTTATCCACATTGCTTCTGTCGCTGATTTGTGCCAGAGTCTTCCAGATTTGCCAATGGGAAAAATAATGAAGTGGCAACTGCTCTATCAATTCAGCTATGACAGTCGGTTTGATGATTTAGCGATTTCTTCATTTGTGTATATGTGAGTGCGTCCTCATGTCTTATGTATGTAGGTAGTATATACGATATAATAAGCAAGAGCCATAGCACCTGCAATGATATGCAGCGCTCAGAAGAGAGTATTCGAATCTTCAAGTTTAGAACCACTAAAGTAGACACGCCACTCGTTGTTCGTAATCGCGCGTGTAGGCAATATTACTACGCGTGAAGACGCAACAACCTTGACCATAGTACCTGTCTAAGAGCGTTTTTTTTATCTGATGGGTACCTTCGGAAATCAAACCTGAAACCCATGGGTGCAATTCAAGCATCTTACCCGGTAGGCAACCGAAGTCATCGTAAACAATATTTATTGGACTGCATGTTTATAATGTTTATTGGACATTTGTTTTAAATTATATCTGATTAAATTAGGTTCATTTAAATCATAAATATTTTTCTTTTAATAATTTGTATCTTTTAGGTATATAGGTATATATGTTACATAATATGTTCGAAGATTGTCATGACTGTTTTCCGGTTGTGCATTTTTTTTTTGTTAGTTATAGTTATGGTTTGGCTATAATGATGACCTACATTTCAAAGGGATTGCAGCCTTCAGTGAATCCAACTCAACACTGCAACAATTCCGAGAATATATTTAACGTATGGGTATAAGTTTATCATAAAAGCAAAATTTGCTTGTATTTGAGTAATCATTTATACGAACGCATGAATCTTAAACACTCGGAACAAATTTCTTGATATATTAATAATTTCAAAATGTTTTTCTTTTTTAATTCTTGTATTTCAAATGATACTTAAACAGTTAAGGAAAATCTCATTCTTACATAGTTCACTCTATTGAACAATTAGGTTTCTCCATTATTTCCACATATTTCCAGGGGACACGACAAATGAAAGGCAAGAAATCCAGATCCATTAAAATTGGGGGTTAACATTAAATTACCTGTTGTTTTTTTCGCAAATTGTGTGTACTCGTATTACAAGGATAGTTAAGGAGAAATAATCTTTACAGCTGCAAAACATGAATGTCATACTTTGATTTTTTTTAAATCTTTGTATAAAATCCGAGAATATAGGGTTCGACTCTCACAATGCTCATTCCCTGTTCCGAAACGATTGACTTACACCCACGAAATGTACGTAATACAATATATAAATATACTTAAATATTTCAACAAATCCAAACTTCAGCCGTTCGTGGGATTTGAAAACTCATAGAAAAATAATTCTCTTCAATTTTATTTATCTGGTTTATCAAAAATTGGACTATTCTGGTAGAATGACTTACCCTGGTAGAATGTGTGAGTATATGTTTATATTTTAAGAATGTTTGTACATATTTATAATTTAATCAACAGCTTATGTGTTATTTTTTTTTGTATTCTATCATAATTTACGTGTGTAAGGGCGTGAGTTAAAACACATTTGACGTCTTCGCGGTCGGATACGCCCTCCTGGGGCTGTATTTCGATTGGGATAATGATATAGGATAAGGATATAGGATTATTGCTATATGACAAGCTCCTCCAACCAACCAGAAATATGTTTATGAGGCCTTAAGCGAAAACCAGTCTGAAAACTTTTTTTTTAAAGCTGGGCTCCAGGTCGGAAGATATGCATCTTACCAACTAGACCACGGAGGTCATCGTTTTTATAGTAAAACATTTTATTTTCAAGAATATATTCGCTTTTTAAGCTGTCATGGGAAAATGTAGTGTGCCGGGCTGTGGAATTTTATGGCATCTCTTTCATTCTTATGGAATTTCTAAAGTGATGATGATGTAAAATAAAATGTTGGTTTAAATTAAATAGGTGTCTGGTGAAAATGATTTTGAATTCTCTTGAATTTTAAGGTTTGTTAATTAAAAACGGAGATGTTTTAATAACAGAATACTAAATGTTTTGAGTCGAATCGAATAAAATGCGAAAATATACAAAATCGTAAGTAGATAGAATGAAAGCTGTTCAAAAAGCAGTTGGGTAAATCTGTCTTATCTCATTCCCTTCTGTTCTCCATTAAAGTTTTTAATTACACCCTGCTGATTAGCATCACAATTCCCCGTTTAAGATTCCGCAGCTTTAGCCATTCCGTTTTATGTCATTCAATTCTCAAACAAGACAACTTTTATAATAAAAGAGGATAAACAGGAAACGTACATTTGATTTAACAAAGGATTGATGGATCGAAACAGGATAAGAAAAGGAGACTTTTATTTATGAAAGTGAAGAATGTTGATGTGTTTTCTTCGTATCTTTTATAAAGTGATTTTTTATCTTTGAATATTTTTTTCTTCCAATTCATGTAAGCTTAAATGATTTAACGATTAAACGAAGAAATTACAATGACTTGAGACTTACGTTTTAGTCTAATTTTAAAACAATGTTAATAAAAAAAAAAAAAAGGTTGATAAATACTCGTATAACCACCCACCCAATACTGAGAATCGATATTCCTATTTTGTAGTGAGAACCAATATAATTATACGAATACTAATAGACGACCTCAGTGGCCAAGTTGATAACATGCCTCTCTTTCAACCCAGAAGCTACGGGTTCAATTCCCAATATTAAAAAAAAAGGGTTTAGTCTGGTTTTCCCTACAATACTCGTACGTGAATGCCCTCTTTACGATTTTTCTGATGTTTGCAAGACATTGTCATATGAGAATAAACCAAGTTGTATCGTATACAATAAAATTGTATTACAACACAATGTAAATTATTTCTAGGAAACTAATTTATTTCTTCATTTACTTGATTTGAAATATGTAATCAATGGGATGTAAACATTAAGCCCTGTCCTTTTTCCCCACAATATATTCAAGTAGTAAATATGTTATAGTGAAAAAAACAAAATGTTTTATTTGGATATTTCATTCTACTTTTTTTTCTTTCTTGATTTGAGATATAAAAATATTGGTTTATCAAAGGTTTCGGCTTTATCTTTTTGGAACTCCATATTAGAATATGAAGCTAAGAAATTTATTTGCAGTTTAAATAATTTCATTAGTCTTCGTTTCTTTCTCCTATCTCGAGGCTCTGTTTAAGGCTTTATTCGCATTTATTAATCGCAAATTGTGCCTTATTTAGGAATTCGAACTATGACTAAAACGTTCGAAATACGAGTACATTAAAAAGGCAAAATTTTTATTATTTGTACAATGTGACCCACATGGTGCGTTCCAATGTGACCCACATGGTGCGTTCCAATGCTCCGATTCAAAGGACTGTACAATGTGACCCACATGGCGCGTTCCAATGCTCCGATTCAAAGGACTGTACAATGTGACCCACATGGTGCGTTCCAATGCTCCGATTCAAAGGACTGTTGTGGATCTTGTAGCTCCAATTATTGCACCAATTGCATTTTATAAGGAAAGAGGAGCAAATAGTTTATTAAGATTTATTTGTACCAAATATTCCAAGTTGAGCTGAACGTCGTCTGGTTGAAGTTGCTTGACCATTAGTAACCCTGTTTTTGTACTATTTGAATACTCTCATTAGTACAAAAATATGCAACCTTTTAACTTAAGTCAAGTCAATTACAGATACCGTAAACGTGCAATTGATCTTCTTAATGTCAATCCTGCTGGATAAATACACAAGTAAAATGATTTTGATATACGTGTTATGTTTCAATAATTGACAATTGATTTGTGAAATAAAATACGGATACTTTCGTTCGTTCCTCTGTTGTTAAATTATGTATAATAAAACTGAAGGATGCATTTTAAATAATCTAAAAAAATAAATTTTATTTATAAAACGTGAATGTTTTTCAAACAGGGTTGTGACTGACGTGTCACCTTTTATTTCTTTTCAAAATTGATATTTGTTTTAACAGATATTTTTTACGCCTATCGTTGTTTCGAAATGATTGATTCAATGGTTAAGTACAATTTAATAAAATATATTTTTTAATGAAAATGAATTGATGACGTTATTATTTTAAAATAGTAAAATACCAGAAACAACAAACATTCTAAATTCACGCTTTATTGTAAAAAAAAACACTACAACAATCAGAAAAAATAATAAGAATTTCGCTTGAAATATTTATTTAGAAAGAATTTCTTAATTTTAATGAGATTTGTATTAATAATATACACGTAGTCTATTGAAACGAAATCATTTTAAATTATTTTTTTCTTAGAAGAATTTCTTTGATTTCAGATGTTAGGATTTTGAGTTTAATAATGAAATTGAAAGTATTTATTCAGTTGTTTTACATTCCAATCTCAAAAATCTTTGACGAGTAAGTATCAAACTGCTCAAAATGTTTTTAATTTAAAAACAAGTGCCTGCGTTCCTTGAAATATTTCACAAAATTGTATTCTCGATAAAAAATAAAATTTAATTTAAAAAAACTACTTTCAATTAACTTCTGTCAATCCAGATATTTATTGAGTTTCAAAACAAAGCAAAGGCAAAGGAAAATATATAATAAATTAAATTTTCATTTTAATTAAAAGGTTAATTAAAATTGAGAGATATACTACATTTGTTTATTTTTTATCTTTACATCTCAAAACATAAAATTTTATTATATCATATAATTAACATTAATAAATCAAAACTTGAAGTTTTATAAAATATTTTTACATAGTTTTCTCCGTTACTTTCCTCGATCTTTGGAAATATTATTAAAATTTGTGTATTTTCTATACCCATTCATCACACATATTTCATTTTCTACTGAAAACAAACAAAATCGTAAAGTTTAAATATATATTGCGTGATTTTTTTTATTAGTTTTCATCACAAAATTTATCATTTTATTATTCCTTTAGTATAAATTCCATAAACTTGTTATTTGTATAGAATGGTTGGCTTTAGGACCTTTTTCGGGTAAGTAACAACCTTAAGGTTGAAGTCCTTTTGCCGCCACTAACAATGTTCTTACGGGTTGCAAAGGTGAGATTACAATCTGTTTTCTGAAAGGTATATTCGAGTTTAGGGTAACTACCTCTCAAAAACTGCGGAAACAGACCCCAATATCCTTGTTTCATTCATTAAATGGGTGCAACCATGTTTATTTTTATTTTTCCTTTAGAATTGATACCAGAGAGGCTGCATATTATAAGACAAATATATAATCCATAAAATGTTATCATTTAGAATGTTCAATACAATAATCTTAAATGAACCTTACTATACTTTTGTTGACTATTCAAGTCTTTATTCAACCCGATGATTTTAATACTTTCCGTTTCTGAAAATCCACTGTTTTTAATCACTAAAAACTCTGAATAGGAGTATGTATACAAATCAACGAAATTAAAAATTATTTTTTATCAAGAAAAAATATTTTAAAGTACATAAATGGCGAGTTTATTGTGTTACGGCTTTTTCTTCTAACTAACCATATTAGTGTCATTTAAGGATAACCAAAACCTTGAACATACTTAAAGTATTAAAAACCAACTGAGTGAAACAACTAAAACCCAATATTAGAAAATAATACTAGAAACAAGGAAAGGAGAAGGCAAATGGGAAAGGGTAAGAAAAAAGAACTATGAAGACACATACTTCGTCACTGAAGATGCATGTAATGTTTTTGAAGTAGCTATTTGAAACAAGGGATCGAGGATGAGAGTCTTGTTGCAACCGGTAACTGTTTTAAAAGTCTGGCGGCATGAACAGTAAACGATGAATTGAAGAAGCATAAAGAGAGAATCTCTAATTGAGCGTAGTGCAAGTCCATAATGGGAGAGGCGCTGAGCATTTTCAGTGAGATGTGAAGGGGCGCCGGGATAGATTAGATTGGCAAATAAAAACCTGTCAGCAATTTTCTGCATTTCACTTAAAAACTAAAAAATGTAAATATGATGATTTTAAACATAATGCGATAAAAAAGGTATTTAATCTGTGGTATCAATTTTCTTCCAAATTGGTGATTTTCCTTCTTTTATAATAAGTTTTTTAATATGAAAATAATCATTCTGTAAAACTTTTGTTTTGCGTAAATTTCGGGAAAATGAAATTTACTTCCATTTAAATTCAAAGGTTTTTATGAAAAATCTTTATTTTAAAAATCTCTCTCGAAGATTGGAAATTTTTCACCCGTAAATTTTTTTGGAACTTTAAGTGTTTTTCAGAATTCACGATTTTATTTCGTGGAGATTAAATATTTTCGATGATTATAAAATAAAAACCTGAATCATAATTTGGCAAATATATTTTCATTCATCTTGATACAATATTTTAAGCTTCATTATATTTGTGAGAAAATAACAATTTGAATAGGGGTAATTACATTGGCGACATTCGTGGCCTAGTTGATAAGATGGCCATGTTCCTAGTTGTTAAGACGACCAGGGAGTTACGGCTTCAATTCCTGTTGATAGCTAACACTGGTACTATTATATATACTACGAAAATGTAATAAAAGATTTCACGAGCCAGACATTTTTTAGGTATTGTAAACCTCTATAGTTAAGAGATAGGATATTTATATTTCTCTCAGGGGCTCAGAGCCTTCTCAATTTTTTTATGAACCTTTTATATATTTGACATTGGATGAAATAAATTACCACATTATAATAAACTAACCAGAATTTACTGCAAACTGGTAAAGGGTTAAACAAGCAGTATACTTTACAAACTGCCTTTTCATCGTTGGTTATTATACGAGTATATTAATTTATTGTTTACTAAATTTTTTTATGATTAGTTAGATTAAAACATGGGCTGAAATTTTGCAATAAATATATGTGAGTAAAACCCGTGAAAGAGGGACAGCAAAAAAATATGTTTGGAAAATATAAATGAGGTTTTGAAATAAAGCAATATAAAAAGTCATGTGCCGCGATCGAAAAGTCTGACAATCTGTTTTTCATGTCTACCTCAATAGGGATTTGGCATGATGACATATATTTTGGATTGAAATTTGCATATTCGTTAATATACAATTTCAAAATATATTTAAAAAAATATATAAACGAGTTTTGAAGGGAAATTTGTTTTATTGGAGCAGGGATTGGGAGACAATATTGTCATGAACATTATCAATTGAGCCTTCTGGTTAACAACTATTAAAATAGGTACAAAACTTGCGATTCATCGTTGCACATGTTGATAACACAATGGCGCGTGAAGAAACAACACTCGTCGCGTGAGAATTTATTCTCCAGACGAACTTTTTTGGCAAGCTTAAATCCTTTTTTAAATATTTTTGGTACCATTGGGAATCAAAGACGAAACACCCGGAAAGAAGTCACGCCTGTTATAAAAACAGCCCTTGTAATAATAATTGGCCGTTAAATGACATGCAACTATTATAACATATATTTGAACTTTTAGCGATTTTACATACATACGATTTAACAATTAAATGATTTGTTTACTTACAAAAAACTAAGCACTTACTTGAAAAAGTATATTTCGTTTTCCCATAGATCAAACTTCTTCATAAATGGCATTCTGTGATAATCTTAACGAATAGAACACATTTTTTTTACAAAATCAATAAGTGTTGTGACAATAACTCCACATATAAGAAGGCACTGTAGACACTTGATTATCCGGGATCATATTAACTGGGTTGCAGACTAATCAGGAATGTAAACAAATTCCATTTTTTTATAAAACTGGTGAATAGTTTTTGAATGATATAAATAAATCTGATTTTTCACCTCCCCGATTAATGAGACCTTTAATAACCAATTACCTACTGCATGTTTATATGCGCATATGGAAAGAAATAAGATTATCTCTTTTAACTTTCAAGAAGAAAACTTGACGAAGATCACCACCTTTTATGGAAAAAATCGTTCACCTTGATAGCGTAAATTGTCTTCAAGACGGGTGAGTTTCTCCAGACCAAGATTGAAAAAGGACGGAGCAAATAAAATGGGAATCGAGAGTGAAATTGAAAAATGGTACAGGAACGTTCTGCCATATATCGAAAATAAAGTAGACAAAATTACGACGAACGTTTTCCCTGTCTATTTTTCAAAAATAAGCTGTATCAGATAAACTGTTTGTTTAAAAATAATAAATATATATACAAAATGGACAGTCATTTATAAAAAATCTCAAATCCCTAAATAAAAGAAAGAAAATGCAAAGAAGGAAAAATTGAAGTAAAATGCACACGATGTGAGATCTCTGAGAAACAATAAAGTTCCAACAAGGGAATCGCAGGTTCGTTTCTTGTTGGTACCCAGATTTTTAAAGGTTAAGTCTTGTTTTCACTTAAGGTTCCTTTGACACCTTTCTGATTAGGTGAAATACATTTTCACAAGGCAACACGTCAGGCTGTACTATACTCAACGAAATGTGAACGAAAGTATCATCTCAGCTATTTATACTATTTACTTAAAGGGCAATAATTTTTGTAAAATATTAAAAAATAAATGTTGTACAGTAGTCATAATGTTTTTCTCCTTAAATAACAAATATAAGCTCATAACATACTCGTATAAAGTTCTGCCTTATTCATTCATAAAATGTCTCTAGCATTCATGATTTTATTCAATCACAACTATGATATTAATACAGGTTAAAATTCGAATGTGAATTTGAAATTAACCTAAAATTGAATGATCTTATTAAAACAATATTCATGTTATCCATTTCATACAATCAACTTTGAATGAGCCTTTAATCAATTTTAGATTTGTTAAATTTTCTGAACTGATTTAACCAAAAAGTAAATAATTCTTAAAAACGACCATAGTATATTTTTTCTCTTGAAAATGTTTTTGTTCAGTAAAATTTTAATACTGTTACTAGAGGTAAGAAAAGTTGTTCTATTTCAGTTTTTATCTTTTTGGGCCAGCATGGCAAAATTATGGAAATTTTATTATAATTCTTAAAAACGTGTTATGATTAACTGCGTGCAATATATTTAACTTAATATGTTCCTCGTAATGTGTCCCCTCAAGCTAGGCTTTATATGTTTAATGTGCTGGAAGAGCAAGAACAGAAATTCTCGTAAAAAAATCCACCAAGGAAAAAAATTGTATATTTTTTCTTCATATATAAAGTTGTGCGAGGTTTCAATTATCGCAATTCGGTTATTTATTATTCAACGAAAAAAATATCTTTCTTGTGACCTAGTTGATAAGACGCCTGTCTTAGAACCCGCAACCTGAGAATCAAATCCGTGGTTACGGGTTCAATTCTCGTTGGTACCCAGATATTGTATTTTAAAAATGGTTTTAAGCCTGGTTTTTACTAAGGGCATAGTTTAAAATCTTTTTATTCGGTTTGCTACGTGGCAATAAATGGATTCTTCGCCTGGGTTGTATTTAATACAACGAAAGTGTAATAAAATAAATTCGCGTCATATTTACTTTGGTTTTATTATGTATTACATATTTAGTTCAGAACGTAGGCAAATTATGTTAAAATACTTCTTTATACTGCTGGAAACAATTGTTTTTTTGGCATATCACTTTTTAAATACCTTGAAAAGTGTTACTTTGGTATTTAAAACAGATACTTTTTTGAATAATTAAAACTGTGTGTTTAAATTTTAAGTGGGGGAAATCTAATATGACAAAAATCCAAGAATTATACAATAGATTTACGAATATAATCGGTTGCCAGGAAGGTAATTTCGTGGACGGTGCTTTGCAATGTTTTCAGTATCCCACCAATCTTTCATGTCGTAGAACGCTGGTAATACTCAACAAACACTGTTCCAGAGCGGACACCATTTTAAAGTTTCGTTTTTTTTAATCATATTTTACACGCATGATTTCTTGCTGCATTGTCGCCATTATGTCGCATTTTTCAGTAGTAAAAACGCACCAAGTACCGAAAAAACAGCAATTTTATTCCGTCTTCATAATGACGGCAAAACAACTGCTAAAAGCAATATGATTTAAAACAACGGCCAAAAAATGCGCGAAAATTTTACCTTTCATAAAATACGTTTTAAATTAAATATCAACAAAAAAAAAGCGTATTATCGACATCCGTCGAAGAAATACAAAACTGCTTCGATGACTGGCAACTAGATCTAGAAATATTTTGAATGTTAATATATTTTTTAGGTTGTTTTTATTTTAAATTTACAAAAACCACATAAAATAGGATAAGCAACAACATTTTATGTGGCCTGGTTGGTTAGGTTAAAATGTTGCGGGTTCGATTTACAAAGGTTTTTTGATATTTCTTCTTCTATTGGTAAATTTTCTAGTTTTCTTACGTACATAGATGCAGGGAAGTTCCTAATCTAATGGCCGCAGTCACCATCTTATGATCTTTACACTCAACTTATTTTTTAATCTGTCGATAAAAGTGGGCTCGAGTACCGAGCCAGAGCGTTTTTAAGAAGTCTTTTTTTTGTCTGCTCTCTAAACTTCGCTGTATGAATAGTCCTTTTATTATAACTAATATTAAGTATCGCTACGAAATCAGTTTATTTTTTCCAATTCATTGACTTGTTAATTCTAAAAAGTCTGCAAGGAACCGAATACATACTGTAGAAATACGTGCACTGAGAAATATATAGGCTGACAATGTTTGACATAATGCAGATTGAAGTTATTAGGAATAAATGTGATCTTAAGGCTGATGTGTTGAGTAAAATGAAGAAGATCCCTGAGATAATTCGGGAATAAAGAACGAATTAAAATAAAAAAGATCAACAAAACAGATACAAAGTGTTAATGTGAGTGGAATGTGTGGTAGAGGAAATAAATAGTATTGTTGGATCAAGGGAATGATATTTTGAAAGAAGGAAATGTAAAAAGTCAAAGTCATCGAAGGAGTTGTATGAGGTGCTTGGATGTAAAAAAAGCGAGGAATGAGTGTCGATATATTAAATTCTTTGCCTTTCCCGAGAGGAAAATAGCGCGATGATATGTGTATATGTTTGTAAGTCCTAGGCACACGATATGAAATAGCACAGCAATTAAATGTATATTTAAATGCGCTTATTAATCACGAGTCCATCTAGGAAAGTGGATATACGAGTAGAAAAAGTCAATGCGAGAAATAAAAACATCTTTTTTCAAGTTGATAACTAAAGAACTTAATAAAAAAAATATAAGTCATAATAATTGTACAATTATGTCTTGATTTAAGGTTCACATAAGTCAGTTCAACCAACTGAAATGTTTTTTTTTAAAGAAACAATACAAACAAGCGGGAAAATGCATTGTAGATTAATATTCATGTAATCTGAAAGGGCGCAGATATTAAAGATGCCTGAAGTGATAAAAAGAATACCATTTTTTAAATGGGGGAGTATAGAAATATATTTAAATGGGGGAGTATAAAAATAGAAATCGAACCACAGCCTCCTGGTCAGAAGATAAGTGTCTTATCAACAGGGCTACGGAGCTCACTTGAACGATATATGTATATGACATGTTATTCAATTATAGTAATTTACTTAAAAGTTAAAATATGAATTCCATCTTCATCGGTTGTGGTGTGCGTGATTGATTTTACCACTTGAATGTAATGCGATAGAAGAATCCCAAGTGCATTCCGGTAAGTGAAATATTTAGAGGTAGGTAGACAAGGATGGAGGTAAAGGGGCTGAATTGTGACCACAATGAAGCGTGATTGACAGCCCGCCCTTGCGCCCAAGGGTCGCACTCGCCCATGTAGACTGAAATGTTCTTGAAATCCTACCTTTTAGTAAAATCAACGCATTCTAAAAAGATATGTATAAAGATTTTTTATGTGACCTGATGGAAAATACGCCTGTCTTGCAACCCGGGAATTGTGGGTTCGATTTCGAATTTCGTTGTTACCCTTACTTTTTTGGAATATTTTTTTAAAAAATGCCAGGCTGCGCTATATATAACAAAAATGCTTAAAAAAAATCAATGTACAAATTTTAAATTTATATATTATTTTTTGTCAAGTCGATTCAAAGGTTTTTAAATAAAATTTAAAATAAATATACACATTTGAATGAAGGAGTAAATATACTCTTACAATTTAAATGAATGATAATTTTTAAGCACCTACATAATAAGACATTTCTCATGTCCGAGAATGTGCTATTGATTAATTAATTATATAAATATATGTAAGCTTTTTTTAATTAAAACGAATTCAAGTATGTTATGTAAGTGTAAAATTTTAAACACAAAATTTCCTCTATCTATCTATCTATCTATCTATCTATCTATCTATCTTCTATATAAATAAAAATGTTCGTTAATTGAAGGCAGCTAATCTCCGGAAGTTCTCTACCGATTGCTTTGAAATTTTGAGTAAAGTTGATATTCGTCAACGGAAATGTTTTTTCATTTTTATTTATATATAAATATCAGTGTATATAATAAAATTTTTAAATCAAAAACAAATATCTATGCGAACCTGTCGGGGACAAGGACTAACTAGATTTGTGACACATGTCAAATTTCATTTTCGACGTTTCGGAGTTTATATCAAATATTTAATTTTTAGTCTATATAAATAAAATATTTAATAATTTAATGTTTAAAAATAAATAATAAATTTTATATATAATAAATGTTTTATTTTTGAGTCGAGACACGAACTGATAATAAATTTATTACAGAGGAAAAATAGGTTAGAATCCAAGATACGTCAAACTAACATTTGTGTTAATAAGGATAAGTTCCATTGTGTCATAGCAGCTTGAGAAAATCTTAATATGGCTGAATCAGGACTTTATAGCGCAAGCGCAGGAAATATATTTGACAGAACTAATACTAAATTTGTAAAAAATATCCAAGTAATATTTTATCTGTTTTCAAATATTTCGAGTATCGTTAAAATAAATATAATCGCTAAAACAAATATAGCTTATATTTATAAAATGATCTAAAATAAAGATATAACAATAACTTATATGTATAAAAAGATCGAGGATCGCTAAAATAAATATAACTTATATAGTATGTATAAAAAAAGAGATGCGTGATACTCTCACGTGGTAGAAGTGAAACTTCTTAGATCTTAGGAAAAGTTGATTTTATGCATTGCTTTTTTTCGATTTGTTAACGATTTTTTTAGGATTAGGAAATGGTTCTGTGGAATTTAATTCAAGAAAGTCTCTTTTAATTTAATAAAAAAAAATTTTTTTTATTTTTAATAATAAACAATAATAAATAATAATATAATACACTTAATAAAATGAAATTTAATATTAAATATATTAATATTTTTATATTTATATTAAATTTATTATTTTTAAATAATTATTTAATTATTTATAGCTTTACTATTTTAATTATATAAAATATTATTTTATTATATAATTTTTTTTGTATAGCGCCATCTGCGTTAATTTATCCGCCATTTTCATTTCGTAATGTGCGTTGTTGACATATCTACCTCTAAGAATATCTTTTTCACTTAGTATTTTTAACTTATTTTTTTATTTTTCTGTTCAATTAGCGGTAAAATTTAATTGTTTTGATTGATTTTCGTTTGAATTCAAATCATATCGTGAATTGATCTCTTGGAGTGACGCGATCATTTGCTTCACAGAGACAACGTGATGCTGGTATGTACATTTTTGACAAACGTCATATTTATTTTAAACGAAGTGACAAATTTTTGCTAATTTGTAAAAAGATGTATTAATGTGTCATTATTGTTTGGTTTTTGTAATGTATTTATCTAAATAACTTGCTATTTATTAGAATCGATATTTATTGTTCATTAATGACGCGATCAAACATGTCACATCCAAATTAAATTCGTGCGTAGTTTGCAATGTTTGCAATGTCTTTCCTTAACATTTAATTAATTCCAATAACCTCTCTCTTTGCTTAACATTTAATTCGTTCCAATTATCTCCGGATTTCATTAACAATACTCCTATTGGACAAATATTTGACAAATGCGTGTCCAGCTGCAAAACGATTGATCAGCTGAGATATTCTCACATCAATTGCTGGAAATTGGGAACGGAAATTTCATTGTCTCATAACTTAATGTTTCACTCATATTTTTAAAGGTTTACAATTTTATATGTTTTTGCTATAACTTTCTTTCTTCTTTTTCAGTGCAATCTATCTGCTTTAGTTCATCAAAATGTCGAGGAAGCAGCAGAACAACGTGTAGCCAGACTTGAGGATGCACGGTTGCGTGCACGGCGATCGCGTTCTGCAGTTTCAGAACTGGTTCGTTCTCAAGAGAATGTACGCGACAGGCTGATAGTGACTGAAATAGGTCATTAGGAATATCAAATGTATCTTTTTTTATATAGAGTTTAATTTTATCTCTATGTTTATATTTCAAAATATATCAAATCGTATGTAGAAATGTAGATTTTTTAAATTAGTTTGATATTCATCCGTTTTAATCAAACCAAGCTTCGCTCTGAAGAATACGTTCATTTGCGAGATGCAGTTGTAAATGACGGTAATACAACTAACGTTGGAAGACTAACGATTTGGCCATCTTCATATACAGGCAGTCTACGTCATATGCACGAGTACGCTCAATATGCAATTGCGTATGTTCATTACTACGGATGTCCAGACCTATTCACTACATTCACATGCAATCCAGCTTGGGACGATATACAACAGCTCATGGTAAAACATGAAGTGTTTGGGTCTGTGCGTTGCTGGATATACTCAGTGGAATGGCAAAAGAGAGGATGGCCTCATGCGAATATATAGTACTAATCTGGATCTATAACAAAATCACTTCAAACAAAATCGACAATGTAATGTGCGCTGAAATAACCGATGCCGACATCGATAAGGATTTGCATGAAGTTGTGACGAAAAATATGATACATGGACCTTGCGGTACACTGAATCCAAATTCACAATGCATGATAGACGGAAAATGATCTAAACGATATCCTCGAGCATTAGTATCCAACACAGTTACAGGAAACGATGGATATCCTTTATACAGAATAAGATCAACAGAAGATGGCGGGAAATTAGCAACCATACATATGTGAAACGGTGACATCGAAGTAGACAACCATTGGGTTGTTCCATATTCGCCTTTGCTATTCAAAAACATACAAAGCGCACATAAACGTGGAATACTGTAACCCCGTTGAATCGATCAAATACATTTGTAAGTACGTGAATAAAGGCAGCTACATGGCAGTTTTTGGCGTGCAACCAGAATGCGGGATGGGAATGCGGTTATACATATCGATGAAATCGCACAGTATCAGGCTGGAAGATACATAAGCAGCAATGAAGCTGTAAAGCGAATTCTTTCATTTCCCATACATGAACGCCAGCTGTTGTTCACTTAGCAGTAGATCTAGAAAATGGACAACGCGTTTATTTCACAGCTGCAAATGTGCAACAAATAGCCCTGAATCCACCAGCTACAACGTTAACTGCTTTCTTCACGTTATGTAAAAATGACGCGTTGGCGAAAAGACTACTGTATCACTGATTGTGACGTCAAAAGAAGAATTGGTGAAAAAGTATTTCCCTACATTTAAATCAATTATAAGAATCACGATTGGCATAGTGAACGAGCTATTGCTGCCGCCAAGAACAAAGACGTCTACGAACTTAATAATATTATTCAGTTCCTTTTTTAATGTTTCTCAATTTTATATTTTTTTGTTATAACTTTCTTTCTTCTTTTTCAGTGCAATCGATCTTTCATTTGAATTCAAATCATATCGTGAATTGACCTCTTGGAGGGATACGATCATTTGCGAGCACGGCGATAAACGCGACAAACTAAGAGTGGCTGAAAGACATCAAAAATATTGTATACCCACAAGCATTATGAAATTAAACATATTAAAAACGTATGCTTTTTCTTTTCTTTCTTTTCCATTTAACCGGACTGAGCCACAGCAACGCGTGGCCGGGTACAGCTAGTAATATATAAAATTGTTTTATATCAAGACACCATTTTAACAAACAGAAGATACCGCAAAAATGTGTTCCTGGAACACATCCTAAATAAAGAAAATAGCTAGGATGTAACATCCCAAGAAGTGGCATTATTATCAAAGGATAGACTCGTATTTAAGAAGAGAAAAATTCTTCATACATACGTACACATATACAATATAAATATACTTATAGTAGAACATAACTAACTATTCAAGAGTTTAAGGATGATAAACACGATCATTAAATCGAACATAATTTGCAAAATTTAAGTGAAACGTATTATTTTTTTGTGATTTACCACTTTAACGATTTGAATAGTGATTATTTATAAATTCTCGATTTATTCTAATCGTAAAAGGCAACTTAAACGAGAGATGTTTTTTTACTGTGTCATTCGATTCAAAGGAACAAACACATTTTTGTAAAGAAATTTGTTACATTGTATCTCTCGTCTTTTCTAGCATTCCATATCATTGCAAACGAATCATTATAAATTTGAAATATTAGGATGTATATAAGCGAAAAGATGTTTATTTAAAATATCATAAAAAGATTGAACGATTTAATAACGAACTAACGTCTCAAACGTGTGCGAGAGTGATTGACTCTTCATGTACAGTAGTATTTTCAACACGTGCGATGATGTATTGCGAGTTCCGGACCTGCTCCAGTGGTTCTAAACGCGAAGGCTCAATCGATCTACCTAAGAAATATATTGTCTCCCGGCTGTGCTTTTCAATACGTTTGAATCGTCAATTCTAATGTTAGGGGGCACGAATGAATGAAAAAAGATGCCAAAATTGTAAATATATTACATACATACGTTGGGGCAAACAGAGAAGACAGAGCGCCATACTTTCCCAACTCCATACATCCTTAGCCTCTTCCACATCCATACACCATCTCATATAGCCTTTACGATTTCTCTAACTTTCTAGTTTTCCTTCTTTAAAAATATCATTCACTTGATCCAATCATGCTTTCCTTGGTCTTCCTCTAATACGCCTTCCACTTACATCTGCACTTTGTATCTTTTGTGTTATTTTTTCTTCATTCATTCGTTCTACATGCCCATACCATCTTAATGTATTCTTATTCATCTTACTTAACACATCAGCCTTAAGTTCACATTCATCCCGTATCACTTCATTCCGTATTCTATCATACATTGTCCCTCCATGTATTCTTCTCAATGCACGTACCTCTACAGCATTTATTCTGCTCCTCTCAGTCTTTTTCCACGTCCACGTTTTTTTTTCTTATAAATGTATTAAGCTATTTAAATGTGTATTTCGTGGCTTACACCACCGTTAAATTAGTTTTCTTACAAAAGCCTAATATTAACATAATATTTCCTCAATTACCTAACGACAAGTAACATATAACGTAGATTGGATCCTTTTTGCATAAATCCGTCCATTTCATAATATCTAACAGGCTTCAGGGTAGAAGGGTTGGTAATGACAGGATTCAATCATTCAACGAGTGGGTGCGAACGATTTTAATCAATCAATATTTGTCTTCATATTTCAACTGAAGCCTTACGTGTTCTGTTATCTGTCAGTAGGATTCACATGATCAAATAACGTATTGTGTAGCTTTTCAATTTACTTCCACAATTACATACATATGTTTAATGTTTAACCTTACATGAATATCATATTTAGACTAATTTTATATTTAATTTGTCTCAATTTTATTATTCCATGAAGGTAAGATATTATGTTTCAGTTCTAAGTATTTTACTCAAGGGCCGAAGAGTTTTTTTGTTATTTTCTATGTGCTAAAAAATTTGATAATTAAATTTAGTATTTTTTCTTCATTTAGCAGAATAAAACAGCCGGTTTAATTCTAAGCAAAAAACTCCACCGATTCATTCTCATTGTTTCAATTGTGAAGAACAGCTGTGCAATCAGTGTGTTTTGCATTTTTACTAACTTTAACGGGTTACAAGGGTTAGCGAACCGACGCTGAATGTACCCACCGGTTCTTGAGAACCAAGTGAATCTCACCACTGTTTATGAATGTGATTTGTAAATTGAATATTTTTAAAACATAATTGATAGGACTCAACAAATACAAGCTGTCCCAAAAAAAAAATATTTTGAATGTTTGTAAATTCAGTATCAATTTATATCTAAATCAAAACTACAAATCAAAGAAGACTGACGTACATTTTATTGTACAAGCGCTCAAATTGATGACCGTTCTGGGCCATGCACTGTTAATGACATGGAATCGGTAACATTATATTTCAATAACTGCTCTCAATTAATCAACTGTTGCTGGTTTTATGTTATAAACTTTATCTTCGAAGAGTTTTCATTAAAACACTCATTAGCGTGAGGTCTGGGAATCGCGGGAGGTATTTAATGCTATATCTACGCCCAATCCATCTGTTTGGCATATTTTCATCAAGATATGCATCACCTCACAATAGTAGTGAGAATGTGCACTATCTGGCTGGAAATAAAAGTACTCGTCCTTAAACTCCTAAGGAATGCGTGGTGTAACAAATTCAGTTCAAGTAAACGGAACGGTATAAAAATGTCTATACATATATGTTTTTGGGACACCCTATATATTAAAGTTTTCGTTACTCTATTTCAGTTATTTCAAAACTGAAAAATATACGCGTTCAAAATAAGGGATCGAATAAACTCATAAATTGAATTGATATTGGTGACTAAATCACAACAAACACTGGCTGGAGGGAAGATGAATATGACATTAATGTATATGCATAATAAAATGTATTCAAGTTACCATTGTATCACAATTAAGTTAATTTAACTGCCGTTTTTATGTGGTTGTCATGAACTCAGATAAAAAAGTAAATTTTGTGTGACGCTTACTTACAAAACCGACGATTATTTCCAGTAACCAAATTTCACAATTTTTATGCCAACTTAAACATTTTATTCCAGTTTAACACAAATAACTGTAAACCTATCACAGAAAATACATTTTCTAGTTCACGTTCATCCCAAGGCCCAAGGGTTTGTATCTTCTTAGATAGAAAGTCACTCCCTTTCCCTCTGCTCGAGAGGGTATTGGATGATCCTTAGGGATGGATAATACAGGAAAAGGACAACTTATGTGATTGGGAATACTTTGTCGTGGGATTTTGTTCATTTCTTCAATGAAGTTTTGTTTTTTTTTTCATCCAACCGATTTTAGTCGTTTATAATTTTTCTTTTATGAAACCTTCATTCTTTATAACGTATTATTATATTACACTGTAATTTACAGTACAACCTGGTGGGCTTATTACCTTGTGATAATTTGCAGCAATATATTAAAAAGGGCATAAGGGAGAATCAGAAAGGAATCATTTTTTTAAATCGGGGTTCCAATTGGAATCGAAACCGAATAACCCTCGGGTAGAAAACAAGCACCTAACCAAGAAGGCTACGGAGGTCATCCAATTTATTATGAAACTTTGACTAAACTCTAAATTGTGAACACGTGTTTTTTTAATCTTGTAATGCATACTTAGTTTTGAAACATTTAAATTTCGTGGAAGTAATATATTTTCAGTTTTCATATAATATATTTTTTTAAGATATTCAAAAGTTAAAGAAATTTATTGTTTTGAACATCAAATCTAACAACTCAAACAACTCAAGAATATTAAATCTAAAATGTTATTGTCCCCTTGTGGACCTTTAAATAAACAGTTTAACCAATAATGTCGGGACACATTTGTCATAATAAACACACCAACCGTTATTTATTTGGGAAACATAATTCCGATTTTCTTCTCTTTAATGTACCTAGGCAACGTATCTTGTTAATATTGGAAATCCCAGGGTAGAGAGCGAGTGAAAGTAAACAAGTTATTTTTACGCCCAACGTTGTTCTATCCGCAATTTCACGGTTGAATCATCCCGATGCCATGAGGTAAAGCTTCGGTATACCTCCTCACCGCACGTGTTTTCCCGATAGCAGCCCGTGTCAATCAAACTGTATCAGGAGAGAAGGTTCGACATTGAATTTCTCTGGGAACAAAGAGGGGTAGTCAATGTGGTGACTTGAAAAATCTGAAGGCTTTGTAAATTTAGTTTTTCCTTATCATTTTGCTACGATTGATATATAATACATGGAAAATGTTTCATAAAATACGACTTTAAAAAGCTACTAGGATGATTGATATAAAAGTGTTAAATGTTAAATTTAAATCGCAAAATAATCATTTGAGCTGAAGTATTTATTTAAAGTACTTCAAATAAAAAAAGTTGGGTCTACAATTTTAAAAAATCGACCTTTTATTAGAAGGATGTATGTGAGGATAACGTATAAAAAAGCTTATTTTCAGGATATCTGGATGATTTTGTAGGGATGTTTCATATAGTTTACGTTTACCTCACACTTTAAAAGGGGTTATGCTAATTTTTTCAAGACACAGTGAGGTTAGTCACGTAAACAATCTAAAAAAATAATGGTTAAAAAAATACATTTAATTTTGTCAGAACATTTAACAAACTGCACAGCCGTTTAAACAGTTTGTTGGTTACATAAGTCAAAAGTTTCCAAAAAATTTCGATTGTTGATACCTTAAAAATAAAATATTCAACACTTTTTAAAAAAATGTAACTTTTAGAGCTTTTTTCACTTTAGGGCTTCAGTTGTCGATTTCAGAAAGTAACCAAAAAAGGGTCTGAATCTGGTTTTACACATACAAACCTTTTTATGTCTCTTGGGTTGGTAAAAATAAATCTAAATAACCCTGTCCAGTTGTAACATTATGTTGACCAATCGAAAACCTTTTATTTTTTTAATTTATCGTGTATTTTGTGGCCTAATAGATGTGATCATCTAATCCAAGAATTCCAGTTTCGATCCTGTAGGGACCCAGATTTCAAAAAATGCCAGACAAGTTTTAAATTTGGATTGTTTAACACTGATCTGGTTGGTGAGAAGAGATTGGCACATGGTAATAAATACTTCAGGTTTTGCTACATACAACGAAAGACGAAAGTGTGATACAGTATAATTTTTGAAAGAGTATTTTGCAGCGCCGCCGTGCTATAAATCTAGCAACTAGTTTGGATTAATCAAACTGAGGATTTTAATCACAAGAATATATTTTCACATTTTATTTGAGACGCTTAATACTTACGTTAGCATGATATACTATCGGATTGAAAAATAAACGATTTCTCTTGATAGTTTTTACGAGCTTTAACATTTAACATAAAATAAAATATGTTGTTTATAGTGAAGGCATTAACGTTGTGGAGGTTTAAAGAAAAATAAATTTCAAAAAATAAAACATTAAGGATGTTTAAATGTTTATTATATGGAATTATGGTATATCTCCTCATCTCACCATATGACAGATAACATTGTTCAGAGATGAAGGTGAACTTAAGTCTGAAGTGTTAAGTAAGATGAAGTAGAACATTCTGAAATGGTTTGGATATGTGGAAAGAATGAATGAAGAAAGACTAACAAAACAAATACACAATGTCAAAGTGAATGGAAGGCGTGATGCAGAAAGACTAAGGAAATTATGGTTGGATCAAGTGAATGATGTTTTGAAACAAGGTATTGTAAAAAGTCAGATAAATCATAGGTGCTGTATGGTTAGATATATGGATGTAGAAAAGGCAAAATGTGTGTGTTACGATAGAAAATCTGACGTACTTTCCTTTCTGCCGACCCCGATAAGGAGATGACGAGACGGTATGTACTCGTATGATCCTATATAACATATTTTCCTGATAACATCGATTACGTATAAATTAACCATTATATACATTTATTACAACACTGTTTTTTTTATCACGACACTGTTAGTTAAATTAAACAGAATATATAAAATGACACTAAGGGTTATCGTACCATTTGAACAATTTGAACTTAATAAATCCTTAACATTTTAGTGATGTGAGTCAAACCCACGTTTAATCTTCTCGCCGCCCGCAGTCTCCTGATAGTAAGTAGCCTATACCAATCAAACTCCATTAGGAGAGAGAGATTCCACATAGAATTTTTCTCGAAATTGTTCGCTGAGCAATGGTATGGTGGGCAGTGTGGTGAGTCAAATGCGCTTTAAATAATTTATCGGTTTTTAATCTCATATGTATTTTGGTCAACTCACAACCTGAATTTAAAAACCTAAATCTTCATACGATACGCAGAAACGGGTGGTACTTAACACATAATAACATATTGAAAGAGTAAATATAAGGGACCAGTAAAAGCAAAAAGTTTATATTATTGTCTAAGAAAAGTATCATTAAAATCAGTTTTTAATGAGTGAAAACTGTTTGATTACAAAATTGATAAACCTCATGGAAGGCTGGAACTTGAGTTCCTAGTGGTTTTGAATTCATCCTCTGCTACTTTTTTGCTTTTAATTGCAATAGAATTAATTATTATTGCTTACTAAGCCATCACTAGCCAATAGGCGGGATAGAAGAAACTGTTCAGTATTTTCAGTTTTATTAACTCCATTGTAGTTGGTAATGGATGTTATGATCATGTTAACTTTTTTGTTGAAATATTCAATACCTACTTGGATATTTTGAATCAACAAACGCACACCCAATACATGCATATACTTCCATTGTATACTATTAGAAAGATATTGAAAAGCCTTATTTAAAAAAACGCGATCTTTTATATTTAAGGGAAATACTACCTTTAAAATTAATATTGAATATGCACGTCTAAATAATCATTTCAGAACAAATATTATAGTTCATAACGTATTTTTTGTAAACATTTTTGAGTATATATAGCTAACATGTAGCTAAACTCTATCCGTAGTTTGACAAAGTCTTTGTATGACGGAACAGCTGTCTCTGAGTAAATAAATAAAATATATTGAACTATAAAAGCGTTTAATTTTGATTTTCCTGATTAAGAACAAAATGGTTTTCAATTTCTCGATCAATTATTTTACGTTTAATTAATGTTTATTATTTAATTATCAAAATAATTTTATATTCATAATATAAAAGTAGGTTGATTTTAATTTTGTCTAATACTTGTGTTAGAAATATTCAATATCGTTTTTTTTTATTATGAAGGTTTTAAAATTTGAATTGTGCAAAATTTTGAACGCATTCACCCCGAATTTTACAAAAATTTACTCTGAAACGGGGGAAAAATATTTCACGCGTTTCCGAATATGTTTATTTTATTTTTTTGCGCCTTTGTGGGAGCGCTGAATATTTCTCGTTATGTATATTTCAGGTTCCACTATTCTCCAACACATTCTATCCCGAGGCCATGGTTGTTAAATGAACTAAAAATTCCTGTGAGATATCAAGGCATTTTCTAGCGCAAATACCTTACACGGCCATAAAATTCGTAATTCATAGGGCGTTTTTCTAGTTTTTTTTTCATAAAATTCGTAATTCATAGGGCGTTTTTCTAGCAAGTAGTTCTGAATTATTTTCCAAGATTTGTCATTAATTTTACCATGGTGTTATATATTTTTCTGTATTGTCTAAAACATAAAAAAAAGATATTGAATTTGAAATTTACAAGAATATAATAAAAAAAATAATATAGATTTATAGTATTCATATTGACGATAGTGAAAGCCTCAATTTAAATTGATCACATAACATGAGGCTCATACAGCGTTTGGAACTTAAAAATTGAACGTGCAAAAAAAATCTCCTCTTGTTCTCCGCCGTATTGCTCGTAGTCGAGTGTCGTGATTTCCTGATGGCCAGGAACTGACTAAATACCTCAATTTGCCTCTACTCTTCTCGCTACTTAGCCATGTTGAGTGCAGCGCTAAATGAGGAGTTATATACAATAGCTTATCTACATAGGTCTATCCACCTGGCTTAAGACCTTATACTTGCTCGCCGCCCCTTAACACGTTCACCACCAGCTTCTCATGACTCTCTTCGTCTCTTCTAGTGACACGTATGACAACACTCTTTTTCTGAATATCATTAAAAGTCTTTCTATATGACCTTCAGGTTTCAAAAGATAAACACGATGATGCGTCTTGTAGTTGAAGCATTCGGCGCCAAGACAACTTATCGAAAACGTACTACATATATCTTTATTTTCCTTTAACGTACTCGTACATGTTTGGACTCCACAATGCTGTGAGAAAACTAAAGTACTCATCAGACAAAGTTTGGTGTTCAAGATTAAAATCTGATTTTCATCGCCGATTTTTACTCATTCATCTCTGAGCTTGTACTTCACAACCTCTTATTTCGAGACAGAAAAGATAAACTCGTTAACCTCTTTATACCATCTTATTCGAGACTTATTAATTGAATTAAATAAATATCTCAACTGTCGTAAATAACAGAGAAGGTACTCACTTTACTTCACCTTTAGATACTCATAAATATTAAATGCCGGTAACAGATCATACGATGTTAAGTACAAATTAGGATAAAATAACTTTTAGAATATTTGGGTTATTCACTTAATAAGTTATCGTATTTTATATACTTCTAATCCCATGAATTTACAAGCCTTTTTTAATTAATATAAAATGCTCAATTTATCAAACAGAAATCGTTTTGCTTTGTATATGCGAATGACATTAAATATGTAAGATGGAGTGTCCGGTGCATAGAGCGAATAAATCTCTCAATGGCGGAAACTCCGATATTTGGCGGCAAATTCCACGTCCGCTCCGGAAACGGTGGCCATTTCCCTCACAATCGAATCCGAAATGGTGTCGCCGAACATATAGCCCACATTTAAATGCAAACGGCCCTTATTCAAACCGCGAGCTCGGCCGACTTAAAATATTTCCCGAATTTATCACAGACAGCTCCGTTCGATACCAAACACCCTTTTCTTTAAATCTTATCCATTTCCTACAGATTTTATAAAAAAAAATAATTTAATATTAAAAAAATAAACATTGTTGTCATTGAATTTACTTCCAGCTATTTAAGAATTATTTCAAAATGGTTAGTATAAAAATTCCTTCAACAGAAAGGGTGTTTGTTCTCTCTGCAAAAGCAATGTAATTGTCGCTATGTTAAGGATATTAATTTAACGATATTTATTTATTTAACACTTTTATTGCAAATACAATCTGGCGGGCTTATTGCCAGGCGGCAATCTCTTCCAACCAACCAGACAAAAGTAAATGAAGCAAGTTACGTGGTCGCATAAATCATTCAAATGACTATCCATCCCCACGAAATCCACAAACATATACGTGAGCACATGCCCACGAACTCCACAAAGACGGACAATCACCCGAACATTATTTTTCATATAAAGTGAGATATCATCAATCAAAAGGAAAGGAAGGGATGGTGGAGAGGAAAGGAAAAGAAAAATCAGGAATGAAACACGTTATTTTACTGACTAGACATTAAGAGGTTTTTCAGTCGCTTCTTAAAGCAAACCAAGGACGGAGCGAGTCTTATATTGGTTTGTAACTGATTCCAGAGCCTCGATACGATAGTACTTGAAGTACGTAACATCATGTATTAAAGCCATACAATACAATTATTTTTACGTAATTTTGAATACAAAGCGTTTTACATTAAGCTTAATTTTCTGTACATACTATTATTCAATACCAACAGAATTTTTAAAATAAAAGTCTGCGGTTTTTTTAAATAAAAAATATGGTTCTGGTGTTATTTGGACGTCAAATTCCGTGATATATTTTGAATTTGTTTTGAATACATATTTCAGATATCATCCACATCACCATTCCATGTCGCTATTGGGATAGACAGAGAGAACATGTCTCCATTTCATCATATCCTGGCATATATCCTTCACATCGACCTCGTCATGCATACTATTATAAAAGCTGTTCACTACTCACTATTTCAGGATATAAATAATTAGGTCGTGTTACGTGTTAATAAATTTTCCCAAATTTCTTATACCTTCTTTACGACTTGTATAGATTATTTCTGTAATCATTCAGCACTTTTACGTGGCCGAACTATCTCAACCAAACCTCGCTTACTAAAAAAAACGATCTCATTTTTTTGTCTTAAGCACTGCATCTTCTTTCGAACCACATTCTTACGTAATGTCTTTATTCTGTCATACACAGTTTTTCCATACATTTTACATAACACTTTCATTTCCATCGGAGTTATCTTACTATCATCCCTTTTTTGCCATGTCCAACTTTCATTTGAATATCCTTAGTTTGGACCAGTTTCTATTAAAATGCTCTGACTGCTAATATATATCTGACCACTTACTCTTGGTAGAAAATTTTAAATATATATATGTTATATGATCAGTAAATGAATGTATAAGACATGTGACAAATGGACGATTATTGTTAAATGTAGGCAACATGATTCCCTATCATAAATAGTAAAAAAAAATGCAAAGGTAAAAACTAACGAAAAAAGGAATAATAGGGCATCAACTATATCTTTATAGTTCTATAAGTGTTTTGTAGGAGTATAAGTATCGTATTATGTTTCATACGAACATTTTTATATCGTAACGTGAAACTAACAAAAACATATACGAGTACCATATACTCGTATCTTCTAGCATTATTATAGCTTGGGTTAAGGCAAATAGACAAATATTTTTCGTTATAACTCTTTAATATCGAATCAGGATATCACAAGGGAATAGAATCCAATAAATATCCTTATCGATATCCACATATCATATATTCTTTCATTACTTTTTTCTGCGGAGTTACGAGTACATGGAAACCGGGATTTTGTTACAGAAAATAAAAACGAGATAGTATTTTCGGGTTAATATTTAATGGATACAATTTTATTGAAATGAGTTGTCCATTAAGTCTCATTTGGGATTTTAGTACTCATTATTTTTCATCTTATCTTATTTATGTTTCAAGATACGAGGACATAAATATTCTTAACGAATTCCATATAAATTATTATTAATTTTCTTTATGTTCACAGTTACACTAAGCATATTTTAGTACAAACTTTGTTGTATATGGGAATGAAACGTAGACGTAGAAAAATACTAATATAATGAAACATGTGGTGACAATGTATGACATATTTTAAAAGAGAATGAAGTAATTAAGGATGAATATAAATTTAAGGCTGATGTATAAGACTAGATTAGGAAGAACACTGTGAGATAGCTTGAATATGTAGAATAAATACATGAAGAGAGACTGATAAAATAATTGCTGTGTTAATGTAAGTTGAAGAGAAAGACCAAGGATAAACGGTTGAATCAAGTGAACAATATTTTGGAAGAAGGAAACGTAAAAAATCAGAGAAATTGTAGGAGTTGTACAAAAAGGTGTATGTTTGTAGAATAAGTGAAGGATGTGTGTTTCCTATAGGAACATCTGGCGCTCTGTTCTCAATGCCTACACATATATGGAAACGGCGTGATAGTATGTATGTCTATATGCAATTAGCATATTTTTTATCATAATCTTTTCATCAGGAAATATCACATATTTTTTAAATAATACAGATTCCATTTACTTCTTCCATTACTTACTCTTGTTTTTTTGTTGTAGTATATTATAAAAATATACATAAAAAACGTATAAAACTTTAATTGGCAATCTCTTCCAGCCAACCGGAAAGATGAAAGATGTCGGTGCAGTCTTAAGGGAAAACCAGACTGGAACCTTTTTAAAAAACCTAATTTGCAACGGGAATCGAGCCCACGATCCTTGGGTTGAAAGACACATATCTTACCAACTAGGCTGTAGAGGTCACCTTTTTTATATTAATATATTCTTCTTATTTTTGTGTTTTAATAGTCCTCACTTGACTTATGGTATTTTTGTTTTTCAATGGCCCTCACTTGTGACTTATGGTATTTTTAATCGTTCTTTAATTTCTATGTTGAAATGCAACATAGAAATAAAATAGCGATTTTATTCAAAATTTAAATAATATGGATCATAAACAAACTTATGAGAATATGCAATAACTACACAAATACTTCCTTAAAATATATACACGTAAACATCCTACACACATACAGATTACACAACTGTTAAAAAGGTAATCACTGACGTAATAGACAAAAAAATCTATTTAATATAAATAAAAGAACTCGTTTATCTCTCTCCCTCTAACTCTTGTTATTTCGCTTACTACACTTCGTCACTACAACGCGTTTTTCAACCTCCCATCCCAAGGCTGACAAATCTCGATTTGTTACGACAGCAATGTTTAGGCCTAAATGATCTCATATTTCATCAGAAGTTTGTTTGATCTAACGATAAAAGGAAACCATTTGATATGGGGTGATGTTTTTGCATTTTCTACGTCACGAAACAATTTTGTAAATCAATCTTATTTTTAGAAACAAATCATGATTTCGTTGTTTCGATTCATAGAAAGAAAACAGAAAAGTTAAGTGATACTTTTTCATTTGGATCTAAAATGATATGAAGCAAAGAATTATACATTTTTAGATATACATTCAGTCAATGATAAAAATAAAAAATAAAGGATGCAAAAAAAAGTTACTTTTCAAAAAAAATATTATTTTGCATCAATAAATCACAAACATTTTTTACAAAACATGACATTAGAAAGATCTAAACATTGCTTTCGTATTAAACTGAGATCAATCTACCTGAAAAAAGTTGCCGGATAGAGTAGTGGGGGTTTAGTGGTTTTTAGAGGAATACATTGATTTTTATTTAAGTATAATACACAACTTCCGTGGCCTAGCTGAAGAGACACCTGTCTCCCAGCTCGGAGTTTGCGGAATTGAATTCCTTTTTTTTTTTAAAGGATTCTGTCAATTTTTAGTTAGGCCTCGTTCACATCGTTTTATTCGGTTAGGAGAGTACTCCAATAGACAAAATTTTATTCCAGAATTATATTTATTGACATATAGCAACGTGTTAAGAAATTTGTTTTTTTTGTTTGTTATTTACAGTTAAAGCACATATAATTTTAAAAAAATGTTTTTAACCCTTTTTGTCGAAACATCTATTTAAACGAACTGGAAAACTCGACAAAGAATATCAAATAAAAATATTTATATTTTATAATGGTGTATTCAAAAAAGTCTTTTACATCGCGTCAACAGGAAGCAAGCACAAAAGACTCAAATAAGTTAAAAGTGTTTGAATAGGGATTTTTACGACTGCAAAACGTATTATCCAACTCAATCCAATACATTCCCAGCGGGGTGGGGTGGGGTGGCAGTTCTTACGAATTCCGATCTCGGCAAGGAAGCCAATATCCTGCACCGAAGTTTGCCAACTGCCCGTATTTTCACTGAGGGCTGGCTAACTTGTAAATTTCGGTCTAGTATTGTCAGTGTAAACTAGGTACATGCGAGTTAGAGGAAGTTGCCAACTAAATGTTACAAAGTTCTATGAGGGATGTTACCAGTGATTTGTTTCGAGCCCACACGAACAAATTAAATATTTTTCATTTTATTTGGATCGTTTTTAAGGCTCTTCAAGCAATATCAAAATCAGCTTAACAATAGCGTATCTTACCAACTAGGCTATAGAGGTCACCTTAATTCGTCTTCAATATTGATGTATGGAAGTGAAACATGAACTTTGAAAATGAATGAAAGGAGTAGAGTAAACAGAGTAGGTTTTTAAAAACCGGTTTTTCGGATAAATTTATAGAATTTTAAACCGGTTGAAATACTAAAATATATAAATAATAATCCATTAATTATTACAAAAGGCTGGGTTTATTAGACACTGAAAGCTGTTTTTTTAAGTATTTGAGACAACGAATAAAAACACTAAAAATTGATATTCATTATTTGATTCCCTAAAATATTTTTGTTTTGTAGTTTTATAACTATCTAACTAGAGAAAAAAAAGGCTTAAATATATTGGGTGTTATTATAAATTGTGTCCGTTTTTTTCCAAATGAAGAGAACAAGAGGACATGACAAAAAAATATTACAACAAATTATTCAATAATTTATTCTCCTTCATTATTTATACTTTTTTGCCAACGTTCTACAAGTTTTTCAATGCCTGTGCGATAAAAACCACCCGGTCTTGACTCGAGGAATTCGTCCAACCATGTCCGCAATTCGGCGTCATTATTGAAGGAAACGCCGCGCAAATTAGTCGAAAGCGACCGGAAAAGGTGGAAAGCCGACGTCGTGAGGTCTGGAGAGTATGAAAGGTGCGGCAAGACTTCCCAACCAAGCGTTTGAATGGCATTTTTCGTAATGTTGGCAATATGAGGGCGGGCGTTATCGTGTAGCAGAATAATGCCATATTGCCGATCCGACCTTTTTTGTTGAATTGCAGTGTTGAGCCGCTGCATTTGCAGAATGTATAGCTCCGCGTTGACTATCTGATTGCGTTCAAATATCTTGTAGTGGATGACGCCTTACCAATCCCACAAATCATGGTCTTGCGGGGATGCAAACCTTGTTTCGCTCTGGGCGTCGCTTGTTGACCATAACTCACCCATTCTTTCCGTTTCTTCATATTCACATAAAGGCACCATTTTTCATCACCAGTTATGATGCGGTAAAGGAACCTTTGCTTGTGGTCATGCGCAGCTCGATGACGCGCGAGCAAACCAGCAGAAATGGTAGAACGTTGATTTTTGTTGTTTTCACTCAAAAGATGTGGAACTCAAGCGCCGAACTTCTGGACTTTTCCCATTGATTTAAAAGAGCGATATACAGTCATGTGACTACAATTCATCTGTTCAGCCAATTCTACGATGGTTTGAAGGGGATCTTCATGATTAATATGGTGTAAGCGGTCCTCATCGAAGTCCACTGGTCGTCCGGAACACTCCATGTATTTCAGGTCGAAATTACCGTCTTTGAAACGCCAAAACCATTGACGAGCTGTCTTTTCATTCATAGCATCTTCACCGTACACTTCGCAAATATCGCGAGCAGCTTTATTCCCTCGATTGAACGCGAACAGAAGGATGTGTCGAAAATGCTCACTTTCGTCTACTTGACATTCCATTTTGAAGGCTTGTAATCAAATAAAGTAATATACGAGTATGTAACGTAAAAGCAAACACAGTATCTTGTAGAGCAGAAAATTTTCTTTCGAATAACCTTTACCATTTTGTTTTTCTTTTGGTTCTCATTTTTAAATTTAGAAAAAAACGGACAGAACTTATGGTAACACCTAATACTTTTATTCGTTTTTTTTCATGAGAATTTAAGAACGGTTTGAACCGATTTTTGCGAAAACTATTATACTAGTTAAACTATTATTATAGTAGTTTTTACAATGTCGGTAAACTTTCAAACCCTAGAGCCGAGTAAATAAAGTAGAATTGCGTGCACTGATAAGAATATATGTATAGTGTGTCGATGTATGAGATTATAAGAAATTTAATTATTAAGGATGAATGAGCTAACGGTTTATGTGTTAAGTTAGTGGGATAAGAGCACGTTAAGGTTGTTTAAACATGTTGAATAGATGGGTAATGAAAGACTGAGTAAACAAATTTACAGTGCAAGCATAAGTAGGAATGATGGAAGAAGGCGAATTAGGAAATATAGTTGGATCAAATATAAATACTTATTTATTTTTAATTTATTAGAAATTGTCCGACACATGTTAGAATTTTTTTCAAAGAAACTATTGACAAATATTCATAGTATCCAAATTTTAAATTTTAGTATGCGCGAATGGGGCATCAGCGAGAAATTATATATTTTTTGAATGCTTACTAAATGATGCCTAACCGACCTCTTATGAAAATCCACTTTTTACAAATAATCCTGAGCTATCTACAGTTGATTACGCAAATTAACTGCATACAATCATACACTATCAAAATACATACACTATCAGTATACATTCATACAATATCAGAATACATTATAAAAATAACTTAATAAGAGGTTTTATTAACTATTTACGTTTAAAATTTTATTGAATGTTTGAAATTTTGGTTTCATAGTTAATTTGTTACAATAAAAGTAATTATTTGCTAGTTATTGTTTGACAAATTCATCACATCAATAACTTTTATTTGAAATTTCACTTTACTAGTATGTTGGTTATATGAATATTTTTATTGGATTTATTTCACTGATGAGTTAAATTGATCATTTATATTTGAATTTCATTACACATTTAATAATATTAGTAATTGTTCTTAGCACATCTTCTCCAAGGATCAAAATACCATGCAATCGTCTAGACGTGAGACATAAAATTGGTCGATCCATCATACTTAAAAAGAATCCTTAAATAAATAAAATTATATCAGTATAATGGAAGCAAATTTTGAAATATTTTACAAATATCAGATTCAATAGCAAATATACTTTTATATCGGATAAAAAGTAATTTTTTGTCTCCCATCAAAAATAATTATTATATTCTGACTTCTGTTCAGATTTCAACATTTAATGTCGATGTAAATTAGTGAAAGACCCCTTGTGGATCGTTAAATTTAATAAGAACTCTCGTGATACGACCTCACAGCACTCGTTTCGCCTGTAATTAAACTTTCAATTAGCAATAATGAGTTTCAATGGCGATCATTATATTGCGACGGTCCAAAAATATCTAAATTTATTTTTCTTTTTATTAAATATTAGGTTTAGATGATGTCTATAATTTGATTTATGAAATCAGTAATCCCTCTTATTTGCGATAAATTATTTCCGAGATCGCCAGTGGATGCCTGAAACCGCAGATAGTACCGAACCTTTTATATCTATTTTTTTATTTATATCATACATGACAAGAAATTTTATAAATAAGTAATTTACGAAAAAAAAAACAACAGGTAATTTAAAGTGAACACACCATTTATATGGATCTAGGTTTGTTGCCTTTCATTTGTTGTGTCCCCAGTAAACTGGGCTTTTGCCTGTATCCTTCTTAAGGAGAAGATTTTAGATGAAAAAATAAGTATTTTTCGGATTGTTGATTAAATAATACCAGGTTGCAAACTCTCGTCAACTAGATAATCAGTAAAACTTAATTACATATTTGTATTACGCGAGTCAAGTCTCGCATTCTTCATCACTCCAGACAGATCAAAAGTTCATCCCACAATGTTCCGCACATAATCACTAAAAACACATCATATTCAAGAATTCACACAAACTTTTGCTACAAGTTATATAGATACATTGTATTGTATTAAATATTGACCACCTTATCTAACCTATTAGAAAGATATTACAGAAGCCGTGAGTGAAACCCATACTGCAATCATTTAAAAAATCCTGTTTCTGTGGCTTAAAGCAGTGTTCCCCAACAGGTGGTCCGCGGCCCAGTGCCGGGCCGCGGAGACTTTCCGCCGGGCCGCAAACAGTATGTCAAATTTCAAGAAATTCGCCATGAAAAAATATTAAATATAGGATTTTTTCTCTTGCACGTTGACTTGTATTTTTAGTAATTGTTAAATAAATATAATTGGTATGATAATGCGACACGATGGTCGCTGGTTTTCTCAGAATGGACAGTCATAAATCTTCTCAGATACACTTAGGGAGAACGGAAATATTGGCTCTTGGATAGTGAACTCGGATGCAAAACCCTACCTTAATATATTTCCAAGAATTTCATAATATATAATTGTTTTCATTTTGGAATGGACCGGTGAGAGTAAAAGTACATACAAGTAAAATAATGTCAGAGACAGCACTGCAGCCAAGAATATCCAATATATTAGCAAAGATGCAACAGCAGGTATCGCATTAGTTTGTTGAAAAAACCTCATTGTTTTTGTTAAATTTTAATTGTATCAGACAATGTTACAATTAAAATTGTAACTGTTATATGTATATTTGTTAATTATATTGTAGTTACATACAAGCATGTCCATCTGTCACAATATAAGATTAAAAAAATATTAAATAAAAAACCATTTTTATTTCAGTATTAGTGGTCCGCGAAAAAATGTTCATTTTTTTACCGGTCCACAGGTCTAAAAAGGTTGGGGAACACTGGCTTAAAGGAAAGACAGATTTCTAACTTTACAGGTGACGGAAGTCATCACAGAGATATACTATGTTTTTTCCTATACCTAAGATAAAGTATAATTTATAAACTAGACGCAGTAAAAAATTAACAACAATTACTAATAATAAATTTATTGAACAATTATAACAATATACTGTTATAAAGTTATTTGTATGTGGTTTCCCTCTCTCTCTCTCTCAAAATATCTTATTGTATTGTTTTCGTCCTTCTTCTTGTGATAGATTAAGTAATTTGAATGATTTAGGTAGGTACTCGAACATATTATGGCGTAGCGTTAAGCTACTACTGACCTGGTGATACATTGTAATTTTACATGTAATATTATCGAACCGCGGTGAACAGCGGGTAACTGAAACGGCGGAAAGCGACAAGACGGAAAGTAAAACTGCGGATAAGGTGTAACTTCTGTTTTTCGTTTGATAAAATGTAATATAATCAAATATTTATTTTCTCCCCTGATCATATGCCATATGTATTTTAGAAATTGCATATTATACCGATAGTGTTCTTGAATTTTAAAACTTTGTAAGGAAATAAAAGAAATATAAGTATCCTTTAAGTCGTAAAACTATTTATAATTTATTTAATAAGATCTACGCACAAGTACGATTCATGAAATATTTTATTATTTTTATCAAAAAAGTTTGTACCGTATTTTAATTCCAGTCAATGGATTTAAAAGGTAGGCTCTTAGGAATAAGAAATAGTGCTTTATTTTTCCACACAAATCATTTTGAAATACCTCAAGTTATTCGTACTTTTTAACATCTCCTCTTCCCGAAAAAATAATGGAAAACTTTCGCTTTAAGCTTTACCTCCAAGCTTCAATATCTCCCACACAGAACGCCCATTTCGTTTAAAATTTAAAAAGTTATAACTTTTATTCCAAAGCGGATTTCTCATACGAAATTTCGAGAGAAAAGTATCTCGAAGAACGGTTTCGCAAAACTCTTTTCCTGTAATAAGTTTTGCAAGTAATCACCCCCAGGCACACCGTCTCATGCTATCCTCCCATCTCCTCCGAACTTATCATAAATACAGACATATTCCATCCCATACATTAAGTTTGTTTTCCTTACCCTGCAAAAATTCAAATTTCAATATATTGTGTACGTGGCTTTAAAGCAAGCATGAGCAACAATATTACGGTTTAGATTATTTGCATACGTGTTATAAGAAGATAAAACGGAGTCATATTAATCTTTTAGGTCCAATGTCAAAACAGCTTTTATATTTATTATGGAATCTCACCCTCTTAAACAATCGATTATATCTATTATATAAAAGTTGTAGCAAATTACTTTTAAATGAAATAATTTATGACACTTAACTATCCCTTACATATCACAGTAACATTTATAAAATAAAAGATAAAATATCAACATCTTCCTCAAAAATAAGAACAAACATTTTGCTAACCAAGTGTTGAAATCTAGGAACAAACAGTTCTCCTTGTATATTGTAGTGAGTGCTGTGACATTGAACTAGTTTTTAAACCGCCTGAAAGAGTTCTTAGAGACTAACCTATAAGTGCTGTTTAATTCCTGTGTTTATTTTTATTTCATTTGATTTTTCTTTATGAACATTTTACAGTTATACTTTATATATATCAAGCTGTAATAGTTGAAAGTGTTATACTTGCAGTTATACTTCTTACAAACAACATTCATACTGCCTGTCTTCAATGATGAATATAATGAAATTGATTTAAAAAACAACATTATTTAGAATACATATATCTTTTAAAACATGATACATGAAAATATCAATGTACAGCACAACAACGAGCAAGTAAAAAAAATAAAAATAATCAGCTATACAAGATTTGTAGAGGAAAAAACAATATGTCTCCAAATATAGTATAACAATAGTATTACATTATAGGAGTAACTATATTATACGAATAATTTGCTTAAAGAGTCAGCGTACATTACTTTTCTGTGAAGGATTGAATATATTCCTTCTCAGGAGAATGCATTTTACAGAATATTCTACCATAGTTCTTATGTAAAAAAAATATTTGTAAACCCCGAATAAGTATGTTAAAATGCAAAACAGAACATTAAAATGCTATTTTATGTTACAGAAAATGAAAGCGACCTAAATAAAAACATTAAACTCTCCATTCTTATAGCAAACCGTACTGAAAGCAACAACCCTTTACATGTATGTAAGGGCCAAATCAGGTTCATAATTTAATATAAAAAGATACTTAAACACAAAAGAAGAATTGAACTTTATAAATATGAATGAAAATGACTTGTGTTATTTATCTTGAAAAAAACGTACGAGTGTATAAAAGTTCCAAATTTCTAATAAGTCAATGGACAACAAATAACTTTAATGTTTGAGAAATAAAAATAAAAAAACAATATTTGATATAAAATATAATTTTAAGATAAAACACGAACATTTTGACTAAGTTCACTATATTGTTTTTAAATAACTGGAAATTTTTAATTCGGTTGAGAAATATAATAAGGTGACCCAGAAATTTGGACCAATACACAAGATTTTTTTCTGGTCTAAATGCCTTCCTTTCGTTTCATTACATTACCTGCCAATTTTCATTTTAAATGTTGCACTGTTTGTTACTCTCTCACTGCCACGTCCGTCACCACTGTTTGAACTATGATCCATGTTATTTTTTTAATTTGTCGTAAGGAGATATAAAATATTTTTCTTTCCTTAACTTATTAGTACTGTTAATTTCTGTGTGAACCCTTTATTGAACGTTATTTTAATACGGACAACTCCTTTCTATCTTAACACTCAACAAGTTTTTATCGTTATATTTTGAAACTTTCAATAACAGCGGTTCCTGAATTAACACATTCACTGCGTATAAAATGTCATACAGAGATGCTGAAAATTCGCGAAGTTTTTAAAACCCATAACTTTGTTAAAAATCAAATTCTACTTTCTATTGAAACATCATATACAAGTGTATTCCTTCGTGTCTTCAAAACACATGAAACCGGCAACGAATCCTTATCGGGAGACATTTATGAGTGCACTCAACATTCAAGGCTATTTTGTATGGACACGGGAGCCGTGTTCGACGCAGTGAACATGTTAAAGCGCCTTTGAAGAGAGTGTGCTCTCTAAACAGCGTTACATAAATTGTATTTTTATTATTTAATTAATATTATAAAAGTAAAATATAACTGGTAATATGCAACCGCAAAAAGCATTAATGCAAAAACAAAAAGCACTACTAAAAAGCGGCAAGCACTATGATATTTGCATGTAATCGTAGGTACCCGTAAATCATTTGTAATTAGCCAACAACAATTTCTCAAGGAAATCTTTATTAAAAGTTTAGTTCACAATTATTACGATAATATTTTTTAACCAACTAAGATGGACAAGATTATTTTTTTACCGGAAAGATTTGTTATTTTTTGTTTAATAAAAAATTAACCCATTGCACTGAAATAACGAGTCACACTCGTGATAAATTCTTTTTTCCGCATACTTTGATGGAAATAAATGCATTTATTTATAAAAAACATTTATTACGAGAACAAAATTGTCACGAGTGCACCGCACCTTGTTGATGTAGAGAACGCCCAATTGAGCAGAAAACGAGTGAGTCATTATTTCTGTGTGGGGGATAAATTACTTCCGTAAAATAATTGTAGTACTGTAATTTAAATCAATGCAGCTATTTACATACTCTCATGCTATTTATCTACAATTTTATCTACTTTAGAGTTTGAAAATGGATAACATGAACTAAACTCACTATGCTTGACTTATTTTCATATTTGATTACGCATTTGAAGGTGAAATCAAATATGGTTTTTAAATTAATAACTCATCTTTTCCATTAAAACTGCATTCAAAATATGATAAAATTACTATCGAAAACTGGAGTATGAATACATTCATAGTTGTTTGCATAAACAAATAGTTTACGAGTAATTCCTTAAATAGTTTGAAATCATCAGAAGAAAGAAAAATGATCAATAGAAATATTTCCGATGCGTTGGCGTTAGCTCCACCAAGTAAGTGACGTAACTCTTAACCTCTGTTCTCCAAAATACGGAATAAAGATATGGACGTCATCGTTGTTTCTGGGCCTCGTAGTCGTGGATCCCCTCACCACTCCAGCGTCAATCTTGAGCTGCTCTTCCACGTTAATCATGTGATCTTCTGTTAGAAAATAACCTGATCCTAGATGTGTTCTCCCTCCCACAGATATCACAGACATTAAGATCCTTCTGAGTCTCCTGGCAATGCATGTTCGCAACACGTTGCCTGATTCTCATACGTCTAGTCATTAAAACGCCATCAGCCCGAGAACAGATGGCTCTCCATCATCCGTGGTTCTGAGTTACGTGCTCCCAGTCCTCAGGCGCACTACATACTGTCAGCGACTCTCGCAGACTGTCCTTATAGCGCTTCCTCTGCTCACCAATCCATCGCTTGCAAACCACTTTCCGGTTGTCCGGTTCATAGCCATTTCGCCTTTACAACCATATCTTCTGTAAGTTTACAGTTGGAGCGTTGCAAAACCGATACATTTGTGGCCTGATCACTCCAGTGTATCCAAAAAAAATCGATGAAGGAAACGTTGATGAAAATATATGAACGTAGAGTAATCGTTAAGGATTGTTATGAGCATCACGACAGGGAAAAAGCATAAACGGCTCATGTACAAGTCCACCGTCTCAGAAAATTCACTTTGCCAATGAAATATAATAGATACATTTCAAAACTTTAAAACGTGAACAATTTAAATAGAACGTTATTTACTCTATTTTTTCATAGGAAGATTAAATAAAAAAACATTTATCTACAGGTCCTTCTATTTCCTGAAGAAGGCTGGGCCCGCAGCGCCTCCTCATCATACTGGACCCTGCAACCCTCTTGGTGGAGCCGGACTCGTTGCAAAGTTGTGGAGATTGCTGGAACCAGAAGGTAAATTAATATCTTATTTTTGTCTTAACGGTTTTTCTGGTCACAGCAGGAGCGTTATTTTCTTTTTGCTTACCTTAATAAATTTATAGATAAATCTAATTGATTTGGTAGAGGCGTATATAATAAAATACAACTGATACAAATATACTTTTAAGGGTCTAATTAGTAGAATTGTATTGTAGAACACTTTCGCTATATACAGCACAACCTGGCAAATTTATTACCATGTGGTCATATCTTCCCACTAAACGGTAAGATGTTAGAGAGACCTCGAGTGAAAACCAGAATGGAACTCTTTGTAAAAAAATCTGGGTTCCAGCGGGAATAGAGCTAGCGTATTTCGATCTAAACCACGGAAGTCGTTAATCAAGTTACTAAATATTCAACATATTAAAGATTTATTTTCATAATGACGACCTCCGTAACCTAGTTATTAAGACACCTGTCTTCCAACTCGAATGTTGCAGGTTAGATTCCCATTAATACCATTTTTTAAAAGAGATATTTCAGACTCATTTAACATCGTTTTGGTTGGTTGTAAGAGATTACATCATGCCATAGACCTACCAGGTTAGAAATACAATGAAAGTGTAATATAATGAAATACAAACAATACATAATAAATAAAAATAAAAATCTAGCTATTTACGTACACACCGTTCTCTCTTTACATCGTATCCCTTGCGGGGTAGACAAAGAGAACAGCGTATCTTCTCCCTTTTGTAAATCGAGACACACTTTTTTACATTCATTTATCTCATACATTATACACTATGCGACGTTTCGTAATATATTCGAGAATTGTGATACACGAAATATATATTTTATAATGTATGTGAAAGCAATTTCGTATAAAACGCAGTGTAAATACTTATTTAATTAAATAAAATTAATTATTTTTTTAACGTGCATACAAATTTTATCGCTCCATTGTACACGTTTTATTCCAGACACGTTATTTGTTTTCAGTTTCGTGGCAAGTGCTCATTTCAATTAATTTTAAGACTGATAACAAAATCATAAAGTTGTTTATTCGTTCGCACAGAGCTAGAGTTTAACCACACGCCATGTTAACCAACACTATATACAGTTTTACGATGCTGGCAGTTGTTTTAGATCTATATCTCCCATAAGTACCCATAAGGTTAAACATAACAACACGCACAAAACAGTTATTTTATTTGATCGTTATATTCCGAGTGAAACGAGTAAATTGATAATTATATTCACGTGAACTCGTCATATAACAGCACAATTTACGTATGTTTCTTTTTGAAGTAAAATGTGTTCGTTTTGACAAGTAAAATAATAATTTTCTCTGTGAATAAAATAAGAGATGTAAAGATATTCTCTCAACCTTTATTCTCAATTCAAAGAATTTGTTGTTGGAAATTTATTCAATTGAATGTTGAATCATTGTTCACTATGTGCAAAATTTTTTATATATTTTTATAAGAAAATATATTAGCAAAAGGAAATTCATGAAGTATTTGATTTTATTATTTAAGAAAGAGATTATAAGTAAATTACGAATCAATTGAATAAAGTTTTTTAATACAGAGCTAAGAGTGTATCTATTTAAAATAGTAGGAAGAATAATTATTATAAATATGTAAAAGGACAATTTATATAGCGCCATTTAGAGAGTAAACTTTCCTCAACGGTGCTTTTACTCTGAAATCGAACCAACTATTTATTGACAAATATAAAATAATACAAAAAAAAAACAAGTTAAGCAAACTTTCCTGTATTTGTAATGTTAAGAAAACCATATTTGGTAAAAAAACGAACTGGCAACTTATCAAGGGAAAGACAGACTAGAAAGAAACCTTTGTAGATATTCCGATATGTGATATTAACACATACGACTTAAGACGTAGTGTAAGTGTATAATGTTCATACATAATCATCAATTTTAATAAAGCCTCACGAAACAGGTTGATTTCAAGCATTTTATAATACTGCACACGATACCCATATGTTTAACACTTTGAGGCATATAAAGATAATTGTGCATCAAATACCTACTAGTAAATATAGTCAGGAAAAAAATATTGTATTAATATTTATACATAACCCTTTTATGGAGTCTCTGTATAAAAAAACTTATAATAAATTATGTATTTAGTATTTAAACACACAGGAAACGTCTGTTTGGTGATATAATAAAACATCAAATTAAAAAGAAAAGAACAACTGTAAAAATATTAAAAGAAATAGCAAAAAATTGATGATTAAAGGCTGCAACGTCATCGAAATATCGGCTATCATTTAAGCCAACTTGACATGGTAACAACAAGAATAAAGTTTTAAACTAGTGAAAAACACTCGTGAAGATCTTTAGAGATGCTACCACAAATCAAATGCGACTTTTGAGTAATTTAAGCCATTGAACAGTGCCATAGAAATAAACTGATCGTTATGTCGATTGATTGAACCACTAAAAATTGCGAAGTGATGTTGACAATATTTGATAGTAAGTATTGTACTCGTATTATTAGGTGTGTTAATGATTTTCTTTACATTAATAATAAACACATATATTTTAAATGTCGTATTTGATAAAATTAGTCATTGACGTGAGCATTTCTTCTACAAGGATCAAAATATCGTGCAATTGAATATTGTACAATTTTATAACGTTTTCGTTGTATACTGTACAATTTGCGAGGATTTGATATATGTATATATCTTCCAACCAATAAGAAAGATTTTAAATAGGTCTTAAGGGAAAACTAGATAGAGTCTTTTAAAAAATAAACCAGCGGGAATTAAACTCGTAACTCTTAGATTAGAAGACACGAATTTTACCAATTAAACCATTATAAAATGTTGAAAAAAACATTAAAAGTCTGTCCTATTCACAAAAGTACACTAAATAATTTTAAGGAGAAGAATGAATTATTTCTCAAAGAAGTATTAATGAAAGATCATAAATTATAATAATTCAAAACAAACTTTTAAATCAATTAAAATAACATCATCAAATATTGGAAAAAGAAATTCATTAGGCTCGAAAAAGCATAATGAAAAACTTTAAACTAACGGCTTAACTTTTAGTCTAAAAATAATCTCAAAGATAAGTACAATTTAAGAAATCATTAAACCATTAATCTTGTAGAACTGAAAATAATGAATTCGCCTGAAAAATCAGAGTATCACAAAGGCAGTAGTAGTTTCTTTGTGAGCACCCCTCAACGTCTCATAGGCGCCGGCACCCTCGATGGCGAGACTGGGCTATGGTTGCGTGATTTTCAAACTTTTCGTTAAAAAACTGGATGATATTAATTTATCTTTTATTTTCTCAAGATCATTGACAGATTTATAACATTAACAAAACGACAGTTTTCATAAAAGAAATAATAATTTATAATCCCTAACAAATACGTCTATTTAGAAATGTTAAAATCAATCGAAATGTTTAGAAACAATAAAATTGTTTATATTATATTTACAAAAACAAGACATCTCACATTGTAAACCTAAAAGGTTGTTATTAGTATACTGGTTAAATGTTTATAATACTTAATAATTGATTTGGTGTTTATATTGTATAAATTAATTTTTGAAATTTTCTTGTAAAAATATTCTACACAATCGACTTATGTCAATAAATAAATAAAGCATTTATAAACTGTATGTCAATGCTCTTGTAAAGCGAAACCGGTCTGTCGCGTTAATTTCACTTCATCGAGTAGATTTTCTTTAAGAATAGATATGACCGAAGTTATAGGTATTCTTATACCCCCGAATACTAGGCGGGAAAAAATCCCATACCATTCAAAGGGAGTAGCACAGTGCTGGGTTAGAACTAGCGACCTTCCGCACGTAAATCCAGTACATTAACGTGCGGCCACATACCTCAACATACTGTTTTTTTTAGTTTTTAGTACTAAGCATATGTGAAATGGTATGAGCTTGTCTCGAAAATCAAACTTATTTAGTTATTTTTGGTTCATTTCAATTCATAAAATAATCTTTAAAGTTGTATGAAACCAAATAGTGTTTGCTATGAGAACGTTTTGTTTACAATATTTTGGAAGAACTTTTATCGGTCGGTAAATCTACTCGTATGTTCTATACATATAGAGTTTTTTGTTGCCGATTTTTTATACATATTTTCATTACATTACACCATACCGTCTTAATAACACATCATTTGATGCGGTGATATATATGTTTAATGAAGTAAAATTTGTATTTTTGGACATAATATAGTATTTTGAATTAACTGTTTTTTAGTAAAAACGATGAACCTTAAAACCATGTGGAAAAGGTAAGCTTGTATGTACAAAATCGTACGCAGTTAAATGAACAAATTTCGTGGGGAGTTAAAACGTCGTGGTCAAACGAGTGTTCAATGGTTATTTTAAATTTGACTATTGTTTTTGCAAAATTATAACTCGTAAAAAATGAAAAGTCTATCATGATTCTAATTTTAGGTTTTATTTTTATGTATTTACATCAATAAGTTTTTATATCTAACATAGAATCCAAAACCAAAAATATCTTGATTTTCGTGCTCTTTTTTTGTATTTTGATGTCAATGTATGTTAAATCTGTTTGTTTTTGGAGTTAAATTTTCTTTTAAGCTAAAAAATATCCTCGATTTGCTTTTATGTTTGGCTCAATCGTATCTGATCTGAACGCCCGTTTTTTCAGTATTTTTGTCATTTCAGTTCTAACGTGACTCAGGTCACAAGGGCAGAGTAGTGACACTTGAAACGTTTTCCTGCCAAAATTCTTATTTCAAGATGTATTACGTTGGACCTTTATCACTTAGTCGTAAGAATGTTTACCTCTCTTGGAACGGTTTCGGGTTTGATTCTATATGATATCCAAAAAAGGGTGTGAGTCCGTTTTTTTTAATAAGGTTTGTAAATTGTTTTTTGGTCGGCTGAAAAGTTTTTCCATGACAACTATTTTTCAAGGTTTTATTTTATGCAAGTGAAGTGTAATATTATATATTATAATATAAACATATTATTGTGATAATACAGTTTTTGAGCTATTTTCAAGATGTTTATGTATGCTACTATGTGATTTAAAATACAGTCTGTGTAAAATAACAAGTTCACTTTCGTTTGCGGTTTCTTAAAATATGTTGACTACTTATAGATTTTGACAGAGTTTTAATTTTATGAAATTATGATCGTACCCTATGAACTTTTATTAGTTTGACATTTTTCTATAGGACTGACTATATTAAACATGTTTCTATAGAACTGACTATTATTAAACATGTTTCTATAGAACTGACTATTGTTAAACATGTAACTAAATATTAATTTGGATTTAAAACGGTTGATATACTTACGAAATGATTGTATGAAATGATTGTAAAACATGTATTTAATTGTAAAATTTATCCTCCTGCTTCATATATATCTTAAGTGATATTAAATATTATTACATCGAAACATTTCACGGAAAAGATTTGACTAAAATCATTTTAAAATCAAAGTTTCACGATTTTCATAGAATTGAACAATCGAGTATTGACCTATAAAATGCAAAACAGTTGAGAATTTTGAATCTTTAACATTTAATATTCCTAAAATGAGTTTTGTGGACGTGATGGAGAAGACAAAATTATATAGATATCACCTCGCTTGAAAATCCACCACTGACCTATCTCCTAAATTTATAGGTATCTGGAACTAGAAAGGAAAGGGGCATAAAAATAAATTGAAATAGGCGTCGAACCTTTCTACTGCTAAAACATAATATGGGAAATTAATTACTGTTTCTATATCTTTCAATTTTTAAATTATAATTTTCTTAATTTGGGTGACCACTCCGATATAGATTTCAAGACGAGGTATCATCTTTATTAATATTTGATGCAGTTTTATACAAATGGGTGATATTTATTAATTCATATTTAAATAGCCAATTTTAAAGCGCATCAATTCTCACCAAACATATAATACAGAAACACAAAATGCTACACCTTCAAACACAAATATCAAAATACTTACATGTCTCATACAATATGTTGTCAAATCAAATACATAGTTCTACGGCACACAATAAACAGGTCAGGGCCCTGAAGGACCAGGGCCGTATGTCACGCAAAAAAACAACACAATAAACTTCAAAATGTTAATATACTTCAATTGACATGCGTGTATACCTCAACACATCTCATCTTATTTTTATCAGATAGAAAATAGCTTCTAGACAAATAAAATAATACGAATTTAACCCTTAATGAAAAAAACTTCATTAAATAATTTTGTAAAATAAACAATAAACAGAGATACATACATCAATAAGTAGTTATACATATCGACATTTTTTATTCTTTACATTATCGAATTAAAACAAGTAAAAATAAAACTTAATCAGTGCATCAATATTCAATCATATCAAAAGTATGATTGAAATATAGAAATAATAAATTAATTAACACACATATCAAAACATGCAGGGCGCTTTAGTTTCCTCAACGTCGAAGTATTTCGGCACAGAACAAATGGAACAAGATATACATCGTTTCAGTGATTACACACGATCTCGAGAAAAAAATCTGCAAAACCAAAATCTGAAACTATACAAGCTTAGGTAAGAAATATCCACAATCATGGTACACTCATTTCCTATTTATTTTTCTAAAACACAAAATATAAACATATTCAATAAGATCGATGTGCCTAAAGTTGTGAAACACTGTTGCTAACAGTGCACAAAGCGTATCTTTGATGGGCATACTTATTTATGGTGGTAAGCATGTACATCTAACGCAATTTCCATATCCGATCCAGCCCCCGCCTTTACTGGGGACTGCCAAGTTGGAGTTTCCCCCGGCGTCGCAAGATACGGCAGATTTAGATGCCAATTTGTTTACGGATCTCGAAGTAGAAACAGTTCTGCAACATATGTTCTTCTTGAGGTTTTATTATTTTCCCTTGCCACTAAAAAAGTACTCGCTTGTTAAATTCTTTAAAGACTAGATTTATAACTATGTCAATTAGTTCTTTGTAAAAGTCTTAACTATTTAAGGTTATTCAAATATTTTAAACTCGCTACTATAAAAAAATCAGGACAATTGCTTGTATGGTCATAGCTTAGGTTATTTGATATCTAGGCTGGTTGCAAGTAAATATTTTTTGTAAAAAAAAATTATATGTAAAATATTATATATATTTGTCTTCGATAGAATCTATAATGATTACTCTCGCAATGAGTTGTTAAACCTTGTTTGACATTACTTTTCAATATAAATACTATTCTACTCAGAATAATTAAGAAAAAATAAGTATGAAAACTTTTTAATAACTTAAAAGTTCACGTTTCAAAAAGAGTTGATTGAATACGCTAGAAAAATGCACTAAACTTAAAAAAACTGTTGTTATAATATAGTGGTGAATCTTCCGAATTCCATGTCACATCTCGTAAGAAGCGCATGAAAAATTCCATTCTTCTGACAGCGCTATATCAATTATAATTTTATTATTATAATATTTTGGTCCAATTTTTTTTCGGCATATGTTCCATTACTTTGATATGTTTAATAAATTACTTCCCAAATAAAAGTATAAATGATTCAAGCCAGAACATTTGATGCAATACTTTTCCAGTATCCAATTATATATAAAAAAAATGTAATTCATAACAATTTCGTTGTATTTAGTACAACTTGTCGGGTTCATTGTCATATGACAATTTCTTCAAACCTACCACAAAGATATTAAAGAGGCCTGAAGGGAAAACCAGACTGATTTTTTTAAAATTGGGTAGCAATATGAATTAAACCCGCATTTCCCGGGCTAGGAGACAAGTATCTCAACAACTAGGCCATGGAGATTGATATATGTATATGTATAGCAAATAATTCAATGATTTTTTTTCCTTATTTTTTTTTCTTCAATACCACTTTTTTTTCAATTTTCATTTTAAAATGGTTATTACATTTTTTAATTCTGTTTTCAATAAAAAAAAAACCCTTAAAGATTTATAAATTTCAACATATTTTGTTTCTTTTCGTTTTGAAAATAAAGGAAGTCTTAAATAAAATGTAGTATTTCAAAATGTAGATTCTAGAAAGGTATTTTCCATCGAGTAACTTGAAGTTGTATTAAACAAACATGCTTCAAGAGTAACTCAACCTAGGCAAAACAGAGCCTTCCTGTAGCGAATCAAATTTTCAGAATCTAAACTTTTTTGTTAAAAGAGAAAAATAATAAATTATTCACGCACTTATTTTGAGAGTATTTTTTTAATCGTTGACTATTTTGAAAGTAAGGGTAATATATATAATTATTGACTTTTTTCATTCTGCCCCTCAGTACATCAGAACTAGCGATGACCATATTGAAGAGCATGGCCGATAGGCAAAATTAGCTTCGACCCCATTAATCTAACTGTCAGCTGCCGTGGTGTACATACCAGCATTCGAAATTTTCTGTGAAAGTACTGGCAACTTAATTGTGTATTCAGTGAAAACTTTAAGTTTATCTTGATCCTATTTTCATACATAGTTTTCATTTGTTAAAATTTAAGACGGCTTTCAAATATAATATTTCAAAAACTGATTATTTCGCTTTCTGTGTAATAAACTTTGCAGTGCAGAAGACAGGTGAGTAATGTGAAATGGGCTGATTGAAAGTCGGAAACGCTGGAAATAAGCTTTGCATTGAAAAGGGTTCTCACAACATTTGACGCCGTTTTACATTAAATAGACGCTACGACTAAAGTATAGTGTAAAGGCAGGACGGCAGCTAGTAAAAGTTCTGCCTTTACACGAAAACCAAAAATTATGCTCTTTTAAATATAATAGTGAATAAAAGAATAATAAGACGAAAGGCCTTTTTGAAAGGTCATCAAATCAATCAGTTTATGGTAGCTGAAATATCTTGAAAGAATCCGTGACAACCTTCAAGTTGATGAGATGCCTGTCGGTCAATCCGGGAGTTGCCTTTTGGGTTCCCGTTCTTATCCAGATTTTTAAAAGAATTGCAGCCTGGTTTTCATTTGAGTTTTCACGAAAGAAGAAGGAAACTATCTTAAGGTTGGTTTCCACTTACAGCACTTCTTCGTTTTGTACAAATAGATATAAGTATTTATTGTATTAAAGAATTTTAAATATTTTGAAATCTTCATTGTTGGATGGAAAGTATTGCCATATGGTAATATGATGAAAGACAATACTTAATGATAATTGATGATGGAGGCTTATCGAATTGACCACCATCTATTGCAAATCGCAGTGACCCTGTAAAATTGTGCATATTTTATGTGAACGTATATGTGCAAAAAAGCTCCAAGTCATAAAACGCGTATTTTCAGTGAACTGGAAATATTTTTTAAGTTAACCTCTGTCCTATATTTATAAAACAAATGCGTATTTATTGAATTCCATTTTTTATCGTGTCACGCGACTTCATATGTTATGTTGATGTCTGATGTCCTCCATAACCTGGTAAATAGAATGAATTGTATTGTATCACACTTTCGTTGTATACAATACAACCTGGCGAGATTATTGACATGTGGCAATGTCTTTCAACCAACTAGAAACATGTTAATGAAGCCTTAAGTGAAAACCAGATTAGAATCCTTTTTTATATAAATCTGGGGCCCAGTGGGATTTAAGCCCCCAACCTTCGGGCTAGGGGGCAGGCGTCTTATCAACTGGGCCACTAATGCTTGCCTATCCGAGTTTTAATTCTGATCATACCAAAAATTAAATAATAATTCCAGTAAATAATAATTCATAGTTCGTCATGTTAAAATGTTGTCCGCACGAAGAGAGATCTCAGCACTCAATACATGTTAGAGTGATGTTTCCATGTGCGGTAGTATTACCAACACTTACAACAATAAACTGCGGGTTACATGCCTACTTTATTGTTTTTTTAAACCGAAGACTTAAATATTTGATTTAAAGACGATAAGTACGTGCTTTAACATGTGAGTAGTATATATTCAGATATGTTGAAGGAGTAAAACGCGAAAAAAATACCCTTTACGTTCCTTTGGGAGCACAGGGATTTCTTAAAACACAACCATCTCAGTCGTTCCACACCCTGGTGTAACATAGGTGCTCTAATTGTCGAATCCGTTGCAGACGATAAAACAACCCAGTTTTGAACTAGCTACCAAGCGGTATCCTCAATACGTGACCCAAAAACTTCCGACACTTCGCCCTTGTTGCCTTGTATAAGCTGCTGTAGCGTCTGAAGACTCACCATCTCAATTATCAGGTGGTCTTGCCACCTGATACCTATCATTCTCTGAAAATATATGTTCTCTAAACTCTAAAGACCTTTTTCTTATATCTTGTTTGCATACCAAGATTATGAGCCATACAGTAAAATAGGTAGGATGCAAGCACCAAATAGACGATATCTAGACTTAATGCGAAGGAGGCAGCTATATCCCAAGACCCCATTTAGGAATATTGTTTAAGCTCAACGGAGTATCTTTATCAGAGTATAGACAATACACACTAACTCTTTCTTCCCCGTGTTTTACGAAGGTTCAAAAGGCTGTTTGCAACACAATAAAAATCATCCATATAAGGTGATATCATCCTAATACTTAAGGTCACACAGTTCAATCAGTTTCAAACTTTTACAACATCAGGATGCTCTTCATACTCAATATGGATTAACTGAGTAAACAGGCCATAAGTATGATAAAGTAAAGAGGACAAAAGTACAGCCTTGTCAGACCCTCGTAGTGATCCAGAAGCATACTACCCTTAATACACATAAGTGTACTAGGATTGACGATCTGGAGAAGAGAAACAACACCAAAGTCACCTAAACTCCATGTTGGGTTGTAACGATTGATAATTGATTAAATATCTCAAATAATAAAAAATGTGTATAGAATCCATTTCGCTTATATTCTTCCACAATATTATATTATACTCGTACATAAGAAATTCAATACAGTAAGAGCAACTTTTCGCTACGTGAAATTCTTTCATGTGAATTATTCATGAATTGAATTGACAACTATTTCACAGTACCTGGCTGCGTTGCCGAGTTGGCAAAATTCTGGAGTCAATTGCTGTACTTTATGGTTTTTATTGCCATTAAAATATATTCATGTTTTATGATATCTGAAATCATATATTGTAGCAAACAAATCATACTTATTATTTCTGCACAATCCTTTGTATTTTTTATTTAGTGTATGTGTGTTTTTTTATCTTTGCTTATAACAATACCATTCTAATGCTTGAATCATTTTTGCCTCGTTATTTATCAAGTAGATTTTATTATGTTTATGAACAAAATATTAGTGGGGAGTCACATACGTTTATTTTAATTTGATAAAAGGAGACATTGATTAACAAATCCTGCAAAATTTGCTTCCTTCTCAAGTACTATGTACATATATCTCATTACACGTTAAGTTAAGTCAACCATATTGAATGAATTATTTTAGTAAAATGGCTGCAAAAACATTATTTCCATCCCCAAACAAAACCCTTTATGAAATAAAAAAAAACATCTTTTAAAATTCACTACTTTGAATTTAGCATAATTTTCTATTGTATTGGGTTGCCAGAAATTGTTTTCGTAGTTCTCGGACAGATGTCATCCAAAACCTTTTATGGAATTATAAAATAATTAATGTTTTTAAATTCACTGATTTAAATTAAGTATCATCTCATATTGTATTAGGCTGTCCAGAAAGTTATTTCGTGTTTCTCAAATATATGTATTTAGGACAAAATTAGCATTGTTTACTTCACTCTACTCGAACTAAATGTTTATTAAAAATGGTAATAATTTAACACATTATTGGCGTTATTTCGAGAATGTAAGAAAATATGTTGTTTTTTTTTTGTGATTGGTGTTTTTTCTATTATCGGAGAGGAAAAATGTGACACAAACCAATAAAATATACGAGTATGTACAGTGTATGGATGATGCAGTGAGTAATTTTATGTGGTTTAAAAAATATCCATGATGATGATACGACACTCGAAGATGGTGTTCGCTATGAAAGACCAATTACCACTGCAGTTCACCAAATCAATACTTTGATCGAGAAACCAATGTTCTCCATATGAGAGATTGCTGAAATACTGAAAATATTACATTTTTCTCTTTTTCGTTTACCGTTCACAAACATATGATGAATATGAAAATCCTATTTACTATTCACATTTGATAAATATCAATATTCAAAATGTGTTTGAATTTCTTTCAGGACAACCTATTATTACACTTTTATTATATGCAACACAACCTGATTAGTATACAGTACAGTACAAACTATTCGGTAATATTTTATATCCGACCAAAAGTATTTTTAAAGAGACATTAAATAAATAAGACAAGAACTCTTTTTGAATAAATCGGACACAAGCGGGAATTAAACCCACAACCCCAGGGTTAGAAGACAGGCACCTTACTTACTAGGCCACAGATGTGGAATTCAGCATAATTTAGGCAATATACTATTTTATTAAACTTTATCACTTTTACGAGTACATCTTGCTTCGGTTATTACTATAAATTAGTGATGTAAAAAGTTAATTTTATAATTCGTCTTATAATTAATAAATAAACTCAAAAGTAGACGCTGTTTTTTTTATATTTAATCATCCAATATGAAATCGCCTGAATATGACAAAAGTCCTTGAAAAATATCTTGAATTTCGCTTAAGTAAAAATTAATTTCCAAAGATTACTTTGTAGAAAATTTTCATAATTAAAATATTTTTAAAATATAAGGAACTTTGAACATTGTTATTAATATCATCAAAATTATCTTCTTAATGTCCTTTTGGGCCAAGGTCCCAGCCTTACAAGCACAAAACTCCACATTTTTCGATCTTCGGTCAACTCTGACACCTCCATTATATTAAACTTTCAGCTTCTTTCTAGGGCGCCCAACTGGTTTTTTTCTTTCTTAGCTGAAAAATTTAAATTGACATTCAAATTATTTGCTCCTTTTACTACAGATTTTGTTATTCTTTTTTAAAATATTGTAGTTAAGTGGAACTCTACAAGAGACAAATGAAACATAATTATTTGCACGATTCATTTTCGTTATATATTTACTTTGATAATTTTCTACAGTCCACATGCCTTTTTGTAACTTTGAAAAAGGTACACTTTTATAAACGGTTTAAATATTCCTAATTTTATTGAACTTCTTCAGACCTGGCGTCCATTATAATGGACACAGAGTTTACATGCACTTTGTAAATAACTTTGTGGTATATTTCTGTTCCTAACAACTAATGAAGTGAAGGATACTGTATTATCGACATTACATGCTTTGTGCGCCATTTGTCTAAACTAAAACGGCATAATATTGTATTTAGTGTAAATAATACACTGACAAACAAAAATATTTTTTTTACAACCTTAAAACTAATTCAAATCTGAAGAGGTTAAATTAACTGAAATTAAAATACTGGAATATTTTCACGTGGAAATGTTTTACTACGGAAATTATCCATCATTTTAAGTTGACTAAAAATAAAGAAAAAAAACTATGAACTCTGATTATGCTCGAGCATTCGTTTCAAATATTCCTCGTACAGAGGTGATAAGTTTCACTTTTCTAAATAAATCATTATATCAATTTGTTATTTTAGCATCGAAATGAGTAGGTTCATTTTTACTGAGAAATATTTCAAGCGATTGATTTTTTATTTTTAGAAAAGCGAACAATACAATGTTACTATCAACAATATCAATTACAATTGAGAATATATATATATATATATATATATATATATATATATATATATATATATATAATATATATATATATATATATATATATATATATATATATATATATATATATATATATATATTATATATATATATATATATATATATATATAATATATATATATAATATATATATATATATA
>OX463838.1:20492321-20820263 GCA_949825065.1 Odontocerum albicorne
TAGACCATGGAGGTTATTATTGTATTATACTGTGATTGAAAAGTTAAGCTATCAATATCTCAACAAATGCGTCGAAATTTGTTAGTTTTACAAACGTTTTTACTGTTGTTAGTATTAAAAAAAACAAATAACTTAAAAATTGAAGTTAGTTAAAACCTATGATGTACTATAATCCTGTTACTGGAAATAGCTGGGCAGCCATGGATCTAACGACAATAGCTGGGCAGCCATGGATCTAACGACAATGCGTCCATAGATTCATTAAACTGCGACCCGGTTCGGTGGGGCACTGAAACGGCCTCGATCCGCGATATTACAACTGCCATGATGCAAAATCGTCGAACCGGTACACGTTTTATTCTGAAATATATCCATTTAAACTACCTACTACAAACCAAAGGCGAGAGCTATGAAAAACTCCCGAGGGTGAGGTCTTTTAATTTATTTTTACTTGTTACGTCTAGAAAAAATATTAACAAACTATGATTTTCTTTTCCGCTATGTTGCATCATTGTGGTCCGCTACGTTGATTTATGTCACTATTGACATAAACAAAAATCATGGTCATTGATCGAAACAGAAAAATACAATTAACTACGTAACATATTATTATTTTATTGTAAATTGCACTTTAGTTGCATACAGTACAGCCTGACTAATAGTGGCTATGTTTTTTATCCAACCAAAAAAATATTCAATGAAGCAATACGTCAAAACCAGACTGGTACGCTTTTTATATTTTTTAATAAATTAGGCTCCAACAGGAATTGAAACCGTAACTCCCGGGTTGAAATACAAGCATCTTATCAACAAGACCATGAAGGTAATGCTAATCATAGTAAAAAGAATTGTAAATAGCCTAGTATCAAATCGCTCAACTTAAGCATCCACTGTAACTTTTCAAGTGGAAACTTAATTTATGAATGTAGTCACTACAAGTAATTTTGGTATCAAAATATATAATTTACCAAGCTGATAATTAATTATTCAAGCTGCAAACTTCGATTGGGATATGTAGTAATAAAATAATAAGAATTATTTTATATAGGTAGGTAGACACAGTGTTGAAGTCCTAACTCGGTTAAGAAGCAGAATGAATGAGTGAATCGTGTAAGAAAGAGGAAGAATCATAACGTATGTTCTGAAAAATGGACGTTTTACTTTTTAATCTTTGTAAATATATACGTACGTAGTTTTAAGACTTATTTCAAACTGGTTTTAAGAAAAGGATTATAGAAAAAATCCTTTTATAGGAACATGGGAACGAGTATGGTTGAAATATAAGAAAATCATTACATATAAGTTTAACGTATAGACTAGAGTGCTCAGCTTTTCCTAAACGCTTTTCCGATTAGTGGAATCAATAAAGCTGATCTGGCTCGAGAAAACTCTGCTTTCCTCCGTTTATCCGATTTAAAAAAAAATTGAACTGCAAAAAGGCAATGAACCCAACTTAATGTAGAGTTATTTTTTAGTTTACGTAAACGCTTAGTTCTAATTGTTTTTTTATTCAATGAATAAAGATTTGAGTTGAACTACCATTTTGGAACAAGAACATAGACTCTCCATTCATGTTACTTATTAGTTATTTTTTAATATTTGTTTGCTAAATTTATCATTTGTTAAATGTTATTTATTTTAAATATTTTTTTGTTTAATTCACAATTTATTACTAAGTTTGAAATCATATATTTTTATTGTAATAACTTTGATTTTTTAGTTTTCCCCCTTAAATTTTTCATTTTTACTATTGAAATTTGAGCTTCGATAGCAATACGGAATAGAGGTTCAGAAATTTTTATATATTTTGTACCTCAAATTAATGGATTGCCTAGAAAAAAACGTTAATATTAAATTATTCAAATACAAAAATGTTTAATTTATTAATATTCTTGGCAGCAATACTTCCACAATGGTTCCCTAAATCTTTATGTCATCGAGGTATGACTAAGCACCAACAAAAATACTAATGGATAATCTATTGAATTTCAGATGATCAATAAAATATAAAAAATTGAATAATCTCCGTGACCTATTTGGTAAAATGCGTCCCAGGGTTGCGTGCTCGATTTAGTCGGGTTTTCACTTTCTGGTTGGTTAAAAGAGATGACCACGTGTTAATAAATCCACCAGGTTGAACAGGATACAACAAAAGTGTAATACTATACAATAAATAAAGCATTGCGACTGAATCCACTATTTGTCAACATCGTAAAATAAACCTTGTATAACGAATTAAAATTGTGGGTAACTTGATTAGAAAATTATTGATGGGAGTAAAATAATCATATTTCTGCCAATTAATGTGAGATCGAATAACTCATTTATTTTATTTTACAGCGAAATACTTGTTTTATCTAAAATAAATGTCTTGTATTAATTAAAGCATCTGCCATTCGAAATCGAGTAATTTCTTCACAAAATAAGATATTCAAAGATCCTATAGGTGTACTATTAAGATCTACCGTCTCGGCAGTTAACCGGTTCGTCGAGCCAGAAAGAGTTTTTTTTCCTAGTGGACCTTTGTGAAGCTAGACTTGTTGAGTGAAACAGTCAGCCTGCGGAACTACACTCTTGAAACGATTGTTACTTAGTGGTACCGAAGCCTTAAATTTATATCATAATTATACAAAGACTTCCATTACATAGTTGAAAAATACATGCCTCACTTCACGTGCTAAGAAACCGATAGTGGAAATCTTAAATACTCTTAAAATCAATTTGGTTGGAAATACTATTGTGAGGAAACTAAAATATCCCAATCTTAATTTTGTTCATACTAAGACTATTTTTACAGACTATAACATTAAATTTCTAAAGAGATAGTTAAAAACTCCCTTGCAATCAAAGATAAAAACGTTGAAATCCGAGGAACCATGAAGACGGAACCTATAATGAAAATGGAGAGGTCTAAACTACAGGGGTTAGGATCATATCATATGAATATTAGAAAAAGATCGACATAAATGCTTATCTGTGGGTGCGGGGCTGAAACACTATGACTGAAAATACTGAATGTTTAGAATAATATAATATATATATATATATATATATATATATATATATATATATATATATATATATATATATATATATATATATAAATATATATATATATATATATATATATATATATATATATATATATATATATATATATATATATATATATATATATATATATATATTATATATATATATATATATATATATATATATATATATATATATATATATATATATATATATATATATATATATATATATATATATATATATATAGTTTCATAGACTTAATCTTGTGAAAGTATCAACAGCGCTGAACATCGTATGCACGCTTAGTCCACAGTTTAGGAGCATTGGTTAACTCGATTCTAATATATTTTGACCCATATATGTTAACCTATCGCAATACGAGTTTCAGTATCCACTGCAGTAAGGGTCGTTATTTTTGTGGAATGCCAGAATTCATCATTGGAAAAAAACATTTTATCGAAAGAATTATACCCATAGTGGACCGAAATTTAACGGCGGCTAGGCAAGGCAATCGAGTATTCCACACTGACAGCCGTAAATAACACTCTATATCAATCACAATAAAAATGCTAAATTTGAAACGTCAATAACAGAATACGTGGCAGTTAACACAGACAATAAATTTCCGAGAGCTTTCATACCCATGATCCTTCCGATGGGAAAACACTTTCCTGGACATAAACTTATTGCGTGCGGTGCATTAATCGAGGAATTTAATTGGAAATTAAAAATTATATTTAATGTTATTATTGCGAGAATATTTGATTACCTGGTTTATTAAACTAAAACAAAATTATAAAATCTTGTTTATTTAAAGACATACCTGTGCTTAAAATAAATGTTTTCAATAACTGAAAAAAAAGATGCGACAAATGTTTCATCTTTAAAAGACGATAAAAATAAATGAATATTTGGATAAGTGGAATTTGAAAGAAAAAACAAGGCGAGTTCGTTTTCTCGGTTATTGAAAATGTAAAGAAAATTTGACTTGTCTTAAAACTCTTCCATAACGACTAGTGATGAATAATTTATGAGATTGTCGGTCCACATATGGACGCCCTAATTCTTAATCAGATAATTTGGATTATTTCACATTTGTTTGGAAATTTGACCAATTTATTCTACCAGTAATTATAAAACTATGACATTTTTAATGTATCCATCAAATTGAGCTCAATAACAATATATCAAAAGAACCTTTTGGTTCGTTATGTTTTTCTTTGTACAACATCAAAAATCGTGCCAAAAACACCCAAATAAAAGATTCGGTCAAGAATTCGACCGCAGTCTTATGGAAAAAGTATTTATTGAGATTTGACAGGGCACTGCCTAATTCGTTTTTAAGTTTCTTTCAAGAGATAGGAAAAAAAATTAAACAATGTTTTATTGTTAATGTCGTTTAATTTCTGCCTCTTATTTTGAAAGATACTGGATAACTATGCGATATTCAATTTTTAACATTTCAGAACATAACGAAACAACAAGTATTTTATCTGTTCTAGTTAATTCACTACTGAGAGAGTAGAGGTATCGCATTTTAAATCAAACATTGCATAATTATGCATTAGGCGCGGCTGGCATGTTATGTGTCTAAACACATAGCACTTATGGAGTTATTATGTTATATAGAGTCTGAATTATTCTTCGTTGGAAAGATGGCGTATTATATTATCCAAATAAAAGTAAAGTACATTTGAGAGAGCATTTTTATAAAGTTGTTTTCTTCTAAAATCGGTTAATAGACGATGTGCTTAGAGCTATAAAAAAACAAACCTCTCTCTTTGTTTTGATTTACGTTTGGCAAGTAGCAAATCCGGCCCTCGAGGCGTGAAGGCCGGAGCCTGGGGGACCATAATAAAATTTCAAGAGAAAATAAACGACTAAGTACCGTGCTAATAATTCACAAAGCATGCCCCGTCTCATTCTCTGAAACGAATTCCAATCTTTAAAAAACTATGTTTCTGAACATTTTTATTTCGAGAAATACGCAGTTTAAATAAGGTTTATTTGGAATTTATTTGTATCCTATTGTATACACATCCGGCGGGAGTTATTGTTTTACAGAAATTTATCCCAACCAATCAACTCGCCTTAAACTGTTTTAATCCATGACTGATTTTACGAACAAAAAATGTTCATTTAAATTTAAGTAAAAAATCAACAAATGACCAATCTTTAAACAATAATTGTAAAATTAAAGGCAAGGACTTCGTGCAAGAATAAATGCCAAATGTATTACAACCATTTATTGGAAAATCTACAATGGTTTTTTTATAGCTCGTCTTCCCTTAGCAATTTTTCTGCAGTTTTCTTATGAAATATATTTTTCTAAAGATATGCAGATATTGGGAAGTATCTTTTATAATGAACGCAGCCTTCTTATTCTTATAATATACTTTTTTGTATTTTTTTTTATTCTGGTACTGGGTTCGAATCCCAAGCTAGAGCGTCCTTGAGGAGAATTCGCTCTCTAAACAGCGATGTATAAATTGTATTTTTATTGTTTTTATTATTTTTTAGAAGAGAAACAAAGTAATATCATAGAAGGAAAGAATATTCGGGAAAATATAATCAATTAATGGGCCCAAAGACAATGTTGTTCCCGGCCACGCTTTTAAATACGGTGTTCATCTTCATGTATTTTCATATGTTATTAATTAATGCATATGTCTATTATGCAAGTAAATTGTGCTGATGTACATATGTGCCTAGGGTCGAATTTCTTCTCTTGACTCTTGGATGAACCAGACCGCGAGGGGGAGAGTCGTACAAAATGAGGCCAAACCTTTTGAAAGCATCAAACTTAAATGGTTCCCTATGAATCATGCGAAACCAATAATAATGTTTTCTTGTAATGCTTGGTTTTTTCTCAGTAAACGATATGAGTATTACTCGAATTATCAACAAGTTTGACAAACCCCTCGACTTGTTTTTTTACGAATCAGGCCTGTCACTTTAATTTTAGTTTATCGTGTAGATTTTTTCACATTCAAGTGTTAAATCATACATTTTAAAAATGAAGCTCTACAACATAAAAATCAAATTAATTAATAATTATATTATTATTATTGTATGACCGAATCACCAGTCTGGGTACGCCGAAGAACCATACGAATAAAATTGTATCAAATTTCAAATGTTGTAACTAAATCAGTTTTTATTATGTTCACAAATCGCCTGAGGTCTTCTCGTAAAATTCTGTTATTAAAGGAACCTCGGATTAGGGGTGCGTGTTTAAAGGAGAGATATGAAAAAATAAACGTTCAGTTTTTACACCGTACTTTGCTTTATGGGGTGTAACGACGGCTGGGCCGAGGCGGTATGTAAATCATATTTAGAGTATTGAGGCGTTTCTTATCTAAAATAACGGAAGGTAAATTACAATTGGATATGGTTTTGCAAAATTAACCACTCGATCGTGAAAAAGCAAGGAAATTTCGAATACATTTGAATTATCGAGACTTATTGTTTTCCAAAACAGGAAAGATTGTACCATTGAAATATATCGTTAGGTTTTATCGATAAAATTATATGAATTTTATAATAAATAACAATAATATAAATACAGTAACTTGTTGTGAAATAAAGTGTAAATTTGATACCAACCCCGCTACAAAATAGCAGAATTCGTTTTCTCAATATTCTGAATGGATGTTTCATACGAGCACAACTCATTTTAATATATTTTGGTAGATTTTTTCACCTCGTTTATTATAAATAATTTTTAAGATTAACATTTATGAGATTTAAACACTGATATATTTCGATAAACTATTTCTAAATTAAAAATGCTACATCACAGAATAAAATTTGAAAAAAAATAAATTCTGTCTAAACATCACAAAAAAAAAGGAAAGTCAATACTAATCAGACCGTTCAAAACAAACTTCTTATGCTTATTTTCGTTGTTTTGTATTATTTATTTGTTTATATTTATATTATCTTCAATTCTACATTTAAAAGTGACTGACGCAGTACTCAATTTTTAATTACAAATTGTATATATTTATTCTTATTACTAAAACACCAACGTAAATTCTAATCACATACATCTGATCAACTAGATGATTTCCATGGCCTAGTTGGAAATACGCTTGTCTTCCAACTGCTCGTTCAATCCCCGTTAGAACCCAGATATTTTTTAAAAGAATACCAGTCTACTTTAATTTAAAGCCTCTTGTACATATTTCTGGTTGATTTAAAGAGATTGCCAGGTAACATTAATTAGCCCACCAGGTTGTACTGTATACAACAAAATTGTATTACAATACAATATATAGTTCTAACCGCATTATGATTTCAACAACCACATTATGTCTAACAGTTAATTTCTTATCCCAAGTTCAACATCGTCATTTACTTATATGACTTTGTTGAGATCTTACAACCTGCTCACTTTTTGCTCTAATATTAAAAAATCATGTATTTTACATTATAAGATGCGCAATTCAAAAATCACCACATTTTCTCAAGAATGTGTTGTAAATTCTTGACGCAAAGAACTGTATGAACAGTGTCACCTTTTGTTCGATGACTTTACTTTTACGTATTTATTATAAATCTTCTTTTATTAAATTAAGTTTTCCAATAATTTTAATTGTAGCCTACATTCAAAATAAAAATAACGAGTTTATTATTTTACAATTTCTTTCAACGAACCAGACAAAAATTTTGCAGACTAGGTTTTGCAGACAATAACATTCTTCCCGCGTTAACATGAAAAAGTATAGAACTAAATCTTTTAAAATATCACCAAAGACTGGAAAGAGTAAGAGAGATGGGAATGAATGAGAAAACAGGGATCATGAATAATCGTACTTCTTCATTGAAGAGAATTGTAGTATTTTTTAAGTCACAGTTTAAAGCATACCAATGCGAGTGAGAGCCTTACTGTATAATTTAAATCTTCAAAAATGTCTTCCAGTCTGTAATTATTCCATTATATTTATGAAGAAATTATTAAAAAAATTACCACATAAATATTCAACGTCCACATACAAAATAGAGTCAATAATATTATGCGTTATAACACTTTCTTTAGATGTAATATGACCTGGTATAATACCGCATAACAATCTCTTTTAAACAACCAGAAAGATGTTTGTATGGCTTTACATGAAAACCAGAATGTCCCTTTTTAAAAAAATGTGCAACAATGAAAATCGAGCCTGTAATTTATAAAACATAAGACATGCCTCTTTCACATGCCTCTGCAATCTTACTAAGCCAAAGGGAAAATCTTATGACGTCGTTGTTATTTTAAAGATTGTTAAGATTCTTTCAAAACCATATTTTGGTTGTTGTTAAAGATTGTTAAGATTCTTTCAAAACCATATTTTGGTTTTACGGGAAACAGAGACTTCGATTAGAATGAGGTAAGAACTGTGTACACACATAGAAAAACATGGAGATTTTCCCCCTCTGCCTACCCCAAAAAGAGCACAGCATGATGGTTAATTGGATGGTATACTGCATAAAATATTTATTCTATAATACATTATAAAACCACGCAAGCTTATTGCCATGTGACAAACTCATCCAACTATCTAGAAAGATGTTAAAAAGCCTTTAATTAATAACCAGACTGGAATATTTTTTATGGTAATTCCAACGGGAATCGAGACCTTAACTTCCGGGTTGAGAGGCATTTTAACAACTAAGCCGCAGAGGTCGTCGAAATATAATTTTACTTTGAAAAAACTATTTCGATAAAATGTACTATGTTCAACAAGAGGCAGAGATAGCGAATTTCTAGAAACAAAAAGATATGTTTCAACAAAAATATATCTCGAAGTTAAATAAATCAAATTAACCTAATGAAATAAGTCCAGAATTTATGCGAAAAGTCTAATACATCCTGCGACTCAGCAAGATTTATTCAACCGCTTTATGACATCATTTGGGAATAATAAAGTCATTAAAGAAATTCAGTTTAGTTTTCTGCAATATTCCTCCGCTAAACAGAGCCATGTTATCTTATTTTTATTTGATCATCTCTGCAAATTACATTTGCTTGCCTCTAGCTGTTTCTGGAACGAAATTTTCAAACAAACCATTACGGAAAATAGCCAATTTTTCCACCCTTATTACTATACAATATTTGATATTTATTTGGGAAATAACTTCACGAGCAGAATATCTAATAGGAGAAAATTCTGATGGGTTAGGAAAACATTTCGGAGATTCTGACATCCTTTTAACGACGCTGTTGATAACACATTTTGTAGACTTCTATTATATTTAATATTGCAGATATTTTTGGATTGCGACATTAGGCCCTTTTTATTTTAAATTAAACTTGACGAAAAGTTAGAGATTTTAAGACATATAATAGATCCTTTATACAATTCACATTGGTGTTTTTAAACATAAGTGTCATAAAAATATGGTATTTATTTTTATACATGAGAGCTTACGAGTAACCTTAAATATGTGTATATGCTTAGAAAACGTGGAGAGGAAAAAAAATAATGGAGCTTAAGATGGCGGTAACCAGGCTGTGAAAAGAAGTTGTGATACAAAAATAATCAATTCTAATGATGAACTCCATGGTCTAGTGGGCATGACGTATGTCTTCTGACGTCGAGTTTGCGGGTTCGATTCCTGTTGGTACTTAAATTATAAAAAAGGTACCAGCCTGGTTTACACTTAAATTTCTATTGGCACTCAAATAAAAAAAGGGATTTTCAGCCTGGTTGGCAATTAAATCCTCTTTGAAATATTTATAGTCAGTTGAAAGAAGTAATTAACCCATTAAGTCATATGGTATACAGCGAAAGTGTAAAAAATAAAATAATACAATAAATTGAACTAAGGCCTGATGTATAAAGAAGAATGAAGGTGATGTACATAAATGTATACGAGTATAATGAACCAATAAATAACAAAAGGAGGACGATACAAATCTATTGCTTCAATTATAATCCGAACATGACTAAGAAGTATAAAACAGGAAGTTCGAAAAACAGTATGGTTTGGTTAAGTAAAGGATTTTTTTTTAAATATTGTAAAAAAGAAAAGCCAAAGGAGTTGTATGTGAATAGGTAAAGGAAATATGTAGCGATAGAATTTGATACTCTGTTTTTAGGCTGTATCGATGGAGAAACGGTATGATAATATTATAGTCGGTATTTTTTGTTTCACGATACCTTTAATGTCAATGAAATCACTTTAAGGAAAATGTACGAAAAATAAAAATTACCATACGTTGATTCTAACCTAGGGTAGATGCTAGATACGATCTAAAACTGGAAAATTTCTAAATCAAGTGTACAAGTTTGTAGAGCATGCTCTTATGTTTATTTTATTCACGATCGATGACAACAATTATTATATTGTAATTTGTTTTATCAAACACTGTTTCTTTACTTTATGTAACGGTATAACCCTACCGGTTTCAAGGATTTCCCCTCATCATCAGAGGAGCACAAAGAAGACGTAACTTAACTATAAATAATATATTCAATGCCAGTACGCCAAAAAAGGGCATAATGTATAAAAATAGTCTTGAAACCGGTAGGGTTATACCGTTACATAAAGTGGAATAAACAGTGTTTGGTAAAACAAATTGCAATGTCTTTAAACCTCCACATTGTTAATGCCTAAACTATAAATAATGTATTAAATGCCAGTACGGCAAAAAAGACAATATGTATAAAAAGAGTCTTGTTTGTGCTCCTCTGATAATGATGTGAAAACCTTGAAACCGGTAGGATTATACCGTTACATTAAGATAATAAACAATGTTTGATGAAACAAATTACAATGTCTTTAAACATCCACAATGTTAATGCCTTAATAACAATTATTTCACGTAATCTAGCAAATAAATTGAAGATGTAATTTTTACGAAATACAGCATCATATCTAGCTAGCATGAGTTTTTTGGTTTATCTTTATTGGTTTCTTTAATAATATGTGTTTTATAAGAATATAATAATATTCACATCTAATATTAGATAGATATATAATATCTAATGATAATGGTCAAGCGATTTACGAATTCTGAGATATCAATAAAATTCCTGTTAATTATTTAACTTTTTATAAATCCTTTTATTTAAAATGCATGAAATTTATAATAAAGACATGATCTTACATAGTAATGTGGTTCTCTGTATATAAAAATTGTGTTTTTTGCGTTTTGTGTATTTGTACGACACTTAAGTTACGAGAGATATCGAACGGCGTGTAGCGATACAAAACAAAGTCAATAAGACATTTAAGCATATGCTACAATATATACTCAAACCGGACAGTATGAAAAGCTAAGATGATAGTCCACAACAGTATTTTAGTACCAAATTTGATGTATGAGATTAAAACATGGTCTTGGAAAAGGTTAAAACGATCTGAATAAATGCTGAAAATATAGGTGTACTTAGAAGAATACATAGGGTGATAATGATAGAATACAGAATGAGGTTATTAAGAAGAAATGTGAACTTAAGGCTGGTGTATTGAGTAATATAAAAAAAAGCGTTTTGGAATTGTTTGGGCTCGAAGAACGAATGCATGAAGAAACGCTAACAAAACAAATGTATGGTGCAAACTTTTATGGAAAGCATGGTAGAGGTAGACGAAGGAAAGTTTGGTTGGATCGAGTCAATGATATTTTGAAAGAAAGAAACGAAACTTTAGAGATATAAAAGTTTGGAACTCTTTTCTATCTGCCTACCTCAACAGAAGAATAACGTGATAGTATGTATGTTTGCACTCTACTGATATTTTGAAAGAAGGAAAGGTAGGGTGTAACAGAGACAGAGGAGCTGTAAGAGGGTGTATGGATGTGGAGGAGGTAAAAGAATTATATCGAACATACATAGTACCATCATGCCATTTCTGTGTTAGGGTAAGCAGTGAAGACAGAGCGCCAGAATTTCCTGTCACCCCATGTATTCTTCTCGGTGCACGCATTTCTACAGCGTTTATTCAGATCCTTTCAATTTTTTCCACGTCCACGTTTCCCTCCCATACTTTAAAACTGGTACTAAACACTGTTGTGGACTTTCATTTTAGCAGATGTTTATACTGTCTGGTTCAAAAATATATATTTAACATAAGTGACCCATATACTTTGTTTCTCAGCGTTACATGCCGTTTAATACCCTCCTTAACTCGTGATAGGAAATTCATCTACCTACCCTGACAGAAAAATGGCGTAAACATATTTATGTATATGCACTACGGTTCAACTTTCCATTAAACTATTTGAATTGTTAATGCTGCTCTATGGATAATAAATATAACGGTTTCAGATTAAAATATACTAAAGAAGTTTAATAATAATAATATGAAGGCCAATTTATACATTGCCGTTAAAAGAGCAGACTCCTTTCAAGGACGCTCTAGCTCGGGATTTAAACCCACTTTTATTTTTTTAAAGAATAGATATGACCGAAGTCATAAGTATCCTTATACCCTCGAACACTAGGTGGGAAAAGTCCCTGTATCGTTCGAGTAGAGTAGCACAGCGTGGGGTTCGAACCGACGACCTTCCGGACAGAAGTCCAGTGCGTTACCGCGCGGCCATGCAAATCAAAACAATAAGGCTAGGTTCGACATAACAAGGCAAAAAAAGAACGGAAGACGAACTGCAAAGAAACCTCTGTAGATCTTCCCATATGTGATAGTAACACATTCGGTTTTATGTACAGTGTAGTGTAGGTATATATTTAAGTTGTGCAATGTATGATACGTATAATGTTTGTACACCTAAATGATTAAAATTAGATTCAAGATATGAGTCGATCGAATATGTGAGAAGTTTGATCGAGAGCAATCCAGCTCGCTCGGCTGCACGCTACTGGAGCGGTTGGTACTTACCTGTCAATAAATCTTTACTTGCACCCGGCAGCTTGCCTGTATATCTTCCCTCATACTGACGACTGTTTGGGTGGGTTTTCCTGGAAAATTGTGCCATTAAAAACTGCATTACGGGAAATTAAATCATTATTGACTTTTTCGAGAACGAAGAATGTATGAACGAATAACTTGCATTTTGATGAAAATCGAAAATATGCTTATAAAATATTGTTTCGATCTCTTTCGACTTAGACTAAATACAATTCTATTAAATAGGATGTCCCAAAAATGTTTATACACTTTTACACCGTGCCGTTTACTTAAACATGCTGCTAGAATTTGTCATACGCATTCGTAAGAAGTTCAGGGATGAGAGGAACTTTTGACATTTTAATAACATATGAATTGGACAACACCCCCGCACTCCACAGTCCTTACACTAATGTTTATTTTTCATATGGAGACTCGTCAAAAATGAAGTTTATAACACAAAAAAACGTCAACAGTTAATTAATTGAGAGCAGCCATTGGAAAACAATGCGCCCAAATACCAAAACAATGTTTGATATTTGCAATTCCATATTATGAGCATTTCATGGAGCAGAACGGCCATCAATTTGAACAGTTGTAATAATAATTAAAAACATCTACGTGTCTTTTTCATTTGGATTTTAGTCTTAGGTTTACCTTAATAAATGCTGAATTTATATCACGTTGCACACGTTTTTTGAGTACTCTGTATTTAAATTGTATTGTATTATTAATAATAATTAAAAATATAGTTTTATTGTTATGGTAAATTCTCACAAAATTATTAAATTCTTATAAAAGTATTATTTTATGTATTATAATCTCCGTTTCCGGAGGTTATAATACATTAAATAATTCTCAATTTGAACGCGTTGTTGTATTGTACGAGGCATATCCAGAAAGTAAGTGTACTGAATTTTTGTAGGTTACAATTTTTTTTTATTTAAACAAAAAAATTACGTGGTTACCGTAGTACATATGTAAGCTATTTTTCGACATAGTCGCCATTCCTCTCAATGCAGGTGGTGAAGCGGGGTATCAACTTTTTGATGCCTTCCTCGAAGTAGTTTCCCGCCAACCCCTCCGTCCACTTCTCCACCTCTTCCTTTATCTCCTCGTCGGTTGAAAACCTTTTTCCACCCATGTGCAGCTTCAGGGAGGTAAAGAGATAGTAATCTGAAGGTGCTAGGTCAAAGAAATGCGCGGGATGGTTCAGGACATCCCATTTAAAATAGGCGAGCAGTTCCGTCTGGCATTGTCGTGCAACAGGCAGACTCCCTTTGTCAGCATGCCTCTCCTCTTGTTCTGAATCGCCCTCCGCAATTTTTTTAGGGTCTCACAGTATCTTGCAGGGTTGATGGTCTCCCCTTGAGGCATATATTCAATTAAAATTATGCCTTGACAGTCCCAAAACACGGATGCCATGATTTTCTTGGCTGAAATTGTGGTTTTGAACTTTTTGGCGGAGGGTGAAGAGGTGTGACGCCACTTTTGAGACTGCCTTTTGGTTTCAGGCGTGTAGTGTGCAACCCAAGTTTCATCTCCAGTAACGATGGAGCGGAGAAATTCATCTCCATGGAGTTTGCAGCGCCTCAAAAACTCTTGCCCGGCCTCCACTCGATTCAACTTGGCGGGAGATGGGGTTGACATTTTTCACGAAACGTGTTATCGCGTCGACACTTCTCAACGTACTGACCTCGAACCGGTCTCGGGGAGGGTCAGGCTACACGGAAGTGTAGCCAACATGTCGAAAATAAAATTCATCCGGTCGTGAGAGCCTCAGTACACTTACTTTCTGGATACGCCTCGTATAACATACAACTCCATTTTTATAAATTTCATACATTACACTTCTCAAATGTCCCAAGACCCAGGCAAGTTCGCGACGCCATCTGTGTTTTATCCAAGAATTTAAAAAAACCGCTCAATTTGAAAGAAAAATCCTTTATTATATATAGTATACCATAATTGTGTGCATAAATTTAGATTAAACAAATTTCGAATAAATAAATAAACAACTACTACACATCAACGTATTTCTAGAGAAGCAGAATTATTTTTATTTCACTCTCTCAAACTCGCCGGTCGATGCTTCATTCCATAGGCCCCCGTTACACGCTCAATCTGGATCGCAATCCGCAATCCGTGACCGCAATCGGCTGAATTGACGATAAATAAATAAATAAACAAGTTGACGTGTGAAAAAAAAATGTCTGAGATCGAATTATAGGAGAAAATTTTAAAAAATTACAAATTCAAGCTTCACTGATAGATGCAGGAGACATGATAGAAAATTTAAGGTCTTCAATATTTCTGCCTGTAGCAAGATAACGCAATGTTACTGCTATTTTTTCTTCAGGTGTTTTACTTTTTCTCATACAAGTATCTTGTTTAGATATGTATGGAGTTATCATTTCTAACAACTCATCAAAACATTTTCCACTCATCCTGAAGTAATTATTATAGTCATCTTTTTAAGCAGTTAATCGTATTTATTTTAGTAGATTTAAATGGGTATACAATTCTCTCATTCGTAGCCACTGTTTAACCCAATGTTTCCTTCGAACTCGCTTATACAAAGTTACGGCCAGAACTAGGGCTACAACAGCTTATATTTTTTTATTTTTACGTCCATTTTGAGTTGAGAAAGATTTTGCCGCCGCGGCTGCGGGGTGTGGACTGATGGAAATCGGATTGATCGTGTAATGTAGTCGCGCGATCCGTCAATCCGTGATCGTTGATTTGGATCGCGGATTGCGATCCAGATTGAGCGTGTAACGGGCGCCATAGGCCCTGCCTTAAGCAATCATAGCAGATGCGCTACAGTAACCAAAGTGACCAAATGTGATTCGGTACTCGTTATTTAACTGCACTCTGAGTTATTCTATATCTTCATGTAATCAACATATGACTAGATTGTGTAAATATTTATGCTGAAGGAGTTGAACATAATTGTTTGATGTTCAATCACTACCCTTCTTTATATACAGTACACTCTGACAGGTTAGTTGTCATGTGAAACTCTCTTCCAGCCATCCAAAAATATGTTAGGTTGGCTGGAAAAGATTGCAACATGACAGTCAGCTTGTTTTAAGTTTAAGCATCAAACCAAACTGAAACCCTTTTGAAAAACAATTGAGTTCTAACAAGAATTTCACCCACCAAATGTGGGTTGTTAGGCAACTTACCAGTCATGTCATGTTATACTTTTTTGGTACTGATGAAATACAAAATGGCGAATATTTTCTAATAGGTTTTGAGCCTTTCGTGGTTCTTTGTATAAGTTCTATGAGGTTTTTCAGTGTTGTGCTGCAAGGTGTGACATATGAAGTCAACAATATTAATAGAGACGACGGATTCCACCACAAATCAGCAAGGTACCACATAACACAATCAATATAAGCAACAACAAAATCAAAATGAATAATAACTACATCGCTTCAACCTTTGTGGAACCCGCGCGTTTATTCTGCCGTGATGGGACGGCATCATGCGCTCATTTTACGGTCGTGAACCGGAGCGAACCCATGCGTTCACGTTACGGCTGAAACTCAGCTATAAACCAACCAGTATCCGGCGCACATCCATTTATGGTGAAGTTGATTACAATCAAGTCCTGAAGATGAAAACTACCATATTTTTGAAATGTCGACATTATCAGCCAAACCAAGCAGTACAATACTCCGATAGATGTTAAACAACGAATTTTCTTTCTTATGTTTTAACCAAAGTTAGTTTTCGCGTAGGTAGAAGGGCTCTTCTAATATTAAACATTTTCGACTATTGACTGTATAAAAGAAGCAGTTGGTTTTGTTATCGGTAATGTTTTATTACAATCAACTTAATAAGTATTTTGACTTCCATTAATTTCATTATTATTATATAAAATATCCCATTCATTATTACAAAATAAAATATGGGCATTTATCGGTGTTACAAAAAGCCACAATGAATGAGATTAATGGTGCCGATACAACGGAATCTTTCCGCACAGGAGACCTTCTAACAAAGGACCTGCTTCACAAAAAAGGGGGAACCCCACTGAAAAACAAAGCATTCATCCCTGGAGCGAGTGGTGGGGGTGGGAAACGCGACTGGATGACATTCGTTCAACACTTTTTTCGTTGGTTTTTTTTAATACATTACTCTCGATTTTTACACTTCAGATAGCAAGTTTGTTAGCTGTTTTTTTTTTGTATCAGCACATTATATACAATTCTTCTTTCATATCTTACCCTTCAACATATCCGAATCAGTGATTTCGATACATTGAAGAGCGTGGCTAAGTGAAAATATTCTCTTCTATCACAGAAATTGAGCCTTTAAATTTAGAACCAGTGGAGTAGATATGGAAATCGCGGTTCGTCACTACACGAGTTGGCTATAACACTCTTACACGAACTCGGGGCGTGCGAATGGTCTAGTTCAAGAGTTCCCAAAGTGGTCGATATCAACCCCCTGGGATCGATTAGATTTTTCTAAGGCTCAATAGTACCAATAAAAAAATTTGGGGGTCGACGATAGCAAAAATAGACCCCCTTACTACTGCTATTTGTTTTGTTACTTCAAAATATCTATGATTCCAATAGGTACCTAATTAAGAACATTTGTCAATATTTGTAAGTACTTATTTTGAATTTATATATTTATTTCATAAATGTCAAAAATAAAAAAAAACTGCTCGTATTTTTTTGCTTTAATTTTCGTTAACGCAGATTTCAATATTAAATGTTGCACAAGATAATGTCACAATCCTCAGCCCTTTTATATTTTTCAATCCTTAATTACAAGTGATTAAAATTAAAAGTTTGATATCTAGTGAAATATTTTAAATCGAGTGCTGTACAAACTTATTAATTTGAGTAAAGTTAATGACTAGGGGGTCGACAGTTTTAAAAGTTTTTGGTAAAGGGGTCTGCGGCCAAAAAAAGTTTGGGAACTCTTGGTCTAGTTGGTAAGACAGAATTTACAACCCAGAAGTTCGATTCTCGTTAGAACCAAGATTTTTTTTAATAAGATGTTAGTCTGTTTTTGATCTAACGATCCTTTAACATGTTTCGTGTTGGTTGCAAGTGGTTCATTATATGCAATGCAAGTGTAATACAATTTGTATAGCATAAACGGTATTCGAATCCTAGGCTTTCTAAGCCCTAGTATGTTGTGCAGAAGTACGAATGCACTATGTTTGTCTGCAAATTGCATAAATCATGTGAGTGTTTATATATAACATATTTATTGTTACAATTTGTATTTCTGTATTCACTCACTCTAAATATTAATAGTATTAAGTGAAAATTGTCATGATCGAAATCAACATAATAAATCGTATATAGTATGATTCGCCAATAATTAAACTTTCTTCTAAAGGATAAATAGTTGAAAAAATAATAATGATTTTAAAATGTAATTAGAAATAATAAAATAATTATGTATGCAGTGTTACTTTCATCAGAAGGTGAAAAAAGAAATGTCAACTTATAGCCATCAATTCGATTCTACATTTCCATTAAAAAAATCTCAAATATTTTGTACTGAAGAAAAATATGATGACATTCATGGTCTTATCACTATACACAGTGAAAGTTCAATACTGCAATACTATAAAATACAGTAAGATCTAGAAATATCACGTGCAATCTACTACTGACTGAGACAAGTAGTGATAAATACTCCCGGCATCCAAGATCCGTTACGAGCTGTTTTTCTACTGATAATATTTTTCATTTATCAAAACGTTTACACACCATATATATAAAATAATTTCTAAACAACAAATCTGTTAGAAAGTTAAAGAATGAGTGAAGCGAAGAAGTTTGTTGCGTTCACTCGACACCATTAAGCCGTGGAAGAGAATGAGGCTGTTTTCCGCAGGCTGATGTCTGTTTGAACAGGCGTTGGTGTGGGTGCTTTCATTTCCCGAAGTACCTGCGGCACAGCTAACAAAAGAGCTTCCCTTGTTCACGTATACATTGTGTACGTGCTCAACACAAAATCACGTCACTGGATGAAGTATTAAAGTTGGTTTTTATTGTTACAAAAACAAAAATTTTAACTGAAATACATGAGAAATATTGTCTAAGATATGAATTCATCGATTCTCGTAAAACTACAATTTGAACAGCATTGGTCTTTAATAATACAATTGCGAACTCTTCGAAACTTCTGCCATGTTAGTTCTGGAAGATAAAATGGAGACTAGTCATTCTAGGATATATTGATGTAGACCATCAACCTGATGGATAGATCTGGTAAGAAATGTAACCAAAAGTATAGTTAAAATCCTATTGACAGTGAGAAATGGAAGCGTATCATTATTTCTGCAATGCAGTCAATTTCTTCGCAACTGCTCTGTGAAGAGCATAATAAATAACAGGAAGAATTACCTAAGAGATTTGCATTCAAATCCAGTGGATCAAAATGTTCCTTAGTTGAGGTACGTATTCACAACCATATATTTGATTTCATTTCTGAAAGTTCATTGTGGGGAAAATGGTGCATCATCAATGGGACGCCAAGTGGAGACCTAGAGGTATTTATTACCTAGTCCAATTGAATTTATAGCCCAACATCATTACGTCATAATAAATTATGACTTCCATGACCAAGTTAGTAAGACACCCGTCTTCCTACCCGAGGGTTCCCGTTGTTACTCAATGTTATCAAAAAGGATTCCAGTCTGTTTTCACTTACGTATCTTTTATAAATTTCTGGTATATTAGAAGAGATTGACAAATGGCAACAAATTCGTTAATTTGTACTGTTTACAACGGTATAATTTTGGTTGTTAATAGTCTGGTGAATAATGAACTTATTATTCATTATTGATGACCTTGTTTCCCCCAAGATTCATTAAGTGGAACTTATAAGTTTCTTTGAGGTGGAAAAAACATTGGACAAGAGTTCATTCCTTTTTTTCGGGTATGAGAAATATAGTAGAACTCGAAGCTTCCGCGTTAAAAGACAGGGGTTTTTACCAGCTAAGAAACAGAGACCATAAATATGGATCAGTTTATTTTGTTAAATACTTCTAGATTTTCATCTAAGTATGATACAAAAACTCAAATATTTCAGCTACATTTTGCAGTTTTTCGATAAAAAATATAATTTCTAATTTTTAAAACAGCGGTGCCTTACATCGAACCACCTTCTGCTCGATAGACTATTCTATCTATAACATATTTAGTCCAATGATGTCTTATCTTTATTTTTTTTTAATGTTAAAAATGTATATTATCTTATAAACTGCCTTATGTCAAGTCATGATAAACATTAAAATTCTCCAATTCGGGAACTAATGATCTTTCTCCTGTGACTAAACATCTTCCATCTTAGTCGCGGTCATCCCATTCTCCCGTCGATTTAGAGTTAGCAAAAATAAGTTACATGAGTTATTTAAAAACTGTAAAAAAATGAATTTAAATTATTCTTTATAAAATGGAAAAACACGTTTTTTTTATTTCAGTCCTTTTAAGGGTACTTTAATTCGGAAAAATTTCATTTTTCGGTCCTAATTCTCATCCTCAAGTTAATTTAAAATAAGATCACAAAGAATCAGAATAAGAAGAGACTTAGTTTTATTATTTTATATTTTTGGACTAACATAAAAAAATATTTTGTCACAAAAACATCTTTACGATTTGACTTAAAAAGAAATATTATTTCATTTTCAACCAAATATCACCAACGATATTTTTTTGTAAGAAATATTACCTTTGTGTACGAAAAAAATCCAATAAAAGGGTCAAAGTAAAGAATATAGACAAATAACTTACAATGGTTTCCCCGTCCAACCGCAATACCGAAATGGCAGGCTTTTTGTAAACATTCGTGAGGCGATGCTTTTGCTGTCTTTACGACCGCGCACCGCGCCGCGCCCCCTTTGAGCCAAAAGCATATCAATTAACCACGGTTCAGAGACAACTGTGAGATGAAAAGTTAGGTTATTTGATTAAATATTTTATGCTACATTAATGGGCGTCATTTGAAGGAGCTGAAGGTTTTTTAATGATAGTTAAATGGAAGTTGAAAATTATTATTTTGTGTTACCTAAGCAACCGTAATCAGTGTATGACTGTCAGTATTTGAAATATATCATATATACGAGTGAATCTGAATGAAGAGATCTTAAAATCATAGAATAAATTGCAATTTATTGCATTATTACGAAGCAAATATTTGCGTGTCGATTTTTCATTTATTGACATAATTTTTTTTTAAATGAAATAATAAAAACCTCCTTTTTCGTCACATACTGGTATCATACTGATTTTTTAATATAAGGTCAATACTTCTGGGTACGTTTTGTCATATAAAAATTAATACATTTAAATACCATTGAATGTTTTAATATATTAACTATCTGCAAAGGATTATGATAAACTAAGGATGTGCGAAGTTGAAGATATTGTCAGATGGGGACGACAGAGAAGAAGGTTCTGGAACGAACATGTATCCAGAATGGCGGAACCAAGAGCCGCAAGAATGGCCAGGGACAGTATCCCCCAAGCAAGCAGACCTCCAGGACGACCTCCCAAAAGATGGAAAGACAGCTGGCAGTTGACGTCACAAAAGGGAAACAATGATGCAGGACCATAACAGGCCAACATGCCTAAAAGACGAAGAAGAACTATCTGCAATACAACATTTACAGCTTAAATAGTTCTTATACAAAGGCAAACCGCCGGGTATAATTACATTAGCGGAAAATGGTTAGTTTAATATATAATTAGTAATTCAATAAATATCAGACAGATATAAGGTACTTCTAACTCCTTGAAAATTGTTTGTTGTGTTTCTAACATATTTTTAGTAGAATATTAATTAAGTTTATTTAAGCCGTGCACAAATAATCCATAATAAAGTGTAACCTAATTTAACACAAATATTATTTTGGAAAAAATCCTCATTCATTTGGTTTTGTTCAGTTTAATCATGTGATCAATGCTGAACATTATGGTCCTCTGCTATGTTTTTAACTTGGTGCACCTTTTGTCTATATCCTGGTCCAAGGTCATGTTGAATGCAACGTTTAAAGAAGATCATACTAACTCCTTTGTTTGATCATTGTACATCAATATTTGTAAATATAGAATCCTATTTACAAAATATTATTTGATATGTTCTTCTTTTGCATTGCATTTTTTACCACAATTGTTTTCAATGTTCATTTAAATCTGGTATTTTATTATTATGACTCTCGATTTATATAACACTATAGAATATAAAATGTGATATATTTTTCCTTAAATCACGCTTGTTTTAGCTTTTCTCTGCCTGTTGAAAGTTTTTGTGTAGAGTACTTCCAACTTCTTGTAAAGTATTTACTCAAATTTCTCATCAAAATTAAGGTGTTTAGTTAAGGATCTGCGCTGAAACTAGTCCCGTCAAATATGGTACGTACCAACTTTTTTAGGTTATATTTTTATAAAAATGAATAAAAATAAATATATATTTTATGTCGCTTGGTCAATTGAATAGATTTGCCTGCTTGGTGAACTGGATGATCCAGTTGTAGCAAATGGAAAATGAGTGGAGAATTTCAACGAAGATTTCTAAACCAATATGTTTTAGAGAAATCTTACGAACTGAATGGGAAGGTTATGAATGTGGAAGAGGCGAAATATGTGTGTGGAGATTGGGAAGTCTGGCCCTCTATGCTCTCGGCCTACCTCAGCCGGAAAACGGCGTAATGGTATGTACTCGTATGTTTATCGAGTTATTGAGATACCCTTAAAGTGAGGCGTTGTCATATGTAAAAAACATCATCTTTACTAAAAATGGGAATGTAAAAAAAAAATATTTCTTAATTTATGTAAACATGAACTTGATTTTTTTAAATAAGATATTTTAAATATGGTTCATATTATAATTATATTTTTTTTTCTAAAAGTAAGTTAAATGCCTTGTTTATCGTTTTTATATTAATTAATACTTTTTTCTTCTAAGCTCTTTTATATTAATTAGCTTTGAAGTTCAAATGAACGTTAGGTTTAAAAAATATATCTTTGATTTTTCCAATCACTTCAAAACCTTTTCATTTCCTCTCTTTACTAAACATGTATGTGTAAGATCTTTAAGTTGGCTATAATTTATTCAATTTTCTCCTCTCTTTCATATTTTCTAAAAAATTAAGCTTTGGTGGATATAATATGTAATATTATATATTATTAAAAAAATAATTTAATGAAGTATGAAACGTCAAGTGTTTCTATAAGGAATAAAATCTTCATACTACATTACATTCTCATAGAAAACCTTTTAGTTATCGTAATATAAAATAATTTGATAAAAATACATTTACAAATTCTAAGCAACGTATTGAACAAGATAAGCAGAATGAATAACTGGTATGGGTTCCGAGAATGAACAATTTGTATGGTGAACACTGTGAGTTGTAGTGAATAGAAATTTTAATGGATTGAATAGATTGAATGGATTGAATGAGAATGTTTTTAGAAATTTTAATAGATTGAATGAGAATGTGCTTATTTAAGAAGAAAACAACAAACTATATATTCATCTCCATACTCGTATGATTATTAAATTCTCATAATTTAACAATAATATGGATTTTAAAGATTACATTTCGATTATATTTCTTCTTCAACTGTATTAACTTCCCTACAGTTTTGTTTTAATATTTGTGAAAAAAATGAAGCGTTTTTTGACGTAGCAAATGCCATTGCTGAAAAACTGAATAGCTGTTTGGCAAATCATTGGTTTGAAAACTTGCTTAAAACATACAATAATACATTAATATTTTTTTAGATAGATTATCAGACGTATCACTCAGGTCCAAAAGATTAGGATCTAAACAAGTTAGAGCGTATATGGACATATAATACGTCGGTCATGCCCATTGCATGGTCAGGCGGTGTTTCAGATAAAATTTGAGATGGTGCATGGATGTAGAAGTGATGAAAATCTGACGCTCTTTCCATTCTGCCCAGTCCGGCAAAGAGGTTGCATGATGGTGTGTACACCTGAAATATGTGGGGAAAAACATCAAGCAAATCTGACGCTCTTTCCATTCTGCCCAGTCCGGCAAAGAGGCTACATGATGGTGTGTACACCTGAATTATGCAGGGAAAAACATCAAGCAAATCTGACGCTCTTTCCACTCTGCCCAATCCGGCAAAGAGGCTGCATGATGGTGTGTACACCTGAATTATGTGGGGTAAAACATCAAGAAAAAAAACTCGCAAGCATTAAAATAATATGCCGATATTTAATACTTATTTTAAACAGTTAAATGTGAAGAGAATTATTTTTGTGCATAGAATTTCAATAAATCACTAATTTAAATTGTTACGTTCCTGCCAAATTTAATAAATTGACTTTTTTTTCTTTTGATATAAGTTATAGTTGAAATAATAGTTTTCGAATATATCTCAGAATAAATGTACCTTTGGAAAATAAAAATTAATAAGCAATTTTAGCCAAACGAATGTATACAAAGTGATAGGGAATTGATGCATTTGAGAATTAATGTAAATCATTTAAAATACATAGATGTTGAAAAGGATGATTTTATGGGTAATTCCAATGTACGGATGAATTATGAAAGATTTGAACAAGTTGAGGAATTTGGTATTTAGCATACTTTCGAGAGATGGTAATTAAATATATTTTGAAAGATTTGAACAAGTTTAGGTATTTGATGTTTAGCATGCTTTTGAAAGATGGTAATTAAAGATTTTTTTAGTTATATTGTTGGAAGTAACAAAGACAATGGCGCACTTAGTGCTGTTTTTGACAATAAATCGATAGCAAAATCTTCAAAAAATATTGCGCACAGTAATTTGAAACCTGTAAATTGAAAAGCAGTGATAGAGTAGAACAAAATTAAAGAAAATGCACGTATTGAGTAGAACATAAGAAATAATCGAATAAACGATAAAGTACAATAAGAAATAATCGAATAAACGATAACTATTTGTGAGAAGTGGATGTTATAAGTAGAATTAGAAAAATAATCTTAGGATGATTTGCCCACGTTAAAAATAAATTTCGAAAGGCTTATGAAACAATAATTAACATATACGCCTGAAAATATTATAGAGTGAAGAAGATGTAGACCCAGAAAAGAATGGAAGGAGATAATTACATTTCTTTTAACTGATGTACGAGTATAGGTAAGAAGTAAGAGAAACAGAATAGCATGTATGATGATATGCATGGATGTGAACGGGGCAAAGATTGTGGTAATGGATAGAAAGGCAGGTAGATCTGTCCACTTCACCTACCCCAAAATGAATATGATATATTTATGCGTATGTGTATAAAATATGCCTTTGTTTTTAAGGTACGTGATTTGAGAAGTCAGCTTCATGAGTCTTTTTAAGAAATAAATAATTTTGAAAGCGTTATTAGTTTACAAAAAAGCAAACAAAATATCAAAACAATGAATTATGACTTCAACCATTAAACAATAAATGAAAGGAAAAATCTCTTTCAAAACACCAATCATTTTACCGGGGATGGAAAGCTTTTAATAATGAAAAAAAAAACAAATTAAGATTATTGGGTAATTAATTGAATTGTTCAATATTTGTTTTATCCTCTTCGGAAAAATACGTTATCCAATCAAATAACGTGAGTGTTAACCAATATAATTGGAAACAGGGACATTCTGTTCCCAAAGGCAATGATGTGTGTTTTTTTCGGTTCAATGGAATTTTGATTCCCTCATTTTGTATGTAATTTATTTTCAATTGCGCAATCAGCGAATTTCATTTCACAATGCTGTTACAGAAGTAAAATTAATATTTTTATTCAAAGATTAGTTTGTGTTTTCAATTTCAATCAAATATTCATTGAAATCTCACTGTATAATGAAATAATTTTATGAGTTAATCAAGCTATATAAATATTTATCTTTTTTATTAAACTTGATTACATACACGTATATCAAGCCATTTCCCTTTTGGAGTAGGCAGTTAAGGTAGGCGATAAACTTTCCAATTATTCCATACTTCATTCGCTTCCTTTGCACCCACAAACGTTATCGTACAGCGCCTTCGCTTTATTTTACCCCTCAATTTTTTATACTTAAATCAGTCCTCTTCTACCACAAATTGATAATTGTTTGGCATAACATTTTTATTGTGCACAAGACAGCCAGGTGTGTTTATTGTACTACATGACAATATTTTTCAACCAACCAAAAAATGTTTAGATGCTTAAAGGGAAAACCAAAATAGACCCGCAATACCCAGATTGCAAAATGGGTGTCTTACCAACTAGACCACGAAAGTAATCATGAAAAATAAATATAGAATTCACCTTTACAATGATAGCAATCTAATATTATTTTACCTACCAGACTAAATTTATTTTAAATTATACTGTCTTTGAATATAGTACAACCCGGTGGGTTTATTGGTCGACTAACCAACCAATGTTCAAGAGGCCTGAAGGGAATACTAGGCTGACAACCTTTTATGAAATAAATTGGATTCCATTTGGAATCAAACCCGTAACCCACGAGTTGAAATACATGCGTCTTATCTACTGGGCTACGAAAGTCGTCAATATTGATTTATTATTTGCCATCTATTGTTTACCCCTTCTCATAACATATGTTTATCGTGAACTGAACCTTTACGAATTAAATGTATGCATTCATTGAATCTTACATTTTTGAACACGTCTATTTTATTCTGTAGTGTCTACTTATCGGAAATATTTTTTTAGCTTTTTTCGATTCTACCTCAAAAATGCAAACAGTTTCCATTTTTAGAATAACGGAAATAAAGATATTTTTATCTATGAATTCGTAATCTTAACATTATTGAGAAAAAATATACGGCAATTGCAACTGAAATTTGATACATCGTAATAGAAAGAAGTTTAGCTAAATATGAATCTATCTTTCACATTAAGTATATTTTTCTAGTGCAAATAAAAGCCTTCTCTCAACTTCAGTCCCTCATATTTCTTAACACCCTCAATCAGCTACGCCTTTCAATTTCTAGATTTCGGGAATCTAGTTTGGTCTTCTGTTTTTGATTGAATATTTCTAATTATATATGCATATAGATACAACTATAACTTCGAAAAACTCGATTTCAGTTGAATTTTTTCTTCGTTAATGCTTATTCATAATTTATGAAAAATAGTGTATTATATTATATTACATTTTCGTTACAGTATAATCTAGTGGACTTGTTGCTATGTGGCAATCTCTTGCAGCCAAACAGATAATTATTTAAAATGCCATAAGCTAACCTAACTAAAATCCTTTTTTTAATTGGTAACCCGTGGAATGGAAGGGAAGGCCTTAACAACTAAGAAATTCTAGTCCAAAACTTACTTTTAGGAGTGTTTAAAGTACATTATTCAGTATTATTAAATCGTCAATATTTTATATATATTTTAAAATAAAATGGATCGTTTTATATTTTTGGTGAATACTAAACACTAGATCAAAAATTTATGTTAAATATCATTGCTATTATTATGAATCAATATTGGCGCAGCATTTCATTGGTTATAAAAATGTTTTCCTCTCCATAGAACCTCAAAAATAACAACACAATAAATGCTTTTTATAAGATATCTATAAATTGTGAAAAAAAATATCTCAGGCAAAGCAGTTCTGACATAGCCTCCCAGCTCCGCGGGACTATTGACTAACGGCAGATTGAGTGGTGTAAAGTTCTCTTCAGTCAAGCCTCAACCCCCCCTCACAGTAAGGGATGAAGCAAGGAGTGTGGAGTATGCAGGGTGGAGGTGCGCTCGAGTGGAAAATCGCTCACTGTTGCCCTATGCATGTGTGGGACGCCGCCTCTCTCCTTGCCGACGCCTTGCGTCTTGCACACCGGTAAGCGTTTACAGCGACGGAACATTAAATACTGGTTGCAAAAATGTCTTTTAAGCGTTACATTTGTAGTTATTAGAATCAAATTGATTAACTAGGTAAATTTTTTTTCTGATTCCAAAAATTGCATGTCATTTTTCAAATAATACGTTAAATTTGAAGAGGACGAGTTAATATGTGTTATATTGATACCTTTTTAAATATTAAAAGACTTTAATATGTATTGTTTATAGTTAAGGCATTAACGTTGTGAAGGTTTAAAGACATTGTTATTTATTTTATCAAACACTGTTTATTCCACTTTTTGTAACGGTATAACTCTACCGGTTTAAAGGCTTTCACCTCATCTTCAGTCTTGTTTGTGCTCCCTGTATCACGAAATTAGCGTAGCTTTTGCTACAATAATTTCGCGATACAGGGCATAGAGCTCTTTGCTATACATTTTTCTCCACTGGCCATTATCATAACTTTTTCTCTCACCTTTTAATTAATTTATACATCACACCCCTTTAAAGATGTTCGGAGGTTTAAAAGCGAAAAACTGATCAAGAGCTTTTCGACTTCTTCCACATAGTTAACACCTTTGAAATATCAATTATCAAACAACAATGCTTATAGTTTGAGTTTTAAACACATTTTCACAATACACTTAGCGGATATTTTTAGTCACGGTAGCTAAATTACTTCGATTTTTAAATGCATATAACATGCAATATCGGATATGAATCTCACTCTTAGCCATTTTCAATTTTACCGTTAGTGTTGATACATGATATAATTAGAAATGCATGCACTGACAAGACACTAAATGGGGGGACGAAAGGAAGGGATTAAGAATACGAAATGAAGGGATTAAGGATGAATGTTAAGGCTGACGTTTTGATAAAGATAAATAAGAGAACTCTGACATGATTTGGGCACGTGAAACGAATGAATGAAGAAAGACTATCAAAATAAATATATCACACAGAGCAAATGTGAGTATAAGACGTGTATGATATTTTGAAAGAAGGAAATGTTAAATATCATAGAAATCATAGAAGCTGTTTGAGAAAGTGTTTGGATAAAGAAGAGACGAAAATATCCAGCCATGGCCTAGTTGGTAAGATGCTTGTCTTCGAACCGATTTCCGCTGGAATACTTTTTTTTTAAATAAGGATTCCAGTCAGGTTTTTACTTAAGACTTCTTTAACATATTTCTAGTTGGATGGAGGAAATTGCCACATGGTTATAAGCGCACCAGATTCTATCATATACAACGAGAGTATAATACAATACAAAAATGTGTGTCGCGATAGGAAGGACTGGGGCTCTGTTATCTCTGCCTACCCTGTCAGGGAGATGGCGTGATGGTAACAACATTGTTACATGAACGAAGACGAAAAGGAATTGCACAAATCAGGAAGAGAGTGTCCTTTTTAAGCAATGTCAAAAATATGCATCATTTGCAAATAATAATCTTTAAAACTGCAAATAATAATCTTTAAATATTTATGTACTTCATCCACATTCAATGTTGACCTCAAAACAATATTATCTGTATGCGATCGATAAACAACATTGTGGCTGTTAAAAGTATAGACTGTGTGAAGTAAATATTGTTTTCTATCGTAGTTAAATTATTTAATTGATATATTGAAACGAAAAGAAAACTCATCTTCCTCATCATAAATATCCTGCTATGTCCATATTAAGGTAGGCAGGGACAACACATTTCTACTTAATTTCATCCTGGTCGATATATTTAGCTTTTGCTACACCCATGCATTTCGACATGCATAACATACTTTCCTAATATAAATGTTTGTCACTTTTTAAGAATTTATTTAATTTTATCATGCTAGATTCCTTGAGGTTTTCTCGAACTTCTTATAACTTATTTACTAGTAATAATAATAAAAGGACAATTTATACAGTTAGAGTACAAACTCTCCTCAAAGGCGATCTAACTCAGGATTCAAACCCGCTTTTATTGACAGATTAAGAATGTTACACAAAACATTGAGTGTAAAATAGGGTGGTGGAGGCTGCAATTATTAGATTAGGAACTTCCCCGCATTTGCTAATGTTTAGCAAAACATATTTAGTAAGAAAAGCGTACAAAGTTTACTAAAGTAAGAGGAACTGCAAAGAAATCTACGTGTATAAAGATCTTCCGATATGTGATAGTAACACATTTAGGTAGAGTGTAGTGTATGTGTGAAGTGTTATATATGGTTATCATTAATTTTGATAAGACTTCCCAAAAAGGGTTGTCTTCAGGTTCTTCCTAAAGCTGTACACGCCACCCATATCTCTAACAATGATGCAGACACAGATAAATGCAATTAAATATTACTAGGAAACGATACTTAATTGATTGGTTAGATTGTTTTTGTTATTTATTGTTCATTAATTATGTCTACCTTAACACCTATATTTTCTTCTTGTCCGCATTCTTTCATTTTGTGGTCATTCCTTATTCTATCGTACACTGTTTTTCCACACATTCTGCGCAACGCAAGAAAAGAAAACCAAGAAATCATAAAAAGGCATTCACTTTCTCCATTTGTTCACATTCATTCGTGCTTCAAATCTCATAAATTCTAGCTTAGTCTTCTATACAATACACCCATCAGTTACACCACTGAAAGCTTCTGTTCTGTTTTGTGGTCGTTTCATTTCTTGTGAGCGCTACGGATACTCTTACGGCCCTCTTCTCTTTTATGTGCTCCCGAACTGATTGATATTGATTTTATCTTAGTTTCCTTTCACTGGTAAATACTTTGAATAGATTCATTCGGTACGTAATCACTTTATACCAAAACCCCTTTGAACTAAACATACGATTAATGAAAAAAGTTTCGAGGCGTGTCTAATTACTTGAAATAAAAGAATTATATATATATATAGCTTATATTAAAAAGCTATTATACGAGTATTTTGCTTGATTATGACAATGTGAAAAAGTACCAATCCAAAAAAAAATCGTTTCACGAAAACATAAAATAGATAATGACATCAGTATAAAAATTTATTTTAGCTATGTTTTAATGGTTTATTATACGTTCAATTCAGGTTTTAAAATAAATAATTGGCCAAACTGTCTTAATAGTTTTTCTGCAATCGTTCTTGATAGCAGTTCAGTTCAATCCCACCAACACCCACTCTGTAATGGGGGACAATGAGGTACATGGCTGCGCGGTAACGCACTAGACTTCCGTGTGGAAGGTTGCCGATTTGAACCCAGCGCTGTGCTTCTCTCCTCGAATAACACAGGTATTCTTACCACATACTATTCGAGGGTATAAGTAAACCAAAATAACATGCCGGTTTCAAAAAAAAAGAGGAAAAAATAACATGCCGGTGTGCTCCGATTGTCTCACAACGCTTTTCCATCCGATCCGGCACAGTAGTGTGGTCAGTGAGTTTACTGGTGTGTAACGGCTTACTAATTTAAAAAGAAACTTCACGGCATAGTTTTACTTTTCAGCTGAATTAACGTTGTAGTGGCGAGGGGATCCTCGACTACGAGGTCTAACAATGACAATGAGGTGACGAATAGGGGACAAAATAAGTTCCTCTTATTCTTTTTTTTCTTTATGTTTTATGAATGCAACGTCACGTAGTAATGAACAAGGAACTGCATAAAATAACTCTTCCTCCGGTGGCGGCACACCTGAGTGTGAAAATAATTGAAGCAACGACGGACATAAGATTACACGTCATGAGAGAAGGAACATAGATGCAGCGCAGTAATAATATTTATAAAACAGCTTCAAGCCTGTAGTTCAATCAGATTAGCACGTTACCCGACTTTTCACAGAAAGTTCGAATACAGCAAAACTTTTTTTGTTAGAAGATCGGAGTAGCCAATCGATTCGAAGGTGAACCGATATAAGGCAGAGAAAACATCTTTATTGAAATTATTTACTCAATTTTTTTTTTAAAGAATATAAATGACCAAAGTCATATATATATATTTAATACCCTGGAACATTTGGTGGAAAAATTACCTGAGTCGTTCGAGGGGAGTGGCACAGCGCGGGGTTCGCAACGACGACCTTCCGCACAGAAGTCCAGCGCGTTAACGCGCGGCCATGCACCTCTTATGCCATTATCATTTTATTACCACAAAATTTGATCTACGGATTAATCCAGATAACCGCAAACATTGCAACAGGAAGTGCGACAAAATTGAAGCTGAAGCTAAAAAGTTTGCAAATTAAAGTCTTCCATATTCAGAGAAACATTGAGTAGTTTAATAGTTTTTTTTAATTAATACAATTAGCGCTTTATTCAGAAATAAATAAATAATTTAACTTTGTCTGAAAGAAATAAATTAACTGATGTATAAGTCTCATATAAAATTGATGATTTCAGTGGCCTAGTTAGTAAAACACTTGTCTTTCGACTCGGGGGTTGCGTTTTCGATTCACGTTGGTACTCATTGTTTTTTAAATGAGATTTCTAGTCTTGTTTTCATCTAAGACCTCCTTAACATATTTCTGGTTGGTTGTAAGAGATCTTGTTCTGCTTATTTGTCTGCGTACTCACTTATAGGTGCATACGTCAGCATCCACGTTTTAATTGTACATAAACAGCAATTGAATATTCTTATAAAGCATCAACAGTTAGGCTACATATTGGGTAATCAACATGAATATTGATGGATTATTTTGCCAACGTCAAGAAAACATTTTCCTTAACTTAATTTTTTTTCCACAAATCTTGTTGGATCGTTCTGTTTTGATGGTTTTCTAATTAAATTTGGGTAGTATTATATTGCAATGAAAAAAAAAACAATATGAAACGGGATTTAATGGATATGTACTCGTATATGAATCTAAACAGTTATTTACATTTCTTCTGTATGATTTTAAATTAATAAGGATGTGTTGTAAATGTTACTTTACTGTTTTACAATTTTTTTACATATAGTACAACTTAGCGTGCTTATCACCATACAGTAATCTTTTCCAACCAACCTTTTTTTTTGCCACGTGGCAAAAGCTCGCCAGGTTAAAAAATATATTTTAATGAGCCCTCAAGTGAAAATCAGAAAGTTAAGACACCTGTTTTTTTAATAAATCTGACTTCTGTCGAGAATTGAACCTTCGAAACCGGGTTTGGAGACAGGTGTCTAACCAACTAGGCTACGAAGGTTATCTGAATAAACTTAATATGAAATACAAATATTTTCTTTATTATTTTTATTTTCTTCAGCTTTAAACCGACGTTTATTTATCAATGACTCATGAGTAAAAAGATATTTAAAGCATATATTATAATAACAAACATAAAAAATACCACTACACCGTTTTCCTTCAAGGGTAGGCAGAGAGTATAGAGAGTCAGACTTTCCTTTCTCAACAAACATATTTTGCCTCTTCTAAATCCATAAACCTTTTTAAACAGCTCCTTCTCTGATTTTTTTACATTCGCTCCTTTCAAAATATCATTCACTTGGTCCAACCATACTTTCCTTGGTCTTCCTCTACCATACCTTCCACTCACATCTGTTTCGTTAATATTTCTTCATTCAATTGTTTCACATGCCCAAACTATCTCAGACTGCTTTTCCGTATCTTACCTAACACAGTCTGAAGTTCCAATCATCCCTCATTACTTCATTATATATTTTATTTTACATTATCACATTTATTGTTCAAAGTGCACGCATTTCTACAGCATTTATTCGGCTCTTTTCTGTTTTTTCCACGTCCACATTTCACTCCTTTACATCAAAGTTGTTTCTAAAAGAATGTTGTGAACAATCCATCTTAGCAGGTTTTGATACTGTCCAGTTCGGGTATATATGTGTCGTGACTCGTTGACTTTGTTTCCTACCGCTACACACTTTTCTATATCCCTAGTAATTTTTCAATCATCTGAAAAAATACTACCTATAAATCAAAATTATTGCTCTAATCTGATAATATATTTGGGAAATATAATTGACCTTGCCCAAAGAAATATTTCAAGTAAAATACTTCAGGGGCATCATCTTCCTGGTATTTTTTTTACCCTTTTATTTCAATGTTAAGTAAAAAAAAATATACAATTTAAAAAATTCGAATTTATTACTCGTAAAAGAGCGATTATTCTCTCAAACCGAGAGCGACCAATTAATTATTCGTTCCATCTTGACGCCACCGATACGCCCCCTGCTGGCGTCACTTCTGTTGTTTTTTTTTTGCTGGGCAGTCGTGAGGACAGCAATTTATTTCACATTATTAATTAATTGTACAATACGAAAAGAAAAAAACATCATCAATGGCCTTATACGCTGATATTGGACATTCACTAATCATTTAAATCATTTTCTGCCGAGTACTATTTTTTTAATAATTATATAATACATTAAAATTTGGGTGTTTCCAGTCAGTTAATAATTATTATATTATAATTATAAACTGAGTACGCTTATTGAAAATACAGATCGTTTACTAGAAACACGATCCCATTACGGTCTCACTATGAAAAGTTTGATAACACCACGTTTCTCAAATATGAATAATCATTTTACACATTTAATTCTTTCAATCCCGTCATGTAGCTCATGACTGAGTGTAATCAATACCATTATGATAGCCCTTGACGACTCCTCTTTATCCATTCCTGCACTCCGTAGTTCGAAGAGCAGTTGTTGAGAGTAGTTTTATTGAGTCTCTCTTTTGGTCAGTCCAACACATTGAGGTTTTTTTTTCTTGTGCGTCGTCCTTCCACGCTTCAAGTGTCCACAAACTTCTCCAAACTATTTTCATGGGCATGAGTAATTCCACAATTTAAGCAATAAGTCCTCGATTTAAACAAGATTCATCAATAAATTTTCAAATAAGTTGAGGGTAATAAAGCGAAAAAATTTACAAATAAATTTAAAAAGAGCAAAAATTCCGACCAAAAAAATAATAATTTTAACAAGAAAATCGTGGAATTTTTTTGTGAATAAACTAAAAATATATGCAAACGCTATAGAAGAGAAAGTGAATCAAAGCATTTTATTGCATTTAATATATTTAAAAAATCAGATATTAAACCAAGGGATATAATTAATTATAGTGATAATTATTACTAATTATCCTTACCCGACTCTGCTTTCTTATGGTTGTATAAATAAAGTTACATCCCTCTCTTTGCTGTTTTATCTTAAGGCATCTTTTAAACTTCTCTTTGAAGCGGAAAGAATCAAAGAATAAAAAATCCTGTTGATACATTCTTTCGTAAAAGAAACGAAACGACGGAACATTCAAAAAGGAAAAAAAAATTGAAAAGTTTCCGGAGCGCTTTAAATATTGCGGTCACTCTATGTCAAAGTTTTTGTTGAAGAATGCTCAAAGTTGGGAACGGAAGGAGACGAACTCTCAAAGGTTTTTGAAATCATATTAGTTTAGATTTTGGGCAAAGGCCATAACGACGAAGGATATCCTTTCGAAATAAGCAATTCTATAATCATATGGAAACATTTTTATATTTCCTTCCCAACTTCGACAGAACAAAGTATTCAATTTAAAAAAAAAACTAACTTTTTATCATTATTCAAGTATATTTGACGGATGTGTTCTAATTATATCAGCACCTTTTTGTTATATTTGGGTGCATATTGGTGTCAATCCTTTATTTCAAAATATTTATTTCCCTTTGAATTATTAAAATGAAATAAACAAAGCTCTCTCCTGCCAAACTAGGAGTATGCTTGTCCTGAGGCAAGTATGTTAAGTGTCTTAAAAATAATTAAATATTAATTATATGTTCAACGTAAAAGTTGTTCATATATTAAACGCTAAAAATATATGTTAAATAGCATAAATATGAAGAAAGAAACTAGGTTATTAATATTAGGTCACCAAGAGAAACTGAAAATGACTTATCCCAGTAGATAACGAACATTTGAACACTTTTCTATCGAGGTTTATCATGTTTAGATATTCTTCTTTGTGAAAACACTTTTTTGAACTATTAAGACGATAAAGGCCTGAAAACTTATAGCAACACTTTGTATAGATAAACTAACAATGACTTGGTATGTTGTAAGACAGTTGTCTTACAACTATGGTATACCATGACCTATAGGGCCTAGTAAATCAAGTGACTGTAATCTATCCCGTTCTAGTTTAATTTTTACTTAAGGCATTTTTAACATTTTCCTGATTTATTTCTAGAGGTTGTCATTGCAATAAGCCCACCAGGTTGTAACTGTATACAACGAAAGTGTAATACAATAACTCAACTCAAGTTTTAATTTACCTGAAATATCAATGGAATCCTTAATCCTGTACATACGGATAATCTTTATAATGAATTATTTACCACGGTCAAGCTACAAAGGTTTTTACGCAATATTAAATGACTAAAAAAATATAGTTGGAATGAGAGTGTTGTGTACAATGTGTGGAAAAATATTGTATGACAGAGTTCGAAATGAAGATATTAGGAAAAATGCAGTGCTTAAGATGAAGAAAGAGGTTCAGATGTTCTAGCCACGTCAAGAGAATGAATGACGAAATATTTAAAAAATATACTTCACGAGTAGTATACAAGATACGAAAAAATTAGAAAACTAGGTACAAACAAAAGTAAAACGTGGCCCAAGTTGTATTTATTTGACCGAAGTCAAAGATGTGTGCCAGAATATAATGAAGTGAATATCTGTTTTTTTTGCCTTACCTAATTGAGACATGGCGTGATGGTAAATTATTTATTTTGTATTTGACACGTTTACCCCATTACATCAATTAAAATGCATAATACAAGAAAAAAAAATTAAACAGGTAAAAGTTTAAAAATAAAACTACAGGTTGGTGAGGTGCATGGCCACTCGGCAACGTACTGGACTTTCGTGCGGAAGGTCGTTAGTTCGAACCCCACGCTATACTACACCCCTCGAATAACAGGCATTTTCCCCGCCTAGTATTCGGGGATATAATTATATCTATAACTTCGGTCATACATATTATTTCAAAAAGAGAGAAAGAAAAAACCAAACCATAATAAACTTCCTGCTCGGTATCCCACGGCGAAGCTTTTCAGAGAGTATCAGGTCCTGAACATAGCCAATTTACATCTCAAATCCATTCTTTGGCACTACCATCGAGAGGAAGGGAAGATGCAAACTCAGCAGACACACATGACACGCATGGCAACTAATGAAATGTTCACCATCCCTAGAGTTAAAACCTCTTTTGCCCAAAGGCAATATGCTTATTTGGCTCCCATTACATACAATGGCGTACCGACTTCAATAAAGGTAAAGGTAGGAAAACCATTTAGACAGTCGATCGGAGCGTGGTTGTTATTGCGACAGGATTTTGAGTACTTGGGCTTTCAGGATGAATGACGAGTGGAAGGGATTTATGTGAGCTCGTGAGTGTGGGTTTCTTCTTGTTGTTTTAATTTTGGTTGTTTTTGTATTTGTGTTTCTGTGTATTTTTTTTTTTTGTTTTGATTTTAATTTTTATTCTTATGATTGTGTGCGGTAAAGTGTGGGATGAATATTTTTGGTCTTTCTGGAGTGATGATGTGTGAGGAGTTGAATTTCGCATGATGTTTCCAGTTGTAGTTGAGTGTCACTGTCAGGTTGATGAGAGCGTGCAACGGGGTTTTGTTTTTGTGTAATCAAAAATCGGAAAGAAGTATCGATTTATTTTTTTCATGCTAAATATCCTCAGTGAGATACAGGCAAAATCCTAGTTTACTGGGGATATGACAAATAAAAGGCAACAAACCCAGATCCATTAAAATTGTATGTCGAAATCAAATTATCTGTTGTTTTTCTCAAATTGTGTATATTTCTTGTAATAATAAATAAAATAAAAATACCAGTGTGCTCCGATCGTCTCACTTCGGTGTACCATCGGATCCAGTACAGCTATGTGGCCAGTGAGTTTGCTGGTATGCAATGGCTCACTCACTTTAAATAAATAACTCCAAGGAATAGATTCGCTTTCCAATTGAAGATGTTGGAATGGCGAGGGGATCCTCGACTACGAGGCCCAGCGATAAAAATACGACAAAGTTATATTATATAAATGAGCTTAACTCTCAATTTATCCACCGAGATATGGAAAATATCAATATCGAAAGATTCATTGTAGAAGGCCAATCCATGTACGAGTAGTAAGGATTAAAAACTTATTTCGTGAATACGGCACCGAAAACATTTACGATGGCGTAAAATTCTTGTGATTCTTAATTTACGATGACGTAAATAATTGCTAAGCACATTTAACAAAATGTCAATCAACAATGAGTTTGCTATTTTACTATTAGTAATTTGTGAATATAAAAACAGTTGCGTAGATCTTTTCTAATGATTAAGGAGTAATATTCATGCATACCCATACAATTATACGTAATAGCTTTGGTTAATAACCATTTTCTCTGCATTAAATATATTGCAGAAATCTCTTTAGGATTCACTTAACTATCATAAAGTTCGGAATTTCTCGTATGTTAAGTTACGTTTGATTGGACCATACTCCAATTTACCGCGAGTAGTGAATTATTAAACGGTCTCGTAAAACGCCACCACTAAATGCACGAAAGACTCTAATTACAAATTCCAGAACTTTATATGCAGATTAACACTGACTTTAAATATTTTACATAATTTAATAAAACCTCGTTCTAAATTTTTGAGAGATAAAATATAATTTTTATTTTCATGCCATTTCCTTAACTGAATTTTCTAGATTTACACATGAATAACATATTCCAAAGAAACCAATAATCAAATTCTGAAGTTTTCTGTTATCAGACACGACCATTTTTTATCATAAATATTTCTGATAGGTTTGCCTTTTGATATTTTATTTTTATTTATGTTATTCTTTATTTCATCCTATTTCCCGGAAACGAAATCCTAAACCGAAACTGTGACATAAATAATCAACTTGTCGATTTCAATTTCACTACCGAGCGTTGCAAGAATGAGTTTTGGGGTAAATAACAAGGGTAACAGAAAACGCGATAGCAAATTTTCAGTTCTGTCCAATAATTTTCAACAAAATTTCAGAACGGCTTCTGAATTTTCAGCCGATGAAACAATTTTTAGATAGGCGGGCGCTATCTAAAAGGTTGTCATAGAAATTCGTTTGTAGTTTATAAAAACAATGGAAGACAAAAATCTATTTTTTTTCAAAAATAATCCACTCGTATGGAGTTTTATGTGTAAACACACAGTTTGGAGCTTATATAGTAAAACAATTACCTTAAATTCGGTTGATTTTATTGGGGTATCTCCTTATTCTCTGAAAATTGAATAAACAATGACGGAAAATATTGTTTATTTATTTTTATTAGTATCCTTTTAATCACTAACTAAACTGCACAACAAACGCATTCATTTTTACCCACAATACCATACATACTAACAATCTTTCTTGTCTGAGAGAGAATGCTAATATATATTATAATTAAAAGTATTTTAAAATGCTTTACAAATTACAGCTAATGGTTTTGTTTAAAAATGTAACACACAATTCAAAACATTATATCTCAATTCAATGAGGTTTATTTTTCCCGATATCCATTCACGTTGGAATTAATGTTAACTTAAAGCTGTTGTGTTCAGTAAGATGAAGAAGGACACTGTGAGATGGTTTGGACACGTGGAACGAATGAATGAAGAAATTCTTAAATACAAATATTCAGGGTAAATGTGAGTGAAAGGTATGACAGAGGAAGATAAAGGATAGAAGTTTGGTTGGATCAAGTGAATGGAAAGAGATAAATGTATGAAGTATGAGAAATCGTAGGAGCTGTATGAGAGTTGAAATAGAAAAGCGTTGCGCTCTGTCCTCTGCCTATCTCAGATGGGAAGCGCAGTGATGGTTTTTATGTATGTATGTATTGTATAATAACTCTTAGTTATATATTTATGTAACCATTTTCTGATTTACATATTTTCATGTAGTTGGTAAGACCTTTCATGTAGTTGGTCGTACTTTGTACAGTAAAAGTGTCAAAAATAAAGAAAAATCCTTACACAACCTGAATGTATTATTTTTTCTTATTCTTGGTCATTCTCTCAATTAAGAAGGCTGTGATCACCATGGTCATCAACCATCCCTTTTCACTACATGTTATATCTTTCCCTATGTAGCACCTTTCGAAATGAGCAAGCCGCTGTTTTTTTCACGTGGCCACACCATCGAATGGATGATCGGCCTCTGTTCCTGTTGCAATAAAAACTTCCCGCCAGAATTAACCACTCGAGGCTTAATTTTGCACTATCTGTACAAAAGATCGGAAGAGTATTCTTTCACACAGCATTAAGAGATAACCCTCAGCCCCGAAATCTCCAAATATCGACGAATTTCGATTATCGAATCTCGATTTCGAATCTCCAAATATTTAAGATTGAATTGGTTTATTTTAAACGTTCCTTTTCTCATTTTTTTACATGATGTGAAGACCTGAATACTCAAAATCACGCTATAGACAAAGAATTTATGCTTTTGAGATGTGATGTTGAAACGTCTTTTGCGTATTCCACTTTAAATCTAGGTTTTCAGGATATTTGTATTTATGGCAAATATAAGACTTTAAATATTTTTATGAATTTAGAAGTATACTTATTTTAAAATAAGCGTACAATTATCACGTTGCTTTAGTGATTTTATAGATTGTTAAAAACCTTTCGACAAAATTTCCCAGAGCGTAAAAACGACTTTTGAACCTCCAAAATAAGTCTATTATGGTGCTTTACCGAGATATATTAAAATTCACTGCGTCGCGACGCCGTTTGTTAGAAAGGATTTTCTAGCACAATGGGAATCAAAGCTCGGCTATATCGATTCCTCTGGATGAATAGAGCTGAAGAAATCTGCTCGATAGTGCTACGGAACACGGTCGGAGAGGAAATAATTCTTGGGAGTGCAGAAACCATCAGAGATTTCATCGCAAAGCTTACATTCCTTAGTGCCTTAACGTCCTGTATTGGTGATCCAGAAAAGAACTATCTACATTTTAAGGAATCGTGTTACATTTCGTTGTATGCAAAATAATCTGCCGGATTTATTGCCATGTATAAATAAAAATATGTCAGGACACTTTAAGATTAAACCAAACTGGACTTTATTATACAATTTGATACCAGCGGGAATCGAACCAGCAACTTCCTAGTTGGAAGGCATGTATCTCACAAACTAGTAATTTTCATTTCTAAAAAATATCTCCATAATATTTTTTTAATAATAATAACTCAATAATAATATTTTTATATTTTAATATGTTGAATTGTTTTTTTTAAATATATAAAATCAACGATTTATGGGGTGTTTAAAATATTGACAAATATTTGTTATAACGTAAGAAAAAGGCTAGTACATCTCAGTCTCTGGTGTTACATATGATTAGATAGTCTGGGTGCCTGATGCATTAGATAGAGTTCTTTGGTGTATTTGATTTTCTAAAAGTCTCGATACCGCAATTGTTCGTAAATTCTTCGCAGAACTCTTCTCTCGAAACTGTTGAAAATTCTAGCTGATTCAAAAGAGATCGTCTACGCTTCGCATCCGTATGTCAACACGGTTTAGATAATACTTTTAAATAATGCTATATTATCTTTCAATGAACATTTCGTGACTTAAATATGGGCAGTGATACTAAGAAATCCCTATTGGTCACAGTTTTTTTTTCTTTTCCAGAGTGTCCACTATGCCCATGTCGATATTGAACCACCGGTAGGGGAAATTCTCGACAACCTCAAAACTGAATGTGTCAGTTGGAAGAGACTTACACATGGCAATAAACCTATCAGGTTGTACTGTATACAGCAAAAGTGAAATATGATACCTCTTCTTATGATCTGTTTCAATAATTATTATGAATTTCGGATACATCAAGAAAGGATTTCATTTCTATCTCGAAATCATCGGAATATTTAACACACGATTTGATTAATTCGCAATTTAAATTTGTAAACATCCCCATAATATAAACAGTGACAATGCAATATACCTAAAATGTGCATGTCTTCCGACTTCCAGACATTGAGGTACATACAAGTGCCTCATTGGGGACGATGATATACAGACGAGCAGCTCGTTGGAGATGTTGAACTACAGTCGAGTGACTCGTTGAGAACATTTAGGTACAGACGAAACTGAATTTAATATTATCCAACTGTAAGACACGCGCGATGCATCTCCCTTCTTATTTCTCGACCTTTGGAGACTTTTAAAATATTTAGTTTCACTTTATTTTCCTTTACTTTCCAGTGTTTTAAATATGATTTCGTTTTTTTTTATTTTTGAAAATAACGTTGTAACCTTTCCCGCACTAATTGACACTTATCTGCGTACTCTTGCCCTTGTTGGTTGGTAGAGATTTCCATACTCTTCATTTGAATATTTTACAATCAAGTGTCTAAATTAAAAAATAAAGAATCTTTTACAAATATAAAGTTCTTCATTTGTTTGAGATATTAAACAATTATATAAAATATTATGTTTAAATGTTTTATTGCGTTACCCAACGACTGTACCAGTCAGCGTGTATTGTGTGCGGGCACTGTATTTTCATTATGTTTTCTTAACATTGGTTTGTAGATAAAGGCTAGAACATAAAATATCGGTCATATTTTATGCTGACCGAACTCGGAATCTGACATCCAAAAATTATTTTAATCTAATGAACAATTGCTGGGAAAATTTTCAAATGAAAGTGTTCCAGTTAAATATTTAACAACAATAAACGACAGATTCTTATACAGAAACACAAACATCACGCCCACAGCCACTTGAAACTCAAGGAAATACAAATATTTTCTCTCAAGTATCAAAATTGTACGTACTGATACGATTTATCTTGATTTGATTCCAAAAAAGGGGATTACTAAGTATGATATACATTGCTATAATTTAATAAAGTAGAGTTCAAACTTTTCTGATACGTATCAGTTTATTTCATACCACAAATATTTAATATTTTTCTCTTAAACCTGTTATGGCATTATTAAATAAATTAATCAAGACGCAGGCGAAAAAACGAATACACGAGTGGAGGGGCTACGGCTTGCAAATACCTATGCCTTACATGCATACTCTTGCAGAATGAGAATACTTTGGACAGGTTGCTAGAAGAGATGAAGACACTTTGGAGAAACTGGTAGTGATTAGAAGTGTTAAAGGGCAGTGAGCGTAAGACGACGGTCTCCATTAAGACGAATAGACTACATCCAAAGGTATTAGGTTCTCATTGAGCTATACTCATCATGGCTCAGAACTGGGAAGAGTGGATGCGACTTAGATTTAGTTCCAGGTCATCAGGAAGCCACGACACTCAACCATGAGCAACATGACTTAATAGAAAATAAATGTTTTAAAAAATATGTTTGTTTTTGCTTATTTGTTATTTTTTCCAAATAGTTCAGCAGTTTATTGGCGGATACATAGTCATTTTAAGTTAAACACGTGATGAACCGGATGATGGCGATTTCAGAATTCACCGAAACGTCTTCCAAAAAATATTGATAGCGGGAACATCCATAATAAACTTCAACATGTGTAATATATTACTGAGGCGCATCGCCGCGCGGTAACGTTCTGGACTTCGAGCGGTACGGAAGATCACCAGTTCGATCGTCGCGCTGTACTACTCCCTTCGAATAACACAGGTATTTTTTCCGCCTAGTATTCGGGGACATAAGGATACCTTTGGCCATATCGATAATTTAAAAAAAGTGTAAGAAAACATGGCGATGTGATCCTATCGTCTCACTTTGGCGAGCCATCGGATCTAGTACAGCGATGTGGTCGGTGAGTTTGCAGATTATGCTTACTCACTTAAATAGAAACAAGAAAACTCGACGATACAGCTTCGCTTTCCAACTAAATTGACGTTAGAATGGTGAGAGGGTCCTCAACTACGTGGCTAAGCAACCACGATGATTATTCCCTCGAAAAATACATAAAAGAACTATATGTACCTATTTTTTTTTTTTGATAAACTCCATCTTATATGTTATTAACACTTACTGATTTTCCATTTCTTGAACTACCTATATAATATATTATAATACATATATAATTCAAAATATGTACCAGCAATAATATCTAAACCAATTTAGAATACACGTTCTTTGATTTTTCAACAATATTTATGATCCCAATGGGGGTGATATAAATAATCATGGTGAAATAAAGGCTTCTTCTTGAGTACGGAAAATGTAAAAACGATTAAAAATTATAAGCTGATAGGAAACCTTTTGATTAATATTTTCAGTCTACCTATTAAAAATATGAAATATCGTTTTATTGTGTGCAAACTGATCCAGTTGTAGGAAAATGTCTAATTGACACCTGTTCACCGCTTATCCCCTGAGGGGAAAATAATGATAATATGACTATTTATAGAGCGCTATTTAAGGAGCAGATGTTTCTTCAAGGACAAGCAAATCGCTTAAGAATAAATGCATTAAAACGATTTCTAAGTGATAAAAAATGTTTTTTTTTCTATTTTCAAAAATATATCATCATCATTGTCAACTTGGATCGATCCACTGCTGGATGAAGGTCTCCCCAAGTTGCTCCAAATACGAGTAGTTCGGTGTTTTGCTCGTTGGTGCCGTGTGTTTTTTCCATGCAGCGTATCTATTGTATTTTTTCTGGGCATCTTAATGCATCTTGGGTACCATTGGCTTATTTCGAATGTCCATCGGGAATCTAACATTCTGGCTACGTGTCCTGCCCATTGCTACTTCATTTTCTTGTACACTTTTATTACGTCCTCTATCTTTGCTTTGTTGCGAATCCAGGTGTTTCGTTTACGATCTCTTTTATTATATTCCAATATGCATCTCTCCATGCTCCTTTGTGCTGTCGGGAGCTTTTGTGTGTTCTTTGCTGTGAGCGTCCATGTCTCGCAGCCATATGTAAATACTGGGAGAACATACTGGTTGTAGACCTTTCGCTTCAAAAACATATATAAGTATATTAAATCTGGCATCAGTATTTCTCCACAAACTGTCTTTTTAGTTTCTTAATACGGAAGCTCTCTCCTATCATAAAAATGAAAATTGTGTAGTAAGTCAAACTTCTGTTTTTTTTACAAACTTATTATATCACCAAAATGTTTTGTTTTTAATTCGTAACATTTTCAATTCAAATTATAAAAATGCTATCTTTAAAAAAATCTGGCGGTGTATACTTTTACAAATTAAATAATTAAAACACCCTTCACGTTTATACAAGCGACCAAAACAGGTGTTTTTAAAAAAATCCCTTTAATTTTAATTCTGTTTCTCTCTGTGTTGTGTCAGTATCCGTGTAACAATGTTTTCGGTCTGATGTGAAGTCTGTTTACATGACAGCTGAAACCCATGTTTTATTTTGAACCACAATCTCTGACTCCACAGGCTCTCAAATTAAAAAAATGTTAATATTATATACTCCTTGTTGTATAACGTACAATAAAATTATGATCTTTATTTTCGTTCAAAGTAAATTTAACTACGATTTTTCTCAGTAATATTTCAATTGGGTCGATCTTTGTTGGCCTCAATATCAAGTGATATACATGGGGTGGCGTATGCAGCTTTGGGAAGTACTCAAAGACAAACTTTTTTGGGAAGTATTTTCAAAACTTATGATTATATATGAATACTACACACAGACTCGTACACTGCACTCCACTATCACATACCGGAAACTAACTTTTTCGTAGTTTGTCTTGCGGTTTTCTTACCAAATACGAATGCAAAAGAACTTCAAGCGTATAAACTAAAAAAGTAAAATAATAAATATTTGGAAAACTACGTTTAAATCATAATGTTACTCTATTTTTAACAATGATGTGCACGCTTTAATAAAAAAAACGCGTCTCACAGATTGAGGTTAGCCCTCTCACCCCTATCACTTACTCTTTTAGTATGTCCTGCTTTATAAATTATTATGAATCCCGCCGTTCACTCAAATGGAGATGTTTTGTTTGAGCAACTCGTTTTAAAAATACATAATCGCTTTTACATTTTAGTAGGACGAGTGTCATTTTATAAATCTATATTTTCCTTGATTTATATTTCACATATCTCGCGTAAAAAAATAAAACATCTGAATTATATTACATCCAAAAAAAATGTTGCTTTTGTATACAACATGTGTCGTAAGTTAGAGTAAATAAGAATAAAACACTTGAATCAGTATCTTATTTAAAAAAGAGGCTTAAAAGCATTATTCTCTGATCTTTATGTTTTGAGAATAAATCTCATTTAAAAATATTTAGAATCATTTTAGTTTTTAAAAAATGTTTTTAAAATTACAATTAAGCACTAAATCAAGTGTTTCTCAATGAATACATAATATATTTATTGACAGTATTGTAGTATGTTGTAATAATAATAAAATAACGATTTATATTCCGCCGTTTAGAAAGTAAATTCTCTTCAAGGGTGCTCTAAATATATTTATTTCTATAATTAATTGTACAGAAATGTTAAGGGAATTGAAAAACTACATTAGAGATCACCTTCGTAGCCTAGTACTTATATTCTTGACTTCCGACCGGCAGTTTTGCGTTTAATTTCTGACGCTACCCAAAAAAAGGTGCCAGTCTGGTTACAATACTCGTACGCATCATTAGTAGTATTGTCAACACAGTCAATGACGAACTGCAAGTTCCGTGCCTACTCCAGAGGTTCTAAAGCTCGAATGCTTGCTAACTGGGGCCGACGAAATGTATCCCGGCTACGCTCTTCAATATGTCCGAAGCACTTATTTGGTTACATAAAAGGATACCAGTATACGAAAAAAAATAGAGGTAAGTTATACGAGAGTTTGGCCTCATCAATGCCAAAATGAGAGCATTCGCGAGGATGCTAGAAGTTTGCCCTCGTACGTGTAAACCATTTAACTTAAAAAAATAAACCAAATATTGTTAAAAATTTAAATGCGCGTATGTACTTATGACCATTGTGTAACTTCTGTCATAGGTCTGCAAATCAGATATGATTTTGATAAAAAAATATATGATGATATTCTTTGTACATGCGAAAATTTCGCAGACTGAGAGATTCCATTCTGATAGTCAAGCTTTACGTAAAATCTCGTAACTTAACCCAAGAAAAAAATATCGTTAAAATACGAGGAACGGTATAGTTTATTCCGAGGGTAATCAGGTTATCTGCGGAGCGAGCGTAAATTAATGGGCGCGGACAGTTTTTGAGATAAAACCTTATAAAGTGGTTTTAACACCGTTTAAAACCCTCCGTTATTCCAGTTTATTCCCAATTTTCATTATTATTTAAGAAAAGATTGGTCGAAGAATATTAAAATTCTGATATTTGGAGTGTCATAATTTTGTAGCAGATTGTTCAAAGCTCTATGTTAATTATTAATTTAACGTTTGACAATAAATGTAAATTTAAAAAAATATATTTGTAATGTTAACTTCTACAAGTATCTTGTTTTTATGTTTAAAATAATGCTAATTTACTTGCTAAGAAATGTAGACATGAAGGTTGAAGACTTGTATTGATTTAATATGTACATGTTGTTACACTTCAGCAAACACACAATCTGGACGGACTGAAGCTTAGTTTCCGATTGCCGTTTATTATATTGCATATAATATATTCTTCATATATTATGATAAAAGGCATCAAGAGTAGATTATGTGAAGACTGATATGATAGATCATATTATGCGAATAACATATATGTATATACACACACCACTACGCCATTTCCTTTTCGGAATAGGCAGAGAGGACAGAGCGCCAGACTTTCTTATCACAACACACATCCTTCGTTTTCTGACTCGACGATTTATCTGACTTTCTACATTTCCTTCTTTCAAAATATCATTCACTTAATCCAACCATACTTCCTTAGTCTTCTTCTACTACACCTTCCACTCACATTTAAACTATATATTAGTTTTGTAAGTCTTTCTTCATTCATTCAAACCCCATATGAGTTCTCTTCTTGATCTTACTTAATACAACAACCGTGAACGATAATAATACTTCAGTATCGGAAATAATGGAAAAGGTAGTAGGAGTCCTATGTGCTGCAGAGCGTTTTATTAACCTATAATTCACATAGTATCGTAAACAAAAGAAAAAACTCCAAAACGAGTTACAGACAACCGTAAGAATGTCACCCTAGTAGACTTGGTTAAAAAATAGTACAACCTTCTGCAAACGATATATGTTTCTACGAACTAGCTATTTTTTAGTCCCATCCCTTTTTCCTTCTGCTTTTCCAGGCTTTAGTGACATTTGCAAATATTTTTGTCAAGTGTTATTTTTTCGTTTGTTTTTAATGCTTTAAATATGTTCAATAATTTTTCTTTTAAAAAATAACTATGTAACCTTACGCGCGACTCTTGTCTGGTTAGTTGGAAGAGATTGCTTTTGAGCGATGAACTCACCATTTATATGTCTTTAAAAAGGTTTCGAGTTGTTTACAACTTTGGAGCTATTCAACATATTTTTATTGTATTACAATTTCGTTGTACAGTACAACCTGGCAGCTTATTGCAATGTGACAATCTCTAACGACAAACCAGAAATATTTTTAAGACCTTAAGCGAAAATCATACTGTAATCATTTAAAAAAATGGTTCCAACGGGAATCGAGCCCCCAGCCTCCGGGTCGAGAGACAAGCGTCTTACCAACTAAGCCACGAAGGTTGTCTGGTCTTTCTGGGTAGTTGGAAGACATTGACACATGCCAATAAGCCTGCCAGGTTTTATTGTATACAACGAATGTGTTATATTGTATAATACAGTGTAATAAATAAAGAACCTTTTAAAAACGTTATTAAAGGTCTTTCTTTCTTTTTGTTGAAAATATAAAACTTTTCTTTACGTTTTTTTTATGTAAAATATTATATCTCAATATTTCTTTTAAAATCATTAAATTTATTCTCATCTTTTCAATTTCCCACAAAAACCTTTTCTTGCTATACGACCGAGAATATTACAAAATAAAATTTATTTTACACCAGTTCCTGATACAAAATCTTTTCATGATAATTAGAAGAGAAATATTGGGGCAAGATTTAATCTCCAGGTTTTAATGACCTCTGTAATATTCTAAATATTCTCTCAGAAATACTCTCTTTTAATTTATCAATATATGAACTAAATACATCCCCATTAAATGTGATTAGAAATTTCCAAAACAATTAATGGTGTATTACATTGTATTAAAATTTTTAAAATAATTTAGTAATATATTTTCTTTCCAAGTGACAACCTCTTCCAACCAACCAGAAACATGTTAAAGAGGCATTAAGTAAAAACCAAATTGGAACTTCAAAATGCATGGGTATCAGCGGCAATCAAATCTTAAACCACCGGGCTGAAAGACAATATATTTGACGAGTAAATTTTTCTTTTATGTTCTTGTTACTTGATTTTAACATGAAGGCTTTTCAATAATGATTTTACTTGACAAGATATTCAATCACCACTCCTTACTTTTATGGATAGAATAGATCAGCGATGGTTTCAGTGCGCGGAGTTTATGGAATAACCCTACATCTTATAATATTTAAAAAATTATACTTTTTCCTAAATAGGCTCATGTCGTTTATGCTAGTGAAACTTAGACTACAATTATAACGTTTCATTTTTTTAACGTAATGCCAACGAGTATTTAAGAAGTGCGAGCATACGGACGTTTTGCGATGCTTTAGACAAGTGTGCCATCTAAACGATGCTCTATAAAATTTACTTTCATAATTATTATATAGGATGTCCCAAAAAACACATACACTAAGTTCAAGTAAACTTCGTGAAGAGTTGAAAGATGAGGGTGACTTTTATTTCCAGAAAGATAGTGACTCTCCTTACTACTATGATGACGTGAGTTGCCGATCTTGATGAAAAACACATAAGTCAAATGTAAAGATAGCATTGAACATACCCTACACTCGCCAGACCTCACGGCAAAGGACTTTTTAAAGAAGACTCGTCAAATATGAAGTCTATAGCACAAAAGTTAATTAATTGAGAGCAGTCATTAAAAAAAATGCACCTAAATACCAAATCAAATTATTAGTGATGTTTGTGATCCCACGTTATCAGTAGAATATGGACCAAAACGGCCATTAATTTGAGCACTTGCGGTAACTATAAAATATCTTTGTCGGTCTTCTTTAATTGGGAGTTTAGTACAGAGATGCAACAACATATATATTTTTTGATATCATCATTGTCAACCAGGGTCGCTCCACTGCTGGATGAAAGTCTCCCCAAGTTCACGCCAAATAGTTCGGTCCTTTGCTCGTTGGTGCCATATGATGCTGCCATGCTTCCTGATTTCATCTATCCAGCGTACCTTCGGTCTTCTTCTGAGGCTCTTTATGCCTCTTGGGTACCATTGGATTATTTCGGATGTCCATCGGGAGTCTGACATTCGGGCTACGTGTCCGGCCCATTGCCATTTCATTCTTTTGCATACCTTTGTAACGTCTTCTACCTTTGTTATATTGCGAATCCATGTGTTTCGTTTACGATATATTTTATTATATTCCAATATGCATCTCTCCATGCCCCTTTGTGCGGTCTGGAGCTTTTGTGTGTTCTTTACTGTGAGCGTCCATGTCTCGCAGCCATACGTAAGTACTGGGAGAATGCACTGGTTGTAGACCCTTCGCTTCAAGAATATTGGGAGATTACTTTTGAAGATGTTGTTCAAACGTCCAAATGAGCTCCGCGCTAGTTTTGTCCTTCGTGCTATTTCCTCCGATATGCCATCTACAAAGGAAATAAGTTGGCCCAGATACACATATTCCTGGACAAATTATTAATTATTAAAGACGTATTCAAGTGTAGCTGTGAATAATTTTAGAGAAATAGTATCTCCTTGACGATATTATTTGTATTATATATGTTAAAGATAGGTTTAAGTATAATTGAACTGGGAAAAAAATTGTGTTAGAGAACTGTTATAAGTTTATTAGGTTAATTTTAGTTAATATATATTTTTTTTAAATATACAACCTTATTTAAAAAGGGGTGAAATTAAAATACTGATACAGGTTGTACTGGATCGCATTGTATCACTGCGTAAACAATTAGGCACAAATGTATAAGATAAGGCAATCGCTACCATTTATGTTGAGCACTCAACATTAAACTCATAAATAATAGGAGTATTTCGTATTTTTATGTCAGATTCAAATGCAAAAATGACACCGAATGCTCGTGGACCGTGATTTTCGATATTTTTAATATCTTATTAATATTGTATCTCATCTATCTGGTTATTCTCGATCAAAACCTTGATTTGGTCGTCATATACATTCAACACGTTTGAAATAAAGTTAGCAATGAAACCTTTTTCTTAACGACATCTATCCGAAAATTACGAAACTACTTTCAGGACCACCCAATATATACATTCCCTTTTTTTTTGACTAGTCGCAACCCGTGAACACAACCAATTCAAATGACTAGTCGCAACCCGTGAAATATTCACGGAAGTTAAACAAATTATACATTTATGAAAATATATATTCATAAACGTAAAATTTGTTTATATATTTAATTTATACATAGTCCCCTTTTACACCGGTTCAAAAATTGTTAGCTAGGTATTTAAAATTCGTTCAGTATCACGGACCCACCGAGATTCAAATTTCGAATTACTTTCGGTGAGAATCCAAGTATTCCTCTCTCGCTCTCTTGTATTCAAAATTCAATTCGTATTCTTTCTTTGACGACAACCATCGTATGGGTTTTGGCCTATTTATACTATAATTACCCTAACATCTTTGAACTATTAGCACATTTTACAAATTTTTAAAACAGCTTTCGATTGTTTAAGAAAATTAATATTAAAGAAAATTTTAAAATATAGGTGTCTTTTGCTATATATAACTAAGAAAGTTCCATTCTTTAATCTTTCTCACAAACTTCAACATTTCTACAATAAAATTTTTTCTTTGTTGTAAATTATGGTTTCAGACTTTCCTCGAACGTGACGTACATTTCATTACTTTGGCTACAAGACAGAAAAAACAAGGAGTATATTTTTGTCCGCCCAAAAAAAATTGTGAGACAATATTCTTGAGCACAAATAGATGTTTTATTTTTTATATATTTTAAATAGATTCCCATACTTTTCCAGCCCGTGATCCACGAAATATCCAACAAAAACCTTCGAGTCTTCTCACCATCAACCATCAACCTCGGCATGAGAAGCTATGTCCATTCAATCGGTTATAGATTTTGTTAAACTAAGAATAGCACCTGTCATATAAACCATTCAGTCTTCTATTCGATAAAGAGATGATACTGAAAAATCCGGGTCAAAAAAATTCAATGTTTTCATATTCACTAGAGATGACAATACGGAAAATTTGTCGTTTTTTTCTATAATCAATCAAATTAAACGTTTAATTCATGCCACTGTTAATTATTAAAAGTAAGACTTTCTAAGTTTCAAGGAATCAATATTTCAACGGATCAATTTAATTGTAGTTTTAAAAAATCGTTGTGAATTTTAACGGGATATAAATTATAACGTACACAAAAAATATTTTAAAAAATTCAATAAATATCAAATAAGCAAGACTAAATCACTTCAAATATTTTATTCCCAATTAATTAAGATTGTTGCGAGTGGTTTTTCCATTATTCAGTTCATTTTAAAGTGAAGTTCACTGTAGAAGACAACTAACTCACAATTCATGAGTAATTTTGTACGATGGTACATGTTAGAAATACTGCCGCAAGTGAAAAGACAACCACACTAGCACACTTCTAGCGCTTCTCAGTACTGTTACCAGACTAACTATTTAACCAGACTGGGGCTTTTATACAATTTTTTGGTTACCACCTGGAATCAAATCCAAAATCTCCGGTTAAAAGACCAGTTTCTTATCAACCATGTCACAGAGATCGTCCACATCCATTGTCTTGGAGACATTCTTTCATAGAATATACAACACAATATGATGTTAAAAATAGTTATAATTTTTTCTAGGTGCACAATATGGAGTATAAAACATAAGGAGTAAAATTGGGAAAGGCTAAGGATGATGTTTAGCCCTTAATCATTATACAAAAACATTTTAAAGCGTTCATATTACTTCTCAAATATTCATAATTTATTGGGTAAAATATATCCTTGGTATGTTTCGCTACCAATAAAGCTGTACTGGATATTTATGATAGAACTTGTAGCGCACATTCAATAGAGAGTACAGCGAAGTATCGTGTCGTATCGTATCGCCCTCACGTATGGCTTTTATTGGTTTCTCTTAACGCTTTACGATAAATTCTACACATATCAGTACCTCCTCTCTTCAATCTAGCTCAAACTTGAGTAAACTCATATATTTTACATTATTTTCTAGACTATATATCTGTTTTCTTATCTAGTAGGTCTCTCTTGAAACGTGGCCTCTCGGCTATCCTTCCTTATCTTATTGGTCTTCTTAGGGTAATTTCAATGTGTACTATTCTAGAACAATATATATATTCCTCATATGCACGCCATGTCTGCCCCATCTGACAATGTCCTCCCCCTCACATTTTTTTCGGGTGCTGGTTTATTTGATCCAAGATCTAATTTTCACACGGTTATCCATGGATAAATTCAACTGCATAACGAGAGCTGTAAACATTACCAGGTCTACTAAAATAAAACTTACAAACAGACCTTGATTTTTCCAATCTTTCTATATGATGCCGAAACATAAATATTGAAATTAAAAAAATGCATGACGATAGACGCCTTGGAAATGTGATGCTAGCGTCATATGTTACCGGTACCATAGACAGTATGTAGAACAAATTCATCGATTTTGAAAGAACTACAAATTGAACAGCGTTGATTTCCAAAAGCACAACTGCGAAACCTCGGATATTTGGGCCATATTGTCAGACGAGAAGATACAATGGAGAGATTCGAGATCTTAGAGGAAATATAATAGTCCCGATTAAGATGCAGATCACCAACACAATGGATAGAATGCAACCAATAGCTCACGCCAAGAGTGTAGAAAAAATGCTACTCACAGTGAAAAATTGAGGTATATAACTATCCTGCAGTACAGGCGATTCGCTCTCAAGATTAAGTCCAATGACCACGCCTGCTCTATATAAAGAGCATAAGGAACAAGAAAAAAATTAATGTGTCCATTTTGGACTATAGTCCTAATTGTCTTCTTCTTGATAGTCGAAACATTATAATCTAAATCGAACTATTCGTTCTATTGTAACTTTGGTTAAAATTCCGCATACAACTATTAGTCTAACAAAAAAATCCGCAATTTCCCTGTTGGTGTAGGTAGAGAGCGCATATCGCCACACTCTCCATCTCGATATACATCTTAAGCCTCTTCTAAAAACATACTATACAACTTCTAAAATTTCTCTGACCTTCTAAGTTTCCTTCTTTAAAACTACGAGTATCATTCGCTTGATTTAACAATACTTTTCTTGGTCTTCCTCTATTATGTATTCCACTTATATTTAAAACACATATGTATTCTGTTAGTCTTTCTTTAATCATTCGTTATACATGCTCAGGCCATATCAAAGTGGTTTTCTTCATCTTACTCAACAAAGGAGTCTTAAATGTACAATTATCTCTAATCACTTAATTTCGTATTATGTCATACATTGTCACCTTATTCTCAGTGCACGCATTTCTACATCATTTATTTGGGTTCCTTTAGTATTTTTTTACGTCCACGTTTCCCTCCCATACATCACAGCTGGTACTTAAATACTGTTGTGGACTATTATTAGTCTAACGCACGTGACATTTTTACCTCGCATTCTAAATGTGACTTATCTTCAATATCACGTATTTTAAGGGACCAAATACAAATTTTAAATTCAGTGGAGACGATTTTTTAAATACATTTTTTCAATAAATACTCCATCCGTATTGGTTGGGAGGTTTACTTGTGTTCATATTTTTTTACTTAAATTGGATCCCTCTTTTACCTCTTTGTCGTTTCAAATATCTGTCACTTATTTACTTGACAAAGTAGAGTTGCATGTTTAATTTTTGTAGGTCTCAGAGCAATAAGCAATACTTTAATATAATTCATTAAATATATTATGAGTGTATACAATGTGAATATATCTGTTTAGTTTTATATAGATTAACCTTTTCCGGGCAATTATATTACATAATTCATCGGGTTTAAGTTTAAACCTTCAATTAACTTTGCTTGAACGTTATTCCACTACAGGTTTAATAGCTAATTCATTAGCAAAATTAAATTAAACAAGAAAATTTATTTTTCCCTAATAAGCCATATAGTTTAATGAATTAAGTTAAGCCGTACCAATTTTGTAAGAATTTAACTTGACGAATTTTTAAAGGTCCTAAATAAATATCCTTACAATAATTTGACTTTATTATACTTTCTTAAATTAATATATGAATTTCTTTTTTTTTAAATATTGTAAGACTTAGCAAGAATGTTATTTTAGGTCAAATTCTAACACAAAACTGCATCAAATGTCCGTGGATAATAATTTTCGACATACTCGTATTCAGTATTTCAGGAAACTCACCTCCTAGAACGATGGTTATTCTCCATCAAAGCCTTGATTTGGTCATCATTATTGGTGATCAGCCTTCCAGAGCGGATATATTTACTACATCGTTGTCATACAGTGAACTTTACACTAGTAAAAAAGCATCAATAACCGATAAAACTATTTATTTTGTTTCATCTTCTAAATGACGCATAAAACTCAATTTGAGTTAGCCATAGCCGCATAATATAATAATATACATTCAGTACGTTTGGAATGAAGTTAGCAACGAAAATTTTGTCCTTACGATATTTATCCGGACAACATACAATATTTAATTTTACTAGTATTCAGTTGCAAAAAGTTTTGATCAGTACATCAAAAATATTATTCTTTCCCTAGAAATTGAGGCTGTTGTCATTAAAAATTGACATCAAAATATCTTAACGTATTTTTTTTTTGCGAAAATGATTTTAGCGTCATCCTTTCTCCTATTGGTTATTATGCTATACCCCAAGTACGGCAGTTCTCCATCGCACCATCCAGCCTTCTCAGCTTTGGTCTCCATTATCCTATGCCCCATCATCCTTTCTCCTATTGGTTATACATATATGGTATACCCCAAGTACGGCAGTTCTCCATCGCCCCATCCAGCCTTCTCAGCTTTGGTCTCCATTCTCCTACGCCCCGTCATCCTTTCTCCTATTGGTTATATATGGTATACCCCAAGTACGGCAGTTCTCCATGGCACCATCCAGCCTTCTCAGCTTTGGTCTCCTTTCTTCTACGCCCCGTAGAATCGCTGAATAAAACCTTTCTTGAAGGGAAAAAATATTTTTGTTTTCACAGTATTTAAAAAAATAAGTGTTTTTGTCTTTTGTTTGTTTTAAACATACTACATTATATTTATCTTGGAATTTGAAAGTTTATTTTAACGATTTATTCTCAAATTATTTTTCTGAACTGAAAAAACTTTTTTAATTATACGCATTGAAAGTGAAAAAATGCCATAAACTTAAAATAATTCTTGTTTTACAATTAAAATAAGAATCGTGTTATTTGGGAGGTACCATTTGGGAGGTACCAGGAAGAAAAATATTTCATGAATACCCATAAAGCTCAATCAGGCCAAAAAGTTTCCTCGTATATTGGAATAATAACGTTAATTACCATGGTAAAGGTAAGTGAAATAGGCTAAAGTTCAACCATTCCCAAAGTGTAGTCGCGCTCCCGCTTTTAATTTCACCTCTGTAGAATTTTCCTCTGAATAGCAATATTACGACAACACGGCAATAGAGTTTGCGAATCCCGAATCCCGGAATTAGTTGAATCTCGAAGGGTTGTCAAACACAGCGGTTATATCACTTAAATTAATAAAGCTTATTATATCCCGTGGCACGAGTAGTTTTCATTCATATCCTTTGATGTTAAGCATATCTTTGTATTCGTTAATCATTATTCTTGAATTTTTGTATAATTATTGCAATGTTTTGTTAATTTTCTGTAATGTAATATAAGACTTATGTCATTTGATATAGGAGCAATTTAAGAAATACCTCATATTATTACCGTGAAAACTATTTCTTATAACACAGCAATACACTTTTTCCACATTTTAAAACAGCATCATTTAAAAACTACACATTTAAATGTTTTTCATCGAAAGGCTATTTAAGAACATTAATTGTAAAAAAAACCTTTTGTTTTTGATAAACATTTATTAAACTGTTGTATTATACATTCACTGAAATGAAAGGGTGAAAATTATCCATTGAAACAAATGTTCCAATTACGTCTTCTTTCAGGATTGTTTATATTTCTCAGCATGATCGCTTAAAACTTATTTTAACAAAAAATAATATATTTAAAAGTAATATGAAATGAATCGTTTGAACGTTTTTAGTGTAAATTTTAATGCATTTTGTTATTTGTTTAATGATTTTCATTGAAGGGATTTAATAATTTCATGGGATAGACCTACTTTCTGCAAAGCACGTAGAAAAAATCTGACTTAATCTATATAAAGGAAATTGCCACTTTTGAAAATCAATAGCTTAATTCAAGATCCAGCGATAAGAAAGGTTAAATAAATACATTTTGGCAGAATCCCAAGTTTGGCAGATCAAACCGATTTCTCTGTCTGTGAAACAAGAAATAGTTTACACAATTCCTTAGAAGCTGACTTTATCGCAATCCGTATCGGATTCGCGTATTGAATTGAGGTTGTTTTCGTGCATTGTATCAGGAGTAGCTCCCTGTTCTGTGATAAGAGACGGTAAATTCCGTAATTATCCTCCATAAAATAGGGGAAGGAGTTGGGAATATATGTGGATAACCCATCGATACGTTAACCATTGTCATCGGTAGTTCATTATCTTGTTTTCCTCCTCTAATCATCTTTCACAGGAAACGTGTTTGCTTATCTAACTGAGGAATAAAGTAGTGGTATTTAAATTTATGATTCTGTTTGTCGATAATTTATAATTTATTTAATTTTATCCTTATTTATTATTCTACTCTTTGAAAAAAAGATCGTTTAATATTTATTTTACAATGAACTATGCACACAAGGTAAGTTTATGACTTGCACATTATGAATACACATTTCACCATCATCGTCATCATCCTGTACATTATATCAAGAACACAGTGGTCCAATAAAACATCTTTATACAATATTTGTTAGGTATTTTTTTATTATTCATCTTTATAGTATAATAAAATAACGAGGACTTAGGTATCAAACAGACAACATTTTTTCTTTGAGGCTAAAGAAGTCTGATGAATCCTCATATGGCTTGTATATTGTTCAAGACTGCGTAGGCAGTACTTTTCAGCAAACGGGTCTCAAAAAGGGTTTTCTTTTGGAACATTTTATCGAATTTTATATTTACACCAACGCTAATAACTTATCTAACATTAATTCTTGACATGTATTGTATCATCGTATACAGTTTAAATCTAGTGGTATTATTGCCATGTGGCAATCTGCTTCAACCAACCAGGAAGATATTAAAAAATCTTGTAATAAAATTGGATATCAACGGGAATCGAACCCGTATCTTCGAGTCAGAAAACAAGCATCATACTTTCTAGACTACAGAGGTCGTCTGTTGTAACATTAGCATTTATTGAGTGACAGGTGTTATTAAATCGGTTGTATAAGTCGTTGAATGTTTACGATGCATCGATTTTAAATTAAATTAAACGTTTCATTGTCGGTGAAGTACTCCTATTCTTAAAATAGTTCTCCCTCGCCTAAATCCACCATTTCTTGAATTATTTAATGATTTAATTGTGGAGTTTTTAATAAGCTGGATTTATTGACATGGGGATTTTTCTTTCAATCAAAAATTTTATTATTTCACAAAATAAGTCCTCTGTGAAATATTTACAAACATCTCGGAGAAACAGGGTTGACAATTGCTAACACTTATGTATCATATATTTCGTTTTAAATTGAGGGGTAATTCCCAACCCTGTTTGAATAACTTAACGTTGCGTTCTAAGAACTCGAAAATAATAAAACATAATCATGTAGTTAACATTTAAGAGTGTAAAAGCACATTGTCATCATCATCACCACACGCCATATCATTTTTGGAGTAGGTAGAGAGAATATATCTGAACTTTTTTTTATCTGCCATACATATTTTGCTTATATCACCTCTAGATATCTTATTATATAGGCTTTTGATTCTTCCCTCTTTGAGAATTTAATTATTTTAGTCGTGCTTTTCTTGTTTTTCCCAAACGCTCGTATGTTTACATTGGATGTATAGATTATTTTTGTTAATTTTATATTCTTTCTAAATGACCGAACCGTCTTAATGCCCTTTCTTCATCTTAAGCACTGTATATACTTTATATCCGCATGTTTTTTCATTTTTCTTAACTCCTTATTCTTTCATACGATCTCCAGAACCAAGTTGGTTAGACGTGTGGTTACCCGGGGGTTTTGGATTCCAGTTTCGGTGGTAACACACAATTTTTTATTTATTTAAGACTTTTATTGCTACTACAATCTGGCGGGGTTATTGCCAGGTGGCAATCCCTTCCAACTAACCAGATATAAGTAAATCAAGCACGATACGTAGTCGTAAAAAACATTTATATGTCGTAAAAATCATTTATATGACTATCCATCCCCACGAAATCCATGAACACGTATGTGAACATATGCCCACAAAGTTAAATAATCACATTCTGGTAAGAAAAAGTTCGTCCAGTAACAATACTTAGCTCAAATATTGTTATCTATTCGCTTGCAGGGTAATATTGCCAACACGTGCGTTAGCCAACCGTGAGTCCCGTGTCCACTCCAGTGACTTTAAACCCAAAGGCTCGATTACTGGAGCTGAAGGCAATATTGTCTTTCGGCAACATACCTCAGTATGTGCGAATCACTAATTCGGATATGTTTAAGAGTAGCATACGGAGAAAAATGATTCTGTTATATATCGTTTAACATATTGTCTACACAGTGATCAATGTAGATTCTAACAATAAAAAAATTGGTATTAAAAATAATCCACGTTTGTAAATATATATTTAAATATGTCTCTTCGAACACTTAAGTAAACCACAAAGCATGACACGGGCCTGGTATCAGCAAGTTAAACGGAATATGTGATGAAGTTAACTAGGCAGAAATTAACATAAAGCTCGCTGAATTAAATTCTAATTCATATATGTAAAACTGTATAACTGCATAACATAGCTATGTACTCGTAAACGCATGTTTCTTTTGCTCTCATTCCGGCAGGAGGTATCATTATTTACGAAAACAAACTGTTTTGTGGAACGTCCTCCCATTTGGGTTCGTTGCTTTTACTGGATCAAGCAAACTGGTGTATTTCTGTAACAAATCTAAATACTCAGTTTCAATCTTCAAAATATATTAAATGTTTAAAATACTCGTAAGTATGTAGCTGATCAAGGTCTTGACCGTTATGTTCAATTAAATATTAATATAAATTCAAGCTTTAATTTGCTAAATTCCTCAGGTTTACGACTTTCGTGCCCTGCTTGGTAAGACACCTGTCTTTCGTGCTGAAGGTTCCGGGTTCGATTCCTGGTGTAACCCAGTTTAAAAAAAGCTTCGAGTCTGGTTTTCACTTATGGCCACTTAAAAATCTTTCTGGTAGGTTGTAGGGAATGTTCATATGGCAATAATACCACAAAGTGATGCTGTATGCAGAGAAAGTGTTAAATATGAATCACTCGGGCGCTGCAATAGCTGCCAGACTTGATTTATTTAATATTGGTAGGTTTGAGTCTCAAGCTGGAGTGCCTTAAGGAGAGTTTGGTCTCAACGGCGCTCAATAAAATCATCAATTGAATTGAATTAGAAAGTTAAATAAATAAATCATTTAATATATGCTAAAATGAACTTCATATTAAAATCAAATATAAAAAATCAGTTTTGCATAATATTAGGGAAACAATTTATTTCAAAAAATATTTTTGATTAGCACTATCCACAATACAATATTTCAATTAAATTTCGCTTAAATGGAGGGACAAACCGATCGTCGCAAATGCTTCCAACCATTTTATGGTATTCAGAATCACTTCACAAGGCAAGGTCTAATGACAAAAATATTTGAGGTGCAAAGCCACGCGGTAACGCACTGAATTTCCGTACTGAAGGTTGCCGGTTACTACTTTCGTCGAACAACACAGTCATTTTTTCCGCCTAATATTCGAGGGTATAACCTATGAACTCGGTCATATATGTTCTTTAAAAACAACATATCGGTGTACTCCAATCGTCACACTACTGTGTGCCATCGGATCCAGTATAGCGGTATGGCCGGTGAATTTGCTGCTGGGCAATGGCTCACTCGCTTAAAGAAGAAAATAACCAAAGTCAACGGCGTAACTTCACTTTCCAACTAAATTGACGTTGGAATGGCGAAGGGATACTCGACTACTAGGCTCAACAATGACGACAAATCAACGACTATGACGAATTGATATCATTCTTTAGTAAAAAAGATATATATTTTCTAAATACTTAAACACTTGGCTGAAACATTCACACTGTATTTACATCCTTACACATACGTATGAACCCTACGTTAACGTATACAAGATTATAATAGTATTATATTATAATGTCAACAACCACATGCCCAGCAATTCTTCATCACAAGATTTTTTTTAAATTTTGCATAATATTTTTTATATGCCAGCAATGCGCGTCAGTACCACATTAAACCTTTTTTGGTTTCTTTTGATCAATAAAAAAATATTTTGAGAGCTCTTCACTAAGATAAAGAATAAAATAAAAAAATATTTTAAGCATCTTCACCACTGCGCCATGTCCCTATTGGCCTAGGCATAGAGAACGATTCTCCACTTCGTATTCACCTGGCATGCATAAATAGCATCTGTCACTTACATAAGTCATGTCATAAACGTTCTCATGTTTTAAAAACTTCATTATTTTCCTATAGAAACTGTTTAATTTTGACTTATCGCATAAATTTTCGTTCAACCCAAGTATCTTGCACCGTCTTTACTAAGCTAAAAATCCTTTAGAAAATTATTTTTTATCCTTAGTCATGAATAATATTTATAATACTTTCTTCCACATTTCTTCCCAGCGCTCACATTACTTAGCAGCATTTTGTTACACCCATTTTTAATTTGCACATCCTGTTGAAAACTTAACCTAGCAATTTTTAATAACACCTTTTATTGCATTTTTCATTCTGCATTTAAAAAGTTTTTTAATGCTAACATTTTTTTGCATTCTGTTTCCACAGCACATAATCTCGGGATATTTTTCAGTGTTCCCAGCTTCCATTATTCTCTCCCTTGCTGTGCGCGCTCCTGAGGCGAGGCGCTCGCTAGACTAATTTCCTCCTCGCGGCCCGATTAGGACGGTTAATTAAGCTACAGATCCCCCCGGTTCCGACCACCCGATACGTGTGCCCTGTATCGAATAAATCACGCGCCGGCCCTGTGCTCTACAGCTGCTGAGACTGTCGTTTATGTTTACTACGAGTAACTTTTTGTAAGGAAGAATGAATATTTTTTTCTTTTTAGGACATGTCCCAGAACACGTTTTGACATTAATCTTTTCATTTTAACAAAAAACTGTATATTCTACTCGTAGTTCTGAGACATCCTGGTCTACAAATATTGAAATGTCAAGTAAAATCTTATAACTGTTTAATGTAAAGTATGAATATAAACACATCTTCTATGTCTTCTAACGATTGATTCAAACAATAAATCTCGACAAGCATAATTTATATTTCTCTAAATTAGCAACGTTAGTCGTTATTCTGATCATTTTTTTGTACAATAATAAAATAGACATAATTTATGAGTGAAATACAAATAAAAATACCAATTTATAATATCTAAAATGTATTTCCACTACTTGGGTGATCTAAACTACTATTCAAAACGATATAGAACTTATATACTTAAAACTTGGTATAGAGCTTTAAATACGGTTTTATTTCATTTAATTTTTATTTAATTAACAACAAAGGAGATTTATAGCCCAAACGCCGTTTCCTTATACCATACACATGAGTATATGAAGATTATTACAGTTTTATTGCGTTCGTGTACGTGTAAATAAGTTTACGAGTAAATGATTGTAAATATTTGAAATATTCTGGTTATTTATATTTCCATATGCACGCCCACTTAATTCGGTCATTAAATAACCTGTTGAAATGAATAAGACCATCAATCAATTCGCTCAATGTAATCTTATTTTTTTTATAGCAAAACAGATGAATTTAACTGTCCCAGTTAAGGTTGTACGTGAACGTAAAGCAGGCACGGCGCGAAGAGTTGAACTTTCAGGCAAATGAAATAAATTATCCTTTTTTCTTATGAAATGTTTTTCATAATAATCGCGTATAACACCTTTTTCAACCCCTCTTTTGACTCACGCACAAAATAACTATGATAAAACTTTTATCAATTTACTTTAAACACCAAAAAGTTTTAGAGATTCTCATACCACGGTAAAGAAGATGTTTCCCATTTCCCTTTCTTTATGTTAACAATAAATTTTACACAAGGAGACTGGTACCTGATAAAACACGTTTAATTTGGTAATGCAAGAGATCAAAATAAACAAACGAAACTCAATAATTATTAATTATATTCTCAACCCTTACAAAGTTCCAAATTATTTAAAAAAAATAGAAAGTAAACTAGATATTATTACTTCTACATAAATCATCGATATGTTATGTTCATTTCCATTCACATAAAAAGTATTATAAGCAAAACTTTTTATGTTAAAAAATCTATCAATTAATTGACTAGATTCGAAGTACACGTGTTATTATTTATAATTATAAAATATATAAGAAAAAAGGATTTCTCTTATTATTTAAAAAAAAAAAAAAAAACTAAAGAAGGGATGATTTTAATAAGATAAATATGATGCATAGTTTCTGGTTATTTTAAACAGGTTAGCATTCACAGTGAAGCCTGAAGACAAGAAATTAAAGGGGGATCGACACTTATCTGCAGAAATCACATGCATAAAATCAGCATATAGAAGGGGTGGAATTAGTTTATATTTATGAGGTATTATAAGGTATTATAGAAAGTAATGGTGAAATAAGTTTATATTAAAATAATGTAAAAAACAGAAAAACTTATTTCTCTTGACAATAACGTCTTTGTTTGAATATTTAATATTCTTTTAAATAAAAGTATTCAGACTAAGAAAATTTTTTAAATCACAAAAGTTTAACAATTAATAATTGATTTTAAAATTATGTTAATTAATGTTCAGACTAAGTGCCTTTCTTTGGGAAGTAAAATTATGATATATGGATTAACCCTAATGCACTGACTTCAATATTTCAATAATTTTGAGGATAATGGAATGGTTTAATGTTTTTTAAATTTTTATTTTTTTTTCTGAAACTTTAAAAAAATCATTTTTAATTATATAAGCTAATTAAACAAAGTATTGAGCTTAAACTGTTTTCAAGTAAAAAAAGCTCCATGTAAAAAACTTCCTGACATATAAAGTTTTCCATACATTAGAAAAAAATATTAAAATTGGAATTCTACAATAGTTATCTAACAAACATAACATCATGCCATGTCCTTGTCAAGGTAGGCAAAGATTTTTTTCTTTCAAAATACCACTCACTTGATTCAAACATAATTTCCATCATCTTCATTTACCACGCTTTCCACTTGCATTTGCACTATACTCGTATATTTGTTAATTAGTCACTCTTCAAGCCCAAAGTGAGTGCTATTCTTGATCTTACTAAATACAGAACCCTTAATTTCAAATTCATCCCTAATCACTTCATTTCGAATTATGTTATGCATTGTCACCTTATATATTCTTCTCACTCCATGCATGTCTTCAGCATAAAAAATACAACAATAAAAAAAAACTAAATTCAGAACACATGAGCAGGTACACGAAACACCAATCTGAAAGAAAAATAATCAAATTCAATTTACCAAAAACACAGAATTAAAACGATTACAAAAAAATATAAAATTTAAATAGAATGACTCTAATCCTTGTCAAGCCAAAATGCCGAAAAGAGGTCCTCATGAACTACACGGTCTTTCCAATGGAAAAGGTGACTGATTTTATTTTCGAGTAACCACCTACACCATATGTAGATGAATAAATGAGAACTAGCGACACATTTCGATTATCTTCTGCAAAAGTTTCAAAGCGCTGGCATTGCTGGTTCATTCATAATGACGTAACAATTGATAGTACCTTCTGACTCTCGGTCGGAAAAGGAACAATGGAGCAACGTGCCAACATAAAATTTTGTTTTAAATTAGGTTAAAGTACCACAGAAACTTTTGAAGGGGTTTAAAATGTTTATGGTAGTGAATCAATGAGTCATAAGAATGTTTTAAAGTGGTATCCAAGATTTCGTGATGGTAGAGAATTGAGCATTGAAGATGATCAACGGCCTGGACCATCATTGGCAGTTCGAATTGAAGATAATGTTCAAAAAGTGGCTGAAATTCTTCAAAATGGTCATTGTGCGTCTACTAGGTTCATCGAGGAGCTCACTGGAATTCCTAAATCCACTGTCCATCTCATTTTAGTGGAAAATTTGGGCCAACGAAAGGTCACACACTGACTGACGATCAAAAAGTTTGCAGAATGGAACACTGCAGAGACATGAAAAGAGCGACTGATATGGATCCAGACTTCATGTCAAATATTATAGCAAGTGATTAAATATAGTTCTTTCAGTATGAGCTACTAACAAAGTGCCAGAGCTCTTAATGGAAGGGTCCACAATCTCCGAAAACGAAAAAAAAGTGCATCTTGAAGAGCCGAATCAAGGTTCTGCTCACCGTTTTCTTTAATTCTAAAGGAATTGTCCATAAGAAATTCACGCTAGAAGATCAAATGGTGAACACCGATATGTAGAATTCTTTGAGTTTAACCCGAATACCGGGAACAATGGGTCTTCGTTGCACGACAATTCACCGGCGTACAAAACCAAGATTGTATACGATTTCTTGACCAAAAAAAGTATCGATCCCCCACCTTATTCGCCTGATTTGGCTCCATGCGACGTCTGGCTATTGCCGAAACTGAAATTGGCGATGAAAAGAAAGCGTTTTGACACGATTTCAGACATCCAGAAGGCTTCGACCGCGATTTTTAAGGCAATTCCAAAGAATGAGTTTCAGAAGTGCATTAGAAAATTATACAACTGCTTCCAGTATTGTATTGACTCACAATGAGTGTATTTTGAATAAAAGGTAATGTAAACTAAAGACAAACAATATGTTGTATTTTATTTCCCATCAGTCACCTTTCGCATTAAACAGATAGTGTAAACAATATTTACATTAAAAATATTCAATAAAGCAGACATGGAGTAACCCAAGTACTGCATTCTTACTATTGATGATTTACAACGTGCAATTGCCGTTAACAAATTGCTATTTAAACACCAATAATATCAATCCAATAAATTGTAATTTATTTTTAACAAACACTGTTTATTCCACTTTAACAAACACTGTTTATTCCACATTACACACAAAAAAAAGTGGAATAAACAGTGTTTGTTAAAAATAAATTACAATGTCTTTAAACCTCCACAACGTTAATGCCCCAACTATAAACAACATAATCCAATAAATATAATTTCTACGCATTTTAAACGTAACCAAATCCGACGACCTACTTGACCTAGTGGTATAACCTTTTTCTTACGTTGGGAAGCGCAATGCGTTCTTAACTTTAAAAGTTACCATGAAAAATATTAACACGAATTTTTCAAAATGTGAATAACACGTAGATGGTTTAATAAGAAAAAAGAGCTCATCAGATTATGTTTGATTGTTTACAGTAAAAAATAAAAGTACAACTAAGTGAAATTTCTTTTATTCTTTAATCATCTCCAGTCTATTTGATATCCCAGGACTCAATCGAGTACCATGTTGTGATCAACAGGGTGCGGAGGAACAAAGGGAGAAAGTAGGAAGAGGCCTATACACTGAACTAATCTAATTAAGATCGCATCGGATGGGCCGGGTATCTGTGATGGGGAAAAATAGGGAGAAACTGAAAGATATCGTCAAAAGGGTGCGTTAGAAATAAATTTAATGGTCGTATATTTTCAATCTTTGAAAAGATTTCTTACCTACGATACTACGTATCGTAAAAAATATTTATCATGTACTCGTATTACGATTTAGGATGGGTTACAAAAAAGTGACTGAAAAAAAAATTCAAGCTTAAGTGAAAATTATGATTCAGAATGACCGCAACAAGTATGAATGGACCGAGTGAATGAATTTTGGAAAAAAATAAAGGTATGAGTAAAATAAACAGAAGGAGCTGTGTGAGAAAATGTAAGATATAGATGTAGAGAAGGTAAGGAAAGTAATGTGAAAGTTTACGTTATGTTCTCTTTACCCACCCCTACAGAAAAATGACGTGATAGTATGTTTTTATGAATAATACGTTCACAATATTCTTTTTAATAATTTGAATTGAATACTTAAAAAAATAAACATTTTGTTTATGAAGGTTAAATGAAAAATAACGCGACCTTGAATGAAGCAGTTTAAGTGAGATGTATACCTTGTCCTGTTTATTAGTTAGGTATCTCGGGGTAAAATAAAAAAGAAGAACTCGTTTAAGTGGGCGATCGTAGATATTTATTTTTCTGATGTATTTTATCTTAGTTTGTGTTTGCAAAGAAATTAAAAAAATATTTAACAATGCCAATATACTGTGCGAAATTCGGGTACGTGAATCTACAATGGAAGCAAGATTTAATTCCCTTTTGAAATGCTCTTTGTCTAATTTTATATTTTGAAGCGATTCAATTAACCCGTTCCATTTTACTTCTTTATAAACACGTTTAAGTTTAATTTCTTCAATAAAAGGATGCATTTAAGGCAATAATACCGCCCTGACAGATCAACTAATAGCAGCATGTTAAAACTATTAAATCTTCTTTTGCGACTATTTTTTATTCAATACTATGTTACTTGCATATCAGGACTTGAATTAAAATAATTTATTTTAATTTTATTATTGAATTAGTACAGCGTGCACCGCATTTAATTTACACTTATGAAAAAAATGTGCAACATATATTTAAGCTATTATTGACATTAATGGACAATTTGGGTTATTATATTTTATCATTTTTTTCTACTTCGGACGAAGTTTAGTACATTCCGGATAGGTTATATACGAGTACGTTATTATTATTATTATTTTAATAATGAAGTTTCCTTTTTTCTTATAGTACTTTTCAACATATCTTTACTGGTGAATCGGACATATTGAAGAACTTGACCGGGAGACAAAACTATCTTCAATCCCATTAAATGTACCGGGAGACAAACTGGTGATTTGGACTTATTGAGAAGCGTGAATCAAGCCTTCGAATTAAGATCTATTGAAGTAGGCACGGAACTCACGGTTCGTTGTTCAACGTGTTGACAATACTACCACAAAAGGCAATGACAATCGCACATAACTCAGCGCATGTTAGTATTGCCACCAGACGAACTCTTTAACTAGACTGGGACATTTTTTTGGGTATCATCGGGAATCGATCCCGAAACTTTTTTCTTTTCAACTATGCCATGGAGCTCGTACTTAATTGAACAGCTTACAATAACAAATAACAGTAGAATACTTATATAAGCGTGTTGTTCTTCTCTCGATGAAGTTCATGACAATGAATAAATTAATGAGAGAAATTTGAAATTTCTTGAATGAAATAAACCAGTACGATTTTACTTACTTTCGTAAATGAACTTAATGTTCGTTCCTTCAAGTATTCTTTGAGGCCGCTCGCTGTAACAACCAACAGTTCGGGAACTTCAACTTAAGTGTCAACATCATTAAAGTTACTACAAGCAGAACCTTTCAAGCGCCGACTCATTAGATATATTCAAACGCAGAGCCGATTTAAGGGGTATAAATTATACCTTTAACAAGAGTCGTACAAGTACAAGTAGGAGTTAAACGGAGTAAATCTGTGTAATACTTGAGTTATGACCACTTTCATGGTAAAGGTGGTAAGACGCTAGTCTTCGTTTCATCTGGAGATTTTAAGTTCGATCCCCGATTGTACGCAAAAAATAGACACCAATGAGGTTAAAGAGTTCGTCTGGCTTGAAAATGTCAACATGCTAGACATGTGTTATCTATTCATGTTCGGTAGTATTTTCAACACGTAACATATATTATGATGATGAACTTTGGGTTACTCGACTACTACAGTAGTCCTCACTCAATGACCGAAGGCAGTGTTATATCAAAGTTACGCTCTTCAACATGCCCGCATTATGTATATCAAGGAGTACCATACGAATGAATATAATTGTTATTTTACTATTGGAAGTCAAAAAATTTTCAAGAAATAATTCTGTTCTTTAAACCATTTTTAATTTTTATAGGAAAATGTGAATTATTTCTCTCTCCCTTTTTCCATGTTTCATTTGATAAGACTTCTTGGAACCATAACAAGAATATATTTTATTATAAATCCCTATAAAAATATCTAGTTATACATCAGAAGTCATTTACTGCCCCTAAAATTGATAGCCTACATGCACCGCACACAACACGAATACTGATGTAGAGACTCTGTTTAAACGTATTGGTAGTTAGCTGCTGGAACTAAAGTTTGTCTCGAGTTATTGTGAAAATTTTCAAGGGTATCAAGGAGTCGCTATTGAATTCTCATTACAAATTCATTGTTGTGATATTTAAGCTACTGAAGTTGTTAGCTCAAACTCAGCGAATAGTTGAATAACAAACTGTTTGTAAACTTTCAAAATGTTTCAAAAGTGAAAGAGTTTTAGTTAAACATATAAATAATTTAGTATCAGTTGAAAAGTTAAATATTTTTCTTTAACCAATTTTAAGTTTGATTTATTTAGAAATAAAAATCAAATAATTGATAACATTTTTTTCTGGTTTTCTTTATTCATGTTTATAGTTCTCCTTTCCTTCTTCTGGTTATTTATGACTTTGTTAAATATGTTTGTTTTCTTCTTTAGAATTTATTGTTTTTTATTTTGTTTTTGTTATACTGATATTGCATATTCTTTTTGTAAACATCAAAAATATAAACCCTCCACTTTTACTCGTAACTTTATTAAACATTTGTTTGGTTAGTTAAAAGAAATTGCCACTTGGTAACCAACCCACCATATTTTAAACTGTTCAATAAAGTTTGAAGTAAATTAATAAAAGTCATGAAAAAATTATCATGAAAAATCAAATTGCATGTACTCTCTTTTGATGACAAACTATCGAATAAATAGTGAGATTGAAAAATCCAAATATTTACTAGTCAATTGTTCCTCATGATCTCCAGGTTGAAAACAAAGAACTAGTTGATAAAACTACTGCTGTATCAGGTTCTTTAATAGACGTTATAGTAAACGTAACTGAAAGAAACAAATAATTGTAAAAACGCGTTTAAGAATTAATTTAAAACACAACGCTAAAGAAAAGAATGTTGCCGAAACCAGAGGGGAAGATCCTTAGAACCATTATCAAGCAAATCATGAAGAGTAATTTTATGGGACTTGCATACCCGGGAAATATATGAAATACGAAACGTTGCCCAAAAGAATACGATGGATTTCACAAATGAAAATTATACAAAATATCCAAATACCACATATGGCGATGCATCGAATGTCTACAGACTTATTCTACTGGTGTATTTATCTAAAAAGCATAATAGCGCAATAGGCCATAGAAAACAATGGGCATACCTGGAACAATATCTGTCAAATAATTTTTTTTCCTTCGATGACGTTTAATGACTTAACATTACCGCAAGAGTGCCTTCATGAATAAATAACACCTTTCGATTTCCGTTTAAAAATATCAATCGCTGTTGCAGAAGAAGTATTATATGTAATAGCAAGTCAAAAATTGGTCTGGTATGTTCGAAAACTGCTGTATTCCACTGGTTTAGAATATTTTACAGCTGTATTTCACTTGTGTAGAATAATTTTCGGAAACATTGATGAGTTGACTTCGCCGGTTTTAGACGTCACCCAGAGGAGGAATGCTGAAATGCCTTCAAAACCATCTCAACAGGGCAAAAACTCCGGAAAACATTTTTAACCAGTTAAAAATCGAGTGTAAATTAAAATTAAAAACATCGACAAATTTTACATTATATTAATGCAGAAATATTAAAATAATAATAATTAACGAAAGAAAATTAAAAGTAAACAGTTTATCTTCAAGTTAAAAATTGTTCATAGAATACAATATATAATACGTTTTTATAAAAGAAGAAAATATTTTTAGAACCATGATCCCCAATGAGTGCATTTGTTAAAAATAAACGAGCCAATAAAATTGGAAACGTATCTCAGAATCGTATCTCAACGTTGACCAACGGGATACGTTACGAGTTATGCTACAGCTCTCTTGATAAATTAAATCAGTATTCTTTATATGCATTGTTACCTTTGTATACATGTTTATTATTTATCACATGCAGACCAGGTTTTACACATCTGTATTGTCATATGATGTTAAAAGATCTTTTTTTTTAAATATCGATATTTTACCATTTTTACTTATGTAAAATTTAGTAAAATCACATTTCAAAATTTCGATACACATTTAAAAGTATACAAGGATAAAGTTGATCTTTCCAATCCAGCAAATTTAATCATTTTATATATAGGACTTTATTAAACTTACCAAATCCCAGCCATGTTGTAGGAAGTACAGGGGTTAATTCCTTTGTGAAATACAAACAGGAAATTAAGAAAGCCTCTTTTCTTTGAATTCCTCGAATGGAGAATCGACCCAATTTCAAAGTGCTCGTTCTTTTAAAAGTAGGTTGTTGTTCTAAAAGCCCATATTCTTGTTCATGATCAAACAATTTTGTTAACAACTGCAGCGTTAGTTCATTAAAACACAAAAACAAGTTCCCCGTGTTATCTTAAAAACCTTTTAAATAAAGGAATATTGTTTAAGCTGAAAATTTGCATTAAATAATAAAAGCAGTGATTTTACTCTTATTTCGTAAATTAAACGGTAACACACAAACCAGTAGATGATAGAATATTTATACCCTGATTCTGAATCTTATATTATAATTAGAAAATATCGTTAACATGTTAAATATAAATAATCTTAAATTTTTCTGAAGATAATCTAGATCAACATTTTGTTTCTATCACCAAACTTTTAAAGTGTGTATCCTTCTATGACTATAATAGTTATGAATAAAAAAAAAGACTAGATCACTGATTACAAATATTAAATATATTTTTGTTTGCGCATAGTATTCACTGGGCACTGAGAAATCAACATGTACTTTTTTTATATAACGATTTACATCAGATTTCAAATGTGCATATAAAATAATAAACAAATTTAAATTCTGCAAAAAAGTTGTATCAAAATTTAAAAAAGGTAATTTGGTACTTTTTATGACATAAATTTTAAATATTGAAAGAATGAAATTTTTACATTTTCGCTAGTCTATTTATTTATCATTATTCAATTTTGATTATAAAAATGTTCTTTTAAGGAGAATTTACGATGAAAATGAAATATTTTGTCATTTGAATAGAGTTCTCTTTCGACGAATCCATAAAATTACTTAAGATTCAAAATCCATACATTAAAATCTATATTTGGGACGTTGTAATAGCTTTTTATATCTTGGAATGCGTTGTTGCACAATTTAAGGCTCTTTATCGTCAATACGTTGATAAATGACTATTTTTCATTGAGAAATTTTACCTATATATGAACATTTAGATTTTTAATATTAGTTTTTATCTCACATAATATGTAAATTTTAAATATATATGAAGCAACATTTGTTTATTAATGTATATCAAGATGACAATTTGACCGAATGAGCATTCCTTGATCCTTTATTTTCAGAAATATTTAGCAAGTAAATTATGTATTTCAGGAATAAATTCCAAATATTTTATACAAGTCATGTAAAATATGGGTCTGACGCTTTTAGCATTTAAATGTTCATTTATGTTAAGTACATATGTGTATTAAAACTCTATCATTCGCACTCTATGCTCGGCATTTACTCAGAATTTCTAATAAATAATCGTTCAAACGGAAAGTGCGATATGATCGAAATCGACCTCCTCTTACTGAACTTAAACTAAATGGTATAAATGTAATCCCAACGTTTATTTTTGAAACTGTAGGAGTAAATGAGACTAAATTTACAGCTACGATTTATTACTCTCAGCAGTTTTGGTGAATTAAAATAAATTCAATAAACCGAGACCATTTTTAACTTTTTTTTTATTACAGCGTTTGTCTTCTGCCGCTATCCGATCTCTCACAATTTCTGCTACATATGGAAAACGCTGGAAACTTTGAGTACTTATCGATAAATCTCTTGCCAAACTTTCGTGAGCGGTTAAGTTACAGATGAATTTCCATATTGCTTGTATTCAGGAAACCACATTCATTTACATATATTTGTTTTGATACTTTTATTCAAATTGTTCAAACGGATTATTTTTTTTGTTTTTGATTTTCAGAGTCAAAATCGGACTAAAAATGATTTCAAAATTGCAATATCAGCTGAGGTAAAATAAACGTTATTTGAGATATTCAACAACTCTTGATGAGGAACGACTCGAGTTTCTCTCCAGTTTAATGTATATTCGAATATATTTTTAAAAATAAGGCTTTGAAATATAATAACTTAAGTAAATTTTATCCTAATGCTAAACTTTAGTGACAATAAGACTACAAAACAGACAAAATGTTTTTTCACACAGGGAAGGAGAATAACTTAACATATGAAGGGGAAAAGTAGAGAAGCAATTTGTAAGATTATTATTAAGACCTAGACTGTTGATAGTCTAAATGACTTAGCGAACCCTAAACATCAAGCCTGGATTTTGAATATAGATTTCCAACGGTGGCAACTACTGTTGTTTTTTAAACTAACTAAAATATTTTAGAAATAGTCACCTTAGCATGTAAATAAATAAATAATTTATTAAAAGCAACATAGCATATTTATATTTATTCTAAAATAACACTTACACACATTTTTTAAGGCAATGGAAACGATAATACATTAAATAGAAAAGTTACAAATGATCTGGGCTAATCTCATAAAATCCTTCCAATCAAGTTACACCCCATCAATAGGAGGGCGAGTCATGCTGCGATGACGTAAGTGCACGTAAATTATAATATGGAAAAATGAAATTATAATAAAAAACCTGTTGATTCAATTTTCATATAACATATATAAGATATTTTTTTTTACTAAGAGTGACTGCTTAGTACGTAACCAGATGCTTCTTTAATTTTAACGAAGTTTAAAGAGGTAGAATGCATTTATTGAATGCCTTATGGTATTAAATATTAATCGTTTACCTTAAGGTCTTTTTATTTTTCTTTGGTTTAATAACAATCTTATTACAATTTTTTTTATTGATCAATTAAGTGTGTCAAAAATGTTATAAACAAAAACTAGTTGAACAATGCCGTTCCCATTTCTCACTATATTTTTTTCTAAGATCAAGTTAAAATTCATGAAAATATTTCATCGAAATCGGATTTTCCAAATGAAAATTATTTAAGATTATATTTGTGTCCATGAAACTAAATTCAATAAAAGTCCTTCGCATGAAAAAGCATTCCATTTGAATCAGTGTTTCTTAACTTATCGGATAATAGTATTATATATCTGTAAGGTCTTGAATTTGTTTATGTGTTGAGAAAATAAAACAAAATTCGTTCGGGAATATAAACACAAAAAAAGGAATTACTCGTATAAACGCTTCTGGTGTAGTTTTTTCATCTTTGATGAAAAAACGTTATTGTTTTTTCATTTTATAATATGACTTATAATAGCAATCTATAGTCTAAATTTACTTAAAAAATCTTGTAAATTCATCAGAAAAATAAATCATTTCAAATTACTATGCGTCTATGAAAAATAAATCTTGTTTCAGTGCTGAAACTATTTTTTAAGAATGGAACTTGAAATCATGTAAAACTTTACCTAATGAAAAGTGATAAAAAAAATCTTATTTTTTTATTTAACATAAGTACTGGTTGATTGGAAGAAATTTCACAAACGAATTAACATAAATAAATTATACTTTACATCTCCAATGCGCAAATTATATTTGATATGACATCATGTATATGATTACTTTATGACGTTGCGGAAAAATAGTACAATATTTCAGTTTTACTTCTTTTATATAGGGATTTGTAGATACATTTCAGCTTGATAATCTCTTTTTTGTTTATTAATTTTAATAACGGTTGTATTTGAAATAAAAAAGATGATTTTTTTTCTTCATGCATACATACCATCACGGCGTATCCCCATCAGGGTGGGCAGAAAAGAGAGTCATCTACATTCAAGCACCTTCTCATACAGCTCCTACGATTCCTCTGACATTTATATTTCCTTCTTTCAAAATATCGTACATTTGATCCGACCATACTTTTCTTGGTTTTTCTCTAGCACGCCTTCCACTCACATTTGTTTTGTCACTGTATATTTGTTTTATTAGACTTTATTCGTTCATGCATTTCTAAGTGTCCAAACCATCTTAGAGTGGTTTTTTTCTCATACTTAACAAATCAACCTTTTTCTGGCAACATTAAAAAATACTATAGGGAAATTCTTACACTTTCATCTTAATTGTCCTACAAGTTAAAAAAAAATCCCAATTATAGATCAGTTTATTTGCCGTTCAGTCTTTAATATACAATTATTATCTGATTAAAACGAATTGAGAGCCGCAGATCTAAATAATCGTCCAAAACTTTGTTCATTTCGCGCGGGTCTTACACGTTGAATGAGATTAATCTGCGCCCACTTCTTCTGAATGTGAAACTTTGTCTGCATTTTCCAAATATACTTTGTGCTCACATTTATCGCTTTCAATTTATTTTGAACTTCATTAAAAATGTAGCTAATGCTGTACGAAATTATATGATTTAGGTAATATTTCACGAGATAAACTGCGAACCGGGAAGTTTTATCGAGACTGAGTGAATGTCGGATGTCGGGAATTATTTGCAGAGATACTAAAATGAGTGATATTTTTTTCCAGCATTAAGAAAAAGTATTTTTAAAGTCATTCGAGTATTTTAAGTCGCAGTTTATCTTTATAATGAACATATATTCAGAGTTTACATGAAGTTATTTATTTTGAAAATAAACGTTTTATCACATCTTTATATTGACTAGGCCGGACACACTGAGAACGAATGAATCCAGGACATTAACTGATCTATATGAGAGTACTAGCAGGAAAAAAACTCCGAGGATAGCTACAAATAAGGCTGGAGGGTAATGTGAAGAATTAAGCAGTACATCTGAATGTTCTTGACTGACACACTGAAAGTAAGGATAGGGTTGACTGGAGTCACGTCGTGAAGTCAGACCTAATCTCGATATGATATAGCATCACACCAGGAGTATAAGTGTGTGTGTGTGTGTGGGTAGGAAAGAGAAAGCGAGATGAAAAAAAATGTAGAGAGATAAGAATGAGTGTATTACAGGAAATTAAAAAAAAATAATTTCCTATCTATTAAACTGACAAACAGCAACGCCTATCAACAAAGTCTCATAAAGCTAGTATAGAAACCTCCAACACATATTTTCGGTCTATCTTGTTGAGAATCTGCTTCTCCGTCCACTCCTCCATATTTCCGGTAATGACCGACCTCTCCAAGCTGTCCTGGTGTCGCCTTGCAGTGTGTCCGAAGAACTAAACTTTATAACATCTCTTTTTTAAATTTATTTGTAAAGAAATTTCATGACATTCTAACAAATAAAAAGAAATAAATAAATTGTATTAGATTGAGACCATACTTTTGTGCCAGTTTTCACCCTCAATGACGTGCTTCAAACAGCGGCTTGAAGGTTTTAAATCCCTCTTCAATGACGAAATTTATTTATCCGTGGCTTTTATTTTATTTTCCTTCCCAATATTTCGTCTCATTTTCCAGTACTTAGAGAAATTTGCAAATATTTTGTTTTACTTCTTCTTGTACTATATGTTAAATTTTTTTTTTTCTTTTTGAAAATAACTTTCTTACCTTTTGCCTAGTAATTAACATATTGGCTGATTGAAGTTTATTGCCTTATGGCTATAAACTCGCCATTCGTATACTTGACAATAAAGTGTCTAAATAAATTAATACCTATTCATTAAAATAAAACATTTCGTTACAACGTAAAAAAGTAATTAAGGAAAAAAATATGTGACACGTGAATGTAGTTTTCCTTGTATAATATTAAACTAGTATAATTTGGAAAAAAATCACGCTTTCTACACCTTTTTATAAATCCCAGTCCCTTAAAAGAGTCCCTTATTAACATTTAGGAAGAGCCTGGATTTCACGCTTCAGGAATTGTATTTTCTTAAACCAAAAGAACTTTGTTAAATTTCTTCGTTGTTTTATTTTCTTAATTAAATCATGTGAAATACGCTAAGAACTCCCGATCTCAGGTAGCTTTCAAAAGCTAACTGGGTTGAAAAATAAGAAAGAAAATAAAGGCAGATGTAATATATATTTTAGTTCAATTATTTTTTATCTTAAAAGTATAAACAATTTCACTATCATGGTAACTTAAATTCATTCATCAATGTGATATTACTCAACATATCCAAATTGAGGATGCTGGCGTGCTGAAAAGTGTGGCTGGGAGACAATAATACATTCAGTCCTTGCAGGTGGGTTTTATAATAATAAAAAGAAAAAAATATAGCGCCATTTAGAGAACAGACTCTCCTCAAGGGCACTCTAATTCAAATAAAAAAACAAATCACATTTGTCAACTACAAGAGCGCTCGAGCGAGTCTTCGAGCTAAGATCCAATGAAATACGCAAGTTACTCGCAATTCGACATCGTAAGTATTGGAATTATTACAGCACCTGGAGAGAGAATGAAACTCACGCACGTCTTACCCGTGCAAGAATTGTTATTAAACGAACTTTTTAACCTGACTGGTATCCTTTTTTATTATTTTTTTGAGTACCACCGAAAATTGAACCCGCAACCTTCGAGCAAACGAAAAAAATGAAGAAAAAAATCCAGCCTATTTTTCAATTGAGACTTGTTTAACACTTCCTGGTTGGTGAAAGAGGTTTCAACACGGCAATAACGCTAAAAACAGGGTAAATCTAAAGGCAGTAGGTAACTGGTACATGTCTCACTGGATGAAAAACAAAGAACGTCGTTAAAAAGATCACGTGATGTTACAACAAATTTGATACTTGTACCCTTATAAGTATGTCAACTAGAGCCGATAGAGGACGTGTTGTTTCGTTATATTCTGAAATGTTAAAAATTAAGTGTCGCACTGTTTTTAAGTTTTCTTGCACAAGACAGGAGAAGCCTAGCAGGAATTAAACAACGTTTGGATTTTTCCTGCGGAAAATCTTCTAGACAAGTCACTCAAAAAATAGTTGCGTTAGTGCAAGGCAAGTGTAATGATTTAGAATACAGAAATCAAAAGAAAAAGTGGCAAGGTGAAAGCTTCAAATAACATAGTACTTCGAATTTTGCACGATCATCTTGACATAAATAAAGCAAGCTGGGTGCCAAAACTCTTCAATGCTTTCCAAGAACAACGACATATTGAATATTGCAATGAATGTTTAATGCTCTGCGATGAAAAAGAAAATAAAATGACTGAGCCAATTGTCACAGAAGAAAAACGATTATAGTCAGAGAATTCTACGAATTGACTTCAAACTACAAACTACAGTTACTGATGAATTTTATGCGTTATTAATGTACACATTAAAAGGAGCCATAAAAACAAAACAGAAAGAAAAGATGTCACGAGGCGTGAGATTATTGCAAAACAATGCGCCAGAGCACACTTTTGTTACAGCAAAGGCAAAACTGTAATTTTCAAGAATCGAATCGCTCACCTGACTTGATCCGTAGTGATTACTTTTTATTTTGAAAACTGAAATCCAATTTGCGTCAAAAAAAATATAAGTGATGATGGAGTGAACTCTGCAGTGTTACATCATTTTGAGGGCAAAACTTCAGAACATGTTTTCAGTGATATTGAAGAAGTAATTCATCGTTCTTAAAATGTATTGAACTAGAGAGTGATTATATTGGAAAAAAATCACTCCATCACCTTTTTTATGTCTTTGGGCTGGATACTTTTGGACTTCGCTATATACCACTACTTACTAGTATAGTTTTCAGGGATGAAAAAAACTTTCCGAATTGGTCTCATTTATGGTAACCAGAGTAATGATATCGAAAAACATAATTTTTATGAAAGCTAATGATTATTTATTTAAATAAAAGCATTTACTCGTACATTATTCATCGTTGACAACCAATTATTCGTCACTGGCTATTAGAATTTTGACAGCATTGGTTTTTTTTTTCATTTAATTTAGTCCCTTCACCCTCCTACAATTTTTTTAGCCACCCAGATCAATTCACAGATCACATTTTATAGGACTGTGACAAATGTAGTATCTCAAAATAAGACGGAGCTCATTTCAGCTATACGTGTATATTGGACTACCTCCGGTTAGATTGGCTACTCTGATCTTGTAACAATCATGGATAGTTTTACATTTTCTTAATTTTTTGTTAAAAATTGGTGAATTCCAAAATCTTTAAAGGCCTTCGGTGTGCCCAGAGTATTTTTTTTTGCAATTCATTAATTTAAATTTTAAATTTATTCGTGGTATCTGACCTTCTGTCTGTGCCACTATTATTCTTTTCACATTCCCGAGTGTCATCAGCAGAGGAGGTACTCCTCCACTCCCCGGGGACTACTCTTTCACCGTTTTGGTTCTAACGAGAATCGTATCTGCAATCCTTCGTCGGAAGACAGGCCAACTGTCTTACCAACAAGGACACGTGGAGTTATGTTTAAATTCTAAGCCGTTGAAAATTTGGATTAGAAATGACACGATGAATATTTAAAATTTGAGAAAGTCATCTAAACCAGCCGATACTAGTATTTTGCTTTCAGACTGAGAACTCAAGTATAATTTTGGGATTAGTTAAAAGAAATTTTTGTATCTTCAAAAGACTTTTGAACGTTTCAATATCTTTAAGGAATACGTCAAGTTTGTAATGAAGCGAAATTGCCTGCTATAAAACAGCGTTTCTCTTCTCTGCCAAAACTCTTAACTCCCGAGGAATTCGTCTTTTAATTATGTATTCGGTGTTTCTACGCAAGATGGCCGCCATGTCTTCTCAGTCTTAATCTGTATGAAATACGCATCTCTAACCAAATTGCTATTAATTATGGTAGTTTCACTTTTGTTAGCGAGCCTTGCCACCCCAACACATCAAGACCCGGATATTTAAATTTTCGTTTCAAAGCTTTAGCGGTGAGAAAATCTATTTTGGACCCAAATTTGCGGTACCTTAAGTACCGCCATTTTATCTTGGTGAGTTGGAAATTATTTAAGTTTAACTTTAATTACGGATGAAAAGGATGTTTCAATGTGATTGAAATTTTCTGAGACATCTTTGAATTATTCGAAATAATTAGTCAGTCAATCTTGATAACGTCATACATTTGATAATTGACATATTTCTAACAAAACTAATATTTTTTATCACAGCTTTTAGCTCCAACTTTGTGGAACTCCAAAACTAAGTTACGTATTTATTCTATTGAATACATTTTTATACATGGTATGTCTGATGGGCTTATTTTTGTACAGTAATTTATTTTAACCAACCATATAATCTTGGATACATGAACTTGTTTTGATAGATATCCATAATGGATTTTACAAAAATTATATTTATTTAAACAAAATTCTAAACAATAATGGTACGACCAAAGTGAAGGATTTTTTTCAAAGATTGAGAGGGAAATAAAGGAGTGTTAGAATGAAAGGAAATTGTGAGTTTTGTAACCTTTTTTAATTCCCTCTTGTATGTTATAAAGGATGGTGCACATTTGATAACTCTTGGAAGATTATTCCATAGTCGCGCCGCGCGGAACACAAATTATAATGTGTGGAATGATGTGATGTGTTTGTATGCAAAGAAGTTGAAAATAACGTATTTAATGATTTATTTTTAATTCAACTTAATTTTTATAACATGAATAATTATAACTACCATATGAATTAATCAAGTCTTTAGATTAAGACTCCGTTGAGAAGTCACGGAACGTCATCGCACATATTGACAATATTACCCCGCACGTAAATAAAAAACAAAACTCGCACACGTCTAGCGCGTGTGAGTGTTGTTAGCAGACTGGGATCCTTTTTTGGGGTTCCATCGGATATCGAACTCGAAAATGCTGAGTGGGATTTAAGCGCCTTACCGAATAGACCACAGAGATCGTGGAATAACAAACAAATATTGATAGTGGAGGCCGGGGAGTAACTAATAATTACTAAGCATTGTTTTTGTTTATATTTGACAAATCTGTCATTAAATTTTTCTTTGCCATCTCCGGCTATTTCATAAAATACTTTTTGACTTGTCTGAAAAATTATTCATTGAAAATTTATATATACTCGTACTATAAATGCTAGAGAAGCATCCTCATTTCACTTTGCGTCAACCCTCGATATTCAGCAAGTGCTCTATCTACCCTCTTAATACACTGTTTTATTATATTAAACTATCGTTGTATACAGTACATCGGACGGGATTATTACCATATGGTAATCTCTTCCAGCCAACGACTAACCCTTATTGCGTAACAGGAGAAATCCGTGCAAATTAAAAAAGTATAAGAACAATGCCTATTTAAAAACAAATGGATACCATTAAACCCGGTGTCGCCGATACGAAAAACGAGCATCTTACAGACTAAGACACGAAGGTCATTATGACCAAGACGAACAATCTTTCAGCACTGATTTTTTTTTTATGAATGTGTAAAATATTATTAAAACTGTTTGTTCGAGAAACTCAATATGAATTAAAGTATTCTCCTTGTAAAATAAAAATGTTATTTTCAAATATAAAGTTATACTGAGATTCTTATCAGCAACAACATGCAGTCAACTTATTTGACGCCGTTTCGTAATATTGTCATTTTGAGGGTGAGATGATGCAGTGGTATTGTAGGTAACATGATTGACTTACTTCCTGCCGGGGGTTACGGATTCGATTTACAATTTATACCATAAAAAAATTTGTCCCAGTCTAGCAAATTAATTATTTTAGTAACATCACTTGCGCATGCTAGATGTGCCTCTTAACACGCCATAATATTTTCAACACCTAATATGATGAATCGCGGGTTACGAACCTTCTCTAGTGATTTTAAGATATCGATTGATTTAGCCGAAGAGAACGTGGTCTCCCAGCCATGCTTTTAAAAATGTTCTCATTGCAAATTCAGATATGTTTAGGAGCACTATTTATACGAATGAATGAAATAATTTTTTATTTAACTTTCAATTATAATTATAAAATGCAGCTCATTAGCGCCGTTCAATACATTCAGACGAAATTATATCTGAAAGTAAATTATTAATTGGTATGCCTCTTATTTTTGGACGGATGTGTAGTATTATGCAAAATAATAGTGTCGTAGGATGATAAACCGCTAATACTTTGCAGCATCTGTATATGTTTAGAAAAACATGTTTCGTAAAACATCTATCGAAAGCTTACGAAAGGAGGACGACCTACAAAGAAACCTTTGTAGATTTTTCGACGTATGATAGTAATACATTAGGTTTTAGGTGGCGTATAGTGCTTATACACATGTATGTTTAGCGACCACAGGAAAATATTTTCTCTTCATGAAACAACCATGAACTGGTTAACAGTAAAAAAAAGTTCGTTTTATGTATCAATTTGTTTTTAAATTCAATTCATATGTTTATTTTCATTTATTTTAAAAGAACCTCCAAATAATAAAAGTTTGACTCACTTAGAAAGACAAGATAAAAATGTATAATATTATTGCATTGTATTACTCTCTAGTTATACACGATACAACCCGGCTAGCGTATTGCCATCCGGTAATCTCTTACTACCGACCAGAAATATATTCAAAAGACCTGAAGTGAAAATCTGATTGAAACCCTATTTGAAAAAATGGGTTCTGACGGGAACCCAGCCCACAGCCCCCATATCAAGAGACCTGAAGTAAAAATCTGACTAGAACTCTGGAAAAAATGGGTTCTAGTGGGTATCTAGCCTGCAACTCCCATGTCAGATGGCAGGCGTCTTATCACTAACTAGGCCACAGAGGTCGTCAATACAGTTGTATTATATTATATAACTAGCTGTACCCGGCCACGCGTTGCTGTGGCTCAGTCTGGTTAAATGGAAAATAAAGAAAAGAGAAAGCACACGTTTCTAATATGTTTAATTTCACAATGCTTGTGGGTATACAATATTTTTTATGTCTTTCAGCCACTCTCAGTCTGTCGCGTTTATTGGCGTTCTCGCAAATGATCGCATCACTCCAAGAGGTCAATTCACGATATGATTTGAATTCAAATGAAAGATCGATTGCACTGAAAAAGAAGAAAGAAAGTTATAACAAAAACATATAAAATTGCGAAACATTAAAAAAGGAACTGAATAATATTGTTAAGTTCGTAAACGTCTTCGTTCTTGGCGGCAACAATAGCTCGTTCACTCAGCCAATCGTGATTCTTATAATTGATTTGAATATTGGGAAATACTTTTTCAACCAATTCTTCTTTTGATGTCACAATCACTGATACAGCAGTATTTTCGCAAACGCGTCATTTTGACATAACGTGAAGAAAGCATTTAACGTTGTAGCCGGTGGATTAAGGACTATTTGTTGCACATTTGCAGCTGTGAAATAAACGCGTTGTCCATTTTTTAGATGTACTGCTAAGTGAACAACAGCTGGACTTCGTTCATGTATGGGAAATGAAAGATTTCGCCATACAGCTTTATTGCTGCTTATGTATCTTCCAGCCTGATACTGTGCGATTTTATCAATATGTATGACCACATTCCCATCCCGCATTCTGGTTGCACGCCAAAAACTGCCATGTAGCTGCCTTTATTCACGTATTGTACTTACAAATGTATTTGATCGATTTAACGGGGTTACAGTATTCCACGTTTATGTGCGTTTTGTATGTTTTTGATAGCAAAAGCGAATATGCAATAACCCAATGGTTGTCTACTTCGATGTCACCATTTTACATTTGTATGGTTGCTAATTTCCCGCCATCTGTTGATCTTCTTCTTTATAAAGGATATCCATCGTTTCCTGTAACCATGTTGGATACTAATGCTCGAGGATATCGCTTAGATCATTTTCCGTCTATCATGCATGGTGAACTTGGATTCAGTGTACCGCAAGGTCCATGTATCATATATTTCGTCACAACTTCATACAAATCCTTATCGACGTCGGCATCGGGTATTTCAGCGCACATTACATTGTCGATTTCATTTGAAGTGATTTTGTTATAGAGCCAGATTAGTACTATATATGTGCATGTGGCCATCCTCTCTTTTGCTATTCCACTGAGTATATCCAGCAGCGCACAGACCGAAACACTTCATGTTTTACCATGAGCTGTTGTATATCGTCCCAAGCTAAATTGCATGTGAATGTAGTGAATAGGTCTGGACACCCGTAGTGACGAACATACGCAATTGCATATTGAGCATACTCATGCATATGACGTGGACTGCCTGTATATGAAGATGGCCAAATCGTTAGTCTTCAAACGTTAGTTGTATTACCGTCATTTACAACTGTATCTCGCAAATGAACGTATTCTTCAGAGCGAAGCTTGGTCTGATTCAAACGAATGAATATCAAACTAATTAAAAAATCTCCATTTCTATATACGATTTGATATATTTTGAAATATAAACGTAGAGATAAAATTAAATTCTATATAAAAAATATACTTTTGATATTCCTAATGACCTATTTCAGCCACTATCAGCCTGTCGCGTACATTCTGTTAAGAACGAACCAGTTCTGAATCTGCAGAACGCGATCGCCGTGCTCGCAACCGTGCATCCTCAAGTCTGGCTACACGTCGTTCTGCTGCTTCCTCGAAATTGTGAAATATTAAGTTATGAGACAGTGAAATTCATCCTGGGGTCATATCAACCTGCACCTTTCCGTTCCCAATTTCCAGCAATTGATGTGAGAATATTTCAGCTGATCGATCGTTTTGCAGCTGGACACGCATTTGTCAAATATTTGTCCAATAGGAGTATTGTTAAGGAAATACAGAGATAATTGGAACTAATTTAATGCTAAGCAAAGAGAGAGATTATTGGAATTAATTAAATGTTAAGGAAAGACATTGCAAACTACGCACGAATTAAATTTGGATGTGACATGTTTGGACGCGTCATTAATGAACAATAAATATCTTTTCTAATAAATAGCAAGTTATTTAGGTAAATATTTTACAAAAAACAACAATGATGACAAATTAATACATCTTGTTCAAATAAGCAAAAATTTGTCAGTTCGTTTAAAATAAATATGACGTTTGTCAAAAATGTACATACCAGCATCACGTTGTCTCTGTGAAGTTGAAGTGAAGTCTCTGATCAATTCACGATATGATTTGAATTTAAACGAAAATCAATCAACACAATTAAATTTTATCGCTAATTAAACAGAAAAATAAAAAAATAAGTTAAAAAAACTAAGTGAAAAAGATAATCTTAGAGGTAGGTATGTTAACAACGCACATTATGAAATGAAAATGGCGGATAAATTAGCGCAAATGGCACTATACAAAAGAAATTATATAATAAAATAACATTTCTAATAATACATTATTTAATAATATAATTAAAATAATTAAATAATTATTTTAAAATAATTCATTTAATAATTAATAATGATATAAAAATATTAATATATTTAACATTAAAAAAATATAAATTTTCTTTTATTAAGTGTATTATATTATTATTAAAATTATTATTTATTATTGTTTATTTTATAAAATAAAAAAAATAGTTTTTTCATTCAATTAAAAGAGACTTTCTTGAATTAAATTCCACAGAACCATTTCCTAATACTAAAAAAAATCGTTAACAAATCGAAAAAAAGCAATGCATAAAATCAACTTTTCCTAGGAGCTAAGAAGTTTCACTTCTACCACGCGAGAGTATCACGCATCTGTTTTTTTATACATATACATAAGTTATATTTATTTTAGCGATCCTCGATCTTTTTATACATGTAAGTTATATTTATTTTAGATCTTTTTATACATGTAAGCTATATTTGTTTTAGCGATTATATTTATTTTAACGATACTCAAAATATTTCAAAACACATAAAATTTTAGTTGGATATAATTTACAAATTTAGTATTAGTTCTGCCAAATATATTTCCTGCGCTTGCACTATAAAGTCTAGACTCAGCCATATTAAGATTTTCTCAAGCTGCTATGACACAATGGAACTTATCCTTATTAACACAAATTTTATATTGACGTATCTTGGATTCTAACCTATTTTTCGTCTGTAATAAATTTATCGTAGAATTATTGTTCAACAGGAAATATTTATTATTAAACATAAAATTATTTTATATTTTATGTATATAGACTAAATCATTGAATATCAAATATTAATTACTAAACCTCGAAAATGCAATATGGTCAACTGTCAAAATGTTTTGACAGTTGATATTCAATATTTGATATCCTTGTCCCCGACAGGTTCGCCTAGGTAATGTTTTCTGATTTAAAAAATTTTTTATATACACCGATTTATATGTATAAATAAAAATGAAAAAATATTTCTGTTGACGAATATCAACTTTAGTCAAAATTTCAAAGCGATCGGTAGAGAACTTCCGGAGATTAGCCATCTATAATTAACGAACATTTACATTTTAATTTATATAGATTGTATTTAATTAGACTTTCGTTACATGCAGCACTATTAAGTGGATATATTGGTGTGTTACAATCTTCTCCAACCAACCTAAAAAGTGTTTAAACAAGCCTTAAATAGAAAATAAATTGGAACCCTTTTAAAATATCTTGGCACCAACAGAAATCGAACCCGCTGCCCCCTGACTGTAAAACAGCCAACTTACCAACTAAACCACGAAAGTGAAAAAAAAAAATATTTTAAACACTGGAAAATTCATGTCAGTAGAAACAAAACGATTTTTGTGTCAAAATAATATTTTTGTAACCTTTACAGAATACGTATTGCGGAGGATCCCAGCTGTAAGTGTGGTTTGGATGGTGAGACCATGTGTATTTCGTTTTTTTTTTTCATAACGTGAAGATTGGATTTACTAAATGCTTTATGTTTGTCTCGTCCAATGAATATTGGGTTTATTCTTTATTCGGAGAACTTTTCTACCTAAAGTTTATTTTTAAATTTTATCACTTGAAGCTTTTAACTATAAAAATTATTTTCCGTCTTGAAATATCTTTTTTGATTTTAATGTGGTTGCACAAATAATGTATGTATGGGTGATTTGTCTATTTAAAGAAAATTGTTTCCCAACAGAAAAATTCAGTGCCTTTTTTCAAAATTATTTATCACAATAGAAGACTTATGCCCAAAATTAAAGAAACATTTATTTTTAATACACCTCAAATATCCTTATTTGTATCACAATTTCCCAAACGAAAGAAACAGCTTAAAAGAGCAATGGCTTTGATTTACGATCACCTAATGGAAAGTTTTGGAGGCAATTTTCCAGTTCAGGCTTGATTTTAATTAGAACTCAGGTACATTCCAGGTGTTGTTTCGGCCTGTTTAGTTAAGCCCTTTAGTGCTAAACAAAACCTATCAATTTTTGGGGCGGCTGTGGTCTCCTTTGTGAGAAGGAGAAGGGCAGATGTTAAGCACTGCGTGGAATTCCGGCAATAATTTGAGTTTTGCCTATTTGCAAATATTTATTGGTCTATAACTTTTAAATTGAAAATTCAAGGCATGTCTGATGTGGTTTTCAAAAGTAATGTGGTTATTTGAATGATGGTCATTGATTTGTTTTTTATTCATTATTTGGAAGCACATATTTTCTGTTCATACACATATTCTGCTATTTGGGCAAAATGTTTAAATATGATGGGTGAATTAAAAGAAACGTTGAAAGACGGTTAGTGATAGGGAATAAGATAAATAGATCACTCAATGTAATAATCAACAACTGTGCTATATCAAAAGTAGCAAAAATGACAAAACATAATAGTAGGTGTCCACCTTGACGTAAAACTCCAATTTGGCTGAAGAATGATAAAAGCTAGATTAATACTGCAAAAATACGTGCACTTAACGTAAAATTGTTAAGTAAGATGAAGAAAGGAGCTTTAAGATCATTTGGACATATCGAAAGAATGAATAACGAAAGAATGACTTGGCGAGTATACGAGTCAAAGTGCAAGGTGTGCGTGTAAAAGGTCAACTGAAGAAAACATTGCTGTATCAAATTGATCAGAGTTTAAAAAAAGGTAGAGTGAAAAGTATAAATAATAGAAGATTGTGCAAAACGAGATGTTTGAATATGGAATTGATGAAAATGGTGTGCTCGGAAATAAAAGTTTAGAGACATGTTATATCTGCCTAGTCCGCAAGGAAAACGGCTTGATGATATACATACCTATTCTTTAATTTAAGATGAGAACAATTCAGTTAAACCTGGTAATTAGCCCGTCAGGTTATATCTGTAAACAATAGAATATAGGGTGGCACAACAAGAACTGCAATTTTAAATCAGTGACAAAAAAGTTTTTTTTTTTAATGTTTATGTTTATTGGTATCGATATATTCGTAATTAGTGCATATGGGAATTATGTGTGAAAAATGATATCGTCCAAGGGCCACCTCGGCTCCTGTTACAGGTGACGACTGTTTGAGCAAAATTTTCAATAACGGATTCACATAAATGGATACGTATATCTTCAATGACAGGAATGATGTTGGATTAAAGTTCATCGATGGTTTTTGGATTCTTGGCGTTTACTTGAGATTTAACATAACTCCTAAGAAAAATCTAAAGGGGTTAAAACACACGATCGTAGCGACCAATTCATATTTCTACGACGAGAAATTACACGGTCGGAGAACTTTTCCTGCAATAAAGCCGTTGTTTCATCAGCAGTATGACAAGTAGCCCCATCTGCTGAAACCACATGATTTCCAAGTCTAAATCGTTCATTTGATGCAAAAATAAAGCTTGAATCATGTCACGATATCGATTTCCATTGACCAAAATTATTATTTCTTAGGGTGGAACAACAAGAACTACAATTTTGAATTTGCCACCATTTTTTAGCTGTCAAACCTGTAATATTTATAATGGGCATACGTCATCTATATAACCTATAAATTAATCGTACAGCAGTACACGATTGCAGAATTTAATTTAATCTAAAGTTGCAGTTCTTGTTGTGCCACGCAATATAATACCTAATTCAATATTGGCAAAAAAATTATGTTGTGAGCCATCATTGTATGTGTATGTATGTGAAAGAAGCGAAGGATATGTTTTGAGACAGGTAAATCTGGTTTGCTCCCTCTGCTTACCCCAACAGAAAAATAGCGTGATAGTATGTATGTTATGTACATACAATATTTTTGGTACATTTTTTTTATACTTAGTAATTAAATATATTTCCGATAGCGACATTAATATCTGAATTTAACAAATAATTAAAGTTCTGCATTCATTAAATTAATCATAAAAAGACATAAACCACTCTCAGCAGAGTGAATTGCTTAAACCAAAAAAATCGAAGACATAATTATTTTTCTCCCTGGTATCACAAATTTTACATAAAAATAAACCTTCTTTTCTTCGTTATTTTTTTATTATAATTTCGCCATTCATTATTTTCAGTTATTTCAGTATTTGCTGTTGGACACAGCCATGTTTGCAAAACCTCTAAATCTTTTTTTTCTCTTGACATACACGTATATCACGTTATGCCTCATACTTTATTCACCAAGGTATTGGTTACTTACTTGACCTTAGTTCCATTCGACTATCACTGGATAAGTCTGTAGTCCGCTAATAGTGTGTATTGTTATGATTATAGATCATATTCAATTTGGTTTTAATTATTTTAGGGTTAAGGTTATATATGGTATATAATATATTTAACTTATGTTTGAGAGTAACCACATTCAATGGGTTCGTAGTCTCTTCTCGTAGAGTCCAACATAAATCACAATTTTCTTTCTTTTAAACTAGTTAAATTAGCGACCCTGTTTTGATTTCTGGCTGATTTATATTGCAAACCTTGTTTCATATGGAATGACGAGTCATAACGTCTAATGAATTCTTTAACGTACTAATTTGATTTGACGCTTGGCTTCCAAACCGGACCTTTCCGATGAAAAACAAAAAATATCTCATTTAGTATGTTGTTTATAGTTAAGGCATTAACGTTGTGGAGGTTTAAAGACATTGTAATTTATTTTTATCAAACGCTGTTTATTCCACTTTTTTGTGACGGTATAACCCTACCGGTTTCAAGGCTTTCACCTCATCTGCGCTCCCCTGAAGATGAGGTGAAAGCCTTGAAACCGGTAGGGTTATACCGTCACAAAAAAGTGGAATAAACAGTGTTTGATAAAAATGAATTACAATATCTCATTTAGTTTTTCGCAACATGTCTTGAAACATTTTTTAAATTGTTTTGCACTTTCTTTATACATGGTATAACCTTTCATTGCCCATGTGACAATCTCTTTCAGTCAACCAGAATCCTGCTAAAAAGGTTTTGAGTAAAAACAATTCTGAAACTTTTGCAGAATTTGGGTATCAACGAAAAACGAAATCGGAGGACGGGTATCTTCCCAACCATGCCACAGATATATTCTGGTTTTTAGAAATTGAAAAATATCAACGAAATCTTCCAGGCTTAACTGCAGGTGATTGAACTTATCCAATAGTTTTAATCCTTAGAACTCTTTACCATCAGACATTCAAGTTCGATATGTTTAATACTCTTTATTTAACTGCAGCAAAATTCTCACAGTTAATCAATACACGATCCATTGTACATGATTATTAAGTGATATCTTATACAAGTATTACATATGTTACAACACATCTTCATAAAAGTAAACTTTCTTTTAAATCTGTACATTTGTTTATATTACTTTTCTCTGAAGACCTTGTACATAGAACTTACGTTGATCTTGTTGAATTTCGTGATTTCATCAGCTGTTTTCTATTATGTTACACTTCTGAGTCAAATCAAGACCGAAACCTTTATTTTGGGTTGTATCGAAAATTAAACGCTTAACTCTGGTAGAAGCCAAGCATTCTAGACACTAAGCCACGCAAATCATCCTATATCACGTGCATCCGGGATAAACGTAATTAAATATTTTCCGATGGTTTACATCACAGTCAAATTCCAACCAGTTCGAAGCACAAAGCACATGTAATATTCGCTTGGAAAACTCTGATACTACGTCATCTCGAAACCCATCTCCTGCGCCTTGTCTAATATTGATTTGGTTATTTATTTATGTTACGAGTATTTTCATTATTTTGTGTGCATGGTTATACATGGTACGCCTGGCAGGATTATTGCTATACAAGAATTTATTTCAACCAATCAACTCATCTTGGATACATTTTACTGTTTTAATATATGATGGATTTCAAATATTCGTTCAAATTCATGCAAAAAACAAATAAATTACCAAATTCTAAACAATATTTTTAGTACTAAAGGGGAAAAAAGAAAAATTAGGATGAAAGGATATTCGGAGTAGTTTTTTTCTTTTTCGATTCTTTCTTAAACATAAATAAAGATGATGCACATCTAATAACCCTTCGAAGATCGTTTCACAGTCGCGCCGAGGAACCACAAATGAAGATGCGTAAAATGAGTATAGTATAGTCTTTCGTCATCTGATGGAAGATAACGTCCGTGTTCTGACAGTAAGTGGTTTTTTTCTTCAAGATAAACGAAGAAGAATTAAGATTGATAAGCACGCTAAATACTGTTGACAGAAAGTGAAGGTTCCTTCCCTGTCTGATTTTAATCCATGAAGTTTGTTCTGAAACTCTGACATGAGTTCATACTTCCTTAGGTTGAATATGAATCGAACACAAATATTTTTAAATATCGTCGTCTTATCCAAAATATCCACGTTTGCCTTCAAATAACATACGTCACCATAATCAAGTAATGGAAACATAAAACTTTAGGATATTAGTATTCAACTTAAAACTTGCGCATCCTTTTAAGAGAATATAGAGAGACAAAATCACAGTATTATCGATTTTAATAGAGGTAAAATGTTGGAAGGTTTTGACAGAATACGTCCACTTCCCAGTAAAAGTGATTGTGATTTTAGAGGATTCAGGAGTAGACGGTTTTTAAGAACACTGCGTGTTTCAGATGAGGTCATAACTCATGATATAGCAGCAAATAATGCTGATATCATGAATTATGAGGGGTGGAATATGGTTATGGTTTCATTTTTGAGTGTTTTTTTTTTCTCAAATTGTTTCTGACATTGTTTCAAATTTGTTGATATTAACAAAAAAAACTTTTGTTTGTTTCAGACATAGCACGCAGGCAAAAATGGTAGACAACGGAACGGGAGCAATTTATATAATGGGTTCTTTTAAAAGAATGCAGACTGATCCTGATTTTAAGGTAAACAAACATTTTATTTAATCATGTTTAGTTTTAACATCCATAATTCCTTCAATAACTATTTATTCTCTGTAACAGCCCTTCTCAAGCATTAAATTTTTATTTCATTTATTTATTTATGCATAAGAAATTGTATAACTACGTAATTTATGAAAAACAACAGGTAATTCGAAGTGGACACACAAATTATACGGGTCAGGTTTTGTTACCTTTCATTCATGTCCCCATTAAACTAGAATTTTGTCTGTACCCAGGACATACACGTATAATATGGAAAAATAATTTGATGTTTTTTTTCGATTTTTGATTATACAAATTTTGATTACTGGGGACACGACAAATGAAAGGAAAAAACAAACCGTCGCAAACTCTCATCAACTTGATAAACAGTGATACACAATTACATGTACGTATCACGCTAGTCAGTTAATTATATTATTGTATTTTATTGTTCTTCCATTGTACAACCTGGTGGATTATAGAACAATCTGGTGGACTATAGAACAACCTCGTGGGCTACTACCACATGGATTTCTTAGCAAATTTGTTTTTCTGTACATATGCAAATTCGAGAAAATACATAATGGCCGCAGCTAAACTTCGCAATTCGTCGATAATAACGGGTTCGAGTTCCAAGTTGAAGCGTCCTTGAGAGGAGTTTGCTCTCTACGACCAAGTTTGTTAACGACGCTGTACAAACGATCATTCTAGGTAACAACGGGAATCGAACCGGCAGCCCTAGGGTCGAAAGCAGCGGCGACTGGTCTGGAAGTGCGTTGGTGCGCTGAACCGGAGAAATAATTCGTTATAATTAAATTATATCTTCGCAAACATGACTTTCAAAAATGTTAAATATTTGTATAGATCAAATATGTTTAAGAAAACTAACAAATATTACGAGTATTTTTATGTGAACATTAAAAAAAATTTAAGTAAATTTTTTTTAAATATTCCTTTCAAATTGACCGGTCAAGTTTGCCAATACTACCGGAGCGATCTCCAATACGCACCGCACGGAAACGCAAATTCACATAGGGCAGACAGAGACACACAGTAAACCGTGAGATAGCGATATTTCATATTCACTCAGTGTCTCGAGGTGCGTTGGTGCTCAGCACACCTCGGGACCAGCCGCCACTGGTTGAAAGATAGGCGTCATATCAATAAGGCCACGGAGGTTGCCGTTTAAAGTATAAATGTCGTTTAAAAATAGTTTGTTATAAATAAAATAGGTGAATGGAAAACAAGCGGAAAATATTTGGATAAATACTCTAATAAATAATAATGTAGACATTACCAAGTAACAGCATTATCAAAATTTGGTAACTTCTATCGAGTTCAAATTACGTTTTTAACTACCAACTTCACTTTTTTTATAAAAAAACTAAGTTTTAATGTATTTTTCTTGTTTGGTTAAGATAGCGTCTACCATGTAAAAAAACAATTATATTTCACTGAGCAAATAAAAAACTATATCATCTCAGATCTAGCTATTTTACAGAGGTTGTTTTGAAGATTTTTTGGAAACTTAAATAGTCAGTAAGACATCTATCTTCCAACTCATTGGCTGCGGGTTTGATTCTCGTTGGTATCTACATATTTCAAAAGGGGTTCCAGTCTAATTTAAGACCTCAATCTCATATCTCTAGTCAATCTGAAGATATTGCCACACAAAAATAACTAGCCAGATGGTGTTGTATATAACAAAAGTGTAATAATATAATACAACAAAAACGTATAAACTCGGAAATTTATACTAAAAGTTTTTATTTTTATTTTAAAACATTAACAACCTTGTGAGCATGTTATGTTTTCCTTATTGATATTGAGATGGCAAAATATTAAATCTTTCAATTTAACTCTTTAAGTTAAGTATAATAGCTTATACTTTTAAATACTCGTATATCAAATTTATGTGTTTTGAGATATTTATTACTAAAATCGATAAAATTGGTCCTGAAAATATTAATAACTAACTTCTTGGAAAATCTATTATTATTTACCTAGTTTACGGTTTACAAACGATAAAATCGACTTTTTTACCCGTTGACATATTATCCTATCGGCTCTAATTCTAATTTAAAAAAATAATTTAAGATCTTAACAATAATAAAAAACAATTAATTATCGTTAATAAAGGTTGAATTACATTTTTCCACTTATAGTAGAATATTTTAATTTATTGATTAAAATTACGCAAATCAATATAAGCAAACGCAAAACTTTTAATGGAGTGGAAAAATATCAGGCTATTTTTTATTTCAATAATTACGATGAAACTTTCTTTTCACCAACTTTTATTGAGTGCATCAACCGGTATCAAGAAATAATTGTTTCCTTTTAAAGACATTAACTGAACTGCAGAATTATATAAAGTATGTATGAGGAGGCAATTAGATTCAAGTCGATTGAAAGTAGACATAACTATTAATAATCAGTTTCGAAATATAAAATAGGCTTCTAATTTCATCGCAAAGTAAAAATTATGTACTTCTCAGAAGACTCTTGTTTATACAATAATATGAAAAAAAATTTACTTCTCAAATGACTATTTAACTAAAAATGATCCGGGTAAAACATAAAAATTTTTGTTTTACGCAAATACACCCATTGTTTAACTCATGAAATAAAAATCAATATTTTTTTCACGTTCCGATGATCAATTTTAAAAACTTTTGTATACTCTTTTAACAAAAATTAAAGAAAAAAATGTAAACACATACCATCAGGTCAATTTCCGTTTCGGGGTGGGCAGAGAAACTTTTAAACATTTCTCCCTGATTTCAACGTGAACAAATAGAGGTTCATAACATCTTATGTATAATAAGAATCAGTTTGAAATACCCCGCACGTGTAAGGCACCATCGATATTCTGATGAACGTTCGAGGCTCTCATAAAGAATTCATTGTAAAAATTTCAACGGACAACGGTTCCCAATTTTACCTTCAGCACACCTTGAAATAAAAAAATCCCTTTCGTAATACCGACCTATTTTCTTATTATTCCGGTCACACCTTGCTTGTTTTATATCAGTTCGAGGCCGAACCCTTTAACGAACACAAATGGGGACAAAAAATGTCTACGGCCATGTAAAATTACAAGATTAATCCAGTTTGTGGCGAAGGAACGCCACCCCAATCTAAAGCCAATATAATCTCATTATGTGCCAGCCCTCGTCAGCAATGGTTCATTTGCCACACTCTAAGCGTAAACAACTTGAAAAATGCCAGGGTGGGGATATTGGAATGGGCTTTCCATCTTTCGCCACCGGCTTACTTGCCACTTGATTGCTTTTGTACTTATTGCAAAGTTGTTAAATAAAATACGCATATATTTCCTTCAAAATGATTAATTTCCTCAATAAAATGTGGATTACGTGTTTATTGTGCAACCGTGATTAATTTTCAAAGTATTTGATTGAGGTTTTCTTTTTTTTTTTTCAAATAGTAAGGGAAAGATTAAAGAAAAGGGGAGTCAGGGAAATAAAGGCCTTCATTGTCTCGAGACCTTATTAATCAGTATAACCTCTTATCCATCAAACCCTTAAAAAGTGCGCCAGAAAACATACATTTACCACGATAATTGTCTAAAGGGCAAAGGACCAACATAAGAAGATTCAATTTCGCTTCAGTTCCTAACAAACCCTTAAAGCTTATTTATTATAATCTTAAGAAGCCACCCTAATTCATCTTTGTCATTTATTTCCTTCAATCTTTTGTTACCAGCTTAAAATTTATCGACTTTTGCATGCATAAGGAAGTTCCGTCTATTTTTTTAGTAAAATTAATATTAAGTACAATTTTGTTATACTACAATTTAGTTAATTTGTGAAGAAACATTGGTTGTAATTTGATTTACGAAATACACACTAAATTTGGTTGAAGATTGGATTATATTGGATTCAAGATCAGTTATATTGGATTTAAAAAAATCTTTAAAAATTGGTTTATTCTCTTAATAGCAAGGAAAATAAATAATCGATCCTTACAAAATTTTCAAAAGAAAGTAAAAAACAGAGATTTTTTTCGTATGGTAGATATCCTTTCACATATCCAAACTGGGCATTTGGACATATTGAAGAGCGTAGCCAGGAAATTAAATGGTCTTTAGTACTAATAGTTAAACCTTCAGGATTGGAACTTCTATAGTAGGCATCTAGCCAGCGGTTCAGCATCGCATGTGTTAGGAATGCTACCCCGCATGGACGAGAATGAAGTCTAGCGAGTGAGTAACAAGTCTAGTGTGTGAGATTATAGTTACCAGACTAATTCGTTTACGATTATACAATCGAGAATCAAACCCGAAACTGCCGGTAAAAGTCTTACCAACTTACCTGCAGAGTTTGAAGGGGAAATTAAATATATATTTTTTTATAAATAAGGCAAAGTTAATACGAACAAAACCACATATTTTCAAAAAAAATAATAATAATACGAGTATAATGTACGATATATGATTTTTTTCTTTAATGTATGTTGTTGTACGAAGAAATGAGTTCTGATACCTATTAATATGGTGAATTGATTATTGGGTTTCCATGTTTTTAAATAGTTTAAGCATAATTTTCTGTATGTGTACTCTATGTGGATTTAATTTTGACTTATAAAAGCATCGTTTGTTATTTTACTTCATATCATAACATCTGTATAAAAAGAAAAAAAATTACATTTACTTCAACATTATTTTTATTAAGTGACTTTTGGTATTTGAAGTAAGTTTTCCTCTTATATACGTAAATAAATAAACATCTCTAGAATTTTCCCCGGCGTGGAATAATATTCAATTTCCGAATGTATTTTCCCTTGAAATATTCATAAGTGTAAATGTTTAGGTGAAAACATTATCCCTAGGCAAAATTGCGTAGATTTTTTACGGAAGTCCCTCCATATTCGCTCGTTAGGTTTTCTTATATATTATATGACTGAAGGGAAACGAATTTCCTTTGAGAAATTTCCTTTAAGAATAGCATTTCCAACGAGGCTATTCCATATTTATTTTTATCTCGTATAAAGCCGAGACATAAATTATTATCCCATATTCAGACGATACACAATGTGGAGAAATGCCGGCATAAATGTTTATACAAAATTTACTTATCAATAAATATCACTAACATTTGATGATTTATGGAAAAAATAACTTAACTTAGATTTTAATAACTGAATATTTATTATAAAAGATTATACTGAAATGTAATTTTTGTATATATTTTGTTTAATGGGTAGAATATTTTTGTCTCATAAGCATGAAATTCTATGTTTTTGTTTGTTCAATTTCTAATTTCCGTATTTACTTAATTTCAAACAATTGCATACTTCCGTAAGTATTTTCATGGAGGAAATCCGATTTGTTTTTTTTTTATATCGAAAAATCCTAACAAACACGTATATTTTTATCATTATGTGATAAGCATTTTCAAATTTATTATTATCAGTTGAATTATTCGTAGTTTAAAGCAAAGATACAATATTTTATAAACGAAAACATTGTGTTGTTTATAAATAATTAGAACCCGTATTGTTATAACCAAAGAGATATAATTTTATTTCAATAATGTATGTAGACCTTAGCTCGAATTTTTAGTGTGGTAACTCCTACAATAATTTGGCTATTTTTATTTTTTATTTTATTATTTACACTTTCGTTGTTTACCTTATTACCTGATGTGCTTATTGTTATGTGGCAATCTCTTCCACCTATAAAGATGTCAAAGAGACTTTAAGTAAAAAGCAGGCTGAAATTCTTTAAAAAAGTTAAGAATGACGATGCCCCTTACCAACTAGGCAACAGGGGTCATTTCTCCTAACTTTTTCAGTGTGCGATCTTAAATGTAAATCCATACCACAGTTTTTTCTCCGTATATGATCTTAAATTAAAGCTTAATGTCGTTTATTTCTCACCATCCAGTCTTAAATGTACCCCTTAAATGTATTTAAATTTACTTCTCAAAATAAGATCTTACATTTAAATATAATATAAACGAAATTGGATTCTCAGTATGTGGACTCACGTGTATATATTAACAAGAATTATCAATTTGTACAGTTGGTTTTTAAAAAGAATAAAACTTTTTTGAAATCGAAAAATCTAATGAATAAAGGAACTATTTGGCAGCAAAATATTAAACAAGACAGTAATTTACTTGAACATTCTCCTATAAATGTGTATATAAAGTAGTATACTTGAAAAATGTTGAATAAACCTTGTTTGGGCCAAATTTAAAGAATGAAATTATTTTATATTTTGTGTTAAGTAAATAGTTTCTAAATAAATATTGAATAAGCCGCCAGAGTAGAATGAAAACGTTTGTTCAAAATTAAGTTTCATAGTTAAATAAAAAATGTATTGATGAACTAAAAATTCCGATTTTTTTCTATCTTAAAATTGTGATCAAACAATCTTGATTCTTTGCCATGATTTTTAAACAAATTAAAAAAATTCTTTCTGAAAAACTCAAGATAGCTCAAAATAAATTAAAAATTACAATTCTTGAAAACCTAAATAATATTCATCAAGACCACTGAAAACTTTTTTGGCGTTGAATAAATTTTAATAATTATAATCCATAATAAATTTAGTGAAATGTTCATAATTGAACATGACAGGACTTTAGTACTGAGGACTCGGTAACTTTTTATATTATCAAGTAATTAACTTGCTTTCTCAAGTAAATTGAAAAAGTTTTTCTAGTTAATATTTTAATAATGAAGTTCTTACAAGAATATTAATGTTATGTTAATTGAATATAGAAAAATAACAAAAATCCAATGAAGATATACATTTTTTCTTTAAATTTAACCATGATTATAAATTTCGCGTACTGAAAAAAATCATTTAAGAATTTGAAACACAATAATTGTTAAAACGTCGTGATCGTGTTGGTAAGACACCTGTTTTTCGACCAAGGAATTGCTGGTTGGATTCCCGGTGGTATCCAGATTTTTTTAAAAGGTTTCCGTTCTTTTTTTCATATAAGGTTTGTTTGAAGAGATTGTCACATTGTAATAAATCCGGCATATTATACTATTAACAAGGAAAATAAAAATGTACGACTTATACAAAATATCACCTCAAGAGCGTTTTGTTGAATTTATAAAATGCGACACATCATGTATGTTATTGTACAGCGTGTGTTTAGTTTAAATAATGTTTTTTTAATGCTTTATTTTTAAAAATTATTTTATTAAAACTTGATAATGGTTTTTTTATTATTTCATAAAAATATATAAATGTAATATAAGTAACATATATCTAATTTCAATGAAAAAACACAAATAACAAGAAACCGTTTTACTCTTCATTATTGAGAGCGCAGCGTGGGTTTACTCTTCATTATTGAGAGCGCAGCGTGGATTTACCCTGATGAATAAAAAAACAGAATGATTTAATTAACCAAGAAAACATTACAGATTTTTTTTTCAGGTTTAGTTATAGCAATGAGAGGAATATCGTGGGTTCGAATCTCACTTGTAAAAATATTATTATTTTTTATCATTTCGAGGTGAGACATCGTTTTCTCTGTTGTTGAAAATGTACATTAAAGCAAGGGTAAAAAATAAACTAATAAATACATATTTCAAAAGATACAAAAATTAAATTTAAATTATCAGAGATCTTATAAGCTTCACAATGTTTTTCGTATATTAATAAGATGAATGTCCGCGCGGTAACGCGTTAGACTTATGTGCGGAAGGTCGCTGGTTTGAACCTCGTGGTGTGCTACTTCTCTCGAATGACACAGGCATTTTTTCGCCTAGTATTCGGAGCTATAAGGATACCTATGACTTCGGTCATATCTATTCTTTAAAAAAAGAATTGTGGAAGATTGAGAAACATGCCGGTATGCTCCGATCGTCTGACTTCGGTGTGCCATCACAGCTGTGTGGCCAGTGATCCAGTACAGCTGTGTGGCCAGTGAGTTTGCTGGCGTGCAACAGCTCACTCACTTAAATTGACATTGGAAGGGCGAGGGGATCCTCGACTACGAGGATCAGTATCAACTACGACGACGATGGCTTTAGCATTTAAATATTAAACATGTGAATTGGAATTTCTCTTGTCAAATGTGTTGTATTAATTCGGTATTCCGAAAAGTGAAAGTCAATGAAAACAATAGACTTTTGGAATTGTTGATTTTTCATCTACACTAAAAATGCATATATTTAATAAATTGAATCACATGAGCGTGATTGAATAAAAACATACGTGTTCACAGAATTCAATTTTTCAGTTTATATAGTAACCCTTTGCACTCCGTTGTAGCCGCTATGGTGGCATAATAAACTTTCTAATAACTCCGATAGCACCGTAACAGCGAAACAAACATTAATTGCTAAAAAAAGGTCCTAATCCGTATTTGAACAGGTATACACATCATCACATTAGTTCGATGTAGTAACTACTGGTGTTCGGTCATGTATATTGCTATACATATAACACACAATAATATAGTAATTATGCGTAACAGTTTTTTTATGTTTAAAGTTTCAATAAAATGGAAAAAAAAGTTGAATTAAGTGACAGTGAAGATGAATTTGTTTTCGACTTACATAGTGATCATATAGATGAAACTTCGACAGAAAAGGGTGACAATTAGAATTATAGTGACGAAACAGATTTCATAGGACATAAAAAACGAATAGTGCGTGTCCTTGATCAAGTAGCAGTCCGAGTGTTTCCGCTGCGGATGATCTGCAAGAGGATAAATGGGTTGATATGATGGAGGCGGGTGATCACCTAAACACTATAAACTTCAATAATTGGGTCACAGAATACAGGATCACAGGTTTCTTCAACAATTTTAGAAACTATCCACTTTTTTAAATTATTTTTTACAGACGAGCTGTTCAATGAAATTTTAAGGGAAACTAATATTTACGCGAGAACCAAACTACATTCAAAGGTATTGTCCACAAACTTTATATGGCAGAATTGGTATGATGTAGAAATATATTCATTTTGGGCTTTCATTGGAGTGATTTTGAGTATGGAGACAATGCCTCTCGCAAATACTCGTATACAAGAGTACTGGTCTACCAGACACAATAGCAGAATTCTTTATTTGAAATTTGTAAAACTATTAGTAGACCAATTGGTTGGAGATATTCGATAGCATCGTAATAGAGCTTCTACTTCTTCTCCATATGAAACTCGATTAAATGGAAAACTACACGTCTTAAGAAAAATATCAAAGAGGGATTGTGTAGTGTGCTCAAAAAGATAATAAAATGGCGAAGACGGGAAACTAGTGAATTCTGTGACACTTGTCCCGATGAACCAAGGATGCATATGGGAGACTGTTTTTCCAATTATCATACATACTCGTACATTAAAAATTATAAAATATAAAAAATGTCAAATAAAGATTTTTATATGGTGATAAAAAGGTAATAAAAGCATATTTCTAATCATTGACATGTCCATTTATTCATCACATTTTCAATAAAAAAAAATCCATTTTATAAATTGCTTAATTTTTGTCCTTAATTTTGCTTAAAACTGGTATGTCATACAAAAAAAATGGAGTTCAAAGGGTTAATAATGGAATGGTATTTGTTCAAGATAAAGCTAACTAATTTATCAACAGTTCTTTTTAAAAAAAAATTTTTTTTTTCAAAACATTACTTTTATCAGTACATTAATTAATAGTAATAGTACATCTTAATTAATATTAATAGTAACATATATCTTTCTCACTATTTTTTAAAATATATTATCAGTTTTAATTGTACTGTTTTTAGACTTAAGTTTAACTGACTGTTGTATTGAGTTTAAGTAACTGTTTAGTTTTATTTTCACATACTACGTTAATGGCACGCTCATGGATACCAATAATAATTATCAAACAAGAGGGGTTTCACTGTAAGGAATTGTTTTGAAGCTATAAATCCGCTAGATTTTTTGCTTGAAAAGTATTAAATAAATAATAAAATTGAATAACTTTAGTACTGGTTAAGAAATTTTGTCTTCATTCTCATTCTGGGAAACATATTTATATAAGGAACATAACACCAATGTAACCAACTTCAGTATACAGAGTTATTGTATATACAGTACATTTTACGTATATGAAATCATCGACGCCTTCTTTAGAAACAATCCAAACAATTGAAAGCCTTCGGCGTCTTTCATATATTGTAATAATGAATGGTTCTGAAATAGAACATATTATGCTATCCCACTCAGTATGAAAATAGAGCGTGAGTTTTCTCTAAAATAACGTATTTTTTATTTCCTTTTGGGTATAATATTACCTTTTCAATTCCACTGAAAAAATTCATTATAAAATTTTATATTTTGAATCTTAAAAACATATTGGTTATCTTTGTGGTAAGTATCATGTTAATAGATTTTTATTGAACGTTTTTTTAAGAATTAATTAATTATTGTCCAAATATATTGTTACATATGGAAGAACGAATAGATAATTTTAAATGTTGCGGTATTAACCTTAAACCGTGTATATCTAAGATTTTTGTAATTATATAAACTGTATCCTTACAACTTATATAGTTTTACTTATCAAATTATTATTAGCAATTAATTTGTATATTTGGTTTGTTTCAGTTATATTTAACGTCAAATGTGACTCCGTCAGACTTCAACATGGGTTACTCAATGACTGGCACATTGGAACGAGGCTGTAAGAAGACAAACACATTCCAAATGACCCACTTTGCGGTCATCAGGAGAAAGGACTTCGAGACCGGCCGTGATCAGAAGACATAGGGAAAGCTTCCCGGGGAATGTGGCAGTTGTGTGAGCTTTATTGAATGTTAAAGTTTGATATGAGGTCAAAACACGTTTAAAGTGGTGTGATTTTTTTCTGACTTATTTTAAATCATACCGTAGTGAATTCGAATCATTTGTAGAATCAATTTTGAGAAATTTTAATTAATTTTTTGAAGTAAAAACAGATTCACGCGCGTGTCTTGCATCACGAAAGTGAGTTAATTTAAATATTTTAAACCCTTGCTGAGAGTTTTTTTGTTTCATTAAGAATATATCAAGTTTCAAATCACGAACGTGGCAAATTTTCATAAAAAGTTTTTTTTCCTATTATGCTTAATTTAACACGCTACAAAATGGTGTCGTAATATTATTCTTAAAATATCAGCCCCCTTGTTAGCACGCAATCTAATGTAACTAAAATTTTATGTCGCATGGCTAATTTTACAAAGATTATGGTGATTAAGAACTATTCTTCATATTGTTTGTAGTAGACACTGCGTTAGATATATATATTTTTAAAGAACGTAAAAAAATATTTTGAAATATTTTTTTCATTTTATTTTAATATCCTGTTTTATGTAATAAAACATAAGTATTCAATACTCTTAAAAAAAATTAAAAAGAGAAGAAAAGTATTTATATTAAATTAACCACTTAAAACGAGTTTTGACCATAAATTATTCGATTCAATATCCATGAACGCGCTGTTTCAAACTTTAATGAATAATCAAAAGTTATGCAACGAACTATCTCTTTCATAAAGTAATCAATCAGATTTTAGTATATTATCTAATCATCACGGTCATTCTTTAAAATATCATGCTCAAGATATAAACTGAATTAAAGGTAAAATAAAGTAAATAGTTGTTAAATTGATAAGAGATATTGGAAGGCTGATCATTATTATATCAGATTTAATTGGAATAAGGGGAAAATTGTAGGAAATAAAAAAACAGGTATTTAAAAATAAACTTAGTATTTTTTTCACTAGGAAACATTGAAAATGTGTTTTTCTAAATTATGTATTAACACAAAGTCAAAAATAACAGTTAATCTTAATTTTCTTAATGTCTTGACAAAAATTTTATTCAATTTTATTGAATCTTCTACTCTTTAAAGTCTAAAAAAATTTCAATTGAATTGCTCAGAAACTACAGCAAATTGATTAAAAATTATATTGTATCATTTTTAAATATTCATAATCGAAACATTTTGTGTGCAATTCAAAAATATAAAGATTTTGTTAATCTAAAAAAATGTAAAGAATAAATAGGACATCTCAAAAAAAATTCTTGAGAAAAACTATAAGAAACGTAAATATTAAAAAGTCTTGAAATGAGATACATCGAGAATTTACAAAACAAGCAAAAAAACTGTATCTAAATTATTTTTTCAACTGTTTTTTTTTAAGAATCAAAAACTAACTTATGTCGTTAACATGCCATTTGAAACGTTAAATAATTGCCTTGTTCCCTTCAATACTGAATTTCTTACAAAACAAACTTGAAGAAAAATAAAACATAAAAATGAGCATATTCTTGAAGAAAAACACTTTGTAAATAAATTATAGAGAACAGGTCTCTTGTATTCGTACGATTTTATAAGAACAACGTGATATATCTGAAGATTTAGAGCAACACGATAACAAGTGCGTAATGTAATATTGATGACGCCCCCCGAACCGGAGAAAGTCACTTTTTCATGAGATCCCGTTTCCCCGGGATAAGAAATAAAAGTTTTTTTTTCCAAGAAGTGATTTATTTTATGTCAAGTGGATTGTGAAAGCTGGACTTGAGGGGATAGAATTTCAGCTGTCATTTATATTCACACGATAAAAAGTTAATAAACCCATTGTATTGGTTGACATGCTCATGAGTCTGTGGAAGTCAAACTTGGCTCGCTCATTCAGACGGGAAACTGGAAAAATCGTTTTTATTTCAACAAACATTTTTTTTTTCATACACATTCTTTTTGAAGCTCTTTTTTCTACCCTATAATTTGATATTTAGAACTGCCATGTATAAACATCAATCTTTCCTGTTTGACGTCCATTAGAGTTGGCCTAGACTGATTTACAGTCTCAGATCACTTTTATAGTTTTCAAAAGTAAAGATATTTTTGAGTAGAAATATAGTAAGTGAATTAAAAAAAAAAATTATATGAAAATTTACACTTACTTATTTCTGATTATGTTATTCATGTTTAGATTTCCTATTGATTCCCACAATGTTTAAAAAAATACATCTTACGTTTTTAAACATGAAAATTGTTTTGTTTATATCTTAATACAATTTTTATTTAAATATTTTTTAAATATCTTATTCCCCGTGACCTAGTTGGTAAGACTCCTATCTTCCAACCCGGGAGTTGCGGGATCTATTCCTGTTGGAACTCGTTTTTAAATATCTTATTCCACGTGACCTAGTTGGTAAGACTCCTATCTTCCGACCCGGGAGTTGCGGAATCGATTCTTGTTGGAACTCGTTTTTTATTAAAAATTGATTCTCTCTGATTTCCACTTAAGCTCTGTAAAACATTTTTCTGATTGAAAAAAAAACTCGTAGATTACCACATGGCAATAAACTCGCTAAGTTTTACTGTTTATAATAAGAGTGTGGAATAATACAAATATAATTTGTTTAATAAAAAAATATTTAAATAACAGAATCATCAGTTTTCGTTTTTTTCTTATAATTGCCGATATTTTTTTTTGTGTTCGTCACATCTACCTCTAAATATTTGCGATTAAATAAGCACAGTTTACTAAAAATATGTTTTCACTTTCGAAAAAAGTGTGGCCTGAATCCCCTATATATGTAAATTTATGAGCACCATTTATAACTGAAGCTGAAATTCTTACCCTGGTCAACGAGACAGTTTTATATTAAATTTACTAAATATTTTTTTACATAAATTATTTTGGCATTTTCAACTAGTATTTAAGGTTTTGTACATACATTATTCAGTCCGATTTATTTTTAAGCTTTGTTGTGATTTTTATATATTTTTTATCAATTGGACCAAAATATTTAAAAATTGAAAACTTCGAAGATTTTTTTTTAAATCCATTGAAATGTAAATATTTTTTCAAATGTAATTTTTAATTTGTGATTTTTCTCATATTTTCATCAACTTAAATTAATATTTTACGAGTACAATTTTATATGATAAAATTTGTTTTTTTCTAGCTCACCTAATGTGATATATGAAAATAATTATGCTGTTTCATAATTAAATGTCATTTTCATGTCATCAACAAAATACATATTATATGTCGATATTTTTTGTATCAATGCAAATAAAAATCATTACATAACATATAATTTTACACATACAAGTCATAAAAACGTATAATTTAACAATATTTAAATAATTAATTAACGTTATAAAGTCAGTTTTTTGTGCAAAAAGTACAGAAAATAAAGGAAATTAGATAGTTCAAAGAGTCGAATCTCGACCCGTAGTTCTTAGGGATATAAAAATCTTGAACTAGTTCATAACAGTAAAATATGTTGAAGAATATTAATAACATTATGTGTATGATATTAAATTGTTCATGAAATTCCATACAAAAAATACATTATCTATAATTTTCCTGAAATTTAACTGATGGCGAAATTTAACTGAAACGTTTTTTTTTTTTCAGAATTTAACAAAATATTTTAAATACGAGTAATACATAGAAAACAAATAGTTCTGCATTTAGTTTCGGAATGTAGCTCTATGCCATCAAAGGGATAATATATTTTTTATTATCTTTAATCCATTGATAACGTTTCCGAGATAATCGATTAAACTCAAAACTAAATTTTGGAATTAATAATCCAATTTCGACTACTTTGGTGCGTCATCTTGTAAAGTTTATTAATTTCCTATAGGTTTGTTGGACTGATACTGGAGCAATCTCGATTCACGTCCAAGGACTAAGTAACAGATTTATCAAATTAACTGTGGTATAGCAGACACGCGCCATTTGCAAATCTAATACGACAAACTCTGAATCCAGACCATCTGCAACATCCTGTTCCGAATTTGATCGAGTCAACAGAATAACCCTCTTGCACCTAACTTCAACAAACTTGTCAAATTCGATATTATTAGTAGTTGAGAAACGTGTTTAATTTTATTGCAACCAGTATCTTACAAGTATATACTAACCTATATTAACACAATGATTTAATAAGCTCCGAAGATATTTATATTACAGTATCTTACGAGTATATACAAACCTATATTAGTACAATTATTTAAAAAGCTACGAATACATTTAAAAGCTTTAAGTTTTTCATGATGATATTTTGTAAGATTGATTTTTTTTCATTCATATTTTAAAACAATTTTATGTAGGCTTCACAGTTGTTTTTTTGCAAAATTCAAAATTTTAATTTAACTTTAAATTTAACTTATCTTAACATAAAATGTGTCGAACTTTTCATAGAAGGAATGCCACATATTTTCCTAAATTTATCATATTTTACAGTTTAATTTCTGTTTCGTGTAGGAAGAGTAATTGAGAGGCCATTTGTTAAATAATAATCGTAAATAAGGCAAGATCACACAGCTGATATTTTATCGGAAATCTATTACGTCACAATATCTACTTTATCTTCTCAGTATATCATCCCAACAATCTACATAGCTTAAAATTCTATTGTTATACGCTCTCAATATTTAATTGGTAAAATTTTCAAAGTGGATGTTTCGCTTCAAATTTTGTTCTTTTTCTGTGTTAATCCTTGGGCAAAATACATTTTATAAATGTTTCACAAAATAAATATTATTTTGTATTCACCACTGTTTTATTTGAGTTCACTACTGGTTTCAATGACATCTATCTCCCTCGTCAGGTGATGGTGAACTAAATAATGTCAAAAATATTTGTTTCTAATTGAAATAGGTACAAAAAACATATTGAGCAGAGGTCTTTGAAATTAACTTGATGTTTTATAATGTTGAGCTTAACGCTTTTTTTAATCTACAATTTCTAATTTATCCAGCTGCAATTAGCCTTGGCTCGTGTGCAAAATCCGCAAACCACAATCGATATCAAACGAATGATTTTTTTTCGGTTAAGTGGTTAGCGAACTCCGAAAAATTATTCTTTCAATCTTTCTTTTTGTCTTGCCTATGCAAACATATGAACATTCGTTAAATTTTTATTTATAAACTACAGATTGGGAAAGAAAGAATTAAGGAAGATTTGAGATGTCTAAATAACAGTTCAGTTCAGTTCGATCCCCCCTCCACCCATGCTGTTATGGGGAACAAAATAAGTCCCTATCCAACGCGATCTATACTAGAAGATCAAAATCTTCTTTTTTTATGAGCGCAACGTCACGTAGTGAAGAAGGAACTGCCCAAAGGTACTCGTTCTCCGGTGGCGACACACCTGAGTGTGAAAAGAATAGTAGTGACGATGGACTTTGTCTAAATAACAATAATTTTTCGGAATTCGCGAACCACTTAATCGAAAAAAAAAAACATTCGTTTGATATCGATCGTGGTTTGCGGATTCTGCTCACAAGTCATGGGTAATTTGCAGGGGGATAAATTAGAAATTCTCGAGATTAAAAAAGTATTGAATTATAAACAACAAGTTATTTTCATTGCTAGTCCTCTGCTATGTTATATATGTTTCCCGTTCAAAAGCCATCATTTTGATATCTAACTACTCCCCTCCCCCTTTCATGTACCTATTACAATAATTTTTTTTTTTTTCTCGATGTGTTCGAAACCGGTAGTGATCTCAAATAAAACAGTGGTGAATACAAAACAAACAATGTGTTTTATAAATTTATAAACATGATACCACAAAGTGAAAAAAAACGTATTTTTTATGATTCACGAAAACGTCTCGTTTATTTCCTCAAAATTAAATACTAAAAAATTTTCCTCCACATTCAATCTGACCCATAATAAAAACGATTTTTTTCGTATTATATACTGTATACTCTAATCTATACTATATTTATTCCTCATTCATATTTTCGTCATTTCCTGGAACCTATGGAAACTTCAAATGCAACTGATTGAAGGGGTTATTGAGAATGGGGGCACATCCATAATAAGGATATTTGCACGTATCCACTCAACCCTTAGTCGCGCGCTTTGCTAAGTAAGAAAAGGGGTCGTATGGAAACTTCGAATTATATTATATGCAAGTAACTCAAAACCGAGTTTGGTTGTCATAACATATCCTCTTTAAAGTAATAACAATAATACTATGAACGATCCTCTAAAGGAATAGGTTGCCAGGAAAGAATTTTCGTATACTTAGGTCAAACATTAAGTGCTCGATATTTTTAGTATCTCGTGTCTAAGAACACTGGTAATTTTCGATCAAAGTTTTTATTTGGTCGTCGTAAATGGTAATCGACCTACCAGAGCGGACACCATCTTCGAGTGCTGTACCACGATTGCGATTTTTTTTAAACTACATTTGCCACACAAAATCGCTTACTGCATAGTCACTATACCTATATTTTCTAGTTTTTGTTGCATTTTTCCGTAAAAAAGCATTAATCGCCGAAAAATAGCTTATATTGATCTATCTTCAAAGTGACGCAAAAAACCCCTAATGATTTGGATAAACTGATCGAAAAAAGGCGATTCACATTTCATTATAAACATTCAGCGCATTTGGAACTAAGTTAGCAATGTAAATGTTGTGCTGACATCTATCCAAGAAACAAGATATTACTTTCAGGAACAATATTTTCAAAATTAGTGTAACAATTTTTATTTATTCATTCTTGTACATAGATCGTTTGCTGTAATCAACACAGTCGAATTGAAGTTGAATAAGCTAAAGAGCATAGCTGGGAGACAAATTTGCATTTAGTCTCATAAGTCGAGCCTTTTGGGCTTTAGAACCACTGGAATAGACACGAAACTCATAATTCGTCATCGCACGTGTTTGCAATACTACCGGACGTGAAGTATTGTTACTAGACGAACTATTGTTTTCATTCGGAAGTGCAGCGTGAAACACCAGTGTTTTACCAACCGAGCCACGAAAGTGATAAGAATTTTTTTTTAATAAATTCTTCAAATATATCAAAACAAGTAAATTGAGAGTTGAATTATTTTACCTATACTGATACTTGCTTGTCTTCATTTTTCCTCTCCCTCATTAAGGGTCACAACGTTATAGATACAGGTCTCCGGCTATAAAACAAAACCTTCCATAATGAATTCTTAGATATTGTTATCTTAATTAAGTCAATAAATTTGTTATCACCGTAAGGGTACGATGACGGCAGTTGGCAACTTTATTATACTAAATAAACTGAGAAAATCTTCTTCAAATACTCCTGATCCGTAAACCTTCCAGATTATATTACGTTATATTATTGACCCTGATGCTAAGGATAAGGGGGAGTAGAACTCCCGTTTATAAGAGAGATGGATTCTCTTTACCCGAACAAATGGAAGATTTTATATCTTTCCATATCTACTGCACTACGTGAGAGTATAAAAATTTCTGTACTTAAGATTTTCAAAGATAAAAGGGTCTATCGTCATTTAAAACTTATATTTTCTTTAGTCAGTTTTAATAGTAATACTTTCTTAAAAATTACGTGGGATAAAACAAACTATAAAAATAAATCATTAAAAATAAGTATTTTATCTTCATACTTGTAGGCACCGTGACTCAGTTATTAATTTGCTTGTTTTGCATCTAAGGTTCTATACATGCTAGTAAATAACCATTTTTATTTATTCGTATAAAATTCTTAAACTAATCAAAATTCTAATTTTTAAATCGATTTTGGGAGGAGCGTTGCTAATAAACAAATTTCTTAATTTTAAGTATTGTAATAAAATAAGCTTCAAATTGTCTTATTTATTTAATTCGTATGAATGTTATAGAACTTCATTTTAAACATGATTTTTAAAGAAATTATGAAAAAATCTTCATGATTAATCAGAGAGACTAGAATATGTGACAGGACTGTTAAAACATTTTTGAACAATTAAGTTTGAAATTTCGAACGCTATTGGAGCGAGAAAAACCTATCACATGTGTTCAATTTATCATTCAGATTCAATTCACAATTCGATTGAGATTATAAAATACTCGTACATAATTATAATAATTTAAAAAAAAAGCTTGAAATGTTCAGTTTTACCTTTTGACTTTTTAAGATAGAAGTAAAATGTTTATCTTTCTAACCAAAACATTAGAATTCTTTATATAACTCAAATTTAAAATAACACTCCTTGTTGTGCTCGCCATTTTGGTATTCACGCTCGAGTTAACCCGAATTCTCTCGGGGGTCTGTTCCAAAGTAAATGGCAATGAATTATATAAATGTAACAATATGGAGAAAATGATATGCCTTTACATCTAGCTGGAATGCTTTGGCCATGTGGTTGATAAGTGAACTAGGTTATTTCCTTAAAAGCATAAAATAATCGTAATATTTCAAAATTTCATTTGTGAAATCTATAACTGTAGAAAACCTTCAGGATTTTACCTTTGTGAAATAATCAGATTTCACATTACTTCAACATCATTTATATAAATCTCTAATTAAAAATAACTTGTGAAAATTCGGGAAAGAAACCCCGCACGTTAATTCTTGTATGAAATGGTTCAATTTTAAATATCTCAATCCTATGTATCAGGCATAAGAAACAAATTCACGTATAGGCATAAGAAAAAATATTTTGTGTATTTTTTTCCCAATCTCTTCAAGCCTACAAATATTGTTTTTTCATTGAACGTGGATACTTTGAAGTTAGTTCAGTTCAATGTCAAAGCGGTAAAACATTTAAGTACAAGACAGAAAAAATACAAGACACAAGTATATAAAAAATGATGGTATAATAATTATTTAAGATATACTATATATATTCGTATACATACTTTATTTAAAATTATATCCATCCGTAGCTAAATTGAATTCTTTCTGAGTATTTTCGTATTTTTTTCAATTACTTTATACGGTTTTCAGGTTTAACTTGTCGTAACTAATATGGATGTTAACAGATACAATGATATAAAACACGGCTCTTTTAACTTCAAACTTTTTGACATTGAATTTTAAATGTGGCGTCTTCAATGAATATTTTTTTGTATTATCTATAATAAAAACAAATTAAAGATTTGATTAACCGAAATGTAACAGGCAATCAAACCGTCTTGGGAATCCTTTATAAGACAAACTACAGGATGTAACACAAACAAATCATTAGATATCACTTGAATCTCAGTTTGGTAAGCAATATAACATAATTACACAACCTTTCGATGAAAAGGATAGCATCAAAGGAGGGAGGATCTGTAGAAATCAGCTACAGGCCGTTTCAGAATTGATGGTTACACATTCATCCCAGGCATATTTACACAATACGAGTATTTGCTTTCAAATGCAGAGTATATCATTATAAATAACAGCTTCCCAAGCTCCGGGAGTAAGATTTCATTTTGAAGGAAGGGTTTCATTCAAATATTTCCGTTGATAAAATCTATAGTATAGTGAAACGATACATATTTGCCAGCTGACACAAAGTTATCAAGATAATTTTTTTAAAGAAAGTATTTTTTTTATTTCAATATGTTAAATAATTTCTACAAGTGTTTAAAATACATGTAAAATATTATAATCAATAGTATTTAATTTATGAGATTGGATTTCCAATTGAATGAGGTCATGCCGTGAGGCTGTTTTCGTGAACTTAACTACCAATCAATGGTCAATAAAGCTGCAGGCAGGAAAACAATATGGCTTGACACACTGCCAAAACAATGTACGCAAGGTATGCATGTTCCAATCGGCTAACGGGCAACGATATAATCCATACAATTTGCGATATAACTCAACTCATTACCCATACGAATTACGAGTAGACTTGAGGCATGTTATTCTTGACTCCAATATTTCAGCAAATGTGTGTTATTTATTTGTCAGATCGTTTTTTATTGATGGAGCTGTTATTTTAAATACATCTCCATCAATAAAAAATGACGAAACAATAAATGTATTGAAGCATAATAAAATTGCATAAAAGGTCTCATAAATAGGCGATGAATGACACATAAAATTTTATAAACCCAATTTTTTTTTTAACTATATTACACTTTTCTTGTATACTGTACTACCTGACGGGTGTATTGCCATGTAGCAATCTCGTCCATTTAACCAAAGTGATTTTCAAGTGGTCTGAAGAGAAATACAGAATGGTAAAGTTTTCAAATATGAGTACCAACGGAAATCCAACCTGTAACCTTCGGATTGGAATACAGGTGCCTTTTAAACTCGACAACTTGTATATAAATCCTACAGTATGTATTTTATAGTTAAAATCCATTTATTCTTAAAATAAATAGAGCGTTTGATTAATAAAACAAATTTTACTTTAAAAAATCTGTTTCTTTCCCAAAACATTTTAAATGTGTAAAGCTGTCATTTTGATTCCAGACATTATTTTAAAAGGCAAGATATTCACATTCATGAAAATGTTTAGTTAAATTTTAATTTTATTATACGATAATCTTTAGGAAACTTTTTTTTTAAACATGTTATCCAATGTTGACAGGTATTCTTGACTCAGAGAAAAAACTACGCAAATTTAAATAAGCTTAAAGATGAAAACATTTTAGCTTCTTCTTATCCGTAAAACAAAGACAGAATTTAATGATTCGATTTTCGCACCCTCTATGTGATGAAGTCATGAATATTCAAGAGTGATTTCGGATACCTTGTTTACCTTGCGGGCTTCTAGTTTCTTAATTTAATATAGAAGAGCGTGAACATCGATGCCTATCCCAGGCAAAGGAGCTGTTCTATATGCTCCAGGCTAAAGCCTTGAAAGCCTTGTGGATTACATAAATTTCTGTACCTCGAATATCAGAGGTCATGTACAATATATGATGGACATAATTTTAAGATGTTTATACTGAACATTACTTTTTTTTTAAATCTGTTGTGTCTTTTGTTTTTTTTTTGTTTTCAGAACAAAATAATGTGTTGACTAAACATAATCATACTTTTTCCGGTTGCTTCGATGTTTATTTTCTATCTTACCTTTTCAGCTTAGTTGATTTTTAATATAATATTTGCTTTTGAAACGTTTGTAATTGTTTATTAAAATTAAAGTATTGTTTGAAATCCCTTTTCACACCTTTTTTTAGAAAGATCCATTAAAAACAGTTTTTTTAATATCATTCTTCCGTGAATATAATATAATATATTTACCTTTTTTATGTGAATATTGCTACAATACCTTAAAACAAAAAGCTGAAACACTAAACGCATAATCTTTGGTTGTAATAATTTACAACGACATTTGACAACGTTCGTGATCTGGCTAGTAAGACGCCTGTCTTCCAGCCCGGAGGATGCGGGTTCGTTTCTCGTTAGTACCCGTTTTTTTTTAAATGAGTTCCAGTCTGGTTTTCCCTTAAGGCCTACGAGTATATAACATGATTTTTGTATGGTTCTAACAATAAATCTACCAGATTTTACTATTTACATCGAAAGTGTAATACTATAATATACAACATTAAAATGTTCCATAAACCATTGATTCCGATTTTAAATATTACGGAAAACCAAAGGTTTAAATTTTTTTTTAATTTCACTCTTAAAAAAGGGGCAGTTGTTTATTAAGGAGGTTAATAAAAATTGTGCTCAAATAGTTCTACAAAAAATTAAAGAAGCAGAATATTTTTTTTTCACTAAATGTTTTCTTAAATATAACGAAGGTTTACAAATATACTTACACATACACAAATTCGGCACATAAAAGCTTTTATCCAAGAGGCGGGAGCGATTAAATTGATCGCTCACCATAGGTAGCTCGAAGAAGAGCTCTCTCTCTCTCTGTATATAATATATAGCTTGAGCAAGCACGTTTTGCTAGCAATATCAATTAAGTTTTTTCGGATCAGCAAAAACATGATGCTTTATCGTACATTGAAAAATACATCAATTTCGAAAATATACATGAATATGTGAAATAGTCATAAATATACATACATATATACCATCACCATTTTACCATTGGATTAGACAAAAATGACATAGTGTAAAATGTTCAATTATGACATACTTCTTACGCCTCCTCCACATCCATGCATCTTCTCATACACTTCTTTATGATTTTTTACTCCTTATTTTCCTTTCTTTCCGAATTTCATTCACTTGGACCATACTTTTCTCGCTTATCCCCCACCACGGCAACCACTCATATCTACATAGTAAATTTATTTAGCCATATACAGTAAACAAAAACTTGCACTATAAAAACATTGAAAATATTTTTAAGCAATATTTCCTATTGTTTCGTTTAGCCTGTCATACTTCAAAAAGCACAGTAATAATGTACGTTAATATAAAACGTATGTCTTTTTTTATTTATCCGCATTCTCTACTATCCAATCTGGTTTTTACTTTAGGTATCTGAACATCTTTCTGTTTGGTTGGAAGATATTACCACATTGTAACAAACCTGTCAGCCTGTAATGTAAACAACGAAAGTGTAATACAATACAAAAGGTTATTCCTGAAAAATCCGCATTGTTATACAATACAAGTTTTTATTTATTGTATATCTATAACAGTCTTAAACAGTTTATTTTGTAATTTAGATCTCAATGTTTTTGTATCTTTCACTAATTTTTGTATCTTTCACTATATATGGATTAATGAAACAACAGTTTTAGAAAATTTATTTATGTTCTGGTGACTGGATCCATAAACAAATATTGCATTCCCATTTATATATCATAATATTGTATGTTTTGATTATTTTTATTCGATAAAGCTAACTCTTTAGAAATAAATCAGTAAAAAATAATATTAAAAAAAATGATATGACAGATGAGCAAAAAATAAACGGATAGCTCAAAACATTTTTCAAACATTATATAAAATCTAAGATTAAAGCCGGCACTTAAAATGCTGAAAGTTTTCTTGAAAAAAGAACATTCATGTTTATGTATAGTTAAAAACCACGTTTTACATTGATATATTATTAACCTTCAAATATGCATTTTAAGGCTATTGAAATCACTGATGTTGCCGGTCTGAGTTAAATTTAATAGGGGGCTGCCTAGAATTATTTAATGTGGCCATCTTGACTGTAATGGAAGTCTAAGCCCACCCCCCTCCACTATTTGTTCCGACGCAGGAAATCCATCACAAATGAAATATTCATGAGCTGATTTGAATTTAGAACATCGCAATATGGCGGCAGGCTGACGCGCCATCTGCCCTTCCAGCGGCTAAACACGTACTTGCAACTGCAACTTTCAGTGCATCTTTTTTTTCTTTGTATATAACCTTAAGCCAAACTCGTAAAAAAGAATCGATGTATCAAATAAAAGTGTTGATTGACTCATTAAATTCGATATATATTATGTATTGAAATAGAAAAACTGCATTTCGGATTCAATTCCAGATAGTATTTTCACTCAAGGACAGAAGTTTTCCGGCTGCGTACCTCGGCTCCCTGGGGTGCCACGAGATTTTCGAATATTTTTATAATTCCAGACAATCTCAATACATTATGAACATTTTTTTTCAATACGAAACTGATCGAGTTTTTTATATCAGCTAGGATAAATATTATTTGCTCAGTGATAATTCTCTGCGAATCCTGGTTCCATTTGCGGCAACATAGCTGTGTTAATGTTGGGTAAAAAAAACTATGATAAATATCACTCAAAATTCAACGTGGAACAGGAAATGAGGATAGTCGTGTCTATATTGATTCTGAGATTTCAGAAATTGTGCTGTGAACTTTTTGGCTCACCCATCCTTCTAAACGAAACGTTGTGTTTTAGGGTGCCGTGAAAATATATTTATACACTAAGGGCGCCGTAAAACGAAAAAGTTTAAAAACCACTGACTTAGCGTGTATCCAGATTGTTGTAAAAAATTACTTCTATGAAGTAAGCCCGTCAGATAGTACTATTGACAACATTGTTTTTAAAAATCAAAAGTTTAAAACGTTTTTAAAATAAAAAATGATTTGATCGAGTGTTTAACAAATTAAATAATTATTAAAATATATTTATTTTAACTTAGATAGTTCATCAAGTTAAACTCTTATTTGTACCTTATTTGCTTGTACCTTCACATTATGTACCTTCTTTGTTTGTACCTTAAATATTTATTTGTACCTTCTTTTGTATGTTTAACTGATTTGTGGTATTCATCAAAGAAAAAAAAATATATGAAGAGAATGAATGACGAAAGAATGACTGAGCAAATATATAAGTTAAAAGTGCAAGGTGTGTGTGGAAGATGTAGACCGAGGAAAACGTGGCTGGACTAAATGGACCAGATTTTGAAAGAAGGTCAAATGAGAAGTATGAATAATAGAAGATAGTGCATGACGAGATAAATGAATATGGAAGAAGCAAAAGTTGTGTGAATCGAGAGAAAAGTTTGGAGATATGTTCTCTATGCGTACCCTGTAAGGTACACTGCGTGATAATATGTATGTATATATAAAAGAAAAAACTTATTTGAAAAATAACCTATTTTAGTTAATTTTGCAAAACTTAAATGAAAAAAGTCAAACTTTTTACGAAAAAATAATCAATGGTCTTTTTTAAAAAATATATTGAATTCCTTTTCGTTTCATCTCCCCTCCATGTTTCTTAACTTTTTTGAAGTATTTTTCTATACCGATATTATCAAAACAAATATTCGATTCTCGACTGAGGAGGAGAACCCCTTTGTACACATATCCCCAAACGAGCTCATAAACGAAATTGATTTCTTTTGAGCGTATATTTCGAGTTTCGATCCTTTACAGATAAAAAGATAATGTATTTTCTCCTATAAATACATATGTAAGGAGAGATCGGAGAATGGGAAACGCGCTTCAAATGTGATAAAATTATTATATCTCATCACACCGCCTTCGTTCTTTCGTTCTGGAAAATAATTTCGAAGTTCAGAAATGATTATTCTTTCTCGTGTTATATTTTTAACTTTCTTGGAAAATAAACACCCTTGTGTTTGTTATATGATACATAAAACGAAAAATTTGTGTAGTTCTTTAAGTGGGAAATTTAACGTCAGAATGCAAAAGAATTTTTCGTTGAATTTATAGAAATAGAACGATGAAATAAAGAAAACAATTAGGCCAATGGTTAAAATAATCTCTCAATTTTTTTTATAATTTTATTTACAAAAAACACAATTTTTCACATATAAATTAACTACTGAAAGAGGGAATAATTAAGGTTCTTTATAAGTAGAAGGTGTAGAAAAACAATATATGGCAAAAATAATTTAATATTTTAGCCATGGTTCTGCCACGTTGAAAGAATGTAAGGAAACATTTAGAAAAATAATATACACAAGTACTTAGAAGATATTTAGAAAATACGAGATGTTTGGGAGACCTAGGAAAACGTAGCATAACCAAATTAATTAAATTTAGAAAAATTAAGTCACTATAATTAAATCAGGTTTTAAAAAAACCTTCATAATACGAGAGTATGCATGACGAGGTGTATAAATGAGACAAAAACGAAAGATGTGTGCCAGTATATTATATAAGGAAGTGGAGATCAGTTCTCTCTGTCTACCCCAGTAGGGTTAAGGAATGGTGGGAATGATGATTATGTGTTTTCAAAATAATTTTTATTTAACGATTTTTTTTTATTCAACTTTAATCTGAAATTTGCTCGTATACAAAATAAATCTAAATATGTGGAAGAATGTCGAGTTTGTCAATAAACGAAAAAAAAGTAGAATAAATACCCTTAATTTAAATAATAAACAGATTTTTCTAACAAAACAAAGTTTCTACAAATTAATATGTTTAAGAACATTTTGTGTTTTTTTTTAATTTAACTCGAGCTTTTATTAAAAAAAACGGTACTTAGAAATTATATACAAGATGTGCGGAATAACAATATATGACAGAATAAGGAAAGAAGGTGTAAGAAAAATATGCGAGTCGATAGATACAGTGCTAAATATGAAGTTAGGAGCATTGAAATGATTTGACAAATAGAAAGAATGCATGATTAAAATACTAATTAATACAAATAATATAAAAAGTACAGAAGTTCGGGATAACCGAGAAAAACGTGGCATGACCAAATCAATCAAATGACTTATTCCAAGTTCATGCACCTTGTCATGAGAGTATATATGATGAGATGTATGGACGGGGCAAAAGCGAAAGAAGTGTTCCAAGTTAGAATGAAGTGGAGATCTGTTTTGTCATAATGGTGATGATGATGTTATGTGAAATTATTCATTACAAACTCAATTTTTTTGTTAGAATTTGACGTCCACACCCAAAATTTAAAGACGCAAAAAATACCAAAATGATCATTTTTATTTAAAAAATTGTATGAAGTCTATTTTTATGATTTTTTGCATACTTGTTTTAAATAGTAATTTAAAAAAAAGAATCCATAGTATTACACTATTTTTATTTAAAATTATATAAAAAATAAATATTTGTTTTAATGGAGAACTAATATTATATTATCATAGCGTTAATTACAATACTTTTGCAAATAGGATTAACATCCATATTCAAATAGGATTAACAGACATCTCGTTGAAAGTCCCATGATATCGAAAAGCTGACGGTGGCAGATATTTTGGTTTCCGAGAATAAGTCTGACGTCATTAAACTAATCGAGAACAGCACCCATACAGCAGATTTAAAAATATCAGGCATCATATGATTATAAAGTTTATAGTTGAACTATTTCATTGTGAAGTAATCTTTATAATACTTAGTGTAAATATACAGTTTAAATCTGGTTTTGAAAATCATCCTGTAACAAATTAATTTATTTGAACCAAAAGAAAATAAACTTATTTTAAATGTGAAGAAAATGCTTTCACTTCAAGCTTTGTTACAAAATTAGATGCAATTATAACTATTTTTATGTTGATATAAAATAAAAACAAAACATGCAAGGAATCGGATTTAGTTTACCTGATTTCTTAAAAAAAATACCTATATTCCCTAGATATGAGAAATATTTGTTCGTATCACGATATTGTACAAAAATTATGAAGGTTTGTTATCATTGCCATAACAGAGAGAACAGATCTCCACTTCACTCTATTCTGGCGTTTATCTTCTAGTACTGCCACGTTCATACACCTCGTCATGCTTATTTTCCTATTATAAAGGATTTTCACTCTTTCCTCTATCAGAATTTTATTAATTTGGTCGTTCCACGTTTTTTAAAGTGTTCCCACAATCGTCGTACTCATACAGATCATTTTTATCAATATTTTATCATTCTTTTTTTTTAAATGACTGAACCAGCTCGATGCTCCTTTTTTTATACTAAGTATTACATATTTTTTTCAATCCGAATTCTTTCCTGATACCCTGAATCCTTAGTCTGAAATATGTGATATACGAGTATAATACATTATACCCAACGATTTTATTTCCGCCGAATTTATCTTACTTTCATCATTATGACCTCGTCTCAATTTCTCTTGCATACCTTAATGTTGGCACTAAGATTATATTATAAGCAATCAACTCTTGAAATAGTATGTTTAGTTAACACATTATACTAGGCGTATCCAGAAAGTAAGTGTACTGAGGCTCTCACGACCGGATGGATTTTATTTTCGACATGTTGGCTACACTTCCGTGTAGCCTGACCCTTCCCCTCCGCAACGGTTCGAGGTCAGTACATTGAGAAGTGTCGACGCGACAACACGTTTCGTGAAAAATGTCAATCCAATCTCCCGCCAAGTGCGAAATAAATAATGCCGGGCAAGAGTTTTTGAGGCGCTGCAAACTCCATGGAGATAAATTTCTCCGCTCCATCGTTACTGGAGATGGAACTTGGGTTGCACACTACACGCCTGAAACCAAAAGGCAGTCTCAACAGTGGCGTCACACCTCTTCACCCTCCGCCAAAAAGTTCAAAACCACAATTTCAGCCAAGAAAATCATGGCATCCGTGTTTTGGGACTGTCAAGGCATAATTTTAATTGAATATATGCCTCAAAGGGAGGCCATCAACTCTACAAGATACTGTGAGACCCTAAAAAAAATTGCGGAGGGCGATTCAGAACAAGAGGAGAGGCATGCTGACAAAGGGAGTCTGCCTGCTGCACAACAATGCCAGACCACACACGGCCAACGCCACGAAGGAACTGCTCGCCTCGTTTAAATGGGATGTCCTGAACCATCCCGCGCATTCCCCTGACCTAGCACCTTCAGATTATTATCTCTTTACCTCCCTGAAGCTGCACATGGGTGGAAAAAGGTTTTCAACCGACGAGGAGGTAAAGGAGGAGGTGGAGAAGTGGACGGAGGGGTTGGCGGGAAACTACTTCGAGGAAGGCATCAAAAAGTTGATACCCCGCTTCACCACCTGCATTGAGAGGAATGGCGACTATGTCGAAAAATAGCTTACATATGTACTACGGTAACCACGTAATTTTTTTGTTTAAATAAAAAAAATTGTAGCCTACAAAAATTCAGTACACTTATTTTCTGGATATGCCTCGTATAAACAACTATTCACTCTAATGACTACTGCTACTTTTCTTTCAAGATCGTATTTTGCCTAGTGATAATGTACGAATAATTATATACTTATATATTTGTTTCCATCATCATGTTATAAATAATTACGTTTTGTAAATTTTAAATTTTAAGGAAAGATTACAAATATTTTGAAAATCAACCGCCATTATCTAAATCGTTTTAGGGGTCAATATATCGATATATTTTATAATAGAAAGTAAAACAAAATAACTGAACACCACGAAAGTTAACCGGAACCAGCTTAACCAAATGTCAAAACTTCTATACAATATCGAAATAAATAGAGACGTGAACGAAAGAGCGAGACGCATATATAAAAGTTTCATTGATTGGATATTGAATGAAAATTACAAACGACAGGAAAACTGTTTGGCCAAAAAGTTTTAGGTTCGAATCGATGAGTATTTCCGCACTTTTCCAAATTAATTGATCAATTGAACATCATTATTGGATGAAATAAGAGTGTCTTTTCAAATATCGTAGGATTAAACCAAATTTAGAAAACCAGTTTTGTTCTTTGGACAATATTTAGATGATTTACTCTCAGTCGCTTTAAAATGTATTGCATTGTTTAGTAAATAGTCACGTGAATATTATTCCAAAACTCGTATTTTGGATACAATTTCGAAGCGTTACTAATGACAGCGGATATTACGACCTCCGTGGTACAAACATTACGACCTCCGTGGCCTAGTTCGTAAGACGCCTGTCTTTTAGCCCGGGGATTACGGATTCGATTTCCGATGAAAACCAGATTTTTTCATAAAGGATTCCAGTCTAGTTTTCACTTAAGGTCTCGTACACATCTTTCTGGTTGACTTGATAGTGAATGGCACATGGCAATAAGCCTGTCACGCCGTAATGTATACAATAAAAGTGTAATATAATAATTCAATACCTTCACGTCATTTTTGTGTTGGGGTAAACAGAGGACAGAGTGCCAAACTTTACTATAACGACATACTTCCTTTGCCTACTCCACATCAATACTTTTTTCATACAATTTATTTTACTTCTTACATTTTCTTATTTTTAATATATAGGTATTTATTACAATTTACAATACATAAATCATCAGTTGAAAAATACTAAATCAATGAAAAATTCAATAAGCTTGATTCAACCATACTTACTTCGGTCATCCTTTATTACAATTCCCAGTCATGCTTATCATGTAAAGAATAAGACTGAAAGGATACAAATGAAATAATTGAGCTTGAAAGGTTAATATATATTTATTTTAAGGACACGTCCTTTTAACTATATCAAAAGTTTAACGCATAAAACTTACATAATGTTTAAGCCTACTCCAATAAACATAGAGCTAGGCATCCTACACATATGTAAATGTCGCATAAATTTTACACGTCCCTTGCATTTGACTAACATAAGAAAGCTTTTATGATTCCCAGCCGGAGTACAAAATGATGGATTAGAGGCCTGGAATTCCTTCTAACTGTGTACACACCCGTACTTATACATGCTGCGGAACGCGATGTCGTAGGCCTAATTTCATATTTCACCCTTCTTGTTATCGATTTCACTTCTATTTTATATCTACCAAAAAAAAATTAAAGATTATGACTCAATAGAACGAACCGAACATGTTCGCTATATTGAATTGGCATTGTGTAAAATGATGTTGCAGTTTTAAGCTATGTATGTCTAAAATAAAACAATTTATCACTTGATCAATGCTGAGCGTCGTGGTCATCTACTATATCTGGAACATGGCGCATCAGTTGTCCATCCTTCCCGGTCCTTGACCATGTTAAATACAGCGTTCAAAGAGAATCGGGTTAACTCCTTTATTTTTCCGTCCACGTTATAGGTCATCTTCTTATGGCTCACTTTCCCTCGTCTGTCTCCGTGATCGCCAGTTTCTCCAGACTTTCGTAATTCTTTCTGGCAACATGTCCAAAATATCATATATTAGAATATTTTTCCAGCGTTTTGCCGAAAATCTTAGGTTTATCTCTAATTATTTGATGATACAACGATGGTGTGGTCTAGGAGATACAGAGCATTCGCCTCCATCGCTACATCTTGAAGATACAATAACAATATCAATAATAAAACGATATCGCCCATTTCTCAACAAAGAAAGAGTAATTCATTCAATTGTATGGCACTTCCCAATTAGTTCGAATTGGCGACGCGGACAAATAAACAGCGCGAGCTAAAGACAACACTGTCTTCAGACCCATTAATCGAGCCATTTGAGTAGAAACAAAACTCACACATCTCGTTATCGCGCGTTTGTTGGCAAGTGCCAGTCAGTGATCAAACCAATGAAAGCATGAATCTAACCAAATAAAATAAAACAGCAATCCTTAGACTATTAATTTTTCATTTGCAAATCTTAAAGACCGGACATAAGTGTCATATGGCATTTAGAAACAGTTTTCGTTTTATTATAATGTGAAAATTTATTTTAGTTTTCGTTTTATTATAATATGAAGATTATAAGCTTCTTCTTTTCCCTTGCCTCCTCCCATTTATTTGGGGTCAGCTGCTTGGACCTTTTTTTCTCCATATCTTTCGATCTTGCCGATCCCCGGGGACAGTTCGAATCTCGTCATATATCTTCACTTTCTTACTCTATATAGGCCTTCCTCTGCATCTATTTGGGAGTTCCTAATTCATGGTTGTCTTTAGCGTAGACCCTTCATCCCCTCGTTGCTTGTGCCCATACTAGCATAATCGTGCTTCCCGGGCTTTGTCTGCTATTGGTGCTTCTTGAATTGTTCCACGAATTAATTTATTTCGGATTTTATCTAATCTAATGACGCCCAGTGACCACCGTAGCATACGCATCTCCACGACATGAAGCAATTGTTCCACTTTTTTCTATTTAGACGCCAACACTCGGTTCCTTGTAGTATAACGGGTCTAATCCCTGTGTTATAGATCTTGTTCTTAAACTTTATTGGTAGCGTTCTATCGTACATAGCCCCGTCATTTTTCTCCATTTAATTCAGCTATTTTTTACCCTGTTTTTTTACGTCTTGGTGCACTTCTTTATACGAGGCATATCCAGAAAGTAAGTGTACTGAATTTTCGTAGGTTACAATTTTTTTTATTTAAACAAAAAAATTACGTGGTTACCGTAGTACATATGTAAGCTATTTTTCGACATAGTCGCCATTCCTCTCAATGCAGGTGGTGAAGCGGGGTATCAACTTTTTGATGACGTCCTCGAAGTAGTTTCCCGCCAACCCCTCCGTCCACTTCTCCACCTCCTCATTTACCTCCTCGTCGGCTGAAAACCTTTTTCCACCCATGTGCAGCTTCTAGGAGGTAAAGAGATAGTAATCTGAAGGTGCTAGGTCAGGGGAATGCGCGGGATGGTTCAGGACATCCCATTTAAACGAGGCGAGCAGTTCCTTCGTGGCGTTGACCGTGTGTGGTCTGGCATTGTCGTGCAGCAGGCAGACTCCCTTTGTCAGCATGCCTCTCCTCTTTTTTTGAATCACCCTCCGCAATTTTTTTAGGGTCTCACAGTATCTTGCAGAGTTGATGGTCTCCCCTTGAGGCATATATTGAATTAAAATTATGCCTTGAGAGTCCCAAAACACGGATGCCATGATTTTCTTGGCTGAAATTGTGGTTTTGAACTTTTTGGCGGAGGGTGAAGAGGTGTGTCGCCACTGTTGAGACTGCCTTTTGGTTTCAGGCGTGTAGTGTGCAACCCAAGTTTCATCTCCAGTAACGATGGAGCGGAGAAATTCATCTCCATGGAGTTTGCAGCGCCTCAAAAACTCTTGCCCGGCATTATTTATTTCGCACTTGGCGGGAGATTGGATTGACATTTTTCTCGAAACATGTTGTCGCGTCGACACTTCTCAACGTACTGACCTCGAACCCGTCTCGTTGCGGAGGAGAAGGGTCAGGCTACACGGAAGTGTAGCCAACATGTCGAAAATAAAATCCATCCGGTCGTGAGAGCCTCAGTACACTTACTTTCTGGATACGCCTAGTATGTTGTAATGATTGAAGATATTTTAATAAATGGGTCCTTGATAGGTTTTCGGATTGGAGTTTGGTCGTTCCAATGTCCGTATCTGGTGTGTCTACCATTTGTTCAGTCTTGGGTATGCTTACTTTAATCCATTTTCCTTCAACAGTTGTCTCGATTTTTCCTGTTATTCTAGGATAATTCCAATAATTTCTTGTTCTTGAATTATTCCAATATCGTCTGCAAACAACATTTTTGATGGGTTTCTCTCAGGAGTTTTCTGGTGAGGCATTCCATGACTATATTAAACAGGAACGGGCTCAAGACTGATTCTTGGTGGAGTCCAACTATTACTGTGATCGGTTACTGTTTCCGAATGTCATCCTAATGATTGTTCTACTATCATTGTAAATTTCTTTGATAAGGCAAATAAATGTTTCTAAAGTATTTAAGGCGAAGTGACCACCAAATTAGTTCCCTATGAACTCTATCGTACGCCTTATCTAAGTCAATAAATATCATGTGTAGATATTTTCTAGCATTTCTGTACTTTACTTGGGTATTTCTCAGTATGTACTTTATATAGCTTGTGATTTTCCCTGGTGTGTACCCAAATTGACACTGATATTGGTCCCTCTTGCTCGCTTTTTAATCTATTTTCAATAATATTTTCAAACCATTTCATAGCATGGCACATTAACATTATTGGGCGGAAGTTTTTTCAATGTTGTACGAGTATATCACCTTGTTCTTTAAATGTAAGTATACCGTTCTTCTATGAGTCCGACGTCTTGCTTTGGTAGAAAAAAATATTGCGCATTAAAAATATTTATTCTGACTGGTATATTTATTTAACACGCTCAGTGGTTCTAACATTTTGAAAACGCCTTCCACCGATCTTTTACGTTATTACAGATCTATCTATTAGGTACATAAATATTGTATTCTTATAAAAACTGGAGTATAACTACATCGTTCTATAAAATGGCTCGTATCGCTGAAACGTAAACCGCTTGAGGGATGTAAAATTTATTGGAGGCAAAATTTTATTATTTGTATTTTTCTAATATCGTCTACCTCTATACATATTTTTAGTCCACGGCTAGTTCGTGTGGAAACTCTCTTTTGCTATTTATTTTATGTTTCAGACTACTCTGCAGAAAATTGAGTTTTTCCTCTACCATATTTTTCCTTTTTTCATTACGATATTTCAAGCTAAGAAGATCGTCTTCAATAAGTCCGTGATCAAAACAAATTGGAGAAATAAAACATCTGACATATTTATGCATTTTTTTAAATCAATCTACATTTATCAATATGGAGTTTATATATTTTTTTGTGTTCTTAAAAAAAACTTTAATTTTAAATTTAACTAATAATTGTGCATGATACATAAAAATTAAATACTAAAAAGTAAACAAACTAAGTTGACAAGGCAGGGTTTTTATACAAAAATATTTTATAATTTTATTTACTCACTAACATATGATTACCAAAATTTCTTTTGTCAAGCAGTGACAAAATAACTTGGAAAAAGATTGATAATGTCATGAAAATAAAAATTATTTCAATCGGTCTATTTTAATGTCGATTATATAATTTTACACGTAATCTAAAAAAAACGTCCTTCTGTCAAGTCGTTCAAACTGAGTCATTATATTTATCAAAGATTTTCGCTTAAATTTTTTGAAACTCTATATTAGGATATTTATTAATAAATTTCTTTGTAATTCCGCTTATAATATTAATCCCGGCGACACTTGTTTCTACCTCCTATCTTGAGACTCTTTCCAGATGGAATGAACTCGGTTAGTTTGTAAAGCAATGAAGAACACAGGCCCTACAATAAAAGCATTTATTTGTTGTCTATCTAATATTTGTTTTTTTTTTCATAATTTACAAACCATATAATATAAATAACCCATAATTCCAAAGTAAGCTTAAATACGCCACAAACGTTATATAAAACAATAAATTTAGAAACATTAAAGACACACAAAGTCATAAGCAAATAAAGAAGAAAAAAAATAACCTAATAAATTATAAGGGTTCACCCCTCTTTAAAAAATAGTTTGGATCAATAGACCATACACACACCCAATGGAACATCACCCAAGTCTAACTAACCTAAGCATTGCTCTCGTAAGAAACCGGGATGATTCTTATAGAAGAGAGCCTCCAGATGGAAAGTGGAAACGAATATCGCAAGGATTAGTGTAATTAGCGGAGTAACAAAGTAATTGATTATTCAAAATATTAATTTAAGTCGTTATACTCGTAGTTTGCGCTTTGCGCGATCAATTGATGATAGATTGAGATTTTTTTATTTATAATTGTTAGTTTATTACAAACGTACTTGTATTTGTAATAAATAGTGTTAAAGTGTTTTTAAAAAAAATCTAAGAAAATTAATATTTGAGTAATGATTAAGTAAACAATATTATCTAGAATAAGCAAAGAAATATTATTTAAATTTTCCATTTTCAATTTATTTAACGAAATCTGTAAATTTCCAATTTTTCCTTTCACTTTTAAATCAAACGATGTTATTTATATTAAATTTCAAAAGCAATTAAATCATAATTGGAGAATGTTGTTGATTGTATCGTAAACTTGATTCAATTAAGAAGGAGGGCCCTCGAGCTACGTTGTTAATATTGTACTTAGAAAATCTAAAATTTTGTATTATTTTTTGCGTTTAAAAATAAAACAAAACATCCAATCAGAAAGTTTCGTTCGATCCACAAATTGAATTAAGGCACTTGATAATCATCCTAAACGGGGTGGTTTAATTAATAATCTCGGTTAGTGGCCACGGGGGATGTAGAAGACAAAGTTGTGTGCCTACGCTGAATAAAAGATAATGGTCCAATTCCTACCTGTTTTCTAACTTTTCGAGGAGACTTGCCAACAAAATATACGACAAAAAAGTTCCGAAACTTTTGGCACATTCAACTAATGGAAACATTTTTTATAAAAATGTAGATAATGAATCAAACTTTTAAGTCGTTTTATGATGAAATCAATCAGTCACGATATTTTTTTTCGATATTATTTAAAGAAATCATAGATTAAAAAAGTGTTTAGTTTAGTAAGCAATCAACGATAAGGCCCAAAATACGAGTAAGTCATGGCCACATTCAAGATTTGTTGACACTTCTTTTTGGGAGTCATATCTTTCCCAGTTTGTCACTCACAGAGCACGAAAATCCATCAGTTCTTTTCATGTCTTCGTTTCAATCGCATACATCAAAGTTGACGACGAAATACTGTTGTGGACTATCATTTTAGCAGATTTTGATGCTATTCAGTTCAAGTATGTATGTTTTACACGTAATCTAAAAAAAAGTTTACTTGAAACAAGTTTACGATACAATCAACAACATTCTCCAATTATGATTTAATTGCTTTTGAAATTTAATATAAATAACATCGTTTGATTTAAAAGCGAAAGGAAAAATTAGAAATTTACAGATGTCATTAAATAAATTGAAAACTGAAGTTTAAAATAATATTTCTTTGCTTATTCTAGATAATATTGTTTACTTAATCATTACTCAAATATATTTTTTTAAAAACACTTGAATACTATTTATTGCAGATACGTTTGTAATGAACTAACAATTATAAATAAAAAATCTCAATCTATCAGCAATTCATCGTGCAAAGCGCAAACTATAACGGATTAAATAAATATATTTAATAATCAATCACTATGTTAATTACTGTATAGTCTCTCTTAATTCTTGAAATCAATAAAAAATGAAAAACTGAATAGGAGTTAAAAGGGGGCATAAAATAAAAAAATGGATTGAAGAACGTTATAAATCAATGGAAAAGATACCAAATGATCATATTACTTTTTTACTCATCAAAGAGTCAATGAGCACCTGATTTAAACACCATTATTACCCTATGAATTATGAAAATGTTAAAAGGTGCAACAATTCATAAAACATCATTATTCGGATGAATAACATCAAAATATGAGCTTTAAAATTTAATATACTTGAGTAAATATCGTGTCTAAATATTTATGGTGAAAACCATCTACTGTTAGTTTTTCATTAATTTTGAATCATAAAAAAATTTGCTCCCTTGACTTATTTATAAGTAATCGTTTTCGGCATTTGAATGAAACGTTTTCAAGAAATCTCGCGAAACTATATCTCAACTCATATATCGATAGATTTTTTTGCCTTTTTATGTTTTTTTACTCTTCACAAAATTGTAACAAAATAAGTTGTTAGTTTTAATTATTGAAGATAAATATTTATTTTATTGAATTCACAGTTTACTTACAAATGTCGAATAATTTTTACTAAATAGTTTTGCCAGTTTTAATTTTATGCGTTGTACATATAAAAATACACGTCAAAATATTAAACAAGAGGGCCGAACATTTTCATTTTGCTTAAGACATTTTCAATTTTCTCTCTTGTTTCCCAGTATTTTCATTACTTTTATATATTTTGGTCCGAATAGAAATTAAAAAATGTAATTGCATTTAAGTGCATGTTTTCAATTTATCTGATACATTTATGCTTATTTATTTTCAGGGGTTTCTTTATAAAGTTACCTTAATTATCGTATAATTGAATTGTTAGTACTTAATATAAAGTGTAAAGGATTCGTAACCATGTGAATTAAAATACGTAATTTTAAAGTACTTATGTCAATGAAATGTAAACGTCCTTAATATAAGTATAATTGTCTAGTTGTAACACTTTAGGACTTTTTAATATCCTAAGTATTAGATTATGTTGTCCATTTTACTATATATTCTTATTAAATATTTATTTTAAAATGTCCACATTCAACATAAATCTTTTGCTGAGACTGCAAAAATATATGAAATGTTTAAAACCATTATTTTTTTGAATTTCTAACAAGTACGCAGGTTATTTAACAAAAATCATCCCCTCAATAAAAACATTTATTCATTTTATAATGTTGATTTTATGTGTCGAACTATATTTCAATTTTGCTGAATTGACGACCATTGAAGTACGCCAATTTGACAAAACGTGTCTTCTCCTTTTATCTAATACCTTTTCACCGCGTGATTAGCTCTTTTAGTCCTCACTTTCTACAGTTTACATTTTTCAATTGAACGTCCATTAATATATAAAATAATGAATGTAAATTAATCATTTTGTGACGAAGATAAAGTCTGTGGACATACATTTGAACTGTCAAATATTAAATCAAATTATGAAATTGACTGTTAATCAATGCATGTGTATATAATTTTATTTACTCGTTTATCCTTACCAGTATTTTTCTATAACGAATAAATAAACAATCCAAAATCTTTTACTAAAAATCAGAAATAAAATAATTCTTATTTTATTATGTGAAAAATAAATATGTTAACTAAGCAGTCTGAGTTATCTGAAAATATGTCAAACATTTTACATAAAATTTATTTCAAATCACAATACAACCAAACCACAGTCTGTAAAATGTATTTTAGTATCAAGTGGCTGACGTACCATGGCACTCTAAATATCTCAAATATAATTTCTTTCTAGAAACAAACATTATCAATATTAAGGCCTAGTTGGTAAAACGCCAGCTTCACATCGTTTGGGTGTGGGTTAGATACCCGTTGGTACACATTATTTGAAGTATTTCTATTTCTTTCGACCAACCTTTCTGGTCGGTTGAAAGAAATTGCCCAATTGCAATATCCCCAAAAGGTTGTACTCTATACTAAGAAACTGTAATAAAATAAAAACTGTTTCAATACAATCAGAAACATCACACTGAGTGAGAATGCACGTCAAACGATTCATCTAAATATGTAATTTTAGTTTTAATACTGTTTTTGAGATAAATATATTTCAACTCAAAAACTACTTGAACATGATATCCCTAATTGAATCAAGTTTTGATTTGCCTTTCTGCTAAGTTTGAGATATGTTGGTTCAAAAGACTCGATGTTTGTCTTAGTACTAGGTGATTACAAAGATTAAGATGTTTTATTTATTCATGGTAAATTTAAAATAAAATACGATGAATAACCTTTATATTGTATGTAAAAAACTCATATCAATGACATATTTCAATGTTTCAGTCAGACTCTTTCATATTAACAGGCTCGTTAGGGAGGGGGTACATACCACAATTGGAATTGGAATTGGAACACGATTGATGTGAACATGTTGATATAGACATGTTCAGTTGCTCGAGAGGGAAGCTGAAATCAGGGGCACTTAAGATTTTTCAGTGTTAGTTTTTATATTGCTTTTCAATTAATCATTATGAATTTGAAACAGTTTTTTATTAAAAAAACGCAAATTAAATGTTTATTTTTTATGTACTTTTCTCATTTTTTCTGTTTTGTGGGTTTTTTCAATTTTGTTTTTTATTTTTATTTTTGTGACAAGATAAATTTAAAGTTTCTTTGATATGATTTTTTCTTTTTACAGTTTTGAATTAAATTTTATTTTTTTGTTATGGCTGCGGCCGTCAAAAATTAATCAATTAATATTGGGTTCTTTAAAGAAACGCTGGTTATATATTTTTTTTATTTTTGCTATAATCTTAGCACTTGTAAATTAAACGCACTTAGAAGTCAATATAATATAATACGAGTATATGGTGTAATTTGTATGTATGCTTGCAACTCTTTGTATTCAAAACGTCCGATATCAGCATCCATCCAATGAAATTAAAGTGAACATTTTTATTACCTTATTAGATTCCTAGCGAAAATTTAATCAGTATTAGTTTAAGATAAAAATCATCTCTTTTAAAAAATATATTATAACACATTATTTTCAAGCATAATGATATGGACAAATCAATGTAATGTATTTATGGCATCTGTAAAGATTTACGAACTATTTTTTAATGATTAGTTATTTTTATGCTAACCCACAATATTTCATAATACGTGTTTACGATAAGAATAAATTAAAAAAAAATGTATTTAAAACAAACAAATCAATTAATTCATTTTTATAATACCCTTCAACCCATCTGAAATGGTAATTTGTACATAGTGAAGAGCGTGGTCGGTAGACAACTTCATCTTCGGCCCAATTAATCGTGCATTTGGGTTAAGAACCACTAGAGTTGGCACGTTATTGGTAATAAATCAACATATGTGTTGGCAATACAACCGGTGGCGAGGTAGTATTGTTTTCAAATGAACTTTTGAACTAAACTAGTACCATAACCTTAAAATGAAATTAATAACTTATTGGTTATTTGAAAAAATAACTGATCAAAATTAACTTATCATACATTTTTTAATCTTGTAAGTTATATATCTTGATAACATCATAACATTTCATGGTGTTTGGTTAGTATACATTTATTTACAATATTATTATCGTATGAGTTGACTAAACCATCAAACTGTTCGTATTTTCATGTCAATGATGTGTACACCAAATAATTAAATATCTCTCTCAATATTTAGGCAATTGGATGTAAATTAGATTTAAAGCATACTTAGTATATGTAAGCGACATATTACTGAACAGTATTAAAAAGCTTTTTGGCTGTGACTAGAGAATAAGCTACGTGAACGAAAGTATTATTTTCATTAGTTTTGCTATTTCTGATAAAAGTAAATATCTTATATACGTTATTAAGTAGGTTTTTAAAATAACTTGTGAATCTTGTTTATGTTAAAAATGATTCGATATTCTTTATTTTATCCTCATAAATGAGGTATCTTTTTACTCAAGTAAAAATTTTCATAGAGCTTTGTAAATATATATAAAAAATTGATCAAATGTGCAATATTTATCGCTGGATATTTATTTTTGTAACGATTAGATATAGTTTCCTTCAGAAATCTTTTCATTTATAAGTATTCTTGATAATTTGTCAAACAAATGGAATATATAGTATATAAACATTATTTATATTTTTGCTCAATTATTATTATGATTTTTTTAGCGATTCATAGTCGCTTTTAAAAGGAATCCAATGTTTTTGTATATATGGAAATAAAAGTCTTCAAAATATTTATTGTTTTATTTTGCGTAATTCTTATATTTTACAGGTGGTTAGCGATGCTGCAAAAGTCTTATATTACGAAAAACTTTTATTCACTACACAAAACGCAAAATATTAATACGTGTTCATTTCATATAAATACTCGTAAGTCAACAAACAGAACTCGAATATAAAGTTGGTTTGAAGTTTTATTGGTTTTTAATATGAAATACTAATTTTCGTTAACTATAGAATGGCGCAACAAGAACTGCAATTTTAAATCAAAGCTAAAAAAAGTTATTTTTAAATGTTTATGTTTATTGGTATCAATGTAATTAATAAGTACACATATTACATGAGAATTGTGTAAGAAAAATTATGTCGGCCAACTAGTTATCTCGGCTCCTGTTACAGATGACGACTCTTTGAGCAATAACAGATTCTCAACAGATTTCAAGAACGGATTCTCATAAATGGATATGTATATCTGCAATGACACGAGTGATGGATTTAAGGTAATCGATGGTTTTTGGATTCTTGGCGTACACTTGAGACTTAACATAAACCCAGAGAAAAAATCTAAAGGGGTTAACTCACACGATCGTGGCGGCCAATTCACATTTCTACGACGAGAAATTACGCGGTCCGAGAAATTTTCCTGCAATGAAGCCATCGTTTCATCAGTAGTATGACAAGTAGCCCCGCCCCATCCTTCTAAAACCACATGTTTTTCAAGTAAAAAACATTCGTATTTATAATGGACATATGTCACCTATATAACTTATATATGCAGCGGTGCACGATTGCGGAGCTTAATTTAAATTTAAAATTGCAGCTCTTGTTGCGCAAACCCATACGAGACTGGTAGCATGATTGAGAATGTAAATATTTACGTGTACGTTAAAAAAATAAGATAAATATTCTTTATCACGTTACTTAAAATACGTTTAAGTTTATTAAAATTTGTTTTATCAGACACTGCTTATTCCACTTTATGTAACAGGGCAGCACAAACAAGACTTGTTTATGCTGCCCTGATGATGAGATGAAAACATTGAAACCGGTAGGGTTACACCGTTACATCAACTGGAATAAACAGTGTTTGATAAAACAATTTACGGTGCCTTTAAACCTCCACAATGTTTATACCTTAACTATAAAGAATATAAGTCTTTATTGTGAATAATAAACACTCTGAAAACAAAATCGATTCACATGAACCATATCGAATATTTTCTATATACGATAGAAATCATAAGCCTTTTAAAACTTTTCCCATATTCACTATAATAGACATTCAATTGTGATTTATAATATTGTTTGTATATTCATAGCGGGCGAACAGCCGCTTAGGTATTTATTCGAACTAACCAGAACTATGGTATAATGCAGAAGTTGGCAACTGGGGCCCCACAAAACGCATGATTTGACTATACTTATATTACATGCGGCCCATATGTTGAATTAATTGAATGTTTGAGTAATAAATTATACATTAAATTATAAAATATTGTTTTGCCTATATTTCAGCAAACGCATGCTTAATGTTTGTTGGATCGTGTATTCTTTGTAAGTTACCAAGCTTTCAAAATACTGCCACATAAGTTAAACCAAGCATGAAGATAACGAAAAATAAACAGTTTTCTAATTTAACTCATTATTTTATTCGATTTTATTTTTATTTCACTTATCTTATTTTCAATATTTTTGTTTTATTGAGGATTAAAAAATATTAACATTTTTTTTCAACTTCCTATATTTATTTTTTGCGGTAATATTATCAAAACTAAGGTCCAAATTCATGGTCTAACTTTAATACTAAATATCAGTTTTTTTCTGATAAAATTAGTATTTCAAGTTAAATTTCATTAATTTTTTTCGAAGTTTAAAAAGGGAGTCAGGTGGTTTTATTGCCTTACTTTTAGGTTTGGAGTGGATGAGGTTCGGGACTGAATACAAAAGACGAAATTTTGGAATAAGAAATAAGTATTTATTATTTATGGCTAATTGTGAATTCGGGTTCAAATGCCGCGAGAAAAGGTTTAATATACTTAGTAAAATGTATGAACATATGTATACAGATAATAATCAAACTCAAACCAAGGTGAAAAGCAATCGTTTTACTAGGTCACGGATGTCGACACAGAAGTCGTTTAAATAAAAAGCGAAATTTGTCTACAAATGTAAGTCATGGTTTTGTTTATTTTTTATTTTAATATAGACCACAAAACTAAAAAGATTAAACATAAATCGTATGATTTTCACGCTTTCATCAGGAGGACAGAATTTGTTTATGGTGAACGGCCTGAATTATACACACATTTAAGCGCTGGTAAAGTTTGCGCCAAGAGGGCACTAGACAGCTCGGTCTTTAACAACCCTCATTCTCGGCTGTGCTCCTGGGAGTGGGTATGCTGCAATTAATTTGAAGATGTTTGTCGGTGGATAAGTATGAATAGGCTTACTTACTTACTGTTTTTCATCAGCCATAACTGTTCACTTGAGAGTTGTGTGTGATACTTTTGATTACTTGTTTTTATTTTTCATCTCGAGAAATGACTCCCGTTTTCTTTTCTTTTGTATTTGTTTACTCAGATATTTTTGAAGGATCTTGAAATTTTTATATATTTCATATTTTTGTCCATCATTTTCTTAACTTAATTAACCTTTCTTTTACTTGAGGTGGTATATACACGTATAAGATACAAAACTATATCAGTTTATCCTGAAACAATAATTATTTATTTACTGTAAAACAGTAATATTCTTCATATATTTTCACAACTTATACCTACTAGTTTCTTAAGTTTGGTAACTTAAACAAAATGCTTCCGTGATCATAATGTAACTTGTGGAAATATATGATAAACTTTCTACTTATATAAGAAACGAATCAATGATAAATGATACTATGGAATTCCACAATGAAATTAATTTATAAAACTAAAGGTGGCATATTTTCACGATATGGAATCTGATAGCATACCAATATCGAATGGAAATGTATGCAATTTGCTGCAAGGTTGTGTAAGCGCAGAATGAAGATGGATTGCAGAGTTTGATTTGTAAATTGCATGAGAGGTACGAAGAGAAAGGTTTGAGAATGAATATTGCAAAATCTCAAGCCATGGTTCTAAAGGAAACGTTAATTAGATATGTGGGTGAAAAATGTAAACTAAGAGCAAGTTGACGAATTCTGCTATTTGGGTAGAAGCGTTTTCTCAGATGATGAAAGAGTTTAAAGGGATATCGAACACATATAGCGATAGGAAACAAAGTCCAAATCTGATTATCCACAACAATATTTCAGTACAAACTTTAATCTATGGGAGTAAACGTAAACATAAAAACGACTGAAAAGAGCCGAATTAATTCTTTAGAAATACGTGCACTGAGAAAATTACATGGGGTTCGCTGGGAAAAATACATAGGGTTCGCTGGGAAAAATACATAAGGTTCGCTGGAAAATATACTCGATTTCGACTTTCTTCTCCGCCAAGCGAACACTAGATTCAGGGTAAAATATTTCAATTGTTATTATATACAATATATAAAAGCTTTATTATGAACTAGCAATCACCAATTTGTACATGTTTCTTTACATACTATACACAGCAGCAATTCATTTATAAAGCTTATAGAAAAAGCGCGTTACTCGCTTACATTAGTTTTGGTATTACAACCGCACGTCGACAGTCAATAATAACCTCTTAGATAATACAAACTTTAACCAAACTGGGATATTTTTTTGGGTTATTTTGGTAGCCCAAAGCCTTCATGTGGAAAACTCGTTTTATCAACTAGACCACGAGTATCACCATCAACAACAAAACAACAATCTGTAATGATGAAAAACGAGAAACAATGTCATGAAATAATAAGGAAGTTTATTAATTAGTGGAATAAACTCATTTTGAAAGTGAAAGTGTTTGAAACTGACTTGGTGACGGAACATTTTGGGATTATAATGGGATATACTTGCAGCTTCATAAATCCGTCAAAAATGTCTGCCGCAGAGACAAACAAACAACTTCATCAACAAAGTATGCGCAGAAATGGAAGTAAATGAAAATGTTATGAAACTCGAGATCTGTTTCAAAATGTAGAACTTATCACCAACAAATCAAATTTTCAAAATGAGATATAAAGAATAAACATGTGAATATCATGAATTGTATTATTAATTTATTTTACATCTGATACAGGTTTTTTACATAATTATATCAAATAAAAGGAAAAAAATAAATTATTACAAGTCTACATAACATATCAATCAACAATTCCCGGGACTAACCAACAGATGGTGATTCTAATAACAAATCTATATCATTTTCCGTTAGTACCAGCCTTTAGAACTTACGTGTCAAACTTTCATGACATTCCGACATTGTGTCATTGAGTTACAGTGGTTTTAGAGACGCTACTTTTGCTATTTTCAAAACAATGAAAAAACCGAATTTCGTGTGTTGATAAAACATTACTTTTTAATGGGGAAAAATACCATTCAAACTCAGCAATGACTTGAAAAGTGTTATCCGAGCTCTGCTCCGTCGAAAACAACCATTTGTCGGTGGTATGCTGATTTCAAATGCGGTCGTACAGACACAAATGATGCTGAACCCTCTGGTCGTCCAAATGAGGCTGTTATACCAGAAAACATAAAAAAAACTCAAAATCGTGATGGAAAATCGCAAAGTAAAGTTGCGTGAGATAGCTGACATCCTGAAGATATCATTTGGTAGTGTTGACACTATTTTTTCATTAACATTTGGTCATGAAAAAGCTTTTTTCGAAATGGATGACGCGTTTGCTCACAATGTAACAGAAACAACAACGCATCGATGATTCAGAGTGCTGTTTGGCACTGTTTACTCGAAATAAACAGGAGTTTTTGCGTCGGCATGTGACAATGAATGAAACTTGGATCCACCATTATACTCCGGAATCAAATCGGCAGTCAGCTGAGTGGATAGCAGCCGATGAAAGTCGTCCGAAGCGACCAAAAACTCATTAGTCGGCCGGGAAGGTTATGGTCTCCGTATTTTGGGATGCGCGTGGTATAATATTCATCGATCACCTTGAAAAGGGAAAAACCATAAATAGCGAATATTACATAGCGTTATTGGAGCGTTTGAAGGCAGAAATTGCAAAAATACGGCCCCATATGAAGAAGACAATGTCAATGAGGAAGACAATGTCAAACATGATCTACAAGGGTCACAAACAGTTAACATAGGCTACAAATGAAATTATGACAATGTGCCTGTAGTTTGTAACATCTTCCTTAGGTCTTCTTTATGAATCGGTATGCCGCAAATAATTTTCCATTCAATCCGAAAAATACCAACTTGAAATGCTAAGTTGAAAATGTAAGTAAAGGGTGTTGACAAAGTCCCACGCATGCTTTTATGAAGAGTGTGAGTATGCAATCGAGTTCAACCGCTTTAGTATCCTCATACTGTTAATGAGAGTTTTGACATCAGTTTTGTTTACAGTATATTACACTTGAGTTATTTATTGCCATGTGTCAATCTCTTCCAAATAATCAGAAAGAAGTTAAAGATACCTAAAATGAAAACCATACTGGAGTCTATGTGAAAATAAATTGGGTCACGGAGGTCATCAAAATTCATTCCACCATTCGCATGATACCCCTCGACATCTCCGAATTGATGATGCACATAAGTTGGAGAAAGTGGCTGGGAAACAATATTATCTTCAGCCCCAATAATCAAACTTTCGGATTTGAATCACTGGAGTAAGTAAGTAGCTTAGTATGTTAGTGTTGGAAAAAATATCGTACATGAACAGGTAACGTATGTTAATAACACGAAAGTTAATACTTTACTTATAGAGAATCTATGGAGTATATTATGAACTTTACGAGAGTAAATAAAAATATTATAATTCAAGTGTAGACATTGGAAGGTCGTGGCTGCGGCCGTTAAATTGGGTACGTCTTCGCATCTGCCTATTGTGAAAAATTGAGATCCATCTACTTATCTCTTTTCCATCCCCCAGGAGATAATCTTCTTCCGCCACGATAAAGCCAACGCGAGATAGTAAAAAAAAATAACAAATAATGTCACTAAAGTGCATTTATAATATTGTAACATGCATATAAACATCCCATCTTGGAGTAGGCAGAAGATATAGCGATAGGCTATCCTATTTTGACACATATCCTTCGCCTCTTCTACATTCATATTCTTTCTCACAAAACATCTACGATTTTTCTGACTTTTATGTTTCATTCTTTCAAAATATCCTTCACTTGATCCAACTTTACTTTCCTTGGTCTTCCTCTACCACACCTTACACTCATATTTGCACTATATATTTATTTTGTTAGTCTTTTTTAATTAATTCGTTCTACATGCCTAAACTATCTCAGACTGCTCTGTTTCATCTTACTCAACACATCAGCCTTAAATTCACATTCTTTTCTAATCACATGATTTCTTATTCTGTCATACACTTTACATTGTCACCCATGCAAATCTTTCAGTGCAATCTTTTCTACGGCATATATTTGGCTCCTTTAGGTATTTTTCCACGTCTATATTTTACTTCCATACATTAGGTTTGACATTATATGCTTTTATGGCCTATCATCGTTTTATTGATAATTCACAAATCTCGTTTTCAATTTAAAATAATCTACACTTAATTTTCTATTTCAATTCCAGAGTGGACATAATAACAAAGGATGATAAAAGTGTTAAAACCACATTAAGCATAATTCCGACTGTCTGTAAATTATTTACTGTTGCTTATAATTCATTTCGAGGCTGAAGGAAAAATCTCTTATATGAACTCTCCTGACAGCAGAATTATTGCAAGCTTTGTGTCTGTGTCGCTAGAGCGCTAAGCCTCCGAGATACGAGTACAGGGCGGGAGAGCAGACTCGGGGACATAATGCTCTTATTTTGACAAAAAATTGCAAAATACATCCAAACCACTAAACACACTTTATTTTTAAGTTTATTTTTTCATTCGTATGATATTTAATAAAGACGATTTTAAAAATAATAAAAAACGATTTCACTTATTTCTCAAAAGAGAAACAGCCTATTTATTTTTATAAGAAATGAGATAATTTTAGAAATGTGTTCATTCATTCGAATGGTATCCCTTAAAAAACAAATTGACAATGCAAGTGTATTGAAGAATGTGGCCAGGAGACAATATTATATTAGGCTCCCGTAATCAAGCCTTCGGGCTTAGAACCAATAGCGTAGTCATGGAACTTGCAGTTCGTCATTGCACATGTTGACAACACTACCGCGCGTGAAAAAATAACAACACTACTCCGCGCACTTGACATATGCGAGCATTATTACTATATGACTTTTTTCACCAAACCCTTAAGTTTTAATTAAGTTTTTTTTATCTACCATCGGTATCGTACCCTAAACCTCTGGGTAGAAGTGATACGTCTAACCGACTAGGGCATGATGGTCATCATACTAACTAGGTCATGAATGAGCATTCTTCAAATAAGGTCAAGGAGGATGAATAATTAGATCTGTTTAGTGTGATCGTCTACTCGTGGGGAGTTACGTACATAATGGAGAAGTTTATTTTTATGGAGATTATTACGGAGGATTAATTAATTATCAATTGATTAATTACGATTAATTCATTAATTATGAAATTAATTAATTACGCATGGAGAAGTTTATTTTCACTAAAAGTATAATAATCAAAGTGGCTTAGGGGTTTTCCTCTATCAGTGAAAAGTTTGTATCTCGGTAAAACACTTTGTATCTCGGTCCCGTGCTTTAAGGTGATAAACTAGAATTGCGTTGTATCCCGGTCTAGTATTTTCACATGATCGATACCTCTTCTAAAAATAGACATATTAATTGCATCTAGCAAATAATTTTTGTAACAAGTCAACCTTAAAATATAGTCTCATGATTTCTAACATGGACCATACTCTAGATAATGCAAATATGTATGAATTGATTTATGATGGAGTTCAGATGTCGTCTCATCAATGTGCAGTGAAGTGACAAATTTTGAAGATTTTGACATACTCGGATGAATCTAGAAACCAGCTACAGTCTCCGGGTTCAAATTAAATAAGGAATATGCAGAATCCTCCAAACGTGTTGTCAATGAACATGTTTAAACATGTGTTGATACTTATTACATCAATTGACAAAAAAGATAACCCCTGCAGATCTTGCAAGTTATGTACTAAGCAAAAGGAGAAAAATGAGACCCGGTATAGGTCTAAGGAGGATGATGTAGCTCTCCACTAATTTGAATGTTGGCAGAATTATCACAATAAACCCAATTTTTAAAGCATTTTAAACAAATATACAAAGACTAGTTACAGTATTCTTAATATTGACTAAGATATAGCAGTTTTATTAAGTCTTAATTAGCAGTTTTATTAAGTTATAAAAATCCGAATTTCTCAAAAACAAGTCGGGTGCTAGGAAACGTTATCGTGATTTTGATCGGGTCTTAAAGTGTTAATCATCATTATCGTCACAATTACAACTGCAATGCAGAGTATGGAAGCTTACCTAAGATAAAGCTGAAGAGGATATAAAGAGCACTTTACGTAGCAGCTCGGTTTATATTCAATGCTAATAAATTCGACCAGATAAGCTCACTAGTTGTAGGGTAATTCAAGGTTGAATCTCAAGCTGTGTTTTACAGTATTTAAATCCTTTAATGACCTAGTTACATCAATCGGATTTTCACAATAAACTATCACAATAAATTAATTTTATCTGAATTGTCGAAAAGCTTCGAAAATTGAAACTTTTTAACATTGCTTTTTTTAAACGTGTCACATTAGATCAGAGACGTTATTGAAAAACTATATTCGTTTTTTGAAGGTAGAGACTTGCAGACAATCTGATGCAATACTATCGCAAATAACTCAAAATAGTTATAATCTTAGTTGGATTGTGTTTGCTTATATGAGTTCATATTTACATCGTGCAGAAGGTTGGATTAAACTCATGCATAAGTATTTTGTTGTTCATACGTTAATAAACATTATTTAACTAATTTCCCGTCCTTAAATTTCAAAATGTGCACAGTTTATACGAGTACATGTTATGTAAATACCCCGAACACAAGTTTACAAAACAATTATACTAGATTATTTATAAATAAGGCATTAACATTGTGGAGATTTAAAGACATTGTAATTTGTTTTCATCAAACACTGTTTATTCCACTTTTTGTAACGGCATAACCCTGCCGGTTTCAAGGCTTTCACCTCATCATCAGGGGAGCACAAAAAAGACTGAGTTTGTGCTCCCCTTATGATGAGGTGAAAGCCTTAAAACCGGTAGGGTTATACCCTTACAAAAAATGGAATAAACAGTGTTTGATAAAATAAATTACAACAATAATTATATTTACAGCTGTATATAAATTTGCTTTCAATTCGTTAGATGTGAATCCAATAAGTAAATGAAACAATAAAGATTTTAAGCAGTTCATGTGATGCTCTTCGTATTATCTATATAAATAAAAATGTAAATGTTCGTATATTGAAAATGTTTAATCTCCGAAAGTTCTCTACCGATCGCTTTGAAATATTGACAAAAGTTGACAATCGTATACAGAAATGTTTATATATTTTTATTTATATATTGGTGTATATGAAAAAGTTTAGGAATCAGAAAAAATAACGTTTGCGCCTCCTGCAGCGACACGGACGAACTAAACTTTGACAGTTATGTCACATTGCATTTTCGACGTTTCGGAATTAATATTAAATAATTAAATATATTGTATATAAATAAAATATTAAATAATTTAATATTTAATAATAGATAATAAATTTTATAAAGAATACATTTAAAATTTTCATGTACGTTTATTGAAAATTCGCGTTAGAGTGCCCATGTGTCGAGACGTAAAAATATACGAAGTTTATGTCAGCCATTTTGAATTTTGATAGCGTGGATGAGCTGCGTCTCAAAGAGAAAATGTTATATATTTGTATTAAATTTTCATAAAAAATTGTTGTGTTGAGATAAAATTGACTTCAGTGATTGTGGTAAGTTATTGAGATTATATTTAGGTTAAAAAATAAGGGGCTTAGGAACTATATTTGATGAAAAACTTTCATTTATAGAACATGTGAAAAAAATCACTCAGGAGAGTTAAAAAAGATTCATAAACTTAAAACTTGGAATACCACGTGAACAAAGAAATTATCCAAACTTATTAAATGCAATGAAACTCTTGAAGCTGTGTGACAGATTATTCAGAGTATACGATAATTTTTGACACATAAGTTTTAGCAGTTATTTCAAAATTTAAAACATTATTTTGAAAGTGATCTAAGTCTAATCCATTCTTGATAATGTCCAAAAGTGTGGATTTTCAAATATTTGAGGGCAGTGATGAAGGTAATTTTAATTAATTAGTATTGATTCATATTTAAAAAGTTAACCTAACTTTTTTCACAGTTGCTTTAGTTGAATAATCAGTACCTATGTCTAATCAATTTTACAATTGAATTTAAACTTAAAATATAAAGCACTTACAATTAAATTGAAAATATAAAATTATAGAAATTATTAAACACACGGAGAAGAATAAAACAACAAGGCCGTTTAATTCAGAGAGTGAAGAAGAATTAGTAACAAGTAACGATTTCAACAAAAATCGAAAAAGAATGAGAATTGTAGAACAATATTCGTCATCAGAGGATGAAAATACTATATACTCGTAGATAACAACATAGAAAAGAATGGTGACACATACATCCAAAAAGTGCAAAAAATTAAACGAAATACAAGGAAAAGATATTATACTCAAACTGGAAACATTATTCCTGCAAAAGTTTTCGAAAACAAAGATCGCCGTTGTCGAAAAGCTGAGGAAGAGAAAAAACATGTTCAAAACCATATTGAAAATTTTCCTAAATTTGAATCCCATTATACCAGATCACATAACCCTAATAGCAAATATCTACATCCTGATCTAACTCTTAAGAAAATGTTTCATTTATACGAGTTTCATTGCACGGAAAATAATATAAAAGCAGTTAATGAGTGGACTTATAGAAAAAATATTTTAATTTACATTTCCACCAACCGCGCAAAGATACATGCCAAAAATGTGACCTATTAAACATCAAAATTAAAGCATCGGATGATGATGAAGAAAAAAATAAACTTAAGGATGAACATGATGTCCATTTAAGTCTAGCAGAATCAGCAACAGCATCAGCTGGGATGTCATCAAAACAAGATCGAGAACTATTATAGTATTACGTCATTCAGATTATTATTTCGCTTTTTCTTTCCACTTGCAAAAAGCATTACCTTACCCAAAGTTGACTACTTCACTAGCATATTATAAACGTAATATGTACGTTCTCAATTTGGGTATTCACAATTTTCATGACGATAATGTTCACATGTACGTTTGGGATGAAACGATTGCATCAAGAGGTTCCCAAGAAGTAGCTTCATGTATCTTGAAACATATTAAAAATCTTAGAAGTGAAAGACATATTATAGCTTACAGTGACATGTGTACAGGACAAAATAGAAACATTAAATTAGCTTTATCGTAGCTAAAAATAGTCCAAACTGTCGAACATAATTTAGAAATCATAGGCCATAAATTCTTAGCATCAAGACATTCGTTTTTACCAAATGATAGAGATTTTGGCGTCGTAGCATTGTCATTAAAAAAAATTTACTGTTTGTCCCCCAAGATTATTATAATATTATCCGAAAAGTGCCGAAAACGTAATAACTTTATATTGAATGAAATGAAACAAGAGGATTTCATATCAACAAGATTTTTGGAGGACGCAGTTTTTAAAAGGGTAAAGAATTCTAATGGAGAAACAATAAATTGGTTAAAAATATTCTGGATGCGTTTTTTGAGAAATAAACCATATAAGATTTTCTATAAGATGTCAATGGATGAGAATGCAGATTTTAAAATCCTGGATTTATTACCACATCGGGGTAAACCAAGAAATTTCGAAAATATTGTATTATCACCACTTTATAAAAATATAAGACAAATTATAACAGCGAAATACAAGGGCATGATGGACTTACTACGATATATACCACCGGAGCACCATGACTTCTTTAAATCCCTACCGCATACAAAATGTACCTATAGATGAACAGTAAATTGTAATCTAATGTGCATATACGAGTATATTTAGAAAAATTCCTGAATTGCATAAATTGTGTTTTTTAAGTGTTGTAAAGAAATATATACTAAATTAAGTATTGTTTTTTCAATTTGAAGCATTTGAAATGATGCCGAATGGACTTGGTTTCTTTCAAATTTTATAGCAAATTTTATAGCAAATTTAGTTGTTAATTTTGATAGTGGCTTAACTCCATTTATGGTAAGAAAACACATATATTCACTTAATAATTTGCTATTATATATTCACTTAATAATTTGCTATTCTTGCCGGCAAGGACGAAGACGTCTAGGAACTTAACAATATTGTTCAGTTCCTTTTTTAATGTTTCGCATTTTATATGTTTTTGTTATAACTTTCTTTCTTCTTTTTCAGTGCAATCGATCTTTCATTTGAATTCAAATCATATCGTGAATTGACCTCTTGGAGTGACGCGATCATTTGTGAGCACGGCGATAAACGCGACAGACTGAGAGTGGTTGAAAGACATAAAAATATTGTATACCCACAAGCATTGTGAAATTAAACATATTAGAAACGTGTGCTTTCTCTTTTCTTTATTTTCCATTTAACCAGACTGAGCAGACACAGCAACGCGTGGCCGGGTACAGCTAGTATTAAATAAAAATCTAAAAGATCTACACTTAAACATAATTCCTTGAGTTTTTAAGTGCATGAATTAAAAGTGATCATCGGTAAATTTGTTTTACTGTTATTTCAAAAAAACAAACTTACAAAGTTTATGAAATTTTTTTTTTTACTTATTTCTTGACATCTATTTTAAAAAAATAAACATTATTTAACTTACTTAATAAGTAATATTGAATTATAAATACTCGTAATAGATATTTTACCAATTACTCAAATGTTTATTGCATTGTTTTCATTTTGAATAGTCGCTAGCCAGAGGCACTGTATTTATTATTTTACAATTCACATTGCACTTATCATATGTCATTAGAATATGTTATTCTCAAAGGTAACATAACAGGTATCAATAGTTGGATTAAAGTAGAATTGTTTTTATAATTACTGAAATCACATATCATTCCAATATTTAGTGGTGCATATAAGCTGATATTTATAAATTTAAAAAAATACTGTTGAATTGATTTACTATAAGGCTATAATTAATTTATTTGCACAAATAATATTTGACATTGACCTCCGTAGCCTAGTGGGTAGAACGTTTACTATCCAGTCCATGATTTTCTTATTCGATACTCAGCGGTACCCAAAATAATTAACATGATCCCAGTCTTTCACAATAGGTCTATAAATATGTTTTTCAGGTGTGTTTAAAAATTTCTCCTCATAGCAATAAGTTTATCAGGTTTGAGTGAATAAACAAAAATTGTAATGCACAATTTTTTGTTCAACGAGGCTTCCGAACGAGTTTAAATCGAAACCAATTTACAGGTTATTTGAACAATTTCTAAGATTAGTGTGATACTGTATGTAATTAAATTGTTTTATTATCTGTTTTATTAACCACATCACATAAAAATATTCCAATTTGTTATGTATAACGAGACTCTAAATCATCACTTAATAGTACCGAGTACCTACGAGTGAGTGGCTCCGTGGCAGAATAGGTAGAGTTGTGAACTCGCTTCCTATAGGTCGCGTGGTCAAATCCCGAAACTCCCAAGAAGCTATACCCATTTTCAGGACAGAAGTGATGTTACTATGGAAAAAAAATAATTAAAAAAAGTGAAATGATTACATATTTATTTCAAAAGTAATTTAGTTTCCCTTTTAAAGATATATTTGATAAACATTTTTGCATAACTGATTAAAACCAGTTAACCGGTTTTTGTTGTTGTTAAAATAACTGAAAACCAGTTACTCGAATTAGGCAGTTGATTGAACGAGACACATTAATACAAAATTTGAGAAACTTTGGTTCATAAAGTGTCTCTTTATAATCACTATAAAAAATAATATTTTTTTCCTTGTATAAACAATCCAGAATCACCTTGTCCCCCCCCCCCTCCCCCCCCCCCCCAATTAACACCGAACAATGTCTCTCTATCAACCTGGCGAATCACTAATCTACTTTATACGAATCACCTGCCAGTCCAAACGGCCGGAATAATGCGGATTTAGATAATTTTATTTCTGCAGAGCACGAGACTTATCCTATCTCACCGACCTATTTTTCATAATCTCGTTCAAGATTACTAAAAAAATTCTTTGTCCCTGAATATCTTCATTCTCGTTTCGTGTTTTTTATGCTTTCACGCGTTGACGGAATGAATATTATTCTTATAGAAGTATAAAACATATGTCCTTAAAAGTTTTTAACTACATTAGATCAGGGATACAAAAATATATAAAAAAATAAACATAAGAGATTTCTTTTTTTGGTTCAGTAAAACTTATTAACTGTTTTTTAACCTTATTTGAAAGAGAATCAATCAAGTTATCTAAAATAAACATATTCAATGTACACAAATAAAACATTTCCAGACATTCATAAGCTAAAATCACCAAACACAGTTTTTTTTTTCATTTATGTGAAATATGGATTAAGCATATTTCGATCATATTTGTCACAACTATCAAAAGCTAAATACCATCATATATTAATGGCTAAATACCATCATATATTAACGGCTAAATACCATCATATAATAATGGCTAAATATCATCATATATTAATGGCTAAATATCATCATATATTAGTGGCTAAATATCATTATATATTAAGAGCAAAATATCATCATAAAAGCGTGTTGCATACAAGGCTCTTTCAGAGGAACTCAAATGCGTCTCTTTCTGATAATACTCTTATGTCTCATCTCTTGATTCATATTTCATTTCGATATCTAAAACATCATTAGACCTCTGATCAGATACCCAAAATTATGTATGATATATGCAACCATTAAATAATTGTTTTTTTTTCATGTCTTTTGTTATTGGTGCAAAACAACCTACACACGCATATATGAGATGGATTGATTTACGTAAAAAAGTGATTATTTATAAACAACAACATTAAAAATAATATTGTACACATTTAAATAATATTGTATCTTTATCAAGCAAATACATTTTATTTTTAAACTGTTCCGTAAAAGATTCATTCTATGATTTCCTGTTTGTCAACTTTTCAAATGTTTTTCCTCTTTTTTAAGCTTTTCACGGAACGAAGTTGTTATCCGGCATTGTTTATTTATTAAAAATCAATTTGTAAACAATTTGACTTATTTAAAGAAATCATACCGGCAAAACATAAAACAAGGAACAAAAAGGTGTGCCGACAATTTATTAGGAAAGTTATTTCCAGTAATTCTGAAATTCGAAATAAATATCACAAGGAACCAGTGCCGTTTCTAGAAAATAAGTTGTTTGAATGCAAAAATATGTATAACAAATAAAAATTTTGAAAAACAATTATTTTACAAGGCGATGCATCAAATTACTCCATTTTTTAATATATAAAATTACATATCAAAGTCATTAAAAACGAAGGACCAAGGTATATCACACATTTTTCCAAAGCTTTTAATAAAACCACCCATTACTATTTTATTTGAAGAACTATTATCTGATTTATAAAATATTGAGTGTTAAAATTATTTACAAAACATCATACAATTTGACAGCTCTTCGTGGGCCTAAATAAGAGTCCCCTAGAGTTCTTAGTTAGGTCCCATGTTTTTTATTATAAACGACACTGACGATTGTTTTTTCTTCTTCTAATATTGAAATACTCATATAATACTTTATTGGCGACTTAAAATGTTTAAATCAATCAACGGTTACTTAACGCTCATTCAATTAAGTTGTTTGATTGATGTCAATCAAATAAATTAGAACTGAATACAGACAAATGAGATTCACAAGAAAAAATAAAACTTTATCTAACTATTCTCTTAATAACATATCTTAACGCATTGTAGAAAAAGTAGATCATGCGGTAGTTCTCAATACTTTTAAGTCGTATTTGTATAATCATTAAAAAATATTTACAAGTATTGACATTCATAGTAATAATTTCCAAAAAAAATAAGATACCTTAACCTTGAAAATCCTTTATACTATCCTTGTCACAAGTAAAATGTGTATAATTTTGCAATAAGATTTTTTTAATCTTTCTGTGATCATTAAATACTTAACAATCATCATATTTTTTTTGTTTTGTCAATCTGAACCATTTGATTCCCTTAGAACCATTTAACTATGAATATTTACATTAATAAATAAAACTTTTGATATTTCCAATAGAAGAATCGAGGCGGATCTAATATATTTATCCAAAATATCGAATAATCAAATAAACTATCTCAATATTACAAATTGAATCCAATTTCATATTCCAGCTTGAAATACAAGGCCAATCAAACTTTTCAAAGTAAAACAAATCAGAACTAATTACCACAAAACTCAATTATCAACATAGTACACAAGTTAGGTAATGAATACTATATGTAGACTATGTGGAGGTCGCGGATATCATACATTCCCATCCAAATTACATTTATTTACAACTGAACCAAAGCATTCAATAAAATTTTCATAAAAAAATACTTTATAGAATAACATTATTACACATCATATATATTTTCGTAGAATATTACTACATTATATTTAGTACATTAACAATTATAGCTTTACAAAGACAACCTTACACCCTAAAAATAAGTTTATGAAAAGCACGCACTTCGGACAAACATATGCAACGCACACTAAACCTTGTGACATGCCTCAATTCCCTAAATCAATACCATATTACGTTAACAATTCAACAATAAACCCATATTACATTATTCATCTTAAAACCAAGGATTTTTTAAATACTCAAAATGTGACATTATTCTAAATAAATATGAATTTGTTTTGAGTCTCTCGCGGTTATTCGTTTCATTTGGATAAGGCTTATGATGCCGACGTTTCGAAAACGTTGCAGTTTTTATCTTTAGAGCCTGTTTGTAGTCAACATCGCCATCAGTTAATGTGCGCTGGATACCTCTTGCGCTGGATACTGGAAAGTCTTACCCGCAACATGAGCGCTGGGTTCCCCCGAGTTCGCGACCGGAATGTCATTGAATTGTTTGTTTCCACTACGGGAGAACGATTGAGCGGCTTCTACAAATGTTGAAGTTGTAATTTACATTGAGCTGTCGCTTGGATTTGATTAAAAGGTAACATGCTAATTTGAAGAGAAATCTCTCTTATCTGTTGATATTGTTTTGATGTTCATACGAGTATATTTGTATTGTATCTGATTAATCGGGTGTGATAACTCTTTGATGTGCCGAGTATTTTTGGTTCAAATAAGAAAAGGTGTCCTCCGTTCTTCGTGCTTATTCATTCCGTGATTCTTAAATACTGCAGAATATTTGAAATATTTAAACAATTTTTTTTTCTCTGTATGGGAAACATTTTTGAATTGTGAAACAAAATTATCTTAGACAAACAATCCGACTCTGGTGCAAGCAATTTTGATAAAGGAGTGACTGTTTGAGGGCCTACTTTTCTTTGTGAACGAATTTCATGGCACTCGTTTTAAAATTGCCTCCGAAATTTCTTATTTGTTTCATATTTTCAGGTATGTTTATGTGGAAATAAAATGGTGGCTAGGAATTTATTGTGTTGGAAAACGAACTCCATCTGCACCGATATACAAAACGAATTTTTTTCCAATTCGGTACGAATCAATGTGTTTGCAAAATACGAGTGTTTTTTCTATTGTGTTTTTTTAATACTCCAGTTTGAATCACTGTGCTTAATTAATAAAAAAAATATGATAATTTTATCAAATTCACCTTTCTACGATCAAAGTATATAAATACGTGAATCCTACAATAATGTTCGCTTAAATGAATTTAAAGGAATGAACATCAACAAAAAGAAAAATGAAAAAACGATGTGATAGGACATCATTCGTGATCAAATATGATTGTAAGCCACCTTGTTCGTAGAAAAAAACGTTTGTGTGCATTGGTTTATGATGTGTCAACTGTTACACTTCAACAAGCACACAATTTTGACAGATCAAATTTAAAGTTACGATTGAAATTAAACTTTCAAGACAGTTGATAGGTTTATTCTGCTGCTGCCTTTTATTGCGCCGAGTTTTATATATTTAATCCTATTTATGTATTTAAATAAATAAATAAATAAATATTAGGTTTATTGACAGCAACATAGTATGTACAAGATCACACCTGAATAACACTTCTAAAACACATAAATTGCAGACAATACATCGAACACAGAAGCTGTCAAAAGGTCTGGGCTCATCTAATAGCATCCCCTCGGTCAAAATACACCCCACCAATATAGGGCGAACCCAGCCACGAGGACACCAGATGTTTTTCAGCCCACACCCTTAAACACGTAAAAACAGGAATATATACAAAAAAATAAACACAGAAAATAAATATAGTAGATGACAAAAAGAAAAAAAGAAAAAAATACATTCAAGAGAGAATACACCAAAAGGTCCGGGCTTATCCCACAAACATTCCCACGGCCGAGATACACCCCACCAATGTAGGGCGAGCCCGACCGCAAGGACATCAGGGGGCTTCCATCCCACACCCCCGCATATCTAGATTAAAGAATAAATATAATAAAAAAGAAAAAAAAAACAAAAACGTATGGCAGAAAACAAAATAAAAAGTAAACCCACATATACCACCTCAGGTTAACTGTCAGCAAGAACGAGAAAAAAAAAAGAAGAGAAAAGCCTCAAAGGAGTCCAAATTTTACATAATGACAAATGGGAAGTAAGATAGTTGAGACAACATTGAAATAGTTAGGCAGTAATACATTGAAATAGATAAGCAGTTTTAAAAGAATTAATGAGGAAATGACGCACAAACACGTATACACAATCCTCGATTCACCACCAGCGAAAAGAGAAAGAAAATAAGAAAAGAAAAGCAAACAAGAGACCCATTAACCACTGAGAAACCCATTAACCTCTGAGAAACCCATTAACCACCCAGAAGATAACGCTTTAGAGAATCTCTGAAGGTATAGCTATTCACCCGCTCCTTCAAGGCCTGGGGCAACTCATTCCAGCATTTGCTGGCTGAGTATGAGAAGGATCCCCTGAACAGTGTTAGGTTATGGTTTGGGATATGCAAAAGAGTCTCTCTGCCTCTAGTCTCGTAGTCGTGAAAGTTTCTAGACCAATTCAGTTTTTCGAAGAGATAAAGTGGCATTTTTGTACTGGTAATTTTATGCATGAGTACGCTTAAGTGAAGAAGCCGTCTTTGTTTCATGTCAATAATTTTAAAAGCTCTCTCTTAAAAGCGCTATAAAAATTAATTACAAGCAGCATAAATGCGGATGTAAAATGGTCTAAGAATAAAATTAATCTAGAAGTGAATGCACCAAGAATCAAACCTAGGACGAGACATTATATTAAACGTTAATATATGCTCATTTATATTAAATACTTCAGGATAAATTTACCAATTTGTCAAATAAACGTATTCAATCCCCTGCACACGTATTTGCTAAATAATATTTCCGCATTTCTCTTTGAGAGATAGAGAACAAAGCAGTATTTAAACCGAAGAAACAAGCAAATTGACCCAGTTTGGACATAAACATTCCCAAGGAGGTGCTTATCATTTTCTACGGCTTATGCACAAATCCTATCAAATGCAATGAACGGTCTTATGTGAAACTGCACACTAATATTTTGGGTTGAATTCAATGTTTTTAAATTTGCATTCAGAAAATTATGCATAAAGACTTGAACTTTTAAACTATGCATAAAGCTGAGATTTTTAAACTATGCATAAAGACAGAAACTGTTCAACTACGCATAAAGACTGAGACTTTTAAACTATGCATAAAGACTTAGACTTTTAAACTACGCATAAAAACTGTGACTTTTAAATTATGCATAAAGAAAAAAAATCCGTAAAATATTTTAACTAGAAATTAAACAAAAAAAAATATGCAATTTTTAATATTAGTAGTAAAAACATCTCATTATCACCTTTAGGATGTTCACTATAGAGGATGCAATGAGACTAGACAACGGAACATACTCGTAGATATCTTCGCTACTTTTTTCAAATCGTGCCTCCATTTTCGTTCACTGTCATATTATACCTTACATTTTACGTAAATATTTAACGTCGCATGCCTTAGGTCACTCTTCAGACTTATGAATTCCTTTTAATTGCTACTGGATAAGGCTATATGGTTAAACGTATGCTAAAAGGAATCAACCCATTAAACATATTTGAGTTTAAAATATCGAAAGATCATACTACAATCTCGCATATGCAAAAAAATCAAGCCAGTTCAAAGGGTATTTCATAGTTCAATTTCATTTTTAAAATATTGTCCTTTACAAACACATACAAAGCAGCTTGATGGTTCATAAATTATTTCAGAACAGGCAAATATGGGTTGGGGCCTTAAGGGTTTTTAAAGTCCATATTTTCTATAGTCCTAACTTTATGTCCTGCTTAACTCTATTTTACTTGATTTTAGTCCTAATTGTGTCTTTGACCTTTGTTAGTATTGAAGTGCATGAGTTCCGTGATTTGGTTGGTAAAACACTTATCTTTGAACTTGAGAGTTTCAAGTTTGAAAATGAGTGTGGTTTTCCTTAAGTCATGAAACATACTTCTTGTAGATTTTAAGAAACTGCCAAGTGGAAATAAGCCTGTCAGGTATTTTTATATACAACTAAATAAATAAAATAAGTAACTCATATGGTAATTTTCAATGGATAAAAAATGAAAGTAGGAAAATTACTGGATATTAGAGCATGGTGTACAAACAGTAAATGTGGGTTTAACATTTTTTTGTCAACCCACACGAGAATATGCGATTGATTTATATTAGAGATAAAATGTGTGTGTGTGTGGGGAAAAGACAGAATATAGATAATTATAGAATCTTTATGCCTCTTGGGTACCATTGGATTATTTCGGATGTCCATCGGGAGTCTGACATTCTGGCTACGTGTCCGGCCCATTGCCACTTCATTCTTTTGCACACCTTTATAACGTCTTCTACCTTTGTTATATTGCGAATCCAGGTGTTTCGTTTACGGTCTCTTTTAGTATATTCCAACATGCATCTCTCCATGCCCCTTTGTGCGGTCTGGAGCTTTTGTGTGTTCTTTACTGTGAGATTCCATGTCTCGCAGCCATACGTAAGTACTGGAAGAATGCACTGGTTGTAGACCCTTCGCTTCAAGGATATTGGGAGATTACTTTTGAAGATGTTGTTCAAACGTCCAAATGAGCTCCACGCCAGTTTTTTGCTTCGTGCTATCTCCTCCGATATGCCACCTACAAAGGAAATAATTTGGCCCAGATACACATATTCCTGGACAAGTTCTAGCGGCTTTCCATCTACGTTTATTGGTTTTGGGGTAGCAAAGCCGTTCATCATATATTTGGTTTTTGTAATATTCATTTTTAAACCAACTCCTCTGCTGACCTCTGCCAATTCTTGCAGTTGGTGCTGAAGATCATTCGGGTTTTGTGAGAATATAACGACATCGTCTGCAAATCTATATAGTATATATATATATATATATATATATATATATATATATATATATATATATATATATATATATATATATATATATATATATATATATATATATATATATATATATATATATATATATATATATATATATATATATATATATATATATATATATATATATATATATATATATATAATAATTTTACGCAGAATTCTACATATATTTCTACCTTATGTCTTTATAAATTTACAATTATTTTAACAAATGATTTTGAATAATGATTAATTATAATTAAAACTATTTGTCAAGCGTATTTTGTTAATATTGTAAATTTTATTCATGTGACGGTGCTACCAGAAACTATTTATTCATAACGGATATTGCTTTGAATTCTAAGGGTTGTATCTATGGGGTGTGGGGTAGGTGTATATATTCACGTATAAGAAAAGTCGAGTCAGTAAACGTGTGTTTATTTGGCAAAACGTAGCAAAACAACGTCCCAGTTTTTATGACTGTTTTGTGTCCACTCGACTCGGAACGCTACATCCAATAGGATACGACAGTTTTAGCCATTTCCGCTTCTCTCTGGATTCTGCGGAAATAATATCGCATTCTAAGAACAAAGGAGTCTTCTTTCGTGATAAACAGGACGCCTTTTTATATCTTGAAAATTGACGGTTGAAGCACTGGGACATATAAAATCACATGAATAAAATAAAACGGATACATATAAAACTGGCAGAAAAAAGGTAGAATGTGCCCATATATGGTGATATAAAATACCTTCGCATTGCTGCGAATAAATTAGCTATTTTAGGATATAGTGAAGACGTGAAATAATTCAACACACATATCCATCTTATTTGAGAATAAATAAATAAAAAAACGGTCATTTGTTTTTCATTTCCCATTGTTTTGAATACTTATATTTTATATATTATTTACAGTTAAGGCATTAACATTGTGGAGGTTGAAAGACATTGTAACGAATGTTACCGTTAGAAGCGTGTATGTCGATACCAGTTCGAACAGAATTCAATATTGTTTGTGCTCCCCTGATGATGAGGTGAAAGCCTTGAAACCGGTAGGGTTGTACCGTTACAAAAAGTGGAATAAGCAGTGTTTGATAACACAAATTACAAACTTATATTTTTTATAATATTTTTTATGAATATATTGAACGAGCATATTTTTATAATTTTCTTTGAAATCTTAAAGGTTTCCTCATTTTTTAACATGGAAGTATGGGATTTGAAATACATCTTACATACCACCGATATAAATATATCGTTCTTTGAATATAGAACAAAATCTTCATAATGTCAACAAAATGCAGTGAGCAATTTGCAAAAAATAAATAAACATTGTAGATAAATGTATTTCGCTTTTTTTCTTTATATTATGATAATTTGAGGTTCAAATATTTAATGACACCAATAAACAAACCTTTAAATGGAGCAAAGTTCTACTCGTATTTATAAAAAAACATACCATACGAGATATCAAAAAGAAATCCAAGTTGAATAAAACCAGCTTTTTACACTAATTTCAATCTCCGGAAACTCATATTTAACGGGAAAGGCAAAAATGGATTACTTAGCAACAGTGATTGTACAAACTTTTATGTGCTGACTGCGATAATTTCTATTTAGGAAAGATAGGAAGATCTTTTGAAAAGAAACTTCGTGAACACAAATCCGCCTTAACAATCATCTAATTTATTCTGAAATGGCTAATCATTGTCACCGTAAAAATCACACATTTTCTATCGATGCTGCCATTTGTTTGCATATCAGTAGTACTCGTAATAGAAATAAATTGGACAGATAAGAGACCCTATAAATATTCAAGTCAGTGCATTGGAATGAATATCTGGCAAACATATACTCGTATATTCAAAAGATCTCACCGCTGCTTGCTGATGTTGTCTCCTGCCTCCCTTCACCCATATCCCCAACTCGAATATTTACCTTTAGAAGCGTGTATGTCGGTACCAGTTCGAACATGGTTTAATCTTGTTTGAGGAAAAAACCTTGAAACCGGTAGTACCTTTATGTGGAATGGAATAAACAGTGGTTGACAAAACAAATTACAAAGTTATCGAAGTGCTTGTAAAGGGGAACATTTGAAGGCGATAGTTAATTGAATAAGGCGGATGAGATAATGTTTCATAACCCCAACTCGTAAAAATTTTAAATTGTCTGTTGTGCAATGTGACGTCGTGCATTGTCGTAAAGCAAGATTAGTCCTCTTCAGTTAATCAGTGCTGGATGTTTATCACGTAGATTTCGGTGCATAGTTTCTAATTCTTCACTATATAACTGAACAGTGATAAATTAGCTTTGATCGATAAAAAAAAGAATAACACCTGTTGCAGATCATATAGTAAGCATTAATTTATTTTGATACAATTTTTATTTTGCAAAATATTTCTTTGGAAAGGTCGTTTACGGTTTTCATAAAGGGTCTACTCTCGTCGCATATCCCAATACGATTGGAAATAGATTATTATAATTACGCAACAGCAATGAAGAACACACTTCAAAGCATCATTTTTTTGGTTATCATTAAGTTCACGTGAAACCCACTTAATACGCATTTTCACCTTTCTAATTTGATTTTTATGTGCATATTGTAGCAGCACCAGTACCCAATTCTTATGCCGTATTCTGTATCGTGTGTTGCATGTTTTCTTCCAACAAAGCTTTCAAATCGTCTTTTCCAACTGTAGCAGGACGTCCTCGGTCCTCTTCACCTTTCAGACTTACGTCTCCGTTCCTAAACTTTTCGAGCCAACGTCGCGCTGAATTCAGAAGTGATACCCTAGTTTGTGAATATTGGCTTCATCCTCTATTTTGTTAATATTGCCTTCACCCTCTATTTTGTTAATATTGCTTGATATTTCAGATGACTAATTCTCACGTTTAAACACATACAAAAAAAATATACATAATTCTCATTTTTCAATCCCATTTCTTAAGAATTAAAGTAGTGCAAATAAATGCCGGACTCGATAAATAAATAATACAGATTTTAAACCGTTAAACAAAAACAAATGAACAAAAATATTTTAGCAAAAAATGTTCAAAGTGACATTAAAAACCGGTCATTATTTTTTAAACAACCTAATTTATGGCTGTATACGTGTATGTTTGATGCAGAAGAATATTCGTGATGGAAGTATCGATACAAAAACAAGGAAAAGAAGAGGAATATTTCGAATTATAAAATTTCATCAAGAAATTTGGATAGCACAAAAAACAAAAGTTTATTTATGTTTTTTTTTAATATATAATCCAGTAGGGCTTTTGCATTTATTTTAAACGAACATTTCTAATAAAACAAATCAATCACCATTTGAACAATATTAAACATGCAAATGACTAAATTATTTTTTTAAATTATCAATTAAAAGCCACATTAAAAATATAGTGTACATACAGAGCAGAAAAAAATATTTTGAATATGTTTGTTAAATATGTCGATTGCATTGATATGTGCTTATTCCTGCAGTCGATGCATACGCAATACCGGAGAGTTACTATTATATTATAATAGTTGATTCTCGCATGACTGAAGAATAACTGCCGCTGGCGACTATGACGCCGAGAGTGATGCAATCTTATCCAAATAAATACATTTGTATTTTTTTTAACTGAAGCAAATATTTTGATACATTTTATTTATTTAAAATTAATTAATAAGACATCTTTTATATTAATATGCAATACATTATACAATGAAAACGATGAAATTGACACAAATTAGCTCACAGATTAAGTTTCGAGTTACTTATAATAAATACATAATTATACATTTTTAATAAAATACATAAAACATTTTTTTTGTATTCACCACTGTTTTATGTGAGTTCACTACCGGTTTTAAACAGCTCCATCTTTCTCCTCAGGTGAAGTTGAACTAAATTATGTCTAAAATACATCATTTCTAATTGTAATAGGTGCAGGAAAGGGGGAGGAGAGATGTGGCTAATAGAGAAGTGGGGATGCCTAACTACTCCCCTACCCTTATTAGCCACTCATTCTCTCCCCCTCTCATGTACCAATTACAATTAAAAAAAATGTATTTTAGACATATGTTAACTTAGTTCAACTTCATCTGACGAGGAAAACGGAGATCTTGGAAACCAGTAGTGAACTCAAATCAAATTGTGGTGAATACAAAATAAAAAATAAGTGTTTTATTTATTTTATTGAAAATTAATGAACACGACACCATACAGTTATACAAACATATTTTATAATATTCAAGAAATAAATACATTTTTTTTAAATACCATTGATTTGATTTAGTTCCACCGTCGAAACTTAGAATGTTTAATTTAAACCCATTATGGATTTCCAAGTGTGGACAACTGTGGACAAGTGTGGACAAACTGTTCACAATTTAGTCTTAAATAAAATTAACGGTCGCTATTTTGACTAGTCGTTTACATATTCGCACGCCATTTCTCTGTTAGGGTGAAAAGATTATGAAGCGTCCCAATCACGGCATACTTCCTTAGCCTCTTCCACATCTATACATCTTCTAATATAGTTTTTTGATTCCCTTACACCTTACATTTTTTTAAGTAACACCCTACTTGGTCCAACCAAACTTTCTCAATCGTTTTCTACCACGACTGCACTCATGCATGCATTATAAATTTGTTAAATCAGTATTTTAACATTCATCCGTTTAACAAGTGAAACCATATTTTTCACCGTAACACAACAGTTTACATCCTAAATAATTATATTTCTTGTTCTGTCATACATCAACACACCACGTATTTTCAGTGACGTATTTCATTCATTTTCCATGTCCATGAATCACTCCCATACGTCAATGTTTGCCCTTATATGTTATTATTAACCATCATATAAGTGTATCTTGATATTTTTTGGTTTATGCATATGTTTTTAGTGCCCTATTGACTTCCTATTTTAGCTCCCTTTTTACCTTTTTGTCAACTACGAACATACTTTCCAAATAGCAGAACTGTTCAACTCGTTCTAAATATTCATTGTTCACGCAAATGTCGTATTAACTTTTCATTTCATTTTCGTCAATGTCCATTGCTGGGAAATTAGCAAAACTCATTATTTTAGTAATTATACAAGGACAATTTATATTGCGTCGTTTAAAGAACAGACTCTTCTCAAGGGCGTTCAATTCAACCAGTCAACCAAGAGCTCGATTTCACTCTTGGACTGATCTGTGGGTAGCATTTCTTACCTGGTCTGTTCATCGATCTGTCTCGTGATTGGAACCCTTCTATTTTCCTTTAGATCACCAATCTCTCTATTACATCTCCCTGCCTGATAATATGGCCAAATTACCGGAGGATTAACAGTTGCATATACATTGCCATCATATCTGCAAAAGGTCTATCTTCTCTTTTTCGATCAGGATATAACCATCTTGAATAACGATTGTATTAACTAACTTTCCTTTTCTACAAAGAAATCAATTAGATAAACATTTGAAATGCTAATGAACATGTTTCTAGATAATGTATATAAAGTGAAACAAAACGTTTCGTAACATGAAATAAATTGCATTGGCGGAAATGCCATGTTGTATGTTAATTTCCCATTTTGTTTCAGCTGCATACGAATGTACTCCCGTCTCCTGTCAATTCAGCTGAATTTCCATGGAGTTAAAGCTTCAGAGCGTTTGTAATCGAAATTGAGCGCAGACGTGTGTAAAATATCCAACTTCTATCATACAGGAAGTTTTGACTTTCTCGTTCATATTCAAAATATGTATTGAAAGAATAAAAAGTTTTATTTTAGAAAACACTTTAATTTCATTTGTATAAAATATATATTCACAAACCATTCTAGAGTGGGTAGACTGCCTTTATTAAAATGATACACTTTAACTGTTTTCCTCAATTTAAAATAATATTTCAAAATTATTGATTCGATAAAAATGTTTTTAATATATCAAGCATGGCGATACCCAGAGGCATGGAACATATGTACGAGTACATATATACGAGGTTTGATTAAAAAAATAACTAAAATATTCATTTCAATCAAAAAGTATTATTTTAATAATTAATATTAATACTGTCTTTCAAAGTAGTCCCCATAGGATAAAATACACTTTTGCCAGATTTTTTTCCAATCCGCCAAACATTTGTGGATAGTCTTTAGCTCATCCAGCGAATTTGCCTTTATCTTCTCTATGTTCGCTAAACGTTGTCATTTCAATATCCTCTGAATCTTCGGGAATAGAAAAAAATCGTAGGGGGAGGGGCATATCTGGCGAATACGACGACTGCGGCATCACGATGGTGTTGGATTTGGTCAAAAAATCACGAATTAGTAGTGAAGTGTGAGCCGCTGAATTATCGTGGTGCAAAATCCAGGAATTGTTTGCCAACAATGCTAATCGTTTTCTTCGGATTGCCTCACGCCAATGACGTGAAACTTTAAAAAAAATCTTTGTCCAGTCATTTTTCAAATGAAAAAATCGAAAACGTGCCAAGACAAGTTGTGAATATTTGCCGTCAAACACAAACGGATCATCCAATATGGCTGATAATTGAAATGTACATCACAGACTGTGCCGCCAATGTGAGGAAAAAAGGCATCAAAAACAAGCAGCCCACGAATTAAAAAAAAACTCTTAATTTTTTTGTCATCTCTAGTACTGTATAAAATTATCATTATATTGTACACCTGATGGTTTAATTGCCATGCGAAAATCTCAATCAACCAGAAATATGTAAAAGTTGCATTAGGTACAGACTGGACTGTAACCTTTTATTTTTGAATTGGAATACCAGCGGGAATCAAACCTGCAACTCCCGGATTGACAGATAGACCATGAGTCACAGAGGTCGTCATGTGTGTTTGTAAAAATTTACCGTAAGCTAGAGGCAGCATATTTTTAAATTGCTACATGGTTTTTATTTACTAAACTCATTGCATTTGTCATTTTGTACCATTATAATATAATTTTAAACTAAATTAGCTTTTACACGACCGGCACCAATATTCTGGTAAATATTACAATAGAATTACTATTTATTGTTGATATTTTAGTTTAATATATCCTTTCAGACAGAAATGTATTTAATAGATTAAAAAATAATGCGCTGTTCATTTTTTTATTTATTACACAATACATAAATCTTCTATTTATTATAATATATTACATTTTCAGTTTCGTTGTTTTTTCAGTAAAACCTGTTGTTTGTATTCCATTGTAGCAATATTTTTTAACTAACAAGAAAGATTCTGAAATGAAAACCAGAGTTTACATCCCTTATTCATTACTGCTTTTTATTTGCTGATTTGATACTGGTTTATGCATGTCGAGGGTTTTTAAATTCACCGTTTGATAGGTTTTTTTGTAACTTATGTACAATTTAAACTCTACTTTCTTATAAATCTTCCCCTTCCGATTAAACATAATACCAGTTAGACTTGAATACAGCTCTTGCAACAAACCGATACATTTCTGCCTATAAAATGCTTCGTGAGAAAAAGTAGAAACACTTGTATGATTAAGTGTAATGACTGAAATAACAATGTAATTCATTGTTAAATAGTTTGGCATGAAGTTTCACACAGTAAAATCTGAAACCTTTTGAAAATACTTTGTTTTTTTTTTTTTAATTGATAACATAAAAAAATTACATTTTTTTTATAAATCCAGTAGTGTCTAGCCTTTTTTTTTATAAATCCAGTATAACTAGCATTAAGCAAAAATATAACTCATTTCGTTACTTATATTTTGTCGTTGAATTAACTTGCTACACTTTTCTTCATCTTTTGGACGGATAGTCTTAGTCAATGTAATAATTTCATTGAACTAAAGCAGGTAGCTTTCTTCCCACAAGTTGAGCCCTCTCCGCACACTCTCCGATGAGACAAGCCACTGGAGGAGAAAAACGCCCCACTAACTATCGCAAGCTTAGGTGGACTTTTCACAAGTGGGGAAAACGAAAGACTTAAGAAAGTATTACCCTGCATGGTGCTTGGCGCATACCAATAGACTATTTTCAAAGTCTTGGAGACAAACATTTTATGTACTTACGAGTAGATATAACTGAAGAATATTTTTAAAATATATAACTAAAGAATATCTTTAAAAAAAAATATTTAATAAAAATCGGTTTAAGAATTGTGTCCGTGGTAAAGGAAATTTAATCAAGTAGTGTGTAAAGGCAAAATAATCAAATCATAAAAGACCAGAAAGTCTTTAAAATAGAGAAACATATTTTAAAACGTTTATGGATGTAGCAAAATCAAAAAAAATATGCCATGATAGAAAGTTGTAAATATATATTCTCTCTGCTTTTATAAATAGGGCATGGCAATAAATAAATAACTTTAGTTTCATAACAATGCTTAATATTTTATTGTACGAAGATTTTTTTTTAAATACTGATCACCGTGTTTTGGGTAACACATTGGACTTCCGTGCGGACATCGCCAGTTCGAACTTTGCACCTCATGGCCGTGCGGTAACACATTGAACTTCCGTGCGGACATCGCCAGTTCGAACTTTGCACCTCATGGCCGCACAGTAACATATTGGACTTCCGTGCGGACATCGCCAGTTCGAACTTTGCGCTGTGCTACTTCTCTCGAATGATAGACATTTTTCTGTCTAATATTCGAAGGTATAAGGATACCTATAACGTTGGTACTATATATATATTCTTTCAAAAAACAAAAAAAACAAGTAGGTATGCTCCGATCGTCTCACTTCGGTGTTCCATCGGATCCAGGATCTAGTACCGCGGTGTGACCGGTAAGTTTTCAACTGTGCAACGGCTCTCACTTAAAAAACCTCCACGGCACAGCTTCGCTTTCCAACTGAATTTACGTTGAAATTGCGAGGGAATCCTCGACTACGAGGCCCAGCAATGATGAAGAGATGCCGCATGGCAATAAGCCCGGCAGATTGTATTATATATATAAATAACATAATTCAATACAAAAACAGTCTACAGGCAAGCCCGTTAATTGACTCAATCCGTTTAATTGTTGTTAATTTCCCCATGATGTTATTTCCATATAGCTTTTAATATTAAAATTATACATCGAAAATAAAGAAAGGAACAAAATAAAAAGTTTCAAAGTTAATCGAGTTCTAATATTTATTAATGGGTATTAAGTTTAGATTTTTATCAAGTCTCCGTTCACAGGGATTTATTTTATCCGTACATTTACGAGTATACACAATACAAAATCATTTACTTTAAGTCTGGAATAAAACGCGGAATAATTAAATTTTATCAATATCGCTAGTTGAAAATGTGTTCATGTACACATACTACAATATATTCCTCGATTTGCGTGGTAGATAGGTCCAAAGAAAATTCATGTAAATCGAAATCGCTCAAATTAAAGCAAGATACGAATACTTGAACGAAATTTGAAAACATCGAAATCCACCTTAATTGAGGTATGTACATAACTCATATAAATGTCGAATAAAAGTGCAAAAAAACGCGTAAAACGAATCTACGAAGTAAATAAAGATTAAAGAAAAGTACAATAAATAATTTTAACACTCTGGTACAAATTATTTAATGTGAAACCCAGAGTCCAGAATTGAATCAGTCAGGAATCGAAGCACCCGCTTGCTTAGCGTGAATGCTAATCGTTAGGCCATGGTCACCGACAACTGTAATCACCACACAGTTCTTCTTCCACTAGGTTTTATTATGAAATCATTCTTCACCGACCTTCTAGTAACCTCAGCACGCGCTCCTGCTACTACAATTAAAACTTCCCAATAACTTGATCGCTCCTATCAGTTGTGGGGATAGCTTATCTGAACTGGTTGCAACAGCTGACAATTAACTCTGACGACCTCCGTATGCTAGTTGATAAAACGCTTGTTTTCTAGCCTAGGGATTGCGGGTTCGATTCCTGTTGATGCCCAGATTTTTTTTAAAAGGAATTCCATTCGGTTATTTACTTAAGGTTTGTTTTTTACTAACTTTTCTAATTGGTTGAAAAATATTTCCACATGACAACTAACCAACCAGGTTGTACTGTATGCAACGAAAATGTAATACAATAAATTCAATCAAACGAACAGAATACTTAAATCCTTATTTTTTTATGCAATACTATATATTTCTCTAATTACCGTGAGATTTAATTTTGTTATTTTTCGAAGTTTTCTCAAATATTGGTTTTATACACTAAGTTATGCCACAGTCTAAGACACCAACAACAATTATGAGATAGAAGTTAATTTGAAGAAATCGCTCAATAACAATAAACCTGATAGATGTATTTGCACGACAGTGTTAAATAAATGAATATATTATATTTATTTTGTGTATTTAAATCTACATGTTTCTGTAGGAATAAGAAAAATAAATTAATAAGAAAAATAAATTGACCATGTCACAAATCCAATAAAAGATTTAAAGGTTTCATTTTCTTTATTTCCGAGTAAACCTCCATCTCCTGAAATACGACGAAGACGTGAAATGTGAATGTCAAATTTAGGCTATCACGATCTTTACAATGCGGCTATTTTCATCCCCATTAGATGTAACCGTGTCATTAAGGCAAAGAAGACCAGAAAAGTCCTGCCCTCGATAAATTCAAATGGATGATCCTGAAATAAATTCGCACAATAATCCCACTTTGATTCCGATACATTTGCCCTGGCCTGGGGAAACTCTCTCGCTCTCTCCACCTGTCCTACCAGCATAGTCACATCACGTATTATTTTAAGTGAGGAGCCCGAACGGTTTGCTTTTGTTTTCGGCGTTTCACTTTTTCGTCCCCCTTTTCTGTCATCGTCCCTTTACTTTATTTTATTTTACCCCCTCCCTTAACTACTGGTGGGTCGGACGACGTTGCTGTAGCCATCCAGAACGACCCGCCATGCATTCTGATTGGGAATATTGTAAGTCCTGTAGGTGATCTGTGGACTCTTGCTTTTTCAATCTACTCTGAACTTAATGTTTTTATTTATGTATGGCTACAATTTTCATTTCGTAGAAAGAAAGTTTATTTTTAGTTTAATATGAAAGTTTGTGTTTATTAATAAAATAAATGACATCAAAATACGTCGTTATATCTGTTTATAGAATAAATAAAAGGACAATTTATAGAACGCCGTTTAGAGAGCAGTCACAATTATTGATTGATTAAAAATATCACAAAATAAATATACATTGGTTGAGTGTTATGCAAGGAAGTTGGTGGCTGCGGTCATAAGATAAAGTGCTTCCCCGCTCCTGCATATATTTTGAAAAACCGTTTTAGTAAGAATACCGCAGAAAACTTATCAAGGGAAGACGAACTACAAAGAAAACCTTGTGGATTTCAATACGTCATAATAACATATTCGGCTTTAGATTTAGTGTAAAAGATGTGTGTAGTATTCATATATAATTATAAATTAAATGTGTTTCTTTCAAATTTATAATTTCAATTAGTAAAAAGGATCAAATTTGAATACTATATGGAATATTTCAAGGATACAACTAATATTTTTCATCTTATTCGATATGATATTTTCGAAACAATCATAATCTTTGGACTTAATCTTGCGAACGAATGCCCGCATTCTAGAAAGAATGATCCCCTCCATCTATATTCTCCCTTGAATCACCAGTATCTCTATTTTATCTTCCCGTCTGACAATATGGCCGAGGTACCGAAAGATTCGTACTTGTATTATTGATGACAAACGCTGTTAAATTTGCAGTTCTTCCATAATCTGAATTCGGCGTGCTGTCCATGGTACACGTAACATGTGTACGTTCAAGACGTCAGCACTACATGTTTAAAGCGTCTATCTCCTTATGTTCTGATCAGTACATAACCATATCGAATAACGATTTTATTCACTTACAATCATTAAAAAATCTATAAGATAAACTAACTAACTAACCAACAATTACAAACAGATATATTTTTGTAAAATGTCTAAGTAAAACCAACCATTTTGAATAACTTAACATACGAGTATATACGCGAGGTTCGATAAAATATAAAGAAAAATGATTTTTTTATCAAAAAGTATTGATTTAATCATCATTATTATTTTTTCCCCATTCAAAGTAGTCCCTATACGATAAAATACAATTTTACTTACGTTTTTTCCAATCCACACATTTGTGGAACGCACTTTTTGAGATAGCCCAGCGATTTTTGGATTTATCTCCTCTTACAATGTCCTGTGCATCTTCGGAAACAGTTTTCTTCAAATTGCCTAACGCAAACGGCGTAAAACCTTAATAAAATTCTTTCCCCAGTATTTTTTTAAATGAAAAAATCGCATTGTGCCCAAATGCGTTGCAAATACTTGTTTGTCAAACACAAAATGTTCATTCTATATGACTGATAATTGAAATGTACATCACAGACAGTGTCGCCAAAGTGAGGAAAAAAGATGGGTTCAATCAAAAACAAACAGCCCGCGAAATTAAACAATTCTGATTATTTTTTATCAACCCTCGTTTAACTAACAATTAATTTACAATACTACCTATATTTGTTATATTATATTACGAGTCCATCAGGTCTGTCCGTCACGTCGCTGATTGGGATCCTTATTTTTTTTCTTTGGATCACCAGTTTCTCCGTTGTATCTTCCTGTCAGATAATGTGACCGAAGTATTGGAGGACAACTGTGTATCTTCTTGCGTTACGATCAAAATTTAACCATCTCGAATAACGATTATGTTAATTTTGTATATTTTTATTAAAACGATGTTACATTTAAAACACTAGAATCCATATTTTTAAATAATGTATACAAAGGAAAACAAAATTATTAATTTAACTTAGGTATATAACTTAAATTAACTAACACTACCTAACCTTGTCATATTACGAATCAACTAATACAGGTTTCTTTGCCGGAACTAGTCTTTGAAACTTGTTAACTCGTAATATACGTACAAATTTTGGTGAAATACAAATTGTGTTTAGTGAAATAAAATATTCAATGTTGTCACGAGCATATCGAAGTCATCAATTTTAACTACACTTATTGATTACTCGTTTGCGGTGTCTACTTTATAAGGGTTGATGTCCGGCTGTTTGTAGTGGCCTTTAGTAACTAAGGTAAAAAAAACTAAGACAAGATGATCGGCCTTAAGTCTCCGAGATTAGTATTTATTGTATCAATGATTTATATAACCCTTTAGCAGATCGGCCTTAAGTCTCCGAGATTAGTATTTATTGTATCAATGATTTATATAACCCTTTAGCAGATCGGCCTTAAGTCTCCGAGATTAGTATTTATTGTATCAATGATTTATATGGAACCCTTTAGCAGATCGGCCTTAAGTCTCCGAGATTAGTATTTATTGTATCAATGGTTTATATAACCCTTTAGCAGATCGGAACCGGACCGGCTATGTAGATATATTGAATATACAACCGGGAGACACCGTGCCCCATTAATCGGCCCATTATCGTACGAATTGACAATACTACCGCACGTGAAATGCAACAACACTCACATTTATCTAGCACCTATTTGATGACTTCCATGGCCTTGTTGATAAGACGCCTGTCTTCTGATCCGGAGGTTACGGGTTCGGTTTCCGCTGGAACCCATATTCTAAAACAAAAAAAGTTTTCAGTTTTCACTTAAGACCTCATTAACATATTGCTGGTTGGCTGGAAGAGATTTCCAAATAGCACTAATCCTTAAAAATTGTAATGTTTACAAGAAAGTGTTATGCATGTTCGGTCGGGCGCTGCTATATCCGTAGCTGGCAGACTTGATTTGTTTAATAGTGGGTTCGAGTCCCAAGCTAGAGCGCCCTGGAGGAGAGTTTGCTTTCTAAACGGTGCTATTTAAAATTGTCGTAAATAAATTAATTATTCGTAAGATTACTATTACCAGTATAACTGCCCCCCCCCCCCAGGTCGAACACATGCATCAAATAACTAACATAACGTATCACACTATATAATATGTTATACGAGTACATTCAAATGACTCAAATAATCTTTATCAACAACACATTAGTTTCGACTGTAATTTGTTTTTTAAATCTTAGTATTGTTTATTCTCTTTGTATCAAAATTCACTCAGGGTATTTTATATTTATATCCACGAAAATTCGAAAGAGCTTAAATAAAATATGCTTTAGATATAATAATTATGAATACTTTTATACCTTATAATTTTATACGACATCTTTTACGAATTCAGAATGTGTCAAGCTATTTAATCTTAAAAATATCGTAATATACATTTCTCTACACGATATAATCGATAAAATAACAATAATTTAAACAACCTCCGTTACCAAGTAGACAAGTCTTGTCTTCCGACTCAGGAATTGCGAGTTTGATTCTGATGATTAAACAAAGATTTAGTATGATTACAGAATTTGGTATTTTAATTAAAAAAACATTTTAAATTTTTTCAACTTTTATGATCCCAAACTATATCGAAAATGTATATCAATGAAAGTTTATCAAAGTACATTTTGACGTATATAGAGTTCATACAAGTATATCTTCTCAAACAAATTTAGAAGACCTAATTGAGACCACAAAACGATTGAAATGAAGTTGGGCATATAATACGGTCAAGACTATAAACAATCGTTGGACGTCAACACTCATCCTATAATACCCGAGAGGAATCAAAAGGCCTAAGACACGCCGAGGGGATGATATATATAAAATTTAAGGCATAAAGTGGCAGCATGTGGAAGTGGACATAGTATTTTGGAGCAGTCGTGAATGGTTCTATGAGAAATGGTATGCAAAAAACCAACTCCCGTGAAATCTTTTTGGCGATTGAAGGAAACATGTATTCGCTTTATACAAGCTTGTTTGGAATGAAAATGTGTTAAGACTGAGTAAAATAAACTTTGTTTTATTTTGCTTCAAGCCAACTTACTCCAAAATTTTAAATGATTCTAAATAAACGCTTGGCATTTTAAATGGAAACTCTGTCCTAAGACGGATTTCACTGTAACATGGGAAACGTTACTTTTCAATGTATTTTCTACACGAACTAAAACTACACTACTCGTATCTCTGAGGTATGCGAGAGATGTCGGAGGAGAGGATCCAGAATTTGTGGAGAACAGATTCTCGTAAATAAAATACCCTCAAAATCATTATATGAAGCTAGTTTTCCAAGCATGATTTATTCATGAATACTTTACACGTTTTTTTTTCATGATTTTATCTTGTATTATTCCTTTTTCATTCATTGAGACGGTACCCCTCAACATATCCAAATTGGTGATATTGATATGTTGAAGAATGTGGTAGGGGTGATGATGCATTCAGCCCCAGTAATCGAGCCTTCTGGTAAAAAACCCTGGAGTAGGAAAGTAGCTCAAAGTTTGTCATTACACATTTTTTTAAAACACTACCGCGTGTTTGATTCCTAGTGAAACTCAAAGTAGGGTTCCATACTGGTTAAAAATTCGTCAGAAAGGTTAATGTGAGCAGTATTATTGCCTACATTTTCTACGATGAACTACAATCCGAGGACAATGTTGTCTTCCAATTATAACTCCTCGCCACAGTCTTTAACGTGTCCGTTTCACCAATGTGACTCATCCGATGTATTAAATAGTATCTTTAAAATTAATAATTTAATATGCATCAAGTTTTTATACTTATTGATAGCATAAATTGATTTTGTTTTGAATAATTTATATTTTAAATTTATAAACTATAAACTAGCGTTTATCATAATACAATTGTTGGACAACAATTCAGACATGTACTATTATTATGGTATAATATTACAAAATATCTATACTCTATCTTTTATGGTATAATATTACAAAATATCTATACTCTATCTTGTATGGTATAATATTACAAAATATCTATACTCTATCTTGTATGGTATAATATTACAAAATATCTATACTCTATCTTGTATGGTATAATATTACAAAATATCTATACTCTATCTTGTATGGTATAATATTACAAAATATCTATACTCTATCTTGTATGGTATAATATTACAAAATATCTATACTCTATCTTTTATGGTATAATATTACAAAATATCTATACTCTATCTTTTATGGTATAATATTACAAAATATCTATACTCTATCTTTTATGGTATAATATTAACAAATATCTATACTCTATCTTGTATGGTATAATATTACAAAATATCTATACTCTATCTTGTATGGTATAATATTACAAAATATCTATACTCTATCTTGTATGGTATAATATTACAAAATATCTATACTCTATCTTTTATGGTATAATATTACAAAATATCTATACTCTATCTTGTATGGTATAATATTACAAAATATCTATACTCTATCTTGTATGGTTTAATATTACAAAATATCTATACTCTATCTTTTATGGTATAATATTACAAAATATCTATACTCTATCTTGTATGGTATAATATTACAAAATATCTATACTCTATCTTGTATGGTATAATATTACAAAATATCTATACTCTATCTTGTATGGTATAATATTACAAAATATCTATACTCTATCTTGTATGGTATAATATTACAAAATATCTATACTCTATCTTTTATGGTATAATATTACAAAATATCTATACTCTATCTTGTATGGTATAATATTACAAAATATCTATACTCTATCTTGTATGGTATAATATTACAAAATATCTATACTCTATCTTTTATGGTATAATATTACAAAATATCTATACTCTATCTTGTATGGTATAATATTACAAAATATCTATACTCTATCTTGTATGGTATAATATTACAAAATATCTATACTCTATCTTGTATGGTATAATATTACAAAATATCTATACTCTATCTTGTATGGTATAATATTACAAAATATCTATACTCTATCTTTTATGGTATAATATTACAAAATATCTATACTCTATCTTGTATGGTATAATATTACAAAATATCTATACTCTATCTTGTATGGTTTAATATTACAAAATATCTATACTCTATCTTTTATGGTATAATATTACAAAATATCTATACTCTTTCTTGTATGGTATAATATTACAAAATATCTATACTCTATCTTGTATGGTATAATATTACAAAATATCTATACTCTATCTTGTATGGTATAATATTACAAAATATCTATACTCTATCTTGTATGGTATAATATTACAAAATATCTATACTCTATCTTGTATGGTATAATATTACAAAATATCTATACTCTATCTTGTATGGTATAATATTACAAAATATCTATACTCTATCTTGTATGGTATAATATTACAAAATATCTATACTCTATCTTGTATGGTATAATATTACAAAATATCTATACTCTCAAAATATCTATATCTTTTATTTATGTTACATTATATTTTAATATATTGCATGTGTGACATACAACATTAAATATGCTTTGAAAATACTCAATTCAGAGTCAAATTCTTAAATAAATATAAAAAATATTGAAAGTAAGAAACATTATCTTTAAACGAAATAATATTTCCAATAATAGTTTCAGTCTTGTTTTAGCTTAAAGCTTGTTTAACACATGTTTTATTGGTTAAAATAGATTGCTATACAAAAAGAAATCAAAATAGATTGCTATATTACAAAAAGAAATCAAAATAGATTGCTATATTACAAAAAGAAATCAAAATAGATTGATATATTACAAAAAGCAATCAAAATAGATTGCTATATTACAAAAAGATATCAAAATAGATTGCTACATTACAAAAAGCAATCAAAATAGATTGCTATACTCGTATTACAAAAAGCAATCAAAATAGATTGGTATATTACAAAAAGCAATCAAAATAGATTGTTGTATTACAAAAAGCAATCAAAGTGTAATGTAATATAATAATGTATAAATATATTTCAGTAAATTCACAAATGGTTATTGAAAAAATGTATTCACTAAGAACGCGGTATCTCTATAATATTGTATAGAAATATATGAACAGCGATATGCTCTCCAATCTAATTTGCATACCATCCTCGCAGTCTGATGGGCATAATCCCCGTTTTAATTCCACCGTGCATATGGCCAAACGTGAGCTTTTGTAAGCGGACGCTCAAATTAATAGCAGGATCCATATGCATGTGTTGGGACCGACCCTGAAACATATGCACTATAAAAGCTTTTTAATAAAAATAATCATTTGCATTTACCTTTTTATAATAAAGATAAACCTGATATTTTTATTCAATACCACGAAATAAAGAAGAATCGAATAATCACATTTACCTTTTTATATGTCATGTCTAGTCTCATTGACGGCACACAACAGCTCCAACCTCTGAATAGTTTTTATGTTTTGTCTAGTCTCATTGACGGCACACAGCAGCTCCAACCTATGAATAGTTTTTATGTCATGTCTAGTCTCGTTGACGGCACACAACCGCTCCAACCTCTGAATAGTTTTTATATGTCATGTCTAGTCTCGTTGACGGCACACAACAGTTCCAACCTCCGAATAGTTTTTATATGTCATGTCTATGTTAGTCTCATTGACGGCACACAACAGATCCAACCTCCGAATAGTTTTTCCTTCTTACATAAACTTTCAACCTTCAATTAGATCATTTGTATTATATATGATGACCCACATTGGCAACCTTTCAACCCTACGCTGGAAAACTTCATCGTTGGAAACATTTTCGTGAAACGAGATTAAAATCATCCCCCGTACTAAGAGTGGGTCATTTAATTATTCAAGATCAAAGAATCTTGAAAAATAACTTTTGCTGGAAAACAATCTTCGCTTGGAAAAATATATTTTTATAACGTGACGCATTTTCCATGATTCCTCAATCTCGGGTCCTCTTCCTGATTTAGACCACTTCTTGAGCCCATCAAATGTCGATATTTATATGTACCATTTTTTCTGTTGTTTTGTTTCAAAATATTTTTATTTTTTCATTCATTCGTTAACTCTTAAGGTAACCACATTGTCGAAGCGAATATATAAAATATGTGATCGAAAGACAACATTGTCTTCGACTCCATTAATCGTGACTTCGAGCTTAGAACCACTGGAGTATGCCCGAAACTCGCAGATTATCATCATTTGTTTTGAAAATATTAGCGCGCATGACAAGGCAACAACACTCGTACACGTCTAACAAGTAAAAGTTTTATTTGTTAACAGAAGAGCTAATTTACTAGAATAGAAAGTTCTTTATTTTATTTTCAGATACCACAGTCAAGCGTCTTACCAATTGAGCCACGGAGGTCATCAATCGTCTTGTGGATTATAAATCATGATTTAATATGTAAGCTTGTCTTTCACTCATAATCCTTGTCTGCTTTTTAGAAAGTGTTATTTTTTAGAATAAAGAAAAATTTTATTATTTTTCTAAAATAAAAAAAAACAAGTATGTACTATTTACAAACAAATTCCTTACAAAAGGTTACAAGAGATCATGAAAAAGATAAATCAGTCAGAATTAATTATTTTCAAACAAATAATCTCATTCAAAACATTCCAAAAAGGAGAATGGAATTATTACTACTTTTCGAACACAGAACCTTAATTAAAGAGACCATGAAATGCATCAAGCTGATATTTTTAGAAATTTTCAGGCACGAAAACCATAAAGCTGAAATTATGAATAATTTTGAAAACAAAAACTTATTCAAAACGTTCCAAAATACCACGAAAAAGATTAAGCTGAAATTATGAATAATTTCGAAAACAAAAACTTATTCAAAACGTTCCAAAATACCACGAAAAAGATTAAGCTGAAATTATGAATAATTTTGAAAACAAAAACTTATTCAAAACGTTCCAAAATACCACGAAAAAGATTAAGCTGAAATTATTACTACTTTTCAAACACACAAACTTGATTCAAAACGTTCCAAGAGACCATAAAAAAGATAATGCCGAAATTATTACTTACTAAGACCGAATTTTGATTCAAAACATTACAAAAGACCATAAAAAACATTTAGCTGAAATACGAATAATTACTGTATTTCAAACACAGAATCTTGATTCAAAATGTTCCAAAGGACCACGAAATGGAGAAAGATTAAATTATTACTATTTTCAAATACAGCATCGTTCTCAGAGATCATGAAAAGTGAAATATTTACAAGATTAAAAGGTTTTTCAAAGTTGTAGCCGTGATGAGTTGACTTAAGTAACGGCCGGCGTTACAGCCTTCAGCCTCGGAGCGATGTCAAAAAACGTAACTATATATACAATAGTAAGCACGCAAGAGCGCCGACCTAGACACCCACATTCGCGTACTCGTAATGTAAAAAGACTCGCAGCGACTAGTGCAAGACCCGATGAACACATCAAGAGCGCCCACTATACGGCAATTTCAAATTCACCTACTTGTGACGTCATCTATATCTTTCCAAAGCCATACAAATTTAAAGTGTAGTACGTAATCTGTTTCTAATATTGTTTGAGTGTTTATACATTTTGATTGCCTCTTTGATGAGACGTGAATGATAATTTTGTGGCCTACTTAATACAGTCTGTTCCAAAGGTACTGTTTTTTATATCGCCCTAAGGATGAAAACTGTAACGCCTTTGAAATGTCATATGTACGAGTAATTCAATTATTTTCCTTTATCAATCAGATGTGCATCTTCCTTATAATTTAATAAGAAACATCTAAAATAACTTTATACTCGTATATCTCTAAATATGCCTTTTCTATAACTCATACACAATACCCAATATTATGATTGTTTTCCTCGAGATATATATTTTGTTTATTGTTTTGTTATTTTTACTCAAATATAATATTAATTTACTAAGTTTAAGACTTTACTGAAAAACTGATCGATTGGGAAAAATGCTTCAAAAAAAATTCGCCAAATATACGAGTAGTTACATGATAGTGTTAAAATTAATAAATGTCAGCAATCATTTAACCAACTAAAGTTAAAATAAATAAATCTCAGCCAACTCAACACGACAACAACTCCGGAAAACAACCGTGACAATTTTCTAACATATCTGAAATTATTACTACTCGTATTTTCAAACACAGAAACCTTCATACAAAACGTTCCAAGAGACCACGAAAAAGTGAAAGCTGAAATTGTTACAAAACAAAAGTTTCTCTCACTATTGCTGTAAATCTGGTGTAGCCTAAACAATTAATTCGCGGTCAAAAACTTTAATACGGCTTAAGGACTCCCCCGCCGCCCTGGCATCCTCCCCTACCCCCCCTGTCTTCACCCGACCCGCCCATTGTGGTCACTGAAATTACGATTCAGCTCTCTCACATTACAAATTTATAGCTGTATCTAAAAACGCTGAGAAAATTCCATGAAATATTGTTTAAAATGTACCCTTACGTTTATTCTCTCAGATTAAGATAAATAAAGGTAATAGTTTTTATCGACGAATTATTTAGGACAGTACTTAAACAAAATAAATAAATAACTCAAAAGTATTTAATTTGCAAGCTGGAGTTCATATCTTACTGAAAAAAATGTCAAAACATACGTTTGAGATAGATTTCAGCCTTAGAAAATTCAATTACATCTGAAATTTTTTAATTGTTAAATAGAAGAAATCACCGAAAGCCCATTTATTGTCACTTTTATTTAAAATCTTTTACAGTCCCGCTGCCTCATATTTTATTTTGGCTGATAATGTTCAGAGCCTATCCGATATGGATCTGCGCTGCGCATAAGCATATATTGTCCCTTGGTATTTGCACTTCATCACTAATGATTATTCGCGTCGTCCTTTATTGATCATGCCATCTGACTCTCTAAAGCCCGTTACCAGCTGCCGTAAGATTCTCGCCTCTGTTAGTTTGCTCCAAACAGTGACTTAAAAATGTGCTCCTCCATAATTAATTTTGTCTTATCCTTTTATGTTATTTAACATATGCCTTCTCCTATCCAATCTTTGGTGATATTTGCATATACATTTTGTTTTTCTATTTTTTTTTCCATTTACTATTTAGTTCTTTAAGTATGTTGTTTTGCTTTTCTGTTTGAAAACAACATTGTAACATTTCACTCAGCAATCGGCACTAATATGCGTAACTCTAGTCTCGTTCATCGGAAGAGATTGCTTTTTGGCAATAAACTCGCCGTTTGTATACTTGTCAAAAAATGTTACTATATGCATAAATAAAGGATGTCGACAAAGCATAACATGTTAAAAAATAAAGATATAACCGATTCATGTATTATCAAAGGTTTTGGCTTTAACATTGTGAAACTCCATATAAGAACATTTAATATTTAATTACTTTGTTATTTCACAAGTTACATTGATCCCCGCGACACCCGTTTCTATTCATACGAGTATCACGAGGCTGTCATAAGGCGGAATGATCTTGGTTTTTACCAGAGCAACAGATGTCATCTTTGATGATCAGAAGTGTTGTATTATATATATTTTTTTATTATACTATACAATCTGGCGGGTTTATTACCATATGGAAATTATACAAAAATTGAAGAGGACTTAAGTGTAAACCACACTGATACCATTTTCAAAAAAATGGGGCTAACTGGAATGGAACCCGCAAATCTCAAGCTTGACGACAGGTACCTAACCAACTACGAGTATGTTAGGTTACGTGGATCATCACTAGGTTAGTTCTTATACTCCGCTATTATGAAGTTTATCTTTCTTCTCTTAGGCGTTTAAAATCTATTTACCCATACCAATGTTTAAACGACCTCCGAGAAAGTAGTTAAATTAGCTATGATCTTAATTACCACATTAATAGAGATTTCCATTGACAGTCGTATCGATGACTCTGAAGAGGTGAGTTTGGAGTCGTTATAGTGTCGAACATTTCAGAGGCACTGCAGAGAGCCATTCAGCATAGTAGTCAGGTTTTAAATCAATTTGTTTGAAATTCAATAAATTTAATCACATCATTTTCTGTCAATCGAAATTTGTCAATCGAATTTTTTTTAAATTCAATAATGTTTTACTCAAATGTACTTTCGTTTATAAAAATTATAAAAAATTTTAAGCTTTATAGAAATTGGAAAGGACAAAAAACTATGTACATTTCAGTTGATTTGACACGCCTTAACAAAGTGTTCAACGAGTCAGAAAAACATAATCGATTTCCCATCTGCCGTCATGGACGAGGCTTTATTTCTGTGCAGGATTTCCGCCGTAGTGAAATCCTTGTCGGATAATTTACACGGCCCGTTTAGCCCCCGGCCATTGCTTGATTGTGGCAGCTTTTCTTTTACTGCCTTATTTATTGTCAATTCTTTTGGCAATTTGCGTCCGTTTCTTGTAGCGATTACTGGCCTTTGTAATATCTTCTTTTAGCGATGATGTTTGAGAATTTAATAAACAACTTGAAAATTTTTACTAAAACTGTTTCACTTTTTCTATTATTTGAATGAGAAGTTTTATGTTTGACATTGTTATGAAATGAATAGTGAGAAATTATAAAAGATTATACGAGTATAACACATTGCTGAAGAAAATAATTGATTTTTTATAATGTTGCACCTCCAAGTAACAAACCAATATGTAACTCGTACAGAAAATTAATCAATAAATATATATAAAACAAATCATTTTTACACAATACCAACGATTAAAACACAAACGAAAAGTGTTCATCTCATGCACAGTTCAGTCATGTTAGTGAAAATACTGTAATTATTGTATATTGATTAATCAGCCAAGAATTGATGATGACAAAAAACACTAATTCTTCCGTTAATTCGTCCAGCATCCTCATAAGCTCTGACAGCGTTGATTAAAAAAAATATCTTCTTTTAATGAGAAATGTTATGCTAGAAATTATTTTGAAATAAATAGTTAGTAATTATAAACTTCAACACATTGCTGAGGAAAATGAGTCGTTTTTATAATATCGCACCTTTAAATACAAAACCAATATGTAATACGATAGCTCTTTGATAAGGGAAGAGTGCGAAGTGAGTAACTTTTGGGAGTCTCCTCATAGGCATGCGAATGAATGACTGATGCGAATACGGAACGTGTCATAAGGAATTGTTCGACATGATTTTGATAGAAAGTATCTTAAGGATTTGTTAGACATGATTCTGATAGACCGTATCTTAAGGAGTTGTTAGACATGATTTTGATGTGGTTATTGAGATAATGATGCGGTTGGAATTGTGAATGAGATAGCTTGGGATCTTAGTATATGTATTGCAGACTAAGAATGTTTTAGCTGAGTGTTTTAATACTTAGGACTATTATGAAATTTGTAATTAAAGAATGAGCATCATCGTCACAGGCACTGCTTAGCGGAGCAATTTTTTTACCCACGAAATAACCATTTAGAGAGAAGAGTATCGTCAAGGATTGTGGTTGCTGAGGACACCAAACACGTATTTACATTCAGGGTTTTTTAAACATTTCTATCTCGTTGTAAGAAGATGTCAACAAATAAAATCTCGCTAGATTGTATTTTACTTATGCAACTTCATTTACACTTACTCGTACAGGAAATTAATTAATTAATACATACAAAATATACTATTTTTAAACAATACCAACGATTAAAACACCATTTATAAGTGTTAATCTCATGCACAGTTCAGTTACGTTAGTGAAAATGCTGTTATTAAATATATGTAGACAAAAAAAACACTCATTCTTCAGTTAATTCTGCCTCCATCCTCTTAAACCCTGACAGCGTTGAGTCAAATACATACATATGTCCACATCCGAGTTAGCTCCCATATTTTACTCTTGGCACATTCTCGCTGTAATATATTCTGGTCGAAATATAACAGAAACGATGATTGAAATCATTTACGTACAGTATTGGTTGTATAGTAATACAATTTATGTGTTGTAAAATTTTATTAGCGAAAGTAGCCATGACTCTCATACAAATTTGGTCACTTGACCATACTATTACAATTCATGTTGCCTGCACATGTGATTGTGTTAGGATAGATGCGTATATTTGAGTAAGTATAAATGTCTATAGGTAAATGTGATACTCAATAAATAGAGTGTTATTCATATTTTGCACGCAAGTACCCACTTAAACATTGATCCAACCGGTAAAGTGAGTTTGGAAAAAAATATAAACCTAGGATAGGAAACATAAAATTCCGACAATTATAAACCTCTTTCTCCGGTTAAAAAAAAGCAAAATAAACTGCACAATTCCTACATCTATCGAAGTGCAAACTTATTATCACGTTTCCCATTACATTACATTTATTTTACAAAATATTCGTAAAATATTGTAAAACCCCTTTATGTGATACGCATTGAATTATTGTATTACGATACATGCGCCATCTCGCCTGTTATAGCATACATTCTGTCAAGAAAAAGTCGCTCCACGCCCCGCACCCCTAACGCCCTGACGCGAGGGTGAGTTTCCGCATTTTTATGCCAAATATAATGAATGATAAGGGTTGCTTTACGATACCTACTCAAAAATAAATTCCACCGTTTTGTTGCGAATTGTTATTTGAACAGCTGCGCGGGAATGTAAATCAATTTGCAATTTATTTTTTGCGACTCTCAAAAGGGAAGAATAGAATATATTAAGGCTTTTGTTCTCCATTTTATGACTTCTCTGAAACTTGAAAACGAAAGAAAAATGTTTTTTTTAAGATGTCACGTGCTCATTTTATTGTTTGTTTTTAATGGTTTTAATACTCAATCCTGCAAGAACTGTCAAACGAATCAATGCAAATCTTGGCCAGGTATTTACTTGTGCATGAGTCATCAACACAATACGGATCCGTCCAAAGGTGCACAGCTCACACTGCACCAAACTAAATTCCAGTCTGGTTTGTGCTTAAAGCCTCTTTGACACCTTTCTGGTTGATTGTAAGAGTTTACCATTTTACAATATGCCCACCATGTTGACACACACGATCGCTTACTGTATTGTCGCAATACGCTGTATAAAACTTATTTTTTTGTATCGCATGTTTTTCTTTGTGGGGGTAAAAAAGCATAAAGCACCGAAAAATACGTTGTTCCATCTTCAAAATGACGCCAAAAAACCACTCAAGGAATTTCGGTAAGCAATGGAATAAAAAATGTCCTAAACGTGATAATGTGCATTCACGTTACAAGTCAACTCAATGAATTTTATTTCCTAGCATCTTTCCGAGAAACAATAAACTGCTTTCCAAGTATTCACATGTTACCAAAACAAATTATTTTTATAAAAGCAAACTCCTCAAAAAAATAAATTTAAAAAAATAAAAATGATTTGCGTCAAAAAATCTTTCCTTAAAATAAAACAAATAATCTCTCCTTAAAATAATTTTATTTGATCTCAAAAAAGACATTTTTTCAACAAAGTAAATATCATATTTCCAACGCACGTATATATGAATGGAATGATTCGTGTACTTTCTTTAATAAAATACTGCAACGGAGAGTAGGTATGGCAAGTGCATGTACTCATCGAAAAACAAGAAAGAATTCGCTAGGATCGAGGCGGGACGTAATATTTCCTCCACAAATAATAAATTCGGAAAGGGAGTACGGCACAACAACAAATAACAGATGCGGGCGGCTAACAGAATAAACAATTTAAGACTTTGCCGAATAAAAAGCGAGAAATATGTTGTTACCCACTACAGCAAATAACACCTACTCACGAATCTCAAATCGTAAAACATTATATTTATTTATTTTCAAATCATATTTATTAAATTTGTATTATTTTAAAAGCAACATAAAATTTTATGGGAGAAAAACATTTTTCTTATTAATTTTTTATGAAAACTTATTACATAATAAATTATTGGAATTGATTAACTTCCAAATACTTTTAAAAATAAGAAATTGTGGGTTGTATTCCGCTGCGAAAATTATAGAACATACTAATTTGTGATACTGCAATGATAATCGTTTCAATTATTTCCGAAATGATCTTAGTTCAACCTTACATCGGTACGTCATTGGACCGAAACGTTACTCCGGTATTTTATATAAAAGTACTGGCAACTCGCAGGGCTGTTAGATTTTTCTGGGTTACAATCCTAGGATTGGTCAGAACCAAGCACTCGATCCCTCCATTCATCTCTGTCATCCGCCAGTCTCTTAATCTCGTGGTAGCTGCCACAGCGCACATCCCAGATCACCCCGTCCATGTAGCTATATCTAGGGCGGCCTCTATGGTTATTGCCTGTTAGATCTGATGACCTTATACCGCTTTATAAGTATATTTACTCAGCTGTGAGTCATTTGCTTTCTACGTAAACCTTAAGTCCATCGCCACTACTATTTTTTACACTCAGATGTATCGCCACTGGAGTAAGAGTTCCTCTGGGCAGTTCCTTCTTCATCACTACTTGACTTCGCGCTCTTCTAATATAGATCTCGCTAGGTGAAGACTTATTTTTTCCCCCATAGCAGTATGGGTGGTGGTGGAATCGAACTGAATTAAACTCCCTAATGCTGCAAATTTAAGACACCTGTCTTCTTAGGACAGTTCTTTGTTCGATAACTTTTCTATTCGTGATTAACTGTAAAATAAAACACTTTTTACAACGCAAGACATGCCCTAAATATAACTATTACGAATTGTAAACAAATTAGCTTTATTTTTAATTCCAGTCTTAATGAAACGTAGTTGCTCGCGAAACATGTGTCGCGGTGATCAATGTAATGAGAGAAATAACAAAGTGATTTCTTATTAAATATTCTTACTATATATGCAGTACTACGAAGTTAATAATGCCCAAACTTTTGGTACAATTAATTCGTTAATTTAAGAAAATTTACATTACAAGATTCCTGTTAAAATTATATGTTAATGCTCGATTTTTAATTGCAGATTAATGATTTTTTCGAGTTTGGACCGCAAAACATGAAAATAAAAATAAAATCAGTTGAGTTTTTTTCTCATTTATACAAAATTTTCGACTGCTTTTTATCTAAGAATACGATTACAAAGCATATCGGGGGAAAATCACGAACGTAGTAGTATGATAACAACCATGTACACTTATCGTAATTTCAAAAAATACATTGAGCCTCATAACAAAAAAAAATAATTTCATAGGACAATTTAGTCAAAGCAAAGTTTTCAATCAGTAAAATAAGAAAAGTGAATATAACAAAGCTTATCTTCACCATGTAACATATTGTTTATTTATAACAATGAAAAAGACGGCGTTTGATTTTCGTAACTATTAAGTTAATTGACATTTTTTTCGAAGCTGTCGGGATAATTAATGGTTTTGGTACCAGTAGATTCTTGATATTTGACCTACATATGGGTTTTGTATCGCATTGAAAAACTTCAGCACGTAAAAACTTATAGGAAACCTTAACGGTTCTAGTTTAAAGTAACGGCTATGCTGTTGGTAACGAGTATCGTTAACGGGGGCACCAGACTCGTAACGTAAACAACGAAACGTGACGCATCGTGAAAAACCTTTTCGTAAACCACTTTTAAAATTTCGCTTCAGGTCTGCTATTCAATCGGTTCAATCAAATTTCCTTCATTTACAAGTAACAATTATCGCTTCAATACTTCGATGTTGACACAATTTAATTCTAATAAAATGAAACAGAAGAATTACATTAAATTAGGGACAAACGTCATAACAGTAGTGTAAATGGACTATTTTATAATAGCTAATAATTGTAACCACCTCCGTGGTCTATTTGGTAATACACTTATCTTCCAGCCCGAGGTTATCGGTTCGATGCCCGTTGATATTAAAGGGTTTCAGTCTAGTTTTCACTTAAGGTTTGTTTAAACATATTTGACCTACATGGCGATAAATCCACATGGTTCAACTGTATACAAAGATTGTGTGTGATACAATACAATATTTAAAAGTAAAATATTCGTTTTGATTTTAGAAATGTGATTCCATATGTGTAGTAGTATTTATTAAAATAATTTATTAAATACGTCAAATATTGCAATATTCAACATGTGCTTTCAGTAGTGCTGAGAGATCCAACCGACAGGTTTGGCCTCAGACATAATTTGCATAGCCGGCAATCCCCAGTCCCTAGATTGGAGTACATGCATAGTTCTATTAAGACTTTTGCTAGGATGAACGAGTCGAGATGAATATTGGGTCCCAGCGGGTGAATTTTGCCTGCAGATGCATAACCCCCCCTGGAGAATCTAGAGATCTTTTAATAGGCTCCAAACGGGAATCAGGAGAACCAAATAAATAATGGCAATTTGGATAATATTATGTGATGTATCAACTATCTGTATCTGTGGTGATAACCCATGTGACACTTACTGCAATGCCAGAGGATTTTAGTGTCCTACTATATAAGAAACGAGTTCGACAAAGAGTTCATTCTAAAATAGAAAACTCAAAGTGTATCAACATATTGTGTCTGTTTTAATTTTAATTTCACTTTTATCAGATACTCGTAAAGAAGAGATATGTTTATATTGACATTTTGTCTGTATCACAAATCTCTATAATATTATTTTGATTTAAGACAATATTCCTATCAAAGATACAGTATCACAAATGTCTGTATCACAAATCTCTACAATGTAATTTTGATTTAAGACAATATTCCTATCAAAGATACAGCCAGCATATTGCGATATTTTTAAAAATTTAAACCAATACGCTCTCTAGAGACACCATCTGAGAAAATTGTATTTTGATAAGAAAACAAAATAAAAATATCTAACAAAATTGATACTGCAAATATTTAAACTTTTATTTATCAAATTTAATGTTACGTGATATGACGTCATACATGATTTTATAAAAAGTTTCAGTTTTAATTTATTTAACTACATCCTAAAAAACTATACTTTATACTCGGATATTTTTTCAATTCTTTTTTTATGGCTCTCATTTACTGAGATACGTGTTTTACCTCCTATCTCTTCAGCCTTTCTGAAAATACCATCGGTATAGGAGGAAAACACACGTGTCAGGTTAATAATTCAGTGCTATTGGTAGGAGAGCAAAATAATATAATATATAATATCATACATATTAGTATCATGTATTTCAAGGATGACATCACATTTAATGAATCAGGTGAAGGAGCTCTGCAAATCGAATGCAAGTCGAATGCTGAAAGGAGAAAGATGCTGTTCTTCATTCAGGCGATGGACCGACCCTCATTACAACGACTAGAGATAGGTTGGTTTATAAATGTTTTGTTTTCCTTTTGATCTTGTGCTTCTGTTTCAATCCGTTATTTGGCTTATTTGTTGTAACATATATCTGAAATAGAAGGCCGAAGAGGTGTTGGCAGGAGGCAAATCTCCTGGTTCCGTAATATACGTGATTGGACTGGCATCAGGGGCGTTGGAGATCTTTTTCGGGCTGCCGGGGACAAAGATGTCTACTCTTAAGTGATATTCAACGTTGGGGGGACCTGACATGACACTGGGAAGAAGAAGTTGTATATCCATTGCACAAGTAAAATTTGTACAGTTTTATCAGAACTTTTATTCAATTTAAAACTTTTTTATTTCGTATGCTGTAAATCCTTTGAAAAAAATACAATTTCTTTGCGTTCATTTAAATTTTTTTCTGCAAAGCGAAAAGAAAGAAAATCGTAGGAATTACTTGAAAGAATATTAATATATTGAAATTGGGTGAAAATTTAAGAGATTGCCAAAACCACTTTTCGGTACGTCGATTGGAAAAGGGAATAAAATATTCTATTTTTCCCCTTCCAGTGGCTTGAATTTATGTACCGTTAAATCGTGCTACAGGCGAACAAAAATATTCAGACATTAGGAGCCGAATGATCCTGCTGAAAAGGAATGAATAATATTAGGGTTTCTTAAGTCAGTCCCAATGGAATTCCTGTTACTGACCCTGGATTTATACAATTTTAGTGTAACGGGTTCGTTTCTCGATGACTTGGATTATTTTCACGGGGTGTTATATCTGAATTCATGAATTACAACTTGTCTTAATAGTGCTCCTGAAGGGATGGTATATCATTAGAGAGCTCTATATAATTATTCTCATTTATACTCGTATAATATCAAATCTGTAGTAAACTTTCTACCAAATTCGAGGGATTGTTTGTTTTTTTTTAAACCTGATAAGACAAGTTTTTTTTATTTTATTCGACCTGTGAAATTTCAAGTTATTTCTAACCGTTATAGCGTGTTGGCTTTATAAAAATATATTTAATATCTAGGAGATGGATTGAGAAAAAGTAAGTGGAAAAAGGCTAATTAATGTAAATAGAAAAAAATAGTGGATAAAATGATAGACTAGCAAATGAAATAGGCCCGGGAAATCGGTTGACACTGACCCCTTTTTGATTTTAAATAATAAACGTGCCTTTCTCCTCTGCAATTATATAATTATTTACTTAATAATTTGCTTGTTTATAATACAATGTTTGTAATCATTAACGATTCAAGATGAGGGTGGTTTAAAAATTTTCATAATTGGCTTAAGATATGTTTTAATTTGAAAAAATATATCTTGCAGGATACTTGTGTTAACGATATGGTTGATATTTTTTATAAGCTCTTAAAACATGTTTACACGAAACCTAAACTTATACCAAATAAAATAATATGATTTGCTGTTTTTTTACTATTCTAGTTCACTTTTCTCGCAATTGTAGCGACAAATTTCGTCATTGAATAATTGAATATAGTTGCTCCATATTTGTCTCCATTTTTTTAAACATATCCTAAAGCTCCCTTCGAACCGTACACTAAATATTTCGGCATGTTTACACATTTGCCATCAGGAAATTCCCCGAAGCCCACCGGCCCAGTATGGTACTCTTAAGATAAGATCAAGTGTAAATAACAACAAATGAATCCCGACTCGTCATTTTTTATAAAATTGACAATAAGTGTGTCATGAAATTATCAAATATATGGTTAAATTGATAACACTTAGAAAACTTTTTCGTATTGTATTAATGAATTCGTTGTAAATAATACAATTTTACGATTTTATTGTCATACGGCATTTTTTTTGCTACAAACCAGAAAAATGTTGAAGAGAACTTAAGTCAAAGAATTTATTTTAAGGTCAGTCTTGAGACTCGTCACTGAAACGGAAGCTTCACATCTTTGAAAGCTGAATCTGTTGAACAGAATCTGGTACGTGCATTGCATGAATGACCAAAAAACTACACATTTATCCAATATGATATTAAAAAATGGGCACCCCGAATTTAAGACGTCCAAAAATTTCCAGCCTGAACAAGTTCGAGTATTCAAGGACAGATAGCATGTCAGTTACGCTCACGCATGGTCAGGTGATATCGATAACAATAAACATTTAACAACTCTACCCTCAGTAAAATGTCAATTAGAGCCAATAAAAGATGTATTGTTTCGATATATTCTGAAATGTTAAAAATTTAATATCGCGCGGGTATCAAGTTCCTTTCGAAAGAAATAAAACGACGTCAGATAATTCTACTAATTTACTTCAAAGGGAAAAGTACAATGGTTTCTGGCGAGTATTATGCGTCATTAATGTACAAATTAAAGGATGCCATAAAAACAAAAAATCCAGGAAAGCTGCACCCTTGTGTTGCTGCAAAAGCTGCCATTCAAACTGGGTTTTCCAAGAATTATAAATCACCCACGCTGTGGTCCCAACTTAGCCTATACTGATTTTGACTGACTGACAAAGCGCAAATAAAATTCGATTTGCATAGAAAAAAATTTAAAGTGACGAAGAAGTGATATCCTCAATGTAACACAATTTTAAGAAAAAAAATTCAAAATATTTTTATAAAATATTTACTAAACTAACATACAGACCATCTGTTCATTTTTTTAGAACGAAATATTGAAAAAAAGTGTTTTTCTATCACCTTTTTTTTCATCCTTGTCTGGAGACTTTTGGACCTTACTTCGTAGATCGATGGAGTGGAGGTAGAATGTCGATCTTCAAAAATAACAAGCTGAAGAAGAGATGCTGCAGAGAGAGAGAAGTTGCGATAGATCTTAAAGGAAGCCAAGACTTATCTTCTTTGACTTACTTTGATTTATTGATCAATAAATTAATTGATCCTTGCCCAAAATAATACTGGATTTCTCAAAACACAAAAAAAAACTAAACCTTATGTATAAATACTTTAAGTAAAAATACATCAAGGCTAGAATAATTCCAAATATATTTACATTTAAAAGTTTTAAAAAGGCAAAAGATACGAAAATATATTTAAAACATGTACTAAAACATTTATAAAATTCCATCAAAACTCAAATTTCGTTTTTTAATATGCTATACCATTTTTACCAGACAAGGAATCAATTAGACTTGATCGGCAATTTCAAAGAATGAGACTATTCGGAAAATATTTGTAAAAATACTTGAATAATAAAAAGGTTATATGACAATTAAAAAAATATTGACATTTTTTTGTCTCCTAAAGGTCGTTTTCTGAAGGCGTTGCTATTTTTCAAATTATCAAGCCGTGAATACCCTCTTTCTGAATTTAATTGAAAGCTTATTCATGAAAATATTTAATTGAAAATTTGTCCACGCGCGAATGGGAATGAAAAGGATTCGTAGGAAATTATAAATCATCGAAAGGATTTTTATTTTTCATTTAGAACGATAGCAAGTCAACCATATTTAAAAGTTTTACAAAATTAAATGGATATTTTTTGGAACATCTTCTATTATTTTTAAATAATATCGAAAAAAAAAATCTATCATTAATAAAAGCTAATCAAAAAAAATATTAGTAAAATATCATTTATCTTGTGGAAATAAACAATCTTAAGTTAATTAGCCAATAAATAATTGTTAAATAACCACAAGCAGAGAAAATATAATGCAGTAATTTATTTTAAATATTCCTTAAAGAATTTCATATTTCTTTTACCACACATTGGTTTATTACAACTTGATTTTAAATATTCCTTATAAAATTCCATACTCCTCTTACCAAACATTGGTTTATTACAACTTGATTTTGATTTTTCAAAATTTTATTTCCATTTCACTAAACACAACGATCTTAGAAAACAACACTTATGTATGTACGTTTTTTCTTGAAAATTTAATTTAATATTTATCAAAAGTAGTATAAATTCCAACACATAAAATTGTATATATTATTTATAGTTAAGGCATTAACATTGTGGAGGCTTAAAGACATTGTCATTTTATCAAACACTGTTTATTCTACTTTTTTGTAACGGTATAACTCTACCGGTTTCAAGGTTTTCACCTCATCATCAGGGGAGCACAAACAAGACTGAATTATGTTCGAACTGGTACCGAGATACACGCTTCTAACGGTAAACATTCGGTTTGAGGCTGGGAGTGGAGGGAGCGATGAGACAATATCGGCGAGGAGCGGAGAGATTCTTGGGATATATGCGTTTGCCAGATGTTCACCTCGATGCACTAACTTAGAAATTTCTTTGTGTTGGTGCCCACCTGGACGTATATAAGTAAATCTGAGACTCGGCAAAACCCTCATTCCAAAAACGTAGTATTTGTCCTGTGGAAATGCGTGCAATATGAACAATTTGTGGAATATCAATGTATGAAATAAGGTAAAATGAAAACATGAATCAGATATGAATGCATGTATAAAATGGGTGTTTTAAGTAAGATAAAGAAAGGAGGGTAAATATGGTTTGGAAATATGAAGAAAACGCTTAACGAAAGAAAGACCAAGCGAGTATGAAATCTGAAGTGCAACGTGTGTGTGGAGAAATAGACCGAGAAAAGGTGACTAGATCAAGTGGAATAAATTTTGAAAGAATGTAAAAATAAGAAGTATGTATAATAGAAGAATATATATGACGAGATGTATGAATGCGAACTTGACGAAAGTTATATTCTTGAATAGAAAAGTATGAAGACATATTATCTTTGCCAACCCCGCAAAGGATACGGCGTGATGGTATGTATCATATGTGACCATGGAAAATTATTTTGATTTTTTTAACTTACTCGTCCAATAAAAATTATTCTTAAAATATCGGAAAAACTAGTCTCAACGACATATTCGCAATGAAACAAATATTGGATATTGAATATATATTTTCGGATTGCATAAAAATAAATTCATGTATTTTCAAAGCCCGCAATATTTAAGCATTAAAATGAAATAAGCTAATACAATTTATCACACGATCGGATCGGATCGTTCAGAAGTTTATTTCAGAAACTGGATCTTTCCAAAAATCGACTTACTTACGGTATTTTGTTATTTGTTTTAATAAATTAAATACTTTTATCTAAACTTACTTATTCCTAAATGAAAATCTCTATGTTTTGGTAGCTTACATGTTAAATAGCTTTTATTATTTGAAACCAACATTTTTAATAACTTTTCAGAAATATCTTATGTTTTTACTTCAAGAGAAATTAAAAGTTCGTGTTTATTGAAGATGTAGAAAAATGAGTTCGTCTACTGAGAACTCTGACATTTTAAAGAAGAAAAATATATATGTTGGATGTTTTCGAGATGTGGTGTTAATACCGAAAGCTTCGCATCGTATGGACAGCAAGAAGTACCAATGTATCCATCCTGCAAGACCTTAAGGTCAAATAATGGCTGTCAACGACAAGCAAGAAGATAACTCTTTCATACTTTGGACATAATCGCTAGAATAGATGAAAATAGCATGTAGAAGGTGGTAGTGAGTAGAAGTATTAAGAGGCGGTAAGACAACCATTTCCACCTGTTGTTTCTAGAATGAATGAGTGGAGAGGAACATCAGGCCCCAGTGAATGGGTTTGGCCTGTAGATGCATTACTACTATAAGCTATGAACTGTCCTGAAAATCTTTTAACCGGCTCTTAACGGAATTCAGAAGAACTAAAGATAAGTTGGCAAAATGGGGAATACTACGTGAATAAAATACTCACTGTATCTGCAGTAAAAAACAGTCCATGCGATACCGGTTGCAGTACTCAAGTTCCGTAAGAGTAAACTCTATCATAATGCCGTATTTTTTTTTAAAGAATTCATATGACCGAAGTCATAGGTATCTATATACCGTCGAATACTAGGCAGAAAAGAGCCTGTTTCATTCGAGGGGAGTAGCACAGCACGGGGTTCGAACCGACGACCTTCCGCACAAAGTCTAGTGCGTTACCGCACGGCTATGCACCTCAAAACAAAAAGGCTAGGATTCGACATAACAAGGCAAAAAATCAATGAAAATATTTGTTTTAAATTAAAGCAAACAACGTTTTTTATACAGCATTGAAAAGTCATACATTTTTTAACAAATGCTCGTACGTACACTTCTATAGAGTATTATTTTTTTTATTTATTCCGTCCACAGTTAATATTGACTATTAAATTTTATAATATTTCAAAATTAACCGTTTAAGCTTAAGCGGTCAAATGGCAGTCAAAAATAAAAATGTATAACTTCATGTCTAACAGTCTTTAATGTTAATCGTTTCTCATATCAGTACGCCTCATATTTTGTGGGTGCAAACATTCTCAATAATTTATATTTTCTTCTCTATGTTTAAGTTATTAGTGTTTTCATAGCAATTAAACATATTTCAAGGCTCAATATTTTGTATGTTCTACTAAACATAAAAACTACACATATATTAATCCCTCGTTACTAATTCATTATTTCTTAACATATTATATTATTTGAATTAATTTCAAAAACCAATACTTTTAAACATGACACTAATTTATTTAATTACTCCACTGGGTGGACATTAATTTCAGACGTGATAAATGTTGTTATAATTCTTAATATTAAAAGTACAGGCCCATAATAATTCACCATTCTAATCACCACACCAAGTCTACGATATTTTATGAAATTATGGAACAAAATTAATACTCATTTTACACATAATCCGTGAAAAACTCGGTCCAGTGACATTTATGCTTAATGTATTATAATGCATAAAAATATTGTATTACACTCGGTCCAGTGACATTTATGCTTAATGTATTAAAATACATCGAAATATTGCAGTCGTTCCAGTGACATATATACTTAATGTATTATATTATACTTCATGAAAACGTTATACTCTGCTTAATAATATTTAAACTTAAAAGTATTATAACGAATGAAAATATTGTACTCGGTCCAGTGACAAACATTTAATGTACATATTATTATAATGCATGAAATATTGAACTTGGTCCAGTGACATTAAAACATAATGTACTCGTATTATAACGCATAAAAATATTGTCTTTGGTAAAGTAATGTTAAAACTTAAATTATTTTAATGAATGGAAATATTCTACTCAGTATCGAGTAACAAACACTTAATGTACATATTATTATAATGAATTAAACATTGAACTTGGTCCAGTGACATAATGTATAGAATAAACGCATAGAAATATTTTTCTTGGTACTGTATTAATAATTAAAAATTTAATTATTACAATTAAAGGAAATATTGCAATCTGTCCAGTGATATTTATACTTAAAAGATAATTAAAATGCATGAAATATTTTACTGGATCCAATGACGTTTAAACGTAATGTATTACATTGCATGAAAATCTTGTACTGAGTACATTTACTATAAAACTCAATGTATCATAATGCATGAAAATATCCGACAATCTGTCCACCCCGAGAGAGAAACGGTGTGATGGTATGTATTTATGTATGTTTATTGAATTTAATGAAACTTTCGGTGTATACAGTAAAAACTGTTGGGTTTATTTACATGTATCAATCTGTTCCAACCAACCAAAAACATCACACAAGCCTTAAATGAAAACCAGGCTGGAATCCATTTTGAAAAATCTGGACACCAACAGTAATCGAAACTGCAGCCCCCGATTTGGAAGACAGGAGTCTTACCAACTAGAACACAGAGGTCGTGAATTGTCCACGTATACAAATTCTGATTGGTGCCTCTGTGTCACCTTTTTCAGGCCGAGACTAGGTTTTGCATAGAAAATGATATTTTGCTGCATTGGAACAGCGTTCCCACATACATATTTCATTTGATGTCGTGTCGTGCACGGTTCTTTGATAAACTATTATTCATATTCCTCGTGTTCTCTTTGCATTGAATAAATGCTTTCGAATAGCTTAGGAGTAATTTATGTCGTTAAAAGGGTAGACCTAACTCCTGATTAAAAACATACGTCTTGAATTATGAACGATATGCTGATAAAAGGGTATTCGATAGTGATTGGCAATGATCATTAGATTCAGTAAACATATTTATTTGAATTACATTTTTCTTGAATTTTTTTACATTTTTCTATATTAAATCTACTCACATTCAATGTTTCAATAACACTATTTTATTATACTTTCGTTGTATATAGTACAATCTGGTGGATTTATTGCCATGGAACAATCTCTTCCAACCAATCAGAAAAGTATTACATAAGCTCTGTATTAAAACTAACCAATTAGAAAGATATTAAAGAAGAGTTGCATAAAAACCTGAATGGAACCCTGTTTAAAAAATCGAAGTATCAACAGTAATCGAAGAGTACAGAATGAAGGGATTAGGGATGAGTGGAAACTTAAGGATATGTTAAGTAAGATGAAGGTCACTCTGATATGATTTGGACGCGTGGAACGAATGAATAAAAGAAGACTAACAAAACAAATATACAGTGAAATTGTGAGTGGAAGGGGTGGAGAAAGACCTTTTAAAGTATGGAAGATCATACGAATGATATTTTGAAAGAAGTAAAAGTAAGAAAAAAATTGTAGGGGGTTTATGAGAAGGTGTATGGATGTCGAAAGGATGAAATATGTGTGTCGAGATAGAAAAGTCCAGAGCTCTGTTCACTCTGTCTACCCCAGCAGAAAAAGGATATAGTGTGTACATATATATTTTTGTACAATATATTAAATATTTTCCTTGAGAGAATTCAACCTGAAGTAATTATGGAATAATTTATTTTTTAAATTGCACCAATTATAATTATTCCCGTTTAATTTTTTTGTGATTATTATCTACTAGAACTCTATTATATTATATATTAAAAACACTTTGTATTTTGTTAAATTTCATATGTAATTAAATATATTAAAAACACTTTGTATTTTGTTTAATTTCATATTTAATTAATTATATTAAAAACACTTTGTATTTTGTTTAATTTCATATGTAATTAAATATATTAAAAACACTTTGTATTTTGTTTAATTTCATATGTAATTAAATATATTAAAAACACTTTGTATTTTGTTTCATTTCGTACTATCCTTAATTGATCTTTGACAGGAGGAGCTCGATTTTTTTTCATTTTTGTTTTTTTTTTCCGGCTAAACACTCGTGACCTAATAACCTGACCTGTGTCACATGTATTGATTTATCATATTAAGGTGACTTCAAGATTCATAACAAATTATTAAGAAGAGATATTGAAATATCTAACGTGTTCATTATGTAGCCATGACCAAATCAAATCAAATAAAATGGAAATTATGTGATTCCTCAAGAATTCTCCCTCACTTACCGATTTGGCTTCCTTCTAAATTCCGGGTATACAGTTATATAATCCAAGTATACAGTTATACAATTCCCTTCCAATGCCATTTTCCATTAATCATTCGGAAACATACGTATTGAAGTTTTTTCGATAATTGGTTGACACTAGATCATTAATATTTTACTAAGATATCCTCCGTTCCAAAGTCTCCGAAGTACCATAGATATCCTAACAAAGACCAATTCGATTTATGCGTCCTCCCAGTACTAATATATGGACCTGAGACGAAAACATTCGCAAAGCAAAGAATGCATAAGCTCAGGGTTTCACAGAGAGCCGTGAATAGAAGGATGCTAAATATCTCATTACGAGACCAGAATACGAATGAATGGCTAAAGCAGCAGACATAAATCGTAGATATCGCTAAGAGGGTTATCACCCGAATGTTCAACTGGATAAGATACATTGCCAAATGTACCAATGATAAATGGACTCAAAAAGTACTAAACTGACGACCAAAGAGAAGAATGTGAGAAGAACCTTATCAAGATGATTGAATGGCATCAGAAAAGTGGCTGGAATCAATGTGGCCAAGATAGGAACGAGTGGATGAGGCATCTCCTCCTATGTGTGGAGTGGATGAGGCCTATATCCAATACCTGAGTCAACTGGGCTGATTATGATGAGTATTACTGCATTTTTATACTATTCAATAGTGATAAATTCTCAGATTATTAAAAAAATCCTCACAGTAGTTATTCTACCTCACAGGTTTAAAAAGTCCACGAAACCCTAATTTAAGAGATATAAGTAAACTGGAGAAAAGTATGAAAGTGTGACGAATGAATGAATTTGAAGTAACCTAACTTTTTTATGAAACTTCAAAATTCCGAGGTATGATTTTCCGTTAAATATTATATAATATAACCATACTTATAGAATGTTTCATAAAATTTGACTAGTTGTTGATCAATAAATATAGTATAAAAGTTATTCATTAAATTCCTGAATATATAAACGTTTTGTATACATTTTTTATTTAAACAACAAAAAATATCGATGTCGTTTTGGGTCGAAGATTATAGGGTAACCGGACTTTCGATTGTCCCGCGGGAACAAACTACGTCTTGAATCAGCCGCACTGTGGTTGGGTTTGCGTTCAAACAATAAAAAGATTTATCGCCCCCTTGCGACCGATTGTCTGCGGCCTCGGGCGTTTTACTCTCGCTAAACTGTGGTCACCCCATTTCTGGGAACTTACTTTCAAAGTTGAAACATGAATTTTGTCCCATTCGCCCGGATCTTCTCGTATATTTTTCGAAATGTCCCTATATCTACGAATTATATCGATGTTTTTGAACGTTTGACAATATATTATTTACTCCAGGGATTACAAACTTGACCAGAGCGAACGAACAAAAGTTTTATTTTCGCACATGAACTTTTGTTCATGAATATGTAACCCGAGGTTTTTTGTCGGCAAGAGATTTCAAAATATCGTTTGAATTATGTGAAAAGGTAATCGTACATTTTTTTATTTAATAGGTTGGGAAATAACATGATTAACTAAAGATTTCCACATCTTTAATTTGGGATTTAGATCTCATACAAATATTCGCAAATGTCACATAGTTTCCTTCCTTTAAGCTCTAAATTCCAACAATATATGATATATGTTGCTTTGTGCTTTATCGTTCCCTTAGATTTTTTACAATTAGCCTAAATCATTATTTAGTATTATAAGTAGTAATTTTAAGTGGTCAATACCTGCGAGAAGACTTTCGAATAAGTGAAATCTCTAAATAATCAGAACTATTGTTTTTTTTTTAATCAAATAATTATTACAATTTTATTTATAATATTTTTTCAGTGACAAATTTTATACGTGTACTTTTTTATCACATGATGTTTAAATTCATTCCAAAAATAAATAATCTTTCCGAAAATAAATAACTGTTGTTAAACAATTGTTTTATTACTGTCCGGGCCTTCTGAGCCCTGGTTTGTTACGTATGTTACATAGTTCGTTTTAACTGCAAATTATATCAATTATGTTACTGTTTTGATATTTATATATTTATTCAAGATATTGTATTTCTGTATTCACTTGCATTATGAACTTCAATTGGATTGTGTAAAAAATGTAGATAGTCGAAATCAACCTTAAATAAATAAAGAAATAAAATTAACAGCAAAACTTCAAAAATTTAATCTGGGTGATCGGTAAAAAACACAATCGTTATGAAGACTAGAAGCCCCTGAAATAATATATTATAGTTTGTCAAAAATAAGTTTGTAGGCACGGTAAGTACAGGTAACATAGCATGTGTCACGCTATGGTACTCGGGACATCCGCCGGAAGAAGCTCAAAAGCACCACCGGAAGAGGACTGTCCAACTAGACAAAAAGCTCAACCGAACAGCTTGAACGCTGAACAATACTTGCTTAGGCATTAAACCTACAGGCGAGTTCCTCGAAAGCCATTACTGAAATATTCGCCTGAATTATTTTAAATGATAATCGCTGAAACTTTTTGTTAACATCAAATAGACAGATTTCTAGATTTAGATACCGAAATTTATACAGTTTTAGAGTGTAAGCAAAGCTTTTGTGTCAGAATTTTTTTTATTCTCAACTTACTCAGATAATATTTTTAATGAAGAATGTTTTAATCAAGTTTTTTTATCAATATTTTCAATCAAATAGGCGTTCTGTTTTATCGAATTAATATTTATTTAACCTTTTTTTTTCTTTGCAATTATTTAGTACATATGTTATTTGAATAATTATTAGAATATGTTATTTAAAAAAATATATTAAAATATGTTATTTTAATAATTTTTTTTTGAAAATTTGATCCTTCCTAATTATGTATAAGAAATTCGTGAAATTTTAGCCCGACTGCATTAATATCCTTGTATTACATTATTGTTTCCACGTACTTGCTTTATTAATTTTTCATGGATGAGTATGATTTTTCTAACATATATAGTGTTAATGTAAATAATGATGTTATATTTTTTAGTCTAATAATTGTACAATTTAGCGTAACACACTTTAAATTATTTTATTCCAACAATAAAATAAAGACCAATATTTTAACTCAAAATCTTCATTATTTTAAACATAAATAAAGGGTTACATTTTTAAGAACCGATGTTACAAGTAAAATAAAGCACGGAATATTTTAGACGATTAGGTCACATCGAGAGAATGAGAAGCAAAAAACTTACAAAACTAATATATACGTCTGAAATGAATGGAGAACGAAGACGAATTAGACTGAGAAACGGTGGAAGGAGAAACTTGAGAAATTTTAACTTAGGGAAAGGTAAAAAATATGAGAAACAGGAGGTTATATATGGCTTTGGATGAGATGAGAGATTCTGCATTAAATACATATTATTTGTCGATTACTGCATATTCGATGTTCATTTTAACGTTTTAAGCTAGCTACCTTTAAAAATATCTTTAAAAAATACAAATTACGGTTAAATAACTAACGTGTAGTTAATTTTAGAAAGAAAGTATTTGAAAAAACTCGTTTGAAGATCACAACCGAAAAACAATATTTGCTTCAGCCCAAGTAATCAACTCAAGTAGGCTAGTTGCTCATAGTTCACCATCGTACGTATTGGGAATACTACCGATCGTAGACAGGTAACAATACACGCACACATCTAGCGCGTGCGAGAATTATTACCAGACGAACTCTCTAACCACATTTTTTTTGTATGTACCATCGGGAATCCAGCCCAAAATCCTCTCACTGCAAACTCTGGGACCTAGTTGACATGTCGTAGTTATTATAGTAAGACACTTGTCTTCCACGCGACGGTCCCAGTCTGTTTTTTTTTTTCACGTAGGATCTTTATCATATCTTTGAGTAGTTGGAAAAAGTAGTCGCACGACAATAATCCGAGTAATAATACAATGCGCCTATTTTGATACTAAAATTCAATATCAGAAATATTCAACATAAAATTTAATTATGAGTTTATAAAAAAATAAATAGACATTTTCATTTTTAAATTAAAATCTGACCCAAAATTTTATAGCAAAATTTCCCAGCCTAAAAGTATCGGTAGCAAAATTGTCCTTAATTTAATCCACGGGAAACACAACGAAAAAGTGCCACGCAAATTAATAAGGAGGGAAAGGAGCCTAGAATGTCCCGTGGAATGAGATTTTCACGGTAAGCGACCTTTAAATTTCGCACACAAATCGTTTCGGCGTCAGCACATCATCCCAATTGGTGTTGTCTTCCCAGAACACGATCAGAGCCGACTCTAATTGAGTTTTAATTGTATACTCACGGAGAACATGTAACTTTCGGTTTAGGAAAAAAATATCTATTAAACGTTGTTTAATGTCTTTAGTCTCTAAACAGCAATGGTGTTTTGTTAAAATTATATTTGTTGGTGCTCTTGGGGTGTTTTTTTTTTCACTAAGTGGCATCAAAATTATCAATAATGTATTGTTAAAATTATATTTTTTGATATTCATGAAGTGATAAAATATTCAATACACCGACCATAAATAATAAAAGTATTGAACTGTATTCTTTTATGGTTTTAGTTCCTCACCAATACTGACATTACGACCGAATCGAGTTTCCATGCAATGTGATCAACGCCCGAATTTTTTTTAAGAATCGTCTTTTTTACGATATGAAAAGAACTCAAAAAGATATTTCTTTGCTGACGCCACAACAGAGTGAAAATAGGAAGAGTAGGACGCAAACAAAAGAAATTTATTTCACATTGGGTAAAAGAATTGCGATTTTAGCTTCTTAGCTTATTATTAACTCAAAGCTTTGGCCTTTTTGAGGTATTATATTTTATTTATTTATAATAATCGTATGTTTGATATAATGCTGAAATGTTTCAATTTGAATTGGATGAAATTATTGATCAATTCATTTATAAGTACGAGGCATATCCAGAAAGTAAGTGTACTGAATTGTTGTAGGTTACAATTTTTTTTATTTAAACAAAAAAATTACGTGGTTACCGTAGTATATGTAAGCTATTTTTCGACATAGTCGCCATTCCTCTCAATGCAGGTGGTGAAGCGGGGTATCAACTTTTTGATGCCTTCCTCGAAGTAGTTTCCCGCCAACCCCTCCGTCCACTTCTCCACCTCCTCCTTTACCTCCTCGTCGGTTGAAAACCTTTTTCAACCCATGTGTAGCTTCAGGGAGGTAAAGAGATAGTAATCTGAAGGTGCTAGGTCAAGGAAATGCGCGGGATGGTTTAGGACATCCCATTTAAACGAGGCGAGCAGTTCCTTCGTGGCATTGGCCGTGTGTGGTCTGGCATTGTCGTGCAGCAGGCAGACTCCCTTTGTCAGCATGCCTCTCCTCTTGTTCTGAATTGCCCTCCGCAATTTTTTTTGGGTCTCACAGTATCTTGCAGAGTTGATGGTCTCCCCTTGAGGCATATATTCAATTAAAATTAAGCCTTGACAGTCCCAAAACACGGATGCCATGATTTTCTTGGCTGAAATTGTGGTTTTGAACTTTTTGGCGGAGGGTGAAGAGGTGTGACGTGACCGTTTTTAAACTCGCGACACCACTTGTACACACTCGTACGATTCATAGCTTTATCACCATATGCAGTTTTCACCTCATTATAAACCTCAACCGGAGGTTTTCCCTTCCAAACGAGATAACGGATGACGCCGCGTATTTCGCACTTGGCGGGAGATCGGATTGACGTTTTTCACGAAACGTGTTGTCGCGTCGACACTTCTTAACGTACTGACTTCGAACCGGTCTCGTTGCGGAGGAGAAGGGTCAGGCTACACGGAAGTGTAGCCAACATGTCGAAAATAAAATCCATCCGGTCGTGAGAGCCTCAGTACACTTACTTTCTGGATACGCCTCGTATTCTACAATTATTCGACGGCACATTAAGTTTATAAAAATAACAAATGATAAAATTCCTCTTTGTTTGTCTGATTATTTTTTAATGTAAAATATTAAGAGTATAAATTATAAGGAAGGACAATAAATAATTAAATAATGTGTATTTAAATGAATTGTGTTATTAAATCTCAAACACATGTTAAATCTAGATCTTATTGTACAAAAAACTACGATACTCCTTGAAAGTGTGAACAAAATTTTCTGTTATAAGAATATAACATATGAATTCAATTTATAATTTATTGTTTCAGTGTGCCCTGAACCTAACTATTTAACACTTTGTTATAACTTGTCATATTTGTTATACTTTTTTAGTAATGCGATTAAAAAAAATTGATACATTTTTTTTTATGAAATGTATTTCTGAGAATAATTTAATTGACTTTACCTTCTTCAAAATTAAAAGAGAAAGGGAAAAATGTAATACATATTTTTAAAAACCCATAACAACGTCAATGCACAGATTCACCAATTTATGCACCTTAACAAAATTAAACACAAATAAGTTAAAATAATTTTTAAAGGGCGTTACGAAAAAACGCCGCTTCTGCGTATTCTAGAATGCTAACTCATTCTATAGCATCTCACCATCCCAAAAGGTGCAAAAAAGGAAATGTTGTCAAAAAACCGTCAACCATTGTCAGTGTTGGCACAATACATCTTTTTACTTAGTGTCGGATGATCCTCAACTTGAATAGGAATCTAATGAGTTTCAGGGGCGCTATTTTGTATGGGGCGGCAATTAAATTAGAATTAATCCCGGGAGATGGCGCCGGGACGCCGGGCGTTAAATTCCCGCCTCTGTAGCCCAGTAATGGCCCATTATTGACAATCAAATGGATGGGGTCATCATTGACAGAGCCTACTGTTTGCAAAAAGAAATTAAAACATAAATCTCCTGGACTTACGAAAATACGCATGCTTTATTTATTATTTAAGCTTTGGAAATTGAAGCATATATAAATGTTATAAAAAATGAATAAAGTAAAGTGATTCTTTCGAAAAAACTAATGTCATTTATTTTCCCATTAGACTTTGAGACTTTCACTGACGATCCAACCTAGTTGAGCGACAAGCATAGACAATACGACCAATTATCTCTGAACATGGCTAATTAGGAAAATCGTTGGACATACCAAGTCGTGAGTAATTATTGAGGCCTTTGCATATAAGATGTATGCTATTTTTTTTCTAAGGTTAGCGACAATCTCATAATGCAAATCGCCATACACCAGTCTTTTCCAAAGGCATTTTATTACATAGTCTTTGAAGGGTTGTCAACCGTTATATGCATTAGAAAGAAAGCTGAGATATCCAAAAACCTGGATGTCATTAAACATTATTTGTATAGCGTGTGCTTAAAATCCATGCATAGTTTTAATAAGATAAATGAGTCACTGGAACAAGCACCTGTTGTTTCTAGAATAAATGAATGGAGAGGAACATCAGGCCCCAGTGAGTGGATTTGGCCTGTAGATGCGAACTGTCCAGAAACCCTTTAAACTGGCTCTTAACGAGATTCAGGAGAACTCAAGATAAGTGGGCAAAATCGGGAATACTACGTGAAGAAAATACTCACTGTATCTGCAGTAAAAAAGAGTCCATGCGATAACGGCTGCATTATTCAAATTTTGTAAGAGTAAACTCCATCAAAATTCAGTATTTTTGGGCATTGTGTACTATAGAGTCAGGTGTGGGGTCCACATAATTCGATTCTCAGTTACCAAAAGGATGCTGATGGTGGTCAACGGTGGGTGATATTGGTTAACGCCAAGGCTTACAGAACATTCTCGGTGGAACAGGAGAAACCCGTGCAAAGTGGATAAAAAAAACACTCTCGGCTCTGAAGGTCTAGTATCGTGCCGCGATTATCTTTCTCGGTAAAGGTTAACAAAGAAATCTCCCTTCACCTCTCGCTAAGGTTACTCCTCGCGTGATATTCAATGCCTGCTTAAAGGCCCAGTTGTCGTGTTCCTTCACCCTGTTGTGATTTTCCACATATCACATTTTATAGCACTGCGATAATAATTGAGTCAATAATTTCCGAAGAAATCTCCATTCAGTCTTACATCGGTTCATCTTCAGACCAATTGACTACCCGGATCTAATGGCGGCAAAGTATAGTTTTGCGGATTTAGGGGATTTCTGCAAAGTTACTTGCAACTAGCTACGCTATTTCAACTCCAGGCCTTGAGAGCCTTGCGAGTCATTTTCTATCTCCCGTGACGTCAGTAGGCTATGTTTCCTGCATACTCGTAAATACGAACAAACATAAATGCTTATCGGAGTTTTTGTTATATTAAATTGGAGTAAATGATGATCGCTTTATAGCCTTCATCCTCAGTATGATGTCAAAAACAGTGTCGTATATATATATATACTCGTAATAGTTAGCAAGCTAGAAGCAACCACCTCGCCACCCATGCAAAATCAACAAATATGGCGTAATGTGCGTTAGATCTGCATAGTTTCCAATTTTGGATAGATACAGACGAGAAAACAAGTAGGTGAATTCGAAAGTGGCATGAAGAAAGCGTGCACAATGCTCTCAACGGGTTCTGCACTTTACATTGCGATCGTAAGAGCTGGTGGCTGAGCAGGGCAAACATGTGTTCACGTTATGGTCGCGAGTTTGAATTGATAATTGAATATTTTTTATATCTGGACTATTAGGTAATGTTTTTAACATCTCCCTGAAAATGTATTTATTTTATTTTACATTCAATACAAGTTCAACCTAATTACATAAAATAACAAGGAAAAATATTAAATGTTTATAAGTCTAAATATAGAATAATGACAATAAGGACAAGTGACTCAGTTATATATACAAAGTTTAATAAGGATCTCAATTTATCCACCAAGATGTGGAAGACATCAATATCTACAAATTCCTTCAACAAGATCATTCCGTGTGCAAGTAGTGTAATGCTCTTAACAGCTCAGTTTGCGAATACGGCACCTCAAACAATTTAAATTCACAGTTTAGTATTGGCTAATATATTTAACAAAAGTTTTTATCAATCAATAAAGGGTTTTCTGTTAACAATTTGTGTATATAAAGGACTAATATCTAAGCAAATTCATTTTTAAAATGTGGGATAGAGTTTCGAAGGTGATACATGATGAAGGTAACAATGCCTTTAAAACGTTGGCTAACATTTAAATCAACTCAATACGGTCACAACTAAAAAAAATCATGTGAATTATAAAAATCAAAACAAAAATTTTTCGTGTGAATATTTAATTTGAAAGAATAAAACTAAAAAACCTTTTTTCCCTCCTCTCTTAACTTATTACCTTACGTCAAACTGTGATGATTTTATATGTATAAGACTTGAAATGTCTACGTTGTTTTTTTCCTTGACTACTATCTCGTAATTTATATTCTATTATTCATCAGCTCTCAATAAAAAGAATATTTCATTTCCATTTCTCGGAGTAGCTGTCGAAAAAAAAATATTCCCCTCGGAACGCAGATGTTTTTTCTTTGATATTTCCCAGCTGTTCAAGAAAAATCATATTTTCGCAGTACATACCTATATGAGAATATCGTGTCCATAAAGTAAACAACGTCAATAGCTGACAGACGGCACCAAGAATTTGGCCGGTAGTAATTCTCGCCACATACCGAATTCCATACATACTCGTAGCTCTCTAGCAGAATATGGGGCACTCGGATCCATATTTCAAAATGTCACTATATTCAGTTGGTTAAGGAAAATAACCGAGGGTTTTATTTGCTCTGTTACTTTCTCTCTTGTGACGATATTTCTTCGTTTTTTTCTGAACCGCTTCTCCTTTATGCCTCTTTTTGCTGACTTGCCTTTTTCGTGTTCTCTTAAATTTTTAACGCAACCTGAAAACGCTAAATCAACTCCCGGAAAATACGCGAAAGCTTGGCTGATTATTGAATTTAAGATCTAGACTCTAGACATTTAAATATTTCTTGACTTATAATGTATACAATTCACGTTCTGAATCCTAAAATAGTAAAATTTTACTTCGACTTTATTGTTGAATAAAAATAAGTATTATATTAATAAGAACACAATTTGTTATTTTATTAAAATAACCTTGATTTATCTACGTAGCATTTTATCTTAAAATAACCTTGATTTATATTATCTAGGTAGCATTTTATTAAAAAATACACTAGATTGTTTGACAGGCAATCTAGTATAAAACGTAAATGGAAAAAATAGCTGAGATATTTTATAATTAGGAAAAAACTCAATCAAATTTTATGGGAAAAATAGCAAATGATAAACTTTGTTTGAACTTCAATAATTGAAAATCATGAATACCCACATAAATAATTCTCGTCGTTTATACATGGTGACACCGTCAAGTAGTGGCAGTTTTCATATTGCAAAAATAAAAGTGCTTTGAAATATGCCTTGAATATAGATTTTTTTGAAGTTTTCATTGATGTATTTTTGAATTTCTGAATATCATAATTATTTGGTGCGATAATTAATTGTATCAATAATTAATAATGTAAAGAATTGTAAAACTTGCTATATTTATAGTCACATGGCAATCTCTTCCAGCCTGCCAGAAAGCTGTTTACTAGACATTAAGTTCAAAACAGACTAAAACCCGTTTTAAAAATATTACCAACTAAGTCACGGAAATCATTACTATATGTTACAAAAAAAACATGAATTCAGATGTAATATAGTCTAAGGATTAAATTTAGCTTAAAGTGTATGCTAAACGTGAGATGAAAGCCGCCGAAATGTTATAAAAAAAAATTTTTATAGACTTTAAATTTCCGTAGCTTAAAATGAAAAGAACTTTGAAAATAACTTCACCGCCAAAATAGCACTACAGAGTGCAGAGAACGAGTATGCAGACTCAATCCATTTTTTAACGTTTCACTCAGAATTTTCGTGCGCGTTTTAGTTTTAATGAAAGCTAAACATCGTTAGTCAGAGCAAATTTGCCCTGCACCTAAATTGCGTTATTATGCTGTGGAGTAAAACTTTGTCAGTTTTTCATAACCCTAACTGACTAGACGAGACAGCATTTCGCAAAGCCCCGACATAAAAATGGGTTAAAGCTAATAACTGTGAGGCTTAAACATAATTATTTGTTTTTAGCGTATAAGGTTACATTTCTGGGTTAAAATTTTATAAATTATTTGTGTTGTTAAAGTTGTTTTCATATAATTTGATTAAACAAAAAACTTTCAGTAATTTATTTACTCACTGCGCAGTCAAATTTAAGAAAAAAATTAAATTAAAACTGCTTAATTTTATTTGAGGTTACATATCTATTTATCATGAACAAATAACATATTCTAATTTCTTGCACGCTTTGAATTATTTTTATGCAGAAATAACTCCTATAAACCGCTTTTTCGAAAAAATTTATACGCTTTTTTTACTATGATCGCATTAACTTAATAATAATACTATACTACTTAATGTGATTTCGTTTTTTATCGCTTTTCTTATATCCCGGTAGTTTAGAATCTTAATTTGATTTGAATGATTCAGGAATGTTCGAATAACTGTTTGTTAGAGACTGGTGTTTCAAGCAGAAAGGAATTTTAAGATGGTTTTACTAGATTGAGGGAATGAGTTATAAAATGTTAACATAAACGTTATCTATCTTCCTTAAAATTTTATTTTACATATGTTGTATTGTAAACCCAGAAATTAAAAATTAAAAATATATATTTTGAAAAATAATTCTCAAACCAGGTTTAAGTTATAAGATGCTTGCATCAATATTTTGTATTACATATGAATGGTTGAATTAAAATAGGCACTAAGTACCAAAAAAAAAACCCTAAGTATGCAGTTTCGTTCTATATGTCATATATAATGAAACTGCATACTTAGTTTTTTTTGTTTTTTTTTTTGGTACTTAGTGCCTATTTTAATTCAACCATTCATATTATGAACCAAACTAGCTAGCTACACATTATGAGATGACTTCTTTTCTGATCCACATATTATAACAGTCAAATATAATCTGACATGGTTATTTTTCTGTACTACATACTACATAAAGAGTATTAGGTATAAACCAAATAAGTTATGAGATGATTTCCATTTCATACGACATTGTTTATTGTATCGAATACTAACTCGTGTGTTATTTCATATTTAATAAATGTATTTATTCTTGTATTGAATCATTAAAAAAATATTTGTAAAGGTGTGAATAAGAAGAAAAAAAATATTTACTCACTTTCACATTCAATATATATTTTTTTACGGAATGATATTGGAGGTTGTTACTTTTGGTTCTAACTCACACGATCAGTTTCGCGACACTACTATAGTAGGTCACTAAATATATTCACATATTTGAAAATTCAAGGTTTGTTCTTGAAAATTAAAAGCTGATAAAACTATTAATTTAAAAAAATTAATGTTTACACAGCTGGGGAGGCTTACGAGATGAAAGAGAAAAAAAATCTGATTTTTTAATGATTGAGGATGGTGTCAGAAATAGAAAATTCGCAAGAGTTTATAAAAAAATAACTTAGGAAAACTATAATACCATCGAAAATTCGAAAACTAAAAAGTTATATACAGGGGCACGATATTGAAGGACGTAATACAGATACCCGATACATGAAAAAAATATATATAAAACATAATATTAATCATCAACTATTACAATCTGGAATTTGCATACGGACGATTCACCAGTTCTGCATTTTTATGTTTTGTTAATAAATTCAAATGTTTTTTTTTTTATGTAAATGCATCTGATGAAATTACTTACCGCATTTCAACCCCGTATTACTTTTAAGTAGGCTTAATAATAAACCGAGGGGCTTAACCCAAATTCCATGCAGAAGTACCATAGGTAAACAGTTATTTAGAGCAGCTCTGAAATGTTTTTTTTATATTTTGTGGATATTTGTATAACACTTTAGTTGCATACAGTATGGCCAGGCGGACATAAAACCATGAGATTATTTCTCCCAAAACTGTAATATGTTGATACGATATTTTTAAACTGAGTTCACTTTTTAAAGTAACATCGAGAATCGCACTCAAAATCCTAAATTGAAAGCCTAGCTAACATCTTGACATCTACCCAATAAACTGAGTTCACTTTTTAAGGTAACATCGAGAATCGCACCCAAAATCCTAAAGTGAAAGCCTAGCTAACATCTTGACATCTACCCAATAAACTGAGTTCACTTTTTAAGGTAACATCGAGAATCGCACCCAAAATCCTAAAGTGAAAGCCTAGCTAACATCTTGACATCTACCCAATAAACTGAGTTCACTTTTTAAGGTAACATCGAGAATCGCACCCAAAATCCTAAAGTGAAAGCCTAGCTAACATCTTGACATCTACCCAATAAACTGAGTTCACTTTTTAAGGTAACATCGAGAATCGCACCCATAATCCTAAAGTGAAAGCCTAGCTAACATCTTGACATCTACCCAACAGAAATTATTCGTGAATTGCTGTTTTAGTATTTTATTAAACTTGATTGTATCGCTTTTATTATCTCATTTCATTACCTTTTTAATGTGTCTCATAAAGTACCAGTCACCTTGTACCTGTACAGACATAACATATATCCCATACATCCTAATGTACAATACTATAATGTATTACTCAAACTACAAAACAACTTTTGACGGGAATAATTTCTACGAACCTCTCGGAGTTGTAAAGGCGAGATAAGAATCAAATTTCGGCATAATCCTGAAGTGTATCCAGTCACCCATTTTCTTACATTATCTTTAATAACAGGGCCGTGCTAGAGCTACAAAGTAAAATTAAGAATTATTCCAATATGGCCATAAAATAAACATTAATGAGATACCGCTTAGAATCAAATGTGTTCGGCCTAAAAAAGTAGTCCGTGTATAAACATATACAAGCTTTTGAACCTTGGTGATATGCTGCATGTTTCCGAGATGCAGTGTAGGTACTGAATGGACTATAAGACGCACCAGAAAGGTTCTCAACGATAAGCAAAAAGAGATTACTCTTGGTGGCTGAACTTTTGAGAGGCGGCGAGAAAAAGAACGGTCTCCAGCAAGGTCAATATACCAAATCAAAGAGATGACTATTCGAAGATTCTAAAATTGTTATTACTACCTGAAGATGACGACACAGACTTCCAATATCTTAAATAAATTTTGCATTAAGAAAAGTTGATTTTCCATCGGTTTTATTAAATTATTTTTTTGAAAAAAAAACTAGTTAACTTCTTAAAAAATCCCGTTATGTAAGAATTTTACGTATTATATATTTATAATAATAACGAGCCATATAATATGTCGCCTGCGTGCAGCGCTCACTCTTCTCCCGAATACCCTATCCAATCCTTCCGATGCCGTCCCACACCAATTCCAAACGTATAAAACTAGAGTTGCTGATTTCAGATAAAATGTCCGCGCACCTTAATGTCTCTTTCTTGCAGAGGCGGATATAGGGTAAATTTATAATACTTAAATCGAACCTTAACATTTTATTCCACTTATCTATCTATAAATATTGAAAGTTTCGGAGGCCGGCCAATATTTGGGGTGATCGAATATAACTTTTATTTCAGCGCACTCGTAAAATTGCGGCACATTACATATTTATGTTTGAAAAAAAAAACGATTAAATTTTTAAACATAAATTTGAGAATTGAGAATAAAGCTATCTATGAGATTTGTCAGTTGTATTGTCACTATGCCTCGTTATGTGTAACAAATACTCGGTCGAGCACTTAGTTTCTTGTTCAGCCGAATAATAAATTATCGCCTAGTATTAATTGGATGTTTCTTTGTGAAAAGGAGCCAACCCACAAACCCCTTATTTTCGTTTATTTGAAGTGTAAAAAAACATTTTTTTCCTATATGTGCAATAAAAATTAAACCATTTCATTGGTTTTATTATTGCCAAAATGTGTTTATTTTTTTACATGCAATCTCATAGAAATCGGTTTGCTGTTTCCTTTATTAACCCAAAATATTGGTGAGATCTTTTTTACTCATTTAGTTCCAATTTAAAAGCTACGACTGCTAAATATTTATCCATCCACTCGACAAATTACTGGATTAGATCACTCGGCCAAGTACTGGGTACGCGTAAACAGGGTATTACTTCCCTGAAATTATTTTTTAGTTATTCAAGGGAGAATAGAAACTGATTTCGAAATTAATTTTTTAATGAGCTTTTTGAAAAGCATAAGCCTTCAAAATCAAGACTAAAATCGAAAAGAACCTCTACTGTGGGGATGCAGAAACTATTTCTACATCAGCAGCACACTAAACTTTTTAATGACATCCAACAGCGTAGAATCAACCCAAGGAGTAGTCTCAAGGGCATCTCGGATTTACCTACCTAACCGACACTCAACCATCTCAGGGTTAGTGTGACCATAATTGTGGATAACCTTCAAAGAAAGGGACATGGCTAAGGTAATGGAGGACGCTCTACATTTATGGAAATTAATAACTATGCCACATGTGTTAACACCCATGGCATCCGACTTTGAGCATTCACAATGATCTCCAATTATTATTTGCCAATATATGTTGCGCCAAATTATAGCATGTTGAAAATACCATCAATAGTTGAATAATGCAGTACATACTCACATATTATATACTATCACGCAATGTGCATGTACTATACAAGTACAAGTAAGATACGCAGTCAGAACAAATCATAACGCCTTCCTATCCACGAACACAGCCTTGCCTCTTCTTAATAAATAAATCTCGTCGTAAATTATATTTTATTTATTCATTCTTCTTACCTTTTCGTCAGTCAATTACTTCCAAACATCTTGTTCCATTCTTTCCTCGGTCTACCTTTGCCTCAATCTCTATTCTTTTCGGATGTGTATATTTGTTTTTTTAAGTTTTTCTCATGCGATTAATATACGTTTGTTTTCATTTCGTGCCACAAATCTATAATGCAGTGATTCTATAATCTAATACATTAAATATAGGTATAAAAAACATACCACAAAGATACAATTTTTTTATTTACAAAATTGTTCTTTTCGTAAAGATACTCGTATTTCAGTCATCTCTCTTAGAATCTGATTGATTTGATCATACCATATTTTCGTCAAACGTCTTTAACTTATTTTCTTTCTTTGTAATTTTAATAATTTTCTCTTTTAAATATTTCATGAAAAAAAATTATTCTCCACATATGTTTTGCTATTTTTATATTATTGTTTAATTATTATTAAAATTATAAAATATTTATGGTTTAATAAATTAAAATAGTCATAAAAAATCAATAAATTTAAAATAAATAGATTTTTAATGAATTAAGACTCTATTTCTGAGAATATAAAAAATACACAAGTATAATAATGATTATTAATCATTTTTATACATAAATACACCATCACTGTATCTCCCTTTTGGATAAGGCAGAGAGAAAAGACATATGAACCTGCCTATATAGACAAATTGCTTTTGCCTTGTCTGTTACATAAATCTTGTGATAAATGCTCTTTTTTTATAAAATTTTCACAATTTCATTAATTGTCTCTTTATATTATTTTCTTTTTAATTCAGTCTTTACTAATTTCAGAAAAAAAAATTGGTTTTGTCAGTGTTAAACTACTTACGAGTATTTCTCCATCATATTATCTGGTCTAAGTAATGCTTTATTGTTTTAACTCGTTACTATCATGCTGTGAAATCATAATGAATAATGATTTCATTAAAATAACAATTTATTTGGGGCCGTTTAGGAACGGCATCTCCTTAAGGGCGCTCTAACTCGGGACTCGACCCACTTTTATTGACATGTGCATAAAGGCAGAGGCTGCGGTCATTAGATAAGAAACTTCGCTCCATTTACATATGTTTCGAAAAACATCTTTGATAAGTCAACGACAGAATATTTATCAAAGGAAGACGAACTACAAATAAACCTTTGTAGATCTTCCGATAAGTAAAAGTAACACGTTCGGATTTAGGTGAAGTGTAGTGTGTGTGTGTGTGTGTGTATGTGTGTTTATGCGTGTGTGCGTTTATGTGTGTGCATGTGTGTGTATGTGTGTGTTGAGTGTATGTATAATCATGAATTTGTTAAGATTTCCCAAAATGATTGTCTTCAAGGGCTCTCTAAAGCTGAATACGTCACCCATATATCTAAGAATTTGAGGCAGACAAAGATCGATCCAGTTGAAATATTACTCTAGAAAACGAACATTAACCCAAATTAAAGGTCATCTCTTCATTGAATTTTACGCAATAATAATATGACTGTAACTGTTGCTATAGCAAAATTAAAATGACGAAAAACACACTGTTGACGACCATCAATAAAACCAATCAACAAATATACTATAAATATAATGAAATATTGTGACCAACTTGAGTTCCCAAATAGCCAATAATCTAATAAATCACATTTTACTTAAAAAATTCGAACAGAGAAAAATAAATGACGTCTGGACGCTAAAGTAACACCCGAGCGTATATATTGATAAGCCCCAAAATATATCCAATCCGTGTCGTTGTCCATGATTTAATTATGCTCTATTACCACTTGACAGTAAATCTACAATACATAATAAGCCTATCTATTCCCAAACGGTCCGAGGGATTACCGCGACTTTCCCACATCCACCTGAATCCTTCACCGCGGCGTTGCAGTCAGGCTTCATTGCTGATTTATTCGGGAAATTTCCACAGGGCTTCCCGAGGATTCGCGGGCCCCCGTGGCGGTTAACGCGGTACCAGAAGGAGCAGACAGGGCCGGGGTAGGTGGTCGGTCTGCTTGATACTTGAAGGCAATTTTGCGTGATTTATGAACGACATGCAGAGAAAATTTCTCAAGTGATGGCTCTAGGAGAACGCTAACTGGTAAGGTAGAACCGCTATTCTTGTGTCTGGAACCGCAGCTAACATAAGTAACGTCCCAGACATTACCTATGACCATACATTACTGTTTTTCCTTTAACGGTGACGTACAGCGTTCATAAATTCTACGAGTATATTTCGTCTTGTTGAGACTGAAACAGAACAGGTTGAAGGTTTAAAAGTTAATGTTCCAATACAATTGTATATTGTAAATTATATAAGTTCATTTACATAATTAAAGTACCCTTGGGTTAGATTCATATTTTATTTTTATTTTATATTAAACGGTTTTAAAAAAACCATCAAAAATGTAGTCAGTATAATTTCATTTAAAATTCTAAATATACAGTTCAAACTTCAAAACGAATACTATTTTTTTTAATATTCAAAAAACATATCAACCTTTTATTAACATTCGGAAGGTATAAAGATTATTCTTTATAACTTAAGAAAAAAAAATATGCCTATTGTTACAGGGAGATTCCCGGTCTCGGCTTGGCATGGGATGACGCGGATTTCTGGACTGAGAACCCGACCTTTATGGAGGAGTTTTTTTGTGGTATCCTGTGTTCTTGGTAATTATACATATAGAAGAATTGTAAAAATCTTGTGATATTAAAAAATAAAACATAGATATCAAGAAGATATTGAGAAAGTAAAATGTATAAAATAATTAAACTGATTCCATTGAATTCTGTAATGACTGTTGGTCATTGAGGAGAGTTTGTTCTGTAAATGGTATTATATAAATTATCATTTACTATTATTATTTGACTAGCGAGAATATTTTTTGGGAACCAAATTTGAGAATATATTATCAAGTAAACAGGATGCCTCTTTCCCTAATAAGACTTTACCAAGAAGTGGCGTAGCCCATTGTCTGTAACCGACTTGCATCCCACAGGCCACGTCCACATGTTGAGGCATACCATCAATACTATCCACATACATGACAATCATACCAACACAATAAATAAATTACATAGTTACTGCCGTAAGTTACATAATAATTAAAATTAACTCTTGATTTAATAATTTCATTCGAATGTAAATAAGATATCTTCTCACATTATTTTTTTATACAACGTATTTTATTACACTTCCGTTGTATACAGTACAACCTGGCAGGATTATTGCTATTCGGAAATCTTTTCTAACCTACCAAAAATATGTTTAAGAGGCTTTAAGTGAAATTCAGACTGGAATCTTTTTTTTTAAATCTGATTGAACCCGTAACCCCCGGGTTGGAAGTTGGTTTAGTTGGTAGACCAACTAGACCACAGAAGTCGTCATCGTTTGATTAGTGAAATAACAAAGTTTTTTTATTATTAAATATTTATTTTGAAGTAATTATGTTAAAAACCAGACTGTATCCTTATTTTTTTTGTATGTAAACTAACGGGAATCGAACCCGTGATCCTCTGGCTAGAGGACAGGCGTCTTACCAACTAAGCCACAGAGGTGTTTATTAATACATTTTGCCCTCCATGAGATTTATAGCATCCTTAATAATATTCTTGCCATTGGTGGGAGAAAGCTTTCAAATCTGAGATATGCAGATGACACGACGTTAATTGCCACATCAGAAGTAATGGCCACGCTACTTAAAAAGGTGGAACACGAGAGCAAGCTCCTGGGCTTGTTAATTAATAAGTCAAAAACAAAGCTTATGACCGCAGTAAAAAATTGCCACCAAATAATGTGGAAGTGACTGGAAGTGGTTACTGACTTTATTTACGTAATCTCCAGTATACCAACAATAGAGGATGCGAGGCTGATGGGAAAAGAAGAGCTGGAATGGCAAAAAGTGCGATGTCAAAGCTGGAAAAGATAGGGAGAATCTGAATTATCAACATAACGACGAAAATGCGTCTAGTTAAGTCTCTCGTCTTTGCAATATTCACGTATGGCGCAGAGACTTGAACTCTGAGAGCAAGCGAGAGATGTAGAATAGATGTATTTGAAATGTGGTGCTAGAGAAGAATGTTACCAATTCCATGAACCGCAAGGTGAACTAACACCTCCATTCTCGAAGAACTGAGAATCATCGACAGATTGTCGACAACATGTCTTCGACAAGTCCTTCGATTCTTTAGGCACATTGCTCGTGGCCAAGGAGACAATTTGGAGGTGTTTGTGGTTATTGGAAATGTGGAAGGACGACGCACAAGAGGAAGAATCCAAAACGTAAAACTGACCAAGTGAGACACAACTGTATTGCCCTTAAGAACATCCCTTCGAACCGCGGAGTGCAGGGATGAATGGAATGGAATCGTCGGAGGCTATCATGGAAGTCACGATGCTCAGTTTTGAGCTACACGACAACATGATGATGATGATGAATAACATTGTATTATTGGAATTTACAAAGTAAATCTTATCATAATCTTTATGTTAATATCCTGTCTTTGATCATAAAACATAATATCTTCTAGTGAAAATTCAGCGAGAACGGGCCACGTTATTACGGATACGTGTTGTGCTAATTACTGCGAGGCTTGAATTATGTCCCAAGTTTGCCCCGAGTAGTATCGGCTGATCGTAAACAGCGAGCTCCTGCCCCTGCCCCTGCCCCCCGTCACGTGCCCCTTACACCGAGTTGTAGCCAAACTTTCTTATTACACATCCTAAATCAAATGCAGCAGCAATATGAATAATATTTTTCTTTGCGGTCTCCAAACTTCTTTGCACTCTTTCGTTTTCTTCCGCGTGGCCCGTTTACAAACATCACGATTTATCTCGGCCATATTATTACAGTGGCTGTCAAGACTCGAGAGTAACGTGGAAACTGGAAAAACTCTTTTCTTTTCTTCTCACCAAGGTTTCATTTCCATTTAAAATTTCGACAGAAGAATGCGATATTTTATTTCTGATATTTGTAAATGTGTAAGCTGTGATAAATTAGTGAGTAAAATATTACCAACATGTGTGCTTTTTAAATTTGCATATATTTTAGAGTGCTTGCTAAGCATACCTACAACCTCCGTAGCCCAGTTGGTAAGATACTTGTCTCCTAGCCCGGAGTTTGCGGGTTCGTTGGGTACCTGCTGAAACCCAATTTTTTTTCAAAAGGATTCCAGTCTGGTTTTCACTTAAGGCCTCTTTAACATATTTCTGGTTGGTTGGAAGATACTTCCACAAGGCAATAAGCCCGCAATGTTGTACTGTATACAAGAAAACGTAACACAATACAAGTATAATACATACATACTTTATGCGTACTTGCTAAATATGCGTACTTTTTAACATACGTGTTGTTAGGTTTGAAACTTTTTTGCAAAGCATACGTATTCTATTTTGCGTATTTGCTAAACATGCGTACATGTATCATACGAGTATTATAGAATACTTGCAAAGATTGCATCCTTTCTAGCTTGTTTGCTTAGTTTACATACTTTTACCGTGCTGGTTAAGTAAACATATTTTTGCGTACTAGCTAAGCATGCGTACATTTTAGTTTTATTGCTAAGTTTGCAAAAAAATTTAGCATGCTTGATAAGCTGCGTAATGTTTAGCGTGCTTACTAAGTAAATATAATTTAGAGTGTACATATGATGTGCTTGCATACTTTTGAGAGGGCGTACTAAACAAGCTTTCTTCTGAGCGTCCCATCTAAACAACTGGGAGTCCTGGGTACCATTTTTAACGAATCACAGTTCATACGATATTTCGTCGTACCATTTTTAACACATCACAGTTTATACGATATTTCGTCGTACCATTTTTAACGAATCACAGTTTATACGATATTTCGTCAAAACTTTCAGTATCAGAATTACGAACATTCTAGGAGCGTTTTTCTAGTAATATATTTTACAAAATAACGCGACATAAATAAGTTAATTTAAAAAAAAATTTTGATCACTCTATTTAGATAATTTGAAATGTTCATATACATATATATTTTAATACATCTTCAATCCGCCTAAACACTGGAGTAATTAATTTAGATTAGCAATTAGAAGAGTGATTTCACCAAATGCTCTTCCATTGTTTCGCGGCATGTCCCTTGTGAATGAGGCCTCAGATATTCACATCTTTAATATTTCAGAAAATGTTTTTAAAGAAAGCATATCGAGCTTTCTTAGTAATGAGATTTAGTTGTTTCGGCTACACAATTTCTTTATTCATTGTTTTATACTGTGTATATTTATATTTAAGTTTTGTATGTAATTGGGTTTAACCTATACGTAAGATATATAAAATAAATTATTTATATTGTTTCAGGAAGTAACAACTAAACAAAAAAAATATTCTAGGAACTACGAAAATCTGTTCGAAAAAAAATTAAATACTGTTTTTTCAAAATGATATTGAAAAAATAAGTCAGTATCAAATGTTATATATTTCAAATAGTACATTATTATTTGATGACATTGAAAGTGTTCACTTAAGGTCTCTTTTAGATCTTTCTGGATGGTTAGAAGAGATTTCCGCACGGCAATAAACCCACCAGACTGCACTGCATACAATGAAATTTTAATACCATAACGTTACGAGTATTGCTCAACCTTTAACTTAGTTTACTTAAAAATTTTATTCCAACTTATTTTTACTATCTAAAAATAAACACTAAATACACAACATAAATTAGTTTTTAAAATTCTTTTTTCTCGGTGTGCGAAAAGCGTGTGTAACCAAAGAGTTGTTTGTAAACTATTTTAGTCCATCTGTGAAATGTTGTAAAAAAAACAACTTTGAAGAAAAAGTTGTTTTATTATTGAACGATGAGAGAAGTTTGATTGCAGGTTCAAGTAATATTTTTTCTACCAAACACAACTTTCCTGATCCAACCAATAGATCAGAAAGTTATAGCAGTGTCCAAAGTGTACGATACACTAATAAATTAGTTAAATCAGGTGACAAAGCACAAATGCTGATCAAAACTTTTTAGAAGAATTGTACAACTAAAAATGCTATTAAGAACATAAAAGATTCCTGGAAAGAAATCAAACAGAAATGCTTAAATGGTGTTTTACACTGCATGTGGCCAGATGTATCAGAATAGCCAAAAAATTACATTCCAGAAGTTGCTAATGAGTTGTACAAATAGTTCGTATAAATAGTTTTCAAGAAGTCAACACTAATTTCAAAAACCAGTGTGACTCGCATATTAGCCACTTTGGATTGAAATGGTTAATTTTTTTATTGATTGTGTCTATAGAAAACTGATCTTAAAAAGGACCACATTTTTAATTAAACTAAAAAAATATGTAGTAATATTAGATGATCTACGAGTATTACATTTATATCATTTTCCACTGCGAATTTTGTTATTACACCGTACATAAATATTATTTAAAGATCTCCTGACATAGATTGAGGTAAAGAACAGTGGAAACTGCTTTTACTGGATCATGACAATAGAGATGCCTGATCATGACAATAGAGATGCCTTGGAAATTTGCAACTGTGAAGGACTGAGGACTACAATATAATAAAATTCCCTTTCAAAGAAGCTATGATAATGTCTGGATTGCAAAGACAAAAGTGATGATATTCCCTCTTATGATACTCTTGATGATATTCCCTCTTATGATGCAATTGAAAATATATTGAAATGATATTGAAAAGTGACCAAGAGACCACATTAAAACCTTTGAGTTTATAGTTATCAGAGAAAAATACTCCCCTCACAGTCCATCTGTAATTATGTTCAGCAATACTACTATATAACATAAACACAGATTGCACCATTACACTGCACACTTGTGCAAATCTAGCTACAAACTGTTGTATCCAACCAGCACACATCCAGCAATGAACTCATTAACTGGATGAGAACTCTTTTTCTTCTATTAACTACCTTCTACGAACAATGAGCAATTGAACTTGAAACTGCCAAGTAACAGACAATTGTACTGCCATTGCCAGCTTGACCACGAAACTTCTTAAAAATAATTGCAATAATTTACACCAATGATGCACAAATGGTAGCCTACGGGCCACTTGTGGCCCTCCAGCCAATTCTTGGTAGTCTGCATCGTCTTAATGAAATATTTATATAAATCTATTAGGCCAATCAAATTGATATGGCCCGGGCAAAATATATTATTTTAGTGTCCCCATCAAGGGCGGCTGGTGGCATAAGAAATCGAGCGTTCACTTAGATTTTTGACTGACATAAATATGGTTATTTTTTTAAAACCCCCTGGTCCTCATTGTTCTGAATTTTTACACCCGCCCACAACTCACCACTCCTCAGAGATATTCTAGCTGTTAAATTTAGTCACTCACCTCAACAAATAGCAAGAGTTAGCAGCTGTTTGGATTTATATATTTCAACTACAAATTCACTGTCAAGTACGTTCTCTTTATAGTTTTTTAACAAGTTTCGTTAAATACAATTAAATCTTAAAATAAAAACAGTTCCAATGAGCTCATCTATGAAATGTAAATTTGACAATGCTCTAAATCATGAATATTATAAGGACTGGAAATCAAGTACGAGTATGTCTTGTGTGTAATATTACACTTAAAATAATAAAAAACCTGATATCAAATGACATTATGATACTCAATAAAAAAAATATTGAATATAAGAAATCACTATTGGAACTCAACTGCGCAAGGATTACATACATAAGAAACAACAATATGTATTGAAAAAGCCACAATTGATAAACCTATCAATGAAAGATGCATCTTATAAAATTGCATATTCAAAAGCTCATAAAAGAAGCCATTTTTAACCTATGAAGATATTAAGCATACTCTTGATATTGTTGAAAAAACGGTTTAACAATGACGGTAAAAATAATATAATGAGTAACATTATTATACAGCATACAAGATACTATTAGACGACATTATTATACAGCATACAAGATACTATTAGACGACATTATTATACAGCATACAAGATACTATTAGACAACATTATTATACAGCATACAAGATACTATTAGACGACGTACCCATGAGCTTACCCAAGACATAAATAGTAAAATTGCAAGTGGCTTGTAAGGATGTTTATTTTTTCAATCGCAATAGATGAATCTGTTGATATTTTTATTCGAGTTGTGAATTAAAAATTCCAGTAAAAAGACTTTTCAGTCTTGAACAACTCTGTGGCACAACAATGCAATGATTTATTTGAAAAATAAAAATTCTGTTTGGAATGCAAAAAAATATGTTGGATAGTCTCTGTGCTGATGTGTGCCATCTATGGTGGGTATAAATAATGGATGCTCTTCTTGAAAGACTCTTAATATGACAATTATTCAAGTATCATTGCAACATTCATAAAAAATCTATTATAAATTATATCCATTGTGGTGACATGAGTGAATAAAATTCGAGCTGGAAGATTAAATCACAATCGATTCAGAGAATATTGTGAAATGATTGAAGGACAATATGGTGAATTTATTCATCATGCAGAAATGCAGTCGCTATTCAGAGGAAAGGTAATGTTTTAGGTTTCTAAAAAATAACATAATGATTTTTTTTAAAGTAAAGAATAAACTTCATGAGGAACATCTGAGTAAGCACTTCTAGTTGATATACAAATGGTAATCATTTATTTATTATTTAATTAGGAATTTAAGAAATTTGATTATCCTTCTAAATGCATGACTAGCCAGAGAGCAAGTTGGATGCAGTGTGGCGATCAACGACACACCAATTGAACAAGTTACAAAATTTAAATACTTGGGTGCTAGCATAATGTGCAATAACGACCTCTATGGCGAAGTACTTGAACAATCACAAAAGGCCGCAGCTATTTCCGGATGTTTAAAGAACACTATCTGGAAAAACAAGTATATGAACATCCAAAGCAAGGTGAGGATATACAAGACCTGTGTCCGCCCCATAATAATGACATACAGCATAGAGTCCAGAGCCGACACTGTTAGAACCAAAAATCTCCTTCGAACCAGTGAAATGAAGGTACTCAGGAGTATCGCTGGCAAAACCCTTCGTGATAGAGTACGAAACACAGAAATCCGACGGATGTGTGAAGTTGAAGATATTGTCAGATAGGGACGACAAAGTTCTGGAACGAACATGTATCCAGAATGGTGGAACCAAGAGCCGTAAGAATGGCCAGGGACAGTATCCCCCAAGCAAGCAGACCTCCAGGACGACCTCCCAAAAGATGGAAAGACAGCTGGCAGTCGACGTCACAAGAGGGAAACAATGATGCAGGACCATAACAGGCCAACAGGCCTAAAAGAAGAGGAAGAAGAAGAAGATTATCCTTCTGCTTTACCTACAGGAAGTAAACTTATTTAATTTTACACAATCTTGCCCAGACAAAGTTACTCTATATTAATAAAAAATATGTTCCGCCTCGGCAGTACATAAATTAATGGAAATTAATTAAAAAAGCAAAAATCTCGACTCTTCTTGTAACAACTAACTTGAACCTTTATTAAATATTAGTTACTTGGCTATATAAAAAGATGTATTATCGAGATACAGTTAAGTAATTAGTTTTTCAAATTTTATGTTTTGGTTTTATTTATTTATAAAAACTCAGCGGTAAGTATATGGTGCTTAGTAGCTCCTTCTGAGCTGAGTAGATCCTTATTCATATCATTGCTATTTAAAACAAAATAAATAGAAACTAGAGGTTTTGTGATCGCTTGAATTTCTGGTTTTTTTTCAAAATGCTGGTCAATCTCATTTAAAACTGAGCAGACATACTGACCTCAATTATATCTATTTTCCACAAAAATATTAATATGCATTTTATTCTTATATAGGTATCATCAGCTTATATTAATTCACAGCATGATGATAAAAAAAGGTGGTGACTATGTCGACATTATTTGATAATTCCATACATCCAGCGATGGATGATATCTGTGAAACATGATAATGGTCTTCTGTCTACAAGCTATGATCAACTCTGATACATGCCTGTGGAGTTCAATTCTATACCCGCATCTCCCTTTATCCATTGCAAACATGGATAGAATCGTCTGGTACCTTGTAGAAATACTTACTTTGTAATTGCTTCCTATGTAAGTGAGCTAGCCAAGCCTGATAGTGAACAAGCTGCTCATCTCGAATAATATGTTTTGATTTTTGGGTTGCTCGTCCCAATGTATTCTACATTAAATCTACGCTTAGGGCATCCCTGGTTCTTTTTGACGTCTGCTACTTCACCATACAGCATGTTTTTGAGAAGTCTTTCATCATCCATTCTTACTACATGGCCAAGCCAATGTAGCCTTTTCAATTAGAAATTGAGGCTACTGAGATTGCTGCCCAGATTGAGGTGAGCATTAAATGACCAGTTCCCTCATTGATCCCCACATTGATCCCTCAAACCCTCGGGATCAACCCCTGGCACCCATGCTCTTTGCCTATCAAGTAGGACTTATAACCGGTAACTGCTATTTACTGTCTGGGTTCCTTCACTGTTGCCAGCCAAAATTAAGTAACATCTCCATGATCGCTGCATCATCTGGAATGGGGTTGTGGGAACTCAAACTTGCCCGGCATTTGAGCTATATCCTGAAGAACGATGTGGATCGATACATCAGGAGTCAACTTGGATGCAGGAGTTACTAGAAGACAGAGCATCACCCTATCAGTCGCCTAACGGTACTCCATATCCATTAGAATTAACAAAGCTGTGGCACTATGGATAAGTTATTGTGAAATATACTCAGTTGATTTCCAACTAACGAACATCTACTCGTACATACATAAGGAGCTTTTTTTAGGGGAGAGGTGTACACAACATTTAAAAAGATTGTGGTTCATTTTTCAAATGTCATTCAGTGTGTCTTAGAACTATTGCATATTTTCAACAGAGAAAAAATTATATTCTTCTACATACAATATTTGAATATTATGGATTACATATTATGACTGTATTCCACGATACAGTCATAATATGTTATCCATAATATATATCATACAGGCAGACCTGTAATTATACAAACAATATCAATGTTTACTTATATTTTCATTGAGTGAATTTAAAGAATTTCACTAACTCATTCAGTGAAATTGCATCTCTAAAAAAATCTCATTAACCCAATCACGGCGGGGGACCACTTAACTGGCCCATACATAATACGTGTCGTACTGGCGAGCGGCCATTTAAGTGGCCACTAACTTTGCGTGTCGATATGTCGGTCAAGATTAAATCTTCTTTAAAATTTTTAACCTAAATATAGGACAAAACGTGTCCTCTAGTGACATCTCTTTTAAAATCATCAAAACTTCAAGTACTTGATCCATAAAAAGGATTTAAACAGACCGATTCGAGGCCGTCGAGATTTAAAGCATTTTAAATTTTGGCGCTACTCGTTCGGGTGTGCCGAAGGTCATGTTTCTAATGACGATTTCTTGCGGATCATTGTGAGGTATTTTGCGTCGATATTTTTATCTTTGTGTACGCGTATTGCGTATTGAATTAATTGCCTTTTTCATTGTTTATGGATTATTGTTTTCTTCGATTATTGCTTCTTATATTGTCGCACTTTATTTATAGCTTTGATTTGGATACCATTACACAAACTGTTTTTTAAGAGATTTTAACATTCACTTACTTTTCAAATCGTCGTTATTTTTTATGTTACGTGTGTTATACGCCATTGAAACAATTCATAAAATTTTTAAAATAACTTTAAAAATTCAACACCGCTTATTTTATCAATATGGCTAAAAGGAACTTGACTGGAGAGGAAATTGAAGATATCACGGTAGTAGAACTTGATTCAGATTTTGAATTAACCGATGAAGAAGACGATATTGCAGATGATGTTGATCCATTAGAAGAAGAGCAGAGAATGGATGATACAATTATTCCAGATATTGGAGCAACAACCAGCGGCAATGTGGAACCAAACGAACTATTAGAAAATGTATTTTCTTCATGGAGCCGAGGTCCATTTGCGCCAATAATCCACGAGTTTGATGAATTTTCATCTGGCATCTTGCCCTCGTGCCAACTTACACCAGAATCATCCGAACTCGATATTTTCGAATATTTTTTAAATAAAAATATAATTGAAAATGTGGTACAACAGACTAACCAATTTTATAATTTTAAAAAATTGAGTAAGGAATATTCCGCTAAATCACGAATTCAACGCTGGGTGGATACAAATGTACCAGAATTATATGTATTCTTTGGTGTCACAATGTTGATGACACGAAATAAGCATTTAACCATACGGGAACATTGGTCCACAGACCCACTTTTAAATAGCCCAATTTTTGGCAAGACTATGTCAAGGGACCGGTATGAACTGATTTTAAATATGTTACATTTTTCTAATAACAATATAACAAATAGTGGTGACAAATTGCGTAAAATAAGATTATTGCTTGATCATACTCGCAAAGTTTTTACAAGTGTCATGCTGCCTCACAAAAACTTGTGTATCGATGAGAGCATAGTTGTTTTCAAAGGTCGTCTTATGATAAAACAATACATCCCTTCCAAACGTCACAGATTGGGCATTAAATTATTTGTTTTATGTGATGTTGAAACCGGTTGTGTGTTAGATCTAATTGTGTATTGCGGTGATGGAACAGAAATAATTTATGATAAATCGTTGGGTATATCGGGTGCAGTTATCAAAACGCTTCTCAATGACTATCTTGGAAAAGGACACAACTTGTGGTGTGATAACTGGTACACAAGCCCACAATTATTTAAGTTTTTACATGACAATAAAACAAATGCATGTGGAACCGTTCGAAAATCTCGTAAAGGTATGCCCAACTTCAAAAAAACCAAGAAAGGAGACATTGATTCTCAACATTGTGGACCCTTGTTGGCTATAAAATGGCACGATAAGAGAGAAATTCATATGCTGACAACAATTCATAGTGACAGATTTATTTCAACAGAGAAATTAAATTATAAAACTGGCGAACAGGTAAAAAAACCTGAGTGCATTGTGGATTACAATAAAAATATGGGTAGTGTGGACAAAACCGATATGATGCTTAGTAGTTTAAATTGCCTTCGAAAAACTTTAAAATGGTATAGAAAGCTGGCTTTTCATTTTGTTGATCTATACATGCTAAATTCATATTTTATTTACAAGCATACAACCGGAAAAACAATAGGTTTAGCGGAATTTAGCAGTTATAAGACAAATATTTGAAAAATATAAACTAGCATCAAAATTGTCCCATTCATCTCCGTCCACTAGCAATCCACTACATCTTGGTTTATCGGGTTCAATAATAGCCGCACACAGTCCTAAAGAAATTCCAGGAACTGAAAACTGTGCGGAACCTTCTCGTCGATGCTATGAATGCGCTCATAAACATAAATTAAGGAAAAGATCTAGATATATGTGTGGTGAGTGCAATGTGAGTCTGTGTGTAACATGTTTTGGACCATTTCACGCCAGCAAACACTTTCCACAGTAGAAATATTATTATTGCAGTGTACTTATCGTTATAAATCTTTTCGTCAAAATCCAAAAACATACTTTTATTTGTATAATAGTGTTATAAGAATATTTTCTAATATTACGTGTGTATAGTGTCAGCTAAAAAATGCATCGGCGCACAGTTCCACAGTACTCAGCTTCGGGATAATGGTGAGTCATATTTTATGTAGATACAATATAAATTTATAGACGTAAAACACCGCCGCCTGTGTGACACACCAAAGATACTCGAGCCATCGCCGTAAAAAGGTTAATGAAAGCTTGAGCTGACCTGATATTGACTACTGGAATGAATATCTCAAAATTATAACTCCTTTATTTAAAAATGGAAAAATCAAAAAAGTTCAGGAAAATAAAAAGAAAATCAATTCAAAATTTTATTTCCTTTTTCAAATATGAAAATATGTAGGTATATATTATTTACAATATTAACAAATAATCCAATAAACATAATGTTTGACATTGCTTAGCTATTAAATAAAGAAGAAATATTATAGTATCAATAAAGTATTAGCATTTTTTATTGATATTTAAACAGGAATATGCACCTAGAAAGTGTTAAAATTAATAAATACAGATTTATATAAAGAATTAATTTAACTTATTTACAAATAAATGGTAAATTATAAACAATATTAGAATAACACTCATAAATGTCTCCTTACAAAAAAATATTAAATGACTTGTTAAAAGAAAAATAAAACAGAAAAGCAACTAAAGGAACTAGAAAATATTGTGTCTCTTAACACTAAATAAACTTTTAACAATCATTGTATGAAGAAAATATGAAGTCAATTGTGGTTTGGAAAATATGAAGTCAATTGTGGTTTGGAATATATGAAGTCAATTGTGGTTTGGAAAATATGAAGTCAATTTTGGGAGATTATTTCCAAAAGTAATATTTTATAATATAAATATATAGTCATCAAGTATAAGATAGTGGAACAGAAGAAATTTAGATGTAAAGTTTGATTAAAAAATTGTTAAATCTTTTATTTTCAATACACCAATTGAAATAGAATATTTTATCTGAAATAATTTAAATATAATCTGTAAATTATTTTAAGTTGGTTTGGCAAGGATTGTCGTAGGCAAGAAAAAGAATTGAATATTGCATTTGGAAATGACAGAATTAATGGCACACTGTCTTAATTAATTATTTTTTTTAAATAATACGGAGATTAGATTTTACGACTGATAATTCAATATCAACATTTTTAAATATTGAAATCCAAGTAATAAATTTAATTTTTTCGTAATAAAAAAATATATGTAGAAAAACAAGAAAAGTAATGTAGAGAAAACTGTGAGAATTTTACAGGAAAATGGATGAAGAAAATAATTTTGAAAAAAATAGCTAACAGAAACACTATAGTTAAAAATATCATATTTTTCTAAATATCTTTCTAATGTTGAAATATTTAATGTCTTTGCTATATATAATATTTGTAATAAGAATTTAAAAATAACAAATACACATAACTCTTGCATATAAGGAAGAAATAAAAACATCTCTGACATGAAACTTTTTAGGCGACAAAATATCGCAGAATTTATGCAAATTTTTAGGTGACAGAATATCGCAGAAATTTTAACAATTTGTCACAAGTTTCAAATGTAATTTCTTGATAATTAAATTGCATCTTCAGATAGTTACCTTATTTTAAGCACCAAATGAAGGCATGTCATATTAGTAATTTGATGTATAAGATGCAGAAAATATCTAAATGAAACATATTTATTTTCAACAATTCAAATTTCAACTGTTAAATCTTGTATTTAGTCATAAAAATTTACAATTTTAAAAATTTTTTTAATGCAGAAGGCAAATAAAATTTAATAAAATATAACATTCAATATTAGAACAAGTTTAAATTTTAACTTTGAAAAATAAAAAGTTGACAGCATCTGTTCCAAAAATTAATTTAAATATTAATATTTATACCCTTATGTTCCGTATACTTGCTTCAGAGTTATACATAATATAAATATTCCACTTGCTTTATGCACCCTGCTCCTATCTGGCATTCTTGTTGTCAGTTAATTTACTTTCAGGCATTTTTTAATCTGAATTGATCGGCGCAATGACATTAAAATAAGGAGTTCATTTGTATTTTTTTGTTTTTGTTTTCAATGCGCTACATAAGTAATACCCATATATCACGGTCACAGTGTCATATACACATATATGCATAGATAATTGAAAACAAGGTATTGTTTGGGTTCTATCAGTCTGTAAAAAGTTACTATAGACTTTACTTATATATACTCAAATATAAAAATTTATTCTTCACTGAAACATTTGAATTTTGAAACTATTTTCTGATAAAATCATGTTTATAATAGAAAATACTTATAACTTAATAGTAAAAGAAAAAATATCTCATTTAATTAGTGATTAAAATGAAAACTGCAGTAACAAAAACAAATATTTCAAATTCATGATTGCATTTGGTTTAATAATTCAAAGAATGTTTTTGACACAAGTCCATGTTTCAAAATAATTGAAGTTTATAAAAATACCACAAATAAAAGAAAAGCAAATGAAGGAATAAATATGAGATTTTCTTACAAACTATGTGATGACAAATGAAAACATAATTTTTTTAAAGTGGCATCATTAATAACAAATTAATCTAAATGGTAATCAGCAAAAATTACCACATTTATACAGACTTTTAGAGATTATGACTTGGTTAAAAAATAAAACTCTTACTTAATAAATTGGCTATCACGTCACTCACTCGCCAAATTATTATATATCATTAAATCCATTCATATAGCACCTTAATAATTCATATGTTATAAACTATCTATAAGTTTTTTCCACTAAAATAAACAGTTTAAGGTATAAATAAAAAAGCATAGAAGACTTAGTACACATAAAAAAATATATAATTTTGAACTAATTGAAGTTTTTAAATGATAAAATCTTAAAAGAAGAAACAAAGTTGATTATTTCATTCATAAAATATTTTTTATGCCATATTTTGCAATTATAAGATGAAAATTTGTTTTTTTTTTTTTTTATTTCTATGAAATACAAAATGGTTTCATCAATTCTTGGTGGGTGTATATTATCAAGTTCTGGTTTAACTTGGAACCTTCATAAAAATACAATTTTTATCTGGATATGTCACAATTAAATTAATTTTCATACTTCATAATCCACACTAAGAATTATGTGCAATACTTGTAATCTTTAGTCTCAGCAACACATAAAAAAGTTTGGCAAAATAGGTATACTTTTATTATGTATAAAAAAAGAAAAAAAAAACAATTATTATGTATTAAAAAGACACAGTGATGCAAAAGAGTGTATAAAAAATATTTTAGAATCTATCATTCAATTTCCACATTAATTAAAATAATTATATTTTTTAGTCAACGCACTGTTATTATTCAGTACTGATTTAGTAAAACAATCTTTATAAGAATGAATAAATATTTTTTGATGATGCTTACTTGTGATTTATATTAATTATACTAAATAAAGATTTATGAATTATTCTAGATTTTTATGGCATTCAAATTGTTTCAAAAAAACAATTTTTTTGGCAAATGAATAATTAATTATATAGTATTCTTCCATTAAAACCATAGTTTTTCTACAAAAAAGGCAAATCTACACACACCGAAGAATTAAAAGGAAATTATCAAATTTATTATAAAATGTGTAAAAATATTTAAAAAATGTAATACATACAATTATGACCATTTCATAATTAATATATATCCATTATGTATTTTCAAATTAAATTAAATTACAAAATTTTATTCGACAGAAAGCTTTAAAATAGCTAAATTATATTTAAAATTTTAGAAACAATGATGTGTGAGTGTAATTAAATGTAACTTTATAAAATATAAAATTTAAAGATTGAGGTGGTACAACTGAAAATAATTATAAAAAATATATACATACATGTATATATTTTTGAACCAATAAAACAAAGTGAAATGGAAGAATAAATAGAAAATGAATGATAGAAAATATATTTATAATAACAAAGATAATTTGAAAATAATATGAGGTTACTCTTAAAAATTATTAAGTATCAAAAACAGTTTGTTGCAGTTTCACGCGAACTTCAATCTGATTAACTATTTGTAAAATTTTATTATATAGTAAAAAAAATTACTTGAAAACTTCTTTAAACCTATAATAGTTATTACAAATTTTCACTTGCATTGGATAATTAATGTGATAAAATATTTTTTTACCAAGATTATTTTTAATTTTTTATCAAACTAATCAAAGATAATTTAACAAAGGTAGATATTTATGACATTTAAATACTGATATTTCCAACTTACTAACTTTTGACAGTAACCCAGAAGTATATTTATTTTTCATAAGATTTCAAAATGTCCATAGATAAAGAAGTATAACATAAGTATTAAATAATTTGAGAAAAAATATCAATCTTAAAAGTCATTGTCCCACCCTGAGAGGTCATCAGGGGGTGGTCCATCAGTATCGGGGGGATACTCATCGAAGTTCCTCATGTCGGAGGAAGAGGCCACCACGGGCATGATAGGTGGGGAGAGAGTGCGCTGTGTCAGGCCTTCCCAATTGAAACCATCAAACCATCTAGAAATTTAAACAAAACATATGCTAGATAAAAAAAACATAGTCACTATTTATTAATGTTTATTATTTTTAAGAATACATTTGCAATGACCAGTAAAATGACTGTATGCAATAGCTCAGCTGTTCAAAGCATTTATCATTAAAAATGAGGCTGTAGATTTTAATCCCATTGGCAGAAATATTCGAGGTAAGGTATTATGGCGAAATGTTTTCTTGGTAATTTAATAATTATTATATTTTTAAATGTACTTAAGGTTATGTTAAACATTTCTTCATTAAAAATGTATGATGATGATATACATTAATGTTGATAAGGAACAAAAAATGGTGGTTAATGAGAATTTATTAGTTTGAATAAATATAAATATGTGGTATAAATAATAACTGTATATAATGACAGTTCAAATAGATTAATTTAAAAATAAGATAATGTCATGTTTACTTGGTGGTGTAATCAAATATCAGTGGCTCTAAACAAAATAAGCGTTTAAACTTAGAAATTAAAAAACGCCGAAATTGTGCCGCGCACAGGATTCGTGGAATTTGATTTTTAACACGGTGTACAGGTTAACAGATGGCTCTTTTATATTTTTTATTATTTCTAATGAACTTTTTTTTTTCACATTTAGTTTTACAAACAATTAAGGAAATATAAACTACAAAATATGTGTCTAAGTATAAAAATTAATGATCTAATGTAAAAAATTTAAGTGGGAGTAGATCGAAACATACTTCTCTGTAATGCACTAATCTAAAAAAAAAAATTATTCTTAAAGAATCATTACAATCTTATAAAATAAGAGAAAACTCACTTATGTTTTTGTATTTCAGAAATCCCTCCTCTCTGGTATCCCAGTCGCTCAGCCGGATTGTCTCTACATAGTTTCTTGATGAGTGCCGTAGCATTTCTTGTAATATTGCGAGGAAACTCTATGGCATCAATTCCTTTCAATATAATATTATAAGTTTTCATTGGGTCTGCTCCCGTGAATGGAGGAGTACCAGTCAAAAGTTCAAACATTAAAACACCTGAAAAATTAAAAGCAAGCTTGATAATTGTTATACATATCCAAGAGAAATTAAAAGCAAGCTTGATAATTGTTATACATATCCAAGAGAAACTAAAAGCAAGCTTGATAATTGTTATACATATCCAAGAGAAAGTAAATGTTAATATTTCATTGTGAGGTACATTCTTTTTATTTTAAACCATTAAAAAAAAACAATGCCTTAAATTATAGCATTGTATAGTTGGTAAATTTAAAAAATAGCTACTTAGGGCCATATATGACAACATCCGAGAACTAGTTGGTAAGACGTGTCTTCCTATCTGGGGGTTACTGTTGGTACCATACTCAATTAAAAAGGACTGGTTTTCAATGAAAATTTCTTAACATCATTTTGGTTAATTGGTAATTGGAAAAGTTTTCCATTTGGCATTAAATCACCACCAGAATGTACTGTGTATAATGAAAGTGTGAGAAAAAAATATATAAGAAGATTCTGTTACAAGGCTTGAAAGCGTAACATATCTTAAGTCTTCTGGGAATAGAACATCAGACAACTGAAATTTAAGTAGGCACACTAAATATTGAAATGCTGGTACTGACACTATAATATTATATTGATCTTACACAGAGCAATTTACGCATTCTCCATTTACGCAAATCCAGCATGGTTTATTCAATTTGTAATTAAAAAATAAACAATTATGATAATGTTATATATAAAGTAAAAATTTGGCTTCGAAATCGATAATTTTTTTCATGACTGGTTTTAAATGTCGAAATCACATGACCATGGATGTAGCCCAATTTTATTTATTCTCTAGCCTCATTTATCATATTATATAATATTGTGTCAGCCTGTGTTGTACATTATGTATATACAGAATAATTAGCTTCATTAAGAGATCAATTAAATATAATGATCGAGAAAAAAACAAGACCAGATAAGTTTAGAAGTTAAATTAAAAATCATTCAGACATTAGAAAAAGGAGAAAAAGTTAATAATGTTGCTCGGATGTACAATCTTAACTAATCTACATAACATGATTAGGAAATTCTGACGCTTCAATACAATAATCATACCTAAAGACCAATAATCAGCACTAATATCATGACCTCTGTTGAGAATGACTTCTGGAGCTACGTATTCTGGAGTACCACAGAAAGTCCAGGTCTTCCTACCAGAGTTCAGTTTCTTGGCAAAACCAAAGTCCACTAATTTTACATATCCTTGGCTATCTAAGAGAAGATTTTCAGGCTTGAGGTCTCTGGAAACGAAAAAAGGAAATTTAATAAAGATAACAAAACTTTTTGACATTATTTTGTATATTGAAAAATAAAATCTACTTGAAACAGAATAATTTTTTAGTTGTAAGAAAGCCATTAACATGGGAAGACTTTGAAACTTCAAATTAAAAAATTTGGTTAAGAGTTTATACTATATTATTAACAAAAGATCAAGTTAAAATATATAAAATAAATACCTGTAAATGATGTTCCTAGAATGCAAATAATGGAACGCCTCGACCACGCAAGCCGTATAGAATCGGGTTGTTGAATCATCGAAATGTCCTAGAAATTAATTTAAAAAAATAAGATCCTTATAAAAAAAAAGTGTTTTCAATTAAAATAAGGGGCCAGTACATTAAACATTTTGTTTGGTTTGGTTTTTTATATCTAATATGCAAATGAAAAAAAAACTAATAATGAATTTAATATATTGTTCTCATGGTTGGGTTCATTCTGGTGGAGTTAATTTTCACAACAGAGGATATATAAAAGCAAAGTACATTAACATTTAAGTTATAACTAAAACATCAATTTGTTAATAAAAAAATATGTATTTAAGAATCAATGCTATGTAAATAATATTTTTTAAATGTCTATCAAAAAATATTATTGGAAGAAAAGAAAAGACCATTTCAATAAGAGAATATAACATACCTTTATCACGAAGAATAGTCCAAAGCTCTCCACCCAAACAGCTTTCCATCAGCATGTAAAGGTATTTCCTATCTTTGAATGTCTTGAAGAGTTTAACGATAAACTCGCAGTTAGCTTCTCCCATGATTTCTTTCTCGCTCATGATGTGCTGCTGTTGTCTGGTCTCTACAATCTGTGCTTTCTTCATCTGTTTTAGAGCGAAGGAACGGTTAGAATCACCCTGAATTTGGACCAATTCGACTCGACCAAATCCTCCCACACCAAGGGTGGCTATGATGCGGAGATCCGACAGACGGAGATTAGCAAACTCCTCATTCATCCTGAAAATTATAGAATTTTAATTTTATTATTCAAAATTATCCAGTTTGTATGGAATATAACAATTCTATCACTTCCTCATTGAAGGTTCAAATTTTGCGATTTAACCTCAATTATTTTTAAAAACATTTTTTTATGAAAAACAACATATGTAATACATCAATCAACAATTCCCGGGACTAACCAACAGATGGCGCCTCTAATAACAAATACATACCATTCTCAATTAGTACCAGCCTTTAGAAGTTACGTGTCAAACTTTCATGACATTCCGACATTGTATCATTGAGTTACAGTGGTTTTAGTGACGCTACTTTTGCTATTTTCAAAACAATGGAAAAAACCGAATTTCGTGTGTTGATAAAACATTGCTTTTTAATGGGAAAAAATACCATTCAAACTCAACGATGGCTTGAAAAGTGTTATTTGGGCTCTGCTCCGTCAAAAACAACCATTTGTCGGTGGTATGCTGATTTCAAACACGGTCATACAGACAGAAATGATGCTGAACGTTCTGGTCGTCCAAATGAGGCTGTTACACCAGAAAACATAAAAAAAAACTCAAAATCGTGATGGAAAATCGTAAAGTAAAGTTGCGTGAGATAGCTGACATCCTGAAGATATCATTTGGTAGTGTTTACACTATTTTGCATGAACATTTGGTCATGAAAAAGCTTTTTTCGAAATGGGTGCCGCGTTTGCTCACAATGGAACAGAAACAACCACGCATAGATGATTCAGAGCGCTGTTTGGCACTGTTTACGCAAAATAAACAGGAGTTTTTGTGTTGCTATGTGACAATGGATGAAACTTGGATCCATCACTATACTCCGGAATCAAATTGGTAGTCAGCTGAGTGGAGAGCAGCCGGTGAAAGTCATCCGAAGCGACCAAAAACTCAACAGTCGGCTGGGAAGGTTATGACCTCCGTATTTTGGGATGTCGCATGGTATAATATTCATCGATCACCTTGAAAAGAGAAAAACCATCAATAGCGAATATTACACAGCGTAATTGGAGCGTTCGAAGGCAGAAATTGCAAAAAACGGTCCCATATGAAGAAGAAAAAAGTTATCTTTCGTCAGGACAATGCACCGTGTCACAAGTCGATGGTAACGATGGCCAAATTGCATGAGTTGAACTTCGAATTGCTTCCGCACCCACCGTATTCTCCAGATTTGGCCCCCAGCGACTATTGGCTGTTCACAGACCTCAAAAAGATGCTCCAGGGAAAGAGATTTAGCACCAATAAAGAAGTGATTGCCGAAACTAACGCCTATTTTGAAACAAAAGATAAATCGTTCTACACGACTGGCATAGAAAAGTTAGGAAAACGTTGGAATGAATGTATCGCTCTTAAAGGAGATAATGTTGATGAATAAAGAAGAATTTTGGCAAACAAATGTTGTTTTAGTAGTTAATCCCTCGACTTATTGATCGATGTGTTATGTCATGTTGGAAAATAAACACATTAATTCAAATAAAAATATATTAATTTGAATGATGACACCTTCATGTCAATTCCCTTTTTCTAGAAGAGTCAAAGTACCATATGATGCACAAGGCACTAACACCAGGTCAGGTATCTGGATAACTATGTTTCATCGCAGGGTCAACCTCCTTTCTTCATGTATTCTTAGGACAATCCATATTTTGCCTTCCTTCCGGAATCATCAAAAGAATCTGTTTTAACTGTTGATCTGGGATTCCAAAGTCCAGGATGTCTGATCTGTGATCTCTCAATATGGAATATTATAGGTTCAACCCAATTGTTTAAGCCATTTCTCATTAATCAGAGACTTTAAGATATATGTGTTGATTGTACTCACCTTTCTTAATGCCACTGTATCCATATAAAGAAGCAAGAAAAAGAGGTAATTCTTATAAGAAATGCACAATTACATAATAAAATAAATGCTGTGTTTATTTAACAAATATGTTATAGATATAAATGATGTTTCTTATTTTTCATTTAAAGATATCATTGTTTTCAAAATATGATTAAAATTATACTTTTGAGTATATTATCAAACATATATTTTTTTTTAATTTTTGGTTCAATCATTCATCTACACAGAATAGTGTTTTAAGGCCACGTTTTTTTTAACTCATGTATAGTAGATACTGTCAATACTGATATTAAAAGATTATACAATATAAGTTTTATTAAAAACAAACTATAAACCTACGATAAAATTTCTATAGATCTCGCAATATGCAAGCAATGATGTGAAGTTAAAACCATCAGTATTGCTGGATCCTGAATCTAGTACACTAAGAACACGATAAACACCTGCTGAAATACTTAAGACACAAATCAGAATTACGATGTATTAAAGATTGTTTTAAAATTGAAATGTATCCTGTAATGTAACGAGGTAGTTAGGAAGGATTATTTGGGGTAGTAAGGAAAAAAATTGACCCAGATAATAAAACCTGCATAATCTCTACCAAAAAAAAAGTTAAAAATACTAAAAAAAAATTAAAACATTAACTGAAAACTATTGTTCATACTTACCCTATTATTTAAAATATGACAGTAAAGAAGTTTGTTTCCTCTGTTCACCTTTGGCAAATGATACTACACAGATTTCGCAACATTAGATTACACAAGGGTGCTTCCTATTGCTTCTAATGATCAAGCAGGGTTTCAAAGTTAGTTAAAGCCGCACTGTGCTGCATACTTTTGTGTGAAGGTACTTTTTCCTGATCTTTGTTATCAGCCTCTGCAGGTTCATAAGTAGTAACATGTTGCTGCACAAGCTCTTCATTTAAAACTTTATGTCCAGGCCAATTATCATCTACATTTATCCATCTGCTTCCTCATCAACATTCACAAATACATTTATCCTATGTAAATTAAGCAATAATTAAAAATCACCACTCATTTACACTATTCTCGAAATCATAAAATTCTTCATCATTCCCCGGTTAAAGTTTTTACAGAAGAATTCGCTTTTTCGTCATTATTATTTTCTGTTACATGTTATCAATTTCACCAGTTTAATTTTCTGTCACATATTGCGTAGTTATTTACATTAGGTAATTTTTGCATTTTAAATAACATTTCGAAATGTTATTAAAAAATTTGAAATTCTTTACTGACATATCTCAGTTAATGTGACCCCGGATAATCAAGAGTGTATAGTACTGTATATTGACGAGTTGTAATTAGCATAAATAAAAAAAATTAAGTTAAAAAAATAAATAGTACCTTCTTCTCGAGTCCCCTTCATCCTTATATTTGGTTCTAATCTCATCCAGGTTCGAGATGAGCTGATCGAAGGTTTCCCTATCGATGACCAGACAGGTTACCCCATCAGATGAATCACAGATAATATTGGCAGTCCTCAAATCATCTCTGAAAAATAAACATCACCTTTATAATCTTGTAAAATTCAAGGTAAAGGAAAACTGGTCGGGAAATAATGAAAATTTTCTTGAAGGATAGATGACAATATATTATTATTGTATTCATAACTGTAGAAACTTCTTAGTGTTTTATAATATAATATTTTTCACTAAATAAAAAAAATTGGATTGTATTGTCAATTTTAATTTCGTGAACTTATAAACTGGATATTTCATAGTAAATTACTTTGTCATTCCACTAATAACAATAATCCCAGAGATGTGGTAATTTTTTTGGTATTCTTTAGTTATTTATTGTTTTATTTTTTTTTGTTTATGGCTTTATGTATCTCACAATTTTCTAATTTAATTATTTTGTCTAACTTTTGTGGTAAAATTATCATATGTATTGCTGAGATGTTATTTAATGAGAGAACAATTAATTTTTTTTAATTGAAATTAGTTTTTTAATCATAAAAATTACGTGTACGGGTATTTGTAGTATATTTTTCAATAATTGTCTAACATGAGATATCAACGAAGTTACTACTTACCCCTGCAATGCCTTTTCTCCAAAGAAATCTCCCTTCTCCAAGACTCTGATGAACTTTTCCTCGTGAGAGTTGGGCTGCTTCATAGTCACTTTCACCTAGAAATAAAAATACAATTCTTTGAATTAACAAAATTTAAAAAACTTCTACATTATTTTAATGACAATAAATGTTAATAAGAAGGTAAATTTGTAAGGCGGAATGAAAAGATCAGAAAATAATACATGGATAAAATGTATGTTTTAATAAGAATGGAAAAAGGAACGTTAAGATTATAGTGTACAAGTCAAAAGTGTAACATGAAAGATGTAGACTGACGAAAAACATGGCTGGAACAAGTGAACCACATTTTGAAAGAAGGTAAAGTGAGAAGTATGAATAATATAATATTGTGCATGATAATTCGTATGAATGTGAACGTATAGAGATTTATTGTCTCTGCCTACCCCACAAGGGACACAGAGTGATGATATGCATGCATGCGCAATAATAATTTTCAATAATAATTCATGCGATTAAAACTTTTGCATGAATTACTCCAATTGAGTACCCAAAGTACAAATGAAAAGTTCTAGTAAAACCTACAAAAATGCATATACTGCTTTCAAATCTAGTTTCAAATCGTAGGTTAACGGCAGTAAAGTGAGCTGGAACAGCGGGATTCCCACTTAACACATGATTATAGTCATATCGCGAACTAACATATGCCAACTTCACTTCGATGAACCAACCATCACCATTAGAAAAAAAATATGTTTCAGTCATCTCACGATCTACCCTCAGGCAACTCGCGATATATCCGCGATCAACTGGGAATCCAATATTAGTATCTTTATATTTAAAGCGAGCACTTGATCATATGAAATAATAAATTGTAATTATAAAGAAGAATTTACGTTTTTAAGCATTCCATAAAAAAAATCTGCTAAACAAAAGGCAGCAACAGATTAAGCCTTACGATCATCTTGAACTTTCATTTACTTGCTATCGGAACTTTGAGTTTAATCTGCCAAGACGTGTGCTCTTTGAAGTGCAACAGTTCGCACATAATATACTAATATAAGCAAATGCATTTTCCATCCACAAGATGACAATAATACTCGATCACGAGGAATTGCTTATTATCATTCATCATAACCCCAGGAAAAGTTTAATAAGTAATGTTAATTTTGTTTATAGTTAAGGCATTAACATTGTGGAGGTTTAAAGACATTGTAATTTATTTTTATCAAACACTGTTTATTCCACTTTTTTATGACGGTATAACCCTACCGGTTTCAAGGCTTTCACCTCATCTTCAGGGGAGCGCAAACAAGACTAAATGCTGTTCGAACTGGCACCGATATACACGCTTCAACTGTTGGGGGCTGGGGGGGGGGGGGAGAGGCATGGGATAATTTCGGCCAAGAGCGGAGAGATTTTGGGTAAATAACTGTTCAACAGATGTTCCGATCGGTGTACTGGTTATACCGTCATAAAAAAGTGGAATAAACAGTGTTTGATAAAAATAAATTACAATGTTAATTTTTCTTAACAATTATGTTAAACATTGTATAAAAAAAACTTAGACTTCACAAACCCCCTCAAAAAGTTTTAATAAATGTGTTCGTTTATCGCGACCCACTGGTTGAGAAACGACGGTGTTAAGGAAAAACAAATTAAATGTCAACTTGCATGTTTGAGAGACGAAATAATAAATCGATGAGAGACAAAATAATAATCAAAGAATAATCTAGTTTCAACAAGAAAATAACTGTTTCTAGATTTAATCACTTTATCCACATTCAGAATTCTTTTTCAATTGTGTTCAAGGTGTTTTAACAATTTTCATTCAAAGTCAAAAAAATATTCAGCATTCAATACAAAATCAAACAAAAATAAAAATAAAATTTATAGCCAATGAATAATAATGGCTCATAAATAAACAATCACAATAAATCAATTGTGAGAGTTGCATTGGGTTCCTTGAGAATCGTTCTAATGATGCTATCAAACAAAAAACCTGCCTTACAGCAATCACTTTCAATCTATTCGAGTTTTTTGCTTTGATTTATAATTACTAATCCAGATGGAGTGATTAGCATACTAATGACGGTATAATTATGGTACAATATGCCCTAGTAAAGGTCTGTTTGCCGCACGCAAGTCGAAGAAAACAAGATTTTTTTGCGCATTGTGCGTGAGAACATGGAACTGGATATTTATATCGAGGTTTCACACATATAGATTTCTTATTCTTTGCCAATTTATTCTAGTTATTGTTTAATTAAGTTAAAATAAGAGCTTTTTTTTTATTTCTAATATTTTCTACCTCGAATATAAAGGTATTAAATACAAATTTGCACCAGATAATATATTAGGTGTACCGGAAAAGAATGTCGTTTTTTCAATGAAACAATTTGGTGCATTTAATGTATTTATTTATTAAAACTTAGTTCAAAATATAATTGCCATCGTTTGATATAACCTCCTTCCACATCTCAGTCAATTTTTTAATACCGCGTTAGTAAAATTCAGCTGGTTTCAATGCAAAATACTCAGATATGCCTTTTTTGACATCCTTATAATTTTTGTATTCTTTTCCGTTTAAAAAGTGTTGCATTGACCGGAACAAATGGTAATCTGATGGAGCGAGATCCGGTGAATATGGTGGGTGACGTACAGTTGTTCAACCTAGGGCTTTATTTTTTTCTTTCGTAATTTTCTGAGGTATGCGGTCGTGCATTATCGTGCTGTAAAAACACTTGTCCACAATTAGCCAGTGCAGGTCTTTTTTTTTATTATTTCTGCATCTAAATGCTCTAGTTGATCACGATACACTTAGGCGTTAATTGTCTGTCCGGGTTTTAATGTTTCGAAATAATTTATTCTCTTGCAGTCCCACCAAACAGACAAAAAAACTTTTTTTGCAGTGAGCCCAGGCTTAGGGGTGGGTTTTGGTACCTGGCCCTTTGAAAGCCATTGTTTCTTGCGTCTTTGGTTTGAATACAACACCCATTTTTCGTCACAAGTTACAAGATGTTGTAGAAATGGAGTTTTGGTATTTAATTCCGAATACTCAGTGCACGCGTTTATACGCTCACCGAGATTCTCTTCACTTAATTCATGACGTATCCATTTTCCATGTTTCCATGTCTTGCCGATTTTTTTATATGCTCTTGCACGCTTGACCATGAACATCCGAGTTGCTCCGCGAGTTCTTGAATCGTTGAAGTTGGATTTTGCTGAATCAGCTCGGTTTAAACATCGCTATCCACTTTAACAGGTCGACCACTTACAGGGTTATTTTTTAGATCAAAATTGCTGGATTTAAATTATTTAATCCACCTCTGGCATTTACGAACATTCAAAATATCTCCCAGTAAATCACAAATATTTTTTAAAGTACATGTTGCACTTTCTTTCTTCATGAAATGGTAAAGCATAATATTTCGAATAAATTCCTCATTCGGTACAAAGCTCACCATTGTATATAGGGTTGTAAATGTTTTTGTTTTAAAGTCCTAATACACTCCAGGTATACGTAGTCAGAGAAACAACACAGAACACGTTGTAAAAGTTCGACTGCCGAAGCACAACTGACCAATCAAAAGCGATAACAAAAAAAACGACATTCTTTTCCGGTACACCTAATATTATATATCATATATGTATATGACATGATATAGGTATGTGGTATATGATATGATGGTATGGTATGGTATGATATAATATATGATATGATCTGATATGATCTGATATGATCTGATATGATATAAAATGATATGATGTGATATATGATATGATATAATTTAATTTAATAAAATATAATATAATGATAACCTCCGTGGGCTAGTTGGAAAGATGTTTGGCTTCCACTCGGGAGTTTAGGGTTCAATTCTCGATAGTACCCGAAAAATATTTTTTTTAAATAGACAACCTCTTCCTCTTCACGTCCGGTATTGCCAACACGTCTGTTGACGAACTGCGAGTTCCAGGACTATTTCGGTTGATCTATACCCGAAGGCTCGAATTACGGGGTCAAAGATAATATATCCCGGCCACACTCTTCAATATATCCACGTCACCCATTCGGATATGTTGAGGAGTACGATATAAATGAATCAATGTTATGAGGGTTTGAATTGCACCCTCATTGCCTTCCTTCAAAAAGTGACTAAAAATAATGATATCTCTCATCAATGATATTACACATATTTCCCTATTCTCCACCCTAATTCCCTTTCCCTATCCCTCCCCTCTTCAAGTCATGGTGATATTGAATAATGTTTTAACATTTTGTTTTCATATTTTTACTTTACTTTTAACTAAAAAATATATTCTTATACTGTACTATTAATTTGTAATTTTTACTCTCATTTTTTCCAATGTTTTTTTTCCTCTTGAAGTGTAACAAAAAAACTTTGTAATCTCTTAACCAGCAATTGGCCCGACATATGTAGCTCCTGTCTGTGGTTGGAATAGATTGCCTGAGTGCAATAAACTCGTCGATTGCGCCTTTGTTCAATGAAGTGCCAAAGAAATAAAAATAAAATACATAAATATGTTTTGAAAATTAACGAATCATTGATACAAGTAACACATTATAAAAGTATAAACATTTTGCCACATTTTGGATATACGAGTATGTTGAAATATATTTTTTAAATGCTATAGCGTGATATTTTGAGTATTGTATTACGCTTTTATTGTATATTATACAGTACAACCTGCTGAATTTATTTCCATGTGTCAATCTATTCCAGCCTACCAGAAAGGTGTTAAACAAGTCTTAAGTGAAAATTAGACAGGAACTTTCGTTTTATTTTTTTAAATTCGATACCAACTGGAATCGAAAATTGGGTTCCTCCGAATCGGAAGACAGACGTCTTATCAACTAAGCCACGGAGGTGAGGTATGGGGTATTGGTCGAAGTATTAGTTAGTTTATCTCCAAAAACGACATCAAAATACTCAATTTATTGTATTTCATTATGTCATACTAAATTATACATCGTAATATGCCACACGAGAAAATGCCGTCGTCGTTGCTAGACCTCGTAGTCGAGGATCCCCTCGCCATTCCAACGTCAATTCAGTTGAAAAATGAAGCTGTGCCGTGGATTTTTTTTAAGTCGGTGAGCCGTTGCATACCAGCAAACTCACCGACCACACCGCTGTACTGGATCCGACGGCACACCGAAGTGAGACGATCGGAGTACACTGGCATATTTTTTTTTAAGAATAGATTTGAGCGAAGTCATAGATATCCTCATATCCCCGAATACAAGGCGGAAAAAATCTGTGTCATTCAAGGCACAGCGTGGGGTTCGCAACCCACGACCTTCCACAAGGAAGTCCAGTGCGTTCAATCCAATCCAATGCACCTCGAGAAGATGATGTAAATATGGATAATATTTATTTTCGCCATTTGCCAGCCAATTAGGCACTTGAAGAAAGTATTAAAGAAACGTTCGATTTTTTAAAAATCTCGGAAATAAAAATAAATAAGTTAACAACATTCAAAATTAAATTTAATGATTCATTCAAAATATAAACCTGAGATTTTTATCTCGAAAATCCAAAGTTATTTCTATTAGATTTTGCAACGAGTGGGCGGTCATTAGATAAAAAAGAAATAATTGACTTTTATAGCCGTGTTACGTAATATAACATCATCCAAGAAGACTTTGGATTTTAAATTTAAAAGTCAGCGAATATGTGTTTCCAAATACATATATGAAGATAAGCTTAAAACTGTGACATCATTGAGGAATAACAAGTACACTATACATCAGATCGATAGTACCTGCAATTGTCTGATATATTCATACGGATACCCATAGCAACGACGTCTTTCTTCTTTTGTATCATGCTTATATAAGGATACTAATGATAGCTTCATAATTTAGGGATGCTTATCGACCAATCCGCCGACAAAAAAAAGCAGTTTTTACTAGTGTCCCAAAAATGCAGTTTTTACTATAGTGTCCCAAACATACGAATACACACGTTTACACCGTGCTGTTTACTTGAACTTGCTGCAGAAATTTGTCATTCCACACATTCACGAGGAGTTTAGGAATAAATAGGAATTTATTTCCAGCAATATGGTACACCTCCCCACTACCATCGTGATTCGTGATGAGGGACTATCTTGATGAAAATTTGAGGAACAGATGGATTGGACGCACTATCCAGACCTCAAGCCAATGGATTTTTTATAGACTCCTCTAAGGTCAAGTTTATGACATAAAACCACCAACAGTTAATGAATTGAGAGCAACCATTGAAAGATAATGCGCAGAAATACCAAAACAAATTATTCTTGATGTTTTCAATTCCACATTATCAGCAGTGTATGGACCAGAACGGTCATGAATTTGAGCACTTGCTAAAAACAAAAAAAAAACTACGTTTGTTTTCTTTAATTTGGAGTTTAAATCTTAGATATATCTTAATAAATACTGAATTTATTATCATTCAAAGTATCTATATATTTTTTTGGACACTGTGTATGAAAAAACAGACAAACAAAAACAAGCAATATTAAGTGGACACTCGCAAACTATATCATATAGATCCGGGCTTGTTGCATGTCATAAATAAACTAGGTATGTATCTCCCTGAAGGCATATAAACATGAAAAATTAGGTTGATGCTTTTTTTACCGATTCTTGGTTATTATTTAATTATTTCATTAACATGATAAGTTGTGAGACCCAATTACTAGAATATACAACAAGTCAACCCTTGACGTACTGCGTCATTTCGAAGAAATAAACAGCCCATATCACAATTTACTCTTTCAATTCTCCAAACAGTGAATATTTTGGAGACACAGAAAACAAAAAAAATATAAAAAATAAAAAAAAACTAAAAACATTCCTACTACATCCTGTGTACTTAGCAGTTTTAATGCAAGATTGTCTCACCTCGATTGTTTTCGTAAAATGCATTATGCATATTTTTAAATAGACTTTAATAGCAGTATCAGTCCAATAGGGCTAGTATAGAAAACGTGGCTATCGAATAAGAGAAAACATAGGGAAGGAATGCTGACCTGTCCCTTGGAAATGATGAAAAAGGTATTGCCTCGTGCACCCTGCCTGATGATGTAGTCTCCTTGCTGGTAGTACGTCTCCTCCAGCACATCGGAGATCTTCGTCAAGGTCTCCCCAGGGAGGTCTTTGAATATTGGCACGCTGGAAAAAAATTATGTTAAAAATCAATAAAATAACAAAACATTATAAAGAAATGATCAAGAACTAAGAAATATCGCTTCGTTTCTCTACACGTAAATTAAAAGTTATTAAAACATTGATTAAATAGGGAATGTTCGTAGTTGAAACATAATTACACGTAATTCTGGTCGATTTACATAATTACCAAAACAAGATAATAAATATTGCATTTTCTCCCAATTTTTTATTTAAAATTTTATATAAATAAATTATGCATAATATACTTGCGTAAAAATTCTCGTCGAATTTTATCAATTATTTCTTTCTGTGTATTTTTGGGCAGTACTTAAATTTAAAATACCATGTGATCTTTGTCAGAACACCTACAAATATTTGCACAATAAAAAATGGCACACTAGAATAAAAAAATGTTATAGATTTTCCATAATTTTAATTACAATATACTAACAAATTTTATAAAAAGAGTATCGTATATGAGATTTAACAACCAGCGAGATCATGAATGCTTTGTTGCAGGAAGAAATAAAAATGTCCCGTTTTATATAGCTACTAACATAATACTCACAATAAACGAATGTATGATAATTAAAATATAAAACTTGCAATATCTGAATACTTCTCATTCTTTATTACCTTATCAAATAATTAAAATAGTACCATATTAAATTGTGCAATAATTGCGAACAAATTTAAATCGATATTGAATTATGATTGACTATATTCTATGATTTACTAACATATATTACATCTTTGCGCAAAAAAACAATTAAGGAAAGTATCAATTTATATAACACAATCTTTCATAATTATTATAACATGTTTTAAAGTAATTCAAGATATATTATAAAGCTATATTTCAATTTTAAACATAATAAATTATGTATTTAACTAAATTAGATAAGTTTTTGTACACAGGAAATTACATAATTAAAGTTTGTTATTTATTAAAACTTAACACACTGAAAGCCTTCACGAAACGAAACAAGGCACTGTAAATAATATATTATAAAATAAATGTAAGGTTGTTAACTTTCAGATATAGAAGTGCTTATTCGTAGTTACATAAGAATACGCTTTCTTTATTTTAAGATCTGATATCTCAGAACCTAAATTTATAATCTATTATTATATAATATATACCTCGACTTCTGAAACCCATCAATACCGGAATACCCTAATAAATCGTTTAAATGAAGTTCTTTTTTAGAAATACGTCAATAATACTTCGGTGGATTTTTTAGCACAAATAAAGATCTTTGTTACTGTATTTATTTAAAATTGGATTTTTTAAATTTAAATTTAATTTTATGTAATAAAAATCCATGAATGAATTAAAAAGCTATTAATATATTCTGTGAAAGCAAAAAATTTCACCGACTGGTAGCATAAAATTCCATCATGATTTGAGACACTTTTTCGCCATCGTTTAGTCCAGCGATTTGAAACGGAGGAGAGGTGACTCTCATGAGCTACTATTTTAATTTTAGGGTATATACTCGGAATTATTTATCTATTTTTTATGTTAACACTTTCACGTCTAGCGGAATAATTGCTTTGAAGCGATGTCTTCCAATCAACCAGCTTTTGTTTAAAAATTATTATCAATATTCAAGACCATGTCATTTAGTAATTAAAAATAATATTTAAGTACAAGTTACTAAAATGAAAAAGAAAATATATCACAATGAAAATAGGGATAAGGATAGTTATTGTATAAGACTTAGGGACTAGGAATATTTTAAGATAAATCATAATTACTAAGGACGTTAGTGCATGCATAAGTACGAGCGGCGTTAGGGCTTTGATGATGGCATTGTGGTAGTTATAAAACAGAAGATATTCTAGCTTGACCGTAGTTGAATAACGCGCACTTGTAAGCGTTATTCGACTTACAAGTGCGAAAAATTGTCTTTGTAATTAAAATAATAAATCTATAGTTTTCAGTTACATATTTGGCATTGTATGTAAAAAAAACGAACGTAATTGTATGACCAATAAGAAATTAAATCTATATTTTCTGAAATCACAAGTTACGTTGCGTGTTTCTAACAGACATCGTTCTATTTGTTAGAAACATTCAGTAAAACTTGATTAATTTGATTTTTGCATTAATTTTGAACCTCGTCTACTTTGCATGAATTGAAATAATCTAACTTTATATATATATTGAGTTATCCAAAGACGTTCCAATGGGTTATTGTCCCAAAAAAGATTGAGAAACCCGGTTTTAGTCTATAAATATGAAAAAATAAATTCCTTATTCAATGAGCAACTTTCGTTGGCCATTTAAACTCAAGTTTATTTAACAATAACTTTAATTTCAAGATAGTTGTATAGTAGCTCTCTTAACAAACTTATTATTAGCTTTTTAGCAAGTCACACAAATAAAGGTTCGCCTCCATACTTCACGATCGCCAATAGCTAGATATTATCGAACTGATGCAACAAATAACAAGAAAAACAAGCCACAATAAATTCATCAAAATTAAAAGTCAAAGAACTGTTAACTGCTAAAAAGTTGTAAATACAAATTGAAGTTTTTTATGACCTTTCATAATATAATTTAGGATAAGTAATTGGCCGAGTTGAAAGGCAAAAAGTGAACGGGGCAAATTATGGTGAAATTTGTTTTGGTTCATTCTGAGGAACATATCTCCAAAACACGAACCTGGCTCACTATCGGTGTAATTCATTTTATAAACCAGATCTTATAAAATTGATTAAAAAATAAGAGAGAAACGCTGAAAGTTGTAATATTATGACGTTAACAATCTAAGAAAGAAATCTTGGATAAATTTAATTAATTTAACTCATTCAAAATTATCTACCAAACTGAGCTTAGTTTTCTAATTTTGACTAACTATTTTTTTTTCAAAGTCCGCATAAGCTTCATATTATTTGTATAAATTAAAATTATATAAATTGAAATATGATATAGTTCCGTTTATTATATTCATTCATTTGATATGACGCCAAAAATGTTCGTAAAAATGAAACTCGAAAACAAAGCACATATTGAAATGAAATTGTTTTATTTGAAACAAATATTGGTATTCCGTATGGTGAAAATATGACGGTTTATCAATGAAATTCCTTTATTAATATCACAGATTAATTATTATTGAAAATAGCTGTTAGAAAAATCGGTATATGAATCCGGATAATTTAAACACAATTTAAATTTTACAGGTCTTGAAATGGAGAAGGCGTAGGGTAAAAACCACAAGGTGAAAGTTTAATCAAGGAAATTAATACTGAAAATCATATTACGATCATCATCTCTCAGACGATTTCTCGTGATTGATGCATAATGAACTTTCCATTGACAGGCTCAGGGCCGGGGTAAGAATTAGAATGGGAGAATGCAGCTGATATGACTCGAAAGTTGCAAGTAAATCGATAATTAATTATTTGGGAGACGTTTAAAAATGCGGAAAGCTCAATTTGTTAAAATACGATTTCTTATTTCAATGAAAGTAAGAATGATTCGTAAAAGTTAATTTTAGAACTTAATATTTTATAGTATAAAAAAATATTAAGTAGACAAGTGCAAGGTGTGCGTGTAAGAGGTAGGTTAAGAAAAACGTTGCTGAATCAAATCGAACAGATTTTAAAAGCAGATAAAGTGAAAATTTTGTATAATAAAAGATTAATAAAAGAACTGTGGAAATCTGTTACATCTGCCTACTCTGCAAGGGACACGGCGTAAAGGTATGTAAGTATGCAAAAGGAAGATGATGCTTTTTGCTTTGTGCAACGAGGCCTGAAATAAATCATTTTAATATCTCATAAATTGAATAATGCCTGCCTAAGTGCTAATTCCATAACGAATATTAGTTTTAAGGTGAAAACTTAAATCTATAAAGGTTCACTTCTTCATTTTAATTTTATTAAAGTTAAATTTTCAGTTATAAAACTAATAATTCATTTTGTCACAAAACTTCCAAAAATATCATTTCTCAAAACACAATAATAAACGACATTTTTCATGAAAAAACAAATGTTATTGCTGATTCACATTAAGAATCGCAATCCTTTGCTGTAGGCATACAACATCAATGCAACATTTATGAAGTCAGCGATCGTAATTAATTAAAATAATGTTACGTAAGTAAAAGAAAAATTACAAATATTTATAATGAAAACATGAAAAAATAAAATAAGAAATAACCTTCATTGAACTAATGTAAATAATAAATTATTATTGCATCGAGTTTCTTCGCCACGTTAAAAATTACTTTCCAATCGGCTCTGGGCATTGCTCCAAAGAGTAACGAGAAATGGGAAACGAATTAGCGAACAAACTGCTTCGAAATAATTGAAGAGCAAATGAGTGAAGGGAAGTTCTGGTCAAAGTATGTTGCAATCGGTAATAATGTGAGCTGGTACTTGTGTCCAGGAGAGTTCAATAAGTGTTGCATCACACCCGAAACAGAATTGTGAACAATCTACCATTTCTCGATTATTTCACCTTTTGTAATTGACTCGAAAGGTGTAATAAAAATAAAAGTTGTTTCAACTACTTTTACTTTAATTTACATAAATGCCACATTCATCAAAAAAGTAATATTAAATAATCCTGAGAGTAGAAATCTCTTAACTCCGAAGCCAAATAGTAACGTATGTATTTTGCTTCAATTCGGTTGCTTAACATCGATTTATTAAGGATATTTCATGAAATAATAACTTTATTTATTTGATAGGTTGTGTACATAAGCAAACAGTAATAGACAAGATGATTCTGGATAAGACGCGGAGAGGCCTATACTCGTACACATATGTTCAGCAGTGAACAAAGGGCGAAAAATAATGATGGGCTACGATATTAAAAAAAAAAACTATTTTGTAATTAACACATTAATACAAAAATATCTTATTTTGCATTCAGGCTTACAAGGTTCAATTTACGGCGATCACTGATACTCCATTAGGTTAGTTTATTTGTTGGTAACATTAATCCTTACGAATATAACGCTTATTGATTTATAAATGTAAATAAACAACGCTAACATATTCCTAAATCATTGATTTTATTCCAGCCGAAACTCTTATGTATTGTATTTAATTTTTATTGTATACAGTACAATCTGACAGGTTCATTTATGTGTCATCTCTTCTAACCAACCTGAAAGATTTTAAAAAGGTCCTAATTAATAAGCGGACCGGAACATTAAAAAAAATCAGGTACCAGCGGGATTCAAAGTCACAGATTGTAAAAGACAGGCGTCTTACCAACTAGGTCACAGAGATAATTATTCAAGTATTTAAATGCATTTTGAAGAACATATATTTATTAGAATTTCTTATTAAATGTTTTTAATTCACTTCTTTCCAAAAACGTATTAATATAAAAATTTCAAAGAAATCAGATTGATAATTTTTAAAATACAACATAATGCATGAGAAAACTTTTAGATGTAGAAATAGCAATTTTATCAATACAGACTTTATTAAAACTCTGTTTGCTCTTTCTACCTCAACATGGCGTGAAGATAATTTAACTGTTGTATAGTCATAATTATAAAATATATATACTATATATTACAATTCTCACTAAACTGAAAAAAGCGATAAAGTCAACACGAATTTTCAAATGTTTCACGTTCCAATTTAATCAGAAACGAATGTATAAAAAAACCTGTTTCGTTTCGTATGCAATTAAAAATTCAACTTTGTTAATACAATTTATTCCCAAAGATAGCATTTAGTTCCGTTCGTCGTATCTTACAAATTTGTTGTTTACCGCAAATTAATATTGAATCTCACTGTTTTCGAAGATTTATGTTAATCACGGCGGACACTCGGAAAACAGATCGTTATTCCGCGCGTATCCAGTGTCCCGTTATTTACGTATTTGTATTATTGTAAGGTGTGCTATTGAACCGCGCACCGTGTCATGAATTTCAAATTTGGGAGAAAAGCGTTTTAAAGTATATCTAACAATAAAAGGCAGTTGTATCACATTACCTCATCGGCTCAGGATGATTGTGCTCTATTTATATACAAGTAACCATTGTTTCTTAACCTATAGATCGCGATCAAAATTTGAGTCGGTTGGCATTTTGAATGGTTCGCAAAATATTTGAATGGTTACATATATACAAAAATCATTTTAATGAAACGAAAGAAAAAGGTGGTCGGTATTCGGAATTCGCAAAAATTTATTTAAGTGTTATATGTACGTGTTATTTTATTAATCTTTACATGGTATGCGAACATGTTAAGGAGCAACGGTTTAATGTTAAACGTTTCTTCACGAGTTTAATGTATACAAGCCAGCATTCCGTTTATGTGTCGGGATAGGCAGAAAGAACAAAAACCAACATTTTCTATTTTTTCATAGATATTTCTAATTTACTAACATCAACACATTTTTATAACATAGCCCCTACGGTTTCTCTTACTTCCTTGTATTATTGTTTTGTAATTTATTACACTTACTTTGTATACAGTAAAACCTGTCGGACTTATAGCCATAGCAATCTCTTTCAACCAACCACAAAGATGTAAAAAAGGCCTTAAGTGAAAACTAGACTGGAATCCTCTTAAAAATTGCGTTCCCGCGGGAATTAAAACCAAAGTCCCGGGTTGGAAAACAAGCGCGTTCTTTTTTCATAATATCGTTTAATTATTTCAACTATATTTTTATACATCTTTGTCTATCACACCTCTCATCGACACAATGAATACTCGTATAACATTTGTCAATCTTTAATCGCATACTCGTAATAGTAGAACGCTTTTTTTTCGTTATAACAATAGTGAATTCGTTTGATTTTAGAATAAAAATCAATATATGTACATTGTTATTCAATATAAAAACTAACCTATATTTAAATACCCATATTGAACAAAAGTTAATATTTTCTACTTTGTCTATTTTTTTTAGTATTCCAATACACATATTATTTTAAAATATGAATCTAATTTCCTTAAAAATCAATACGAGGAATATTTAATTTTATGTGCACTGTAGTATTGCAAGTACTTTTTGATGTGTACATCAATTTTATACATTTGCGATTCTTTTTCAATTTTATTATTGATTTATATGGAGTGGTATTCTGTTTTAACTGTAAAAGAATGCAGAAATTATAATAATCTTATAAATCTTGATTAATTTCCAGTAAGTATTATTTTAAATAAAAATGTAATAATTGTAGAGGAAATTGTAAGTTATAAACAATAAAATAATCACGATTATAAAACACGTCAATAAAAATTACCAGTTAACAGTTACAAACTATTTCACTTAATTAAATTGCTATTTAAAAAACACATGGAAGATAACACCTTAATTTAGTTCAAAATATTGACTCAATTCATCAATATTAAACTATCTTAATTGAGAATAAATCTTGATATAATGATACGCTTAGCAACCAAATATGTTTATGCAAAGCAGAATTTCGGCCTCTTAACTTATTTATTTTATCATAATAGATTTGATCTTTGCAGACATTTGTAACGGAAAATGCTAATTTCGCTTTCATCTCATTCAATATTTTTCGATTGTTCTAAATATCAGTATTAACATAATATACATGTTACAAAACTATTGTAGAATAAAATAGTAATAATCCAAAGATTACTTTACAGAGTTCACGAAAATAGCTATTATATTAATTTCAAGTCTAACAGTTTATCGTTTTGATTATTGCGATACCAAAATTCCTTAAGCATTTTTTTTTCATAATATACTTATAATAATAAAATATTATCATTCTATATATTCGTTCCGTTAACCTAAAAGGTCGGAGACCTTTTGACTACACAAAGTCCCGCCATCTAAGCCTATCCTTAACCAACTCGGTCATTGTAATGCATCCGCCAAGAAAGATCTTCATAAGATTTCTCTATTTGCCCTCCTCGTGCATGCCCACCATCTAGGCATATCCTTAACCAGCTCGGTCATTGTAATGCATCCACCAAGAAAGATCTTCACACGATTTCTCAATTTGCCCTCCTCGTACATGCCCGCCATCTAGACATATCCTTAACCAGCTCGGTCATTGTAATTCATCCACCAAGAAAGATGTTGCCCTCCTCGTGCATACCTAGGGCAACTCTCAGAACATCTGCCTTCCAGAATCGATACTAGAATTGACTTCGACAAACGTTTATCAGGCATTAGAAATATGTATTCAAGTCCACAAAATTTCAACCTCTTAATTGTAGTATATTGTATTATAAGTTTTTCGTTGTATTCAGTATAACCTAACTGATTTATTACCATGTGACAATCTCTTACGACCAACTAGAAAAGTGTCAAACAAGCCTCAAGTTAAAACCAGACTAGAACCTTTTTTGTAAAAGTTTGGGTACCAACGAAAGTCGAACCCGCATCCGTTCTCTGGTATGAATTCTAACTCAATCAATTAGCGTCACCCTTCACTTCTCCAAGGTACATCATTTTAGACGCTTGGATTATTGAACGCACTTACTCTTTCGGAGAGCATACACATGTGAAGGTCGTATGTTTTCTACATACATACTTTCAAGTGTAATTGTGTAAATTGATTTAATTTAAAAAACACATTTACTAAATAAAATTTTACCTTGACTCATCTCGACAGGGTGTGATTTTGAAAGAAATATATTTAGAAACATACAAAAATAAAACATTTATATATTTATTATATTAATAAAAAAGTTAAAGATGAATGATCTGATATACATACTTTAGATACTCGCTGTCTTGAAACGTATTTAAGATAGACAAATTAAATTGTTAACAATTGGTTTTGATAATAATGCAATCTGCAATACATGTGAAAACAAAAATTTGAATATTTAGTAGAAAAGATATAAATCTACTTCACAAAATGTAAAAAATATAAAATTCTGGTTAAACGATTATTATTTCTCATAAATATTTCAATTTGAAATTGAATAAAAGTTTTGGATTCTAAGTTCCGCCGGAAAACGATACAATGAAACAACAAAAAAGGTGTCGAATCCGGGGTCAGAACGGATGCGCTAAAAACATTAATTTCAAATCTTGTCGATTTCACCAAGAACGGTTAATTTATTGGACATTTGAAAATTTGCAAAAAAGCCACAGTAAAAAAACAAATGACATAAACTTTTGATAAATGTACAAATTTTCAATAAGTATTAATTTTTATATAACATAAATTTATTTATTTATTGACATTTGATTGCACAAGAAAAAAACATTGAATTTATTGATTATCTCTTTCATTATCTCTTTCAACGAGTTATAAAGTACATAGTTTGTGCCAATTGTTGATTGAGAGGTTGGAAAAGTTTTTTATGTACCATAAATACACAAAAAAACGAAAAATATAATGCACAAACAAAAATACAAAAATAATGTCAATGTTACTAATGGTTTAGAAAAGGAAGTACGTCTTCCTCACTTCCAACATATACTAGTGTTTGTGAGAAAAATATTTATGTAACAGACAAAATGCTACACTGAATGTTTCGTCCTGAAAATTATTTATAACCCCGTATTTTTGGAGCGAGGCATTTTGTATAATAAAAAAATATATACTCGTATACCAATTATTTAGAGAACTCCGAAGATGAAAATATTAATCAAATTACTTCAATACAAAATTTAGATACAATTTAATTAAATTAAACGTTGTATCTCTTAGTAAAAAGTTAATTTAATAATAAATATTGGAAATATGATAAGTGTTAATGAATATAGTTTTTTCTCCATTGTCACACTATTAAATCATTGCTTGAACGGTTGTCGTACTTCGCAATCATGACATAATATTTAAATCGATTGTGTAATTATATAATATAATGCAACAACTGAATTGTTGAAACATATGCAATCAAACTGTAATCACCTTTAATCAGATTAGTTCAAAGGTAAAAATTATTATAATAACTCGTCAAGTTAAAATAATCCTTATAAATCACACAATAGGTCGAAACTATCACGAATTTATGTGAGTAAGAACTTTTAAACGATATTATATCACACGAGCGAATCGTGAAACAATGCAGTGAGGTAGTTTATAGGCGCAGTTTCCGTTATGCAATATTACAAGGAGGTCGTATGGCCGCGGTCAGACGAGGTGCGATAAACTCGATGAAAGAAAGCTCCAAGTCTGTTGCAAGAAAGCAGGACTGCCATTTCTATACGTGCGATTTAATTGACGTACGTATGTAACATATACAAGAAATAATCGAGTACCAATTTTGATTATTCTGAAATGAATATGATTATTCACATTAAATTAGTACCAAGATTTTTTTAAAAAGGGTCCCAATCTTCATTTGAATGTTGATTGTTGGAAGAAATTGCTACATAGAATTAACTTGCCAGATTGTGATATATACAACAAAAGTATAATAAAATACAATATTTGCAATTCATTTCTTGGATAGTCAAAATATATTTCAAAAACAGAAAAATAACTCTTATGCCAACAAATTTTATTATGATTTGTTACTCTGAATTTATCCATCCAGTAACACAAGACGACGCACAAGAGGAAGAATCCCAATGCGTTGGACTGACCAAGCGAGAGACGCAACAGGACTACCTTAACAACTGACCATCGAACCGCGGAATGCAAAGACGGATGAAGAGTAGTCGTCAAAGGTTGTCACGGGAGTCACGATGCTCAGTCATGAGCTACACGACAGGATAATGAACACAGTCATAAAATTTTCAAAATGATAAATTAAAAAAAACAGGTGAACTTTTAGACTGTCAGAAAACTGGACAGAAACTTAGACCTTTTCTAGTCTAACGTTTACAAGTTATTAGAACTAAAACAATGAATTCTAATCGTAATTATTTTCAACTTGAACATATTTAAAGTTTGTCTCATAAGTAAATAAATTTCTTTTAATTTCAACTAAAATATTTATTTTCGTCACATATTATTGAAATGATCTCCAAATATTGATAAATAGATTGAGATAATTTCTTGTCAAAATTTCACAATTATTTTAATAGTTTATGACTGTAACTTTCTTTAAATTTGCATTCGTATTAAGGTTTTCAATCGATTAATGTTACTATCAGCGAAAACATTGATTTTCGCACAGGCACATTTTAAACCTAGTACCGGCCCAAGAACACTCTTTGTTTAACAATAAGGCCGTTTAAAGGCTGAGACTACAAAGGCTGAAATAAATGTTGAAATCGTAATGCGTGAATAGATGTGCATGATGGCCTATGTAGGTGGATAATCAACTACAAAACAATAAAACGACACCATTATATTACATTACGATACATTGAGGTGTAATTATTGATAACTGCATTAAAATTATGCACGGTCCAAGAGCAGCGGAAATAGTTTTTAACATTGAATATTCACAATCAATTTTAAAACATTAACATATTTGACATCAATAATAAAAGGATATGAAACAAAGAAAAAAACAGCCATTTAAATATTGAAATCTTTTAATTTCGTTAAAGAGAACTGAACTAAAGCATTTTCAAAAATGAGAGTTCTAAGGTCTGCGAATCAATAAAAAATATATTTCTTTATAACTTTTTTATCTTAAATCTAGGGCCCAATGTCCAAATGTGGTAGAGGTTGTAAGCGAAAACCCGACTGAAACCCTTTTTGGATAATCTAGGTTCTAACAGGAATCGAACCCAAAACCCAATATTGGAAGACAGGCGTCTTACCATCTAGATATGTATATATATATATATATATATATATATATATATATATATATATATATATATATATATATATATATATATATATATATATATATATATATATATATATATATATATATATATATATATATATATATATATATATATATATATATATATATATATATATATATATATATATATATATATATATATATATATATATATATATATATATATATATAATAAATGTAAATATATTAAGTAGAAGTAACATTTGTTTTTAAGAGAATAATTATAAAATATGTTTGATAAAGGAAATAAAAGATTCTAAGTATAACGTATCTCCGACAACAGGTCTCGTTGATCGTACCGCTAGAATGTAAACTGTCTTCAAGTGTGTTATTCAGTTATTCTGTAACTGGGTAATAAAGCTTGTAGCCTCCAGTCACACTTTGCTTTAGTTTAAACTTAAATATCAGTGAACTCCGATCGATCTATTCATCATTCAAAAAGCAATTTTATGGAGTGGAACAAACTGGTATTGGAACGTTTCAATGGGATATGAAAGAACAAATTGCACATTGTCTTCGCAGCTTTCGTAAGATACCAATATTTTGCTTTATGCTCAACGGATATGCGAGATTTTAACATGCGTGAAGTGTGTAATTTGAATGTGAACGTAAAAAGCCGTTTGAGTTTTCTTTGTTTTCTTTTATCATCGGAAAACTTAGTATTACACAAGAACTACATAAAACAAAATGTATTTAATACATAATATAGTCTACAGAGAAATGATTTTTATTTTCATAAAGATACTTAGAAAGAAATGTTGAAAATATTCGCTATTTAGAACACGATTCACACGAAAAATATGCAAATATTTCACAAAGAAAGAAATATATAACTTTTGAAATCTTAGTTTTCAATTTAAGGACAACATTACTTTTGTTTATGCATATTGTATGCAAAAGGGTGTCCGGAACATTATTCACCCACAACCGGTCACAATTCTTCCCAGTCACGATTTTTCGCCAACAATACTTCGCCACATACACTTACACATACTCGTATGTTGAAGAAATATATTTTTGATAAATGTGACTGTTAAATGTGACTGTTGTGACTTATAAAGGCATTTTTACAAATTGTTGTACATATAGTGTACAGTTTTACTTCTTTTTTTATGTAATGTTTAAAAATTGTTCTACAAATACTATGTTTTAGGGAGCTCAATCTTGTTTCGCTTTATAATTGTGTATTTTATGTAATGAAGAATAATATTAATTAATAATGTTTTAATCACCAATCATTAGCGATTGTAACGCCAATAATATATTATGATAGTTGAAATAAAACATTATGTACTTCTTTACCTTTTGGAGCCTTAATATTTTTCCCAAATCTAAAACCTAACATTATGGCAATTGTTACATATCAACTTTTGCATTATTTTTACTTTTGTTCGCCATGAAAATTGATATGAAGATATAGAAATAATAATATGTTACGATGTAATAAAGTGTACAAATTTATCAAAACAATTAATTGTTGGCAAAGAATTGTGATAGCCCGATAGACAAGACTGAAAAAGTATAAATTCAAACACCCGTTGACTTATATGGTGATATTCATAATTTAGAGAAGTTACGAAAGGTTTTCATTGTACATTGAGGAGAACAAATCAAAGACTAAAATAACTCGAAATAGCTGACTTAAATTCAAAGGCAAGTCCTTGGCGATTGTTAAATAAATCGAAAGGACAGATTACGAAACATTGAGATACTAATATACAAGGAGAAAGATACCAGTCCATATTGAAAAATTAATCTACACTGAGGAAGAACGCGTTAGAAATAACGAAAATCCGCAAACGCTATCTATCGAATATAGTGCTGGTTATTTTGAAAAGCACAGAATCTTGCATCTTATAAATTTTTGAGTAAAATTTAGGGGAACTGGGATGTTGGAAGTAGATTACATACCTGATGTAATTTTGACAGTAACTTTAATCTTTCGCGCAGCTATTAGCTAGATATATCTTATATACCTTGATATTTCTTATAAAGATAAATGTCAACTTTCTGCAGACGGAAAAAAGACCCCAAAAAATAAAGATAACGTGCAAACTCGAACATACACTCATTCCACTGGCGTCAATAATTTACTAAATGTTTATAAACGCATTCACTTAATATTTCATTTTTCAAAAAGCGTGGAATTTTTTTTCATTCACACTGTGCTCCTTATCCGCATTGGTGATCCAGATATTTTGAAAAGTGTGGTCTTCAAGTTCGGTTGTTTTATATATTGGCAATTATACGACACGCCATGAGTTAACAATAATCTTGTTGACGAATTCTTCATCAGACTGGAATCCTTTTTAAGACACTATCAGGAACCGAATCCGAAACTTCAAAGTGGAGCAGTCTTACCAACTAGGTCACGGGATTCGTTCCTACTTAAGTCTTTTGAAGGTCGTCTGGTTTCTTCCACTCCAGAAGTCTTCCATGTTATAGGACCAGCCTCTCCAAATAACCATTTGAGATGACCGAGTATGTTCACTTGACCCACCTTAAAAAACTCCTGTAACGCTTAATCAAAAAAATTATAAAATATACCCATACCTCTTGAGGAAGTCAGTGTATTCGGCCTGCCGGATGAGGCCGGTACGCATCATGATGGTCTGGAAACACTGGCGCTCGATGGCCCAGAGGCGGCAGTCGGTAGCCGCCTTGATGGTGGCCGTCCTCTTGCAGTTGTAGAGGATGGCCAACTCCCCGAACACCTTGCGCGGTGCCATGGTGCTGAGGTACTTGCCATCGCGGGACACCTCCACACGGCCCTCTGCAAGAAAAAAATTAAAGAAATATTTATTAATTTTATCGAACTTTTTGTTTAGCATAACACTTCATCGGATGAAAAGTGACGCAACTCAAAATGAAAAAAAAAATTAAAGAAGAAAAATATTCATTCAGGGCATTCGTGTACTGCATTTTTATCACTTTTCCAATTTGAACTCTTGCATAATTTCAAGATAATGACTTCATAAATTGAAGTGCATAAATAGTGAATCTTCGACCAGTGTCACTTTTGTTGACAAAGGTCGATATACAAATATTTACACTAACTTGGAGTGACTTCGGTCACTTAAAGTTGATAAAAATGCACATTTTAATGAAAAATTACTTGATTTCACTTTTAAGTAAATTGAATATTTTTTATCGCAGTCCAGAACAGGCGTGAAGCTCTAGTGCAATGACTTGGATTTTTATTTTCTTATTTATTTAATGATACATTTTTTAAATATTCCATAAAATACACAATTGACTTGAACTATTTACTGTAGAAAAAATAAGATTACACTATTTATTTGCGTTGCAAAATACAATCATTTTCGCGAAAATCTATTTAAAAAAATACTACTTCACTCACAATAGAATGCTTAGAAATACTTAATTTAAAATTCACTTAAAATATTCTGTGAAGCTTATATTCATTATTTGAAAAATATAATAAAAATATGTACCGATGCATTTCTATGGATACTCAAAATCAAAGCTAAACAATTAATATTTTTCCCTAATTTTAACTAAAAACTTCAAGTTTTTCAAGCTTAAGTATCAGTACAGTTAAAATATATTATACGTTTTACTTCATTTAAAATTTAAATTGAAAATATTACATATATTTCCTATTCCCTTTAATAGCTAAGTGTTTTTTTTTCTAGTATCTAACGATCATCTCAACATTCAAGTAGAAAACAAATTATCATAAAAACATTAAAAAGGAAACAATACATTACGAAATTACAATGTATTTTTATTTAGTTATCGTAACTATTGATTATATTAGATATTACAACTATGACAAACAAAAACCGACTCCCAACAGAAACTATGCGTTGCTGTTTCATAATGATTTAACTTTCATGTATGGTTTGACTTCTCAGGTGCCAAAATATAAAAGATGCGGTTCGTCAAGATATTTATTGTTGTCAGTTGTCAGTAGGTCAAATGCAAGGTTGTTTATTTATAATCCAACGAACTGTTATGGAAATCTTAGTACATATTTGTAGGTCGACTTCTATAACAGTTTATTAAATTAAGGTGCTGGCCAGTGGTGTAACGAAACATGCCGTGACTCCGAGTTAAGTATTGAAACCGGGCCTTAAATATTCTCATGTTACACATTATATAGATACACACATAAAAAAAACTTGATTGCAAAGCATCATTGAAGGTTTTTATTACAAAAAGCGTCGAATTCAAACATTATATGAAAATATATTCTTATTAATGATAATTAAATTTTCGTTTTATAATGTGTATTTATCTTTGTCCATCATTTTAACTGTAGTTTGTTAATTCTACTTACACAACTGGTGTTAGTGTAGAGTATAACTATTGCAAGTTTGCTAAAATAAATAAGGCATTTGGCCATATAAAAACATGAAAGTGAATTGAGTAAAAAAAAGTGAATATCTTTTTCATAATTGCATTTTCGATGGTTTTCAATAAAATTTTGTATTAAAAATACATGATCAAAGCTATGATCAAAATTAGCCATTGATTAATCGACAGTTAAGAATTGACTCATTTTCTAAGTGATATTGTATTTTTGTATTGTATTACACTTTTGCTCTATCCATATCAACCTGTCGGATTTATTACAATGTGGTGAAACTAACCAGAAACGAGTTAAACAAGCCTTAAGTAAAAACCAAACAAGAAACCTTTGTTTAAAAATCTGGGTAGTAACGAGAATCGAACACGCAACCCACGATTTTGGAAGAAAAACATCTTAGTAAATAGACCGCGGAGGTCATCTTAAAGAATAAAAAGGAAAAAAAAGGCAGAAGTTAAGTAAAGCCATGCGATATAAAAAAATAAAAGGATTTACAAAAATTGAGCAACAACACTAAATTGAAGTATTTTCGAAAACCAATAACGATAGTGTTTTTTTAAGACCTCACAAGCGAAACAAATTTGAAGGCTGCTAGGGCAAATGCCGAATACGCCACTAGAGCCGCTATTCTATATTTATATTGAATTCTGGCAATAGTGAAGATCCACATAGTTTATCACTGGCAGTGAAATCGCCCATGGCGAATCGTCAAAGCGGTCAACCGCTACCATACTATTTGACTGACACAGTTTTTTTGGTGCGTAATGCATCTACTGGTATCGCCGCAGCAGCCGAAAGCCTCACCCTTGGCTAACTTGATCTGCTGCAGAAGAACGTTGATGTCTAGAACGGGTGACCGTAAAAAAACAGCGTGTCTTAACCAATGCTACCATCATAAAATTGAACTCATATTTGATTCTCAGAGCAATTACTATAGGCACTCGTAACATTACTGATACATATTTAGCATTTTACTTAACGTTTACAAGAAGAAAAAAAACATTTTTAGTAATGATTTAAAATTGAAAATATCTCTTTTAAATACGACTATATGTTTAAAAATATTTTCCATATAAGCAACACTAGTTGAAATGACGTTTTTTTTTTCAAATATTGTACAACAAAAAAAGATAAAATGTGGGTAGGATATTTTATGCGCAAATGTAATGTTTTTCCTATCTTTCCTGATTTTCATTCCTCTCCACCATCCCATAATTTTTCTTTGATTGATATCTCACTTTTACTTGAATATGTGTGTCCAAAAATTTCATCAAGATGAATAATCATATACGAGTAAATATGTTTTGCGACCATGTAACTTGGTTTATTTATTTTTATCTGGTTGGTTGGAAGAGCTTTCCGCCTGTCAATAAGTCCACCCGTTTGTTTTGGCAATAAAGTGTTAAATTAATAAGTAAATGGTTGCATTACATTACTCTTTCGTTGTTTACAATATAAGCATGTGGCAAATGTGTGTAACTTATTGCCATGTGGCAATCTCTTACAGTCAACTAGAAAGGTGTAAATGAGGCCATAAGTAAATGATAAACAGAATCGAATCCGCTATCCCCGAGTCGGAAGACAGACGTTTTACCAGCTAAGCCTCGGAGGTCTTCTCATATATTATAAAATGTATTAATCTTTAAACTTGTCCCTTCTCCTTGTTGCAGTTTTTGTGACACCACAGATTAAATACCTAACCACATTTTGTGGAACTGCAATGAAAATAGAATATATACTTTTTGTAGGTAGCTTCGCAGTACCATGTATTGGAGTACCTTAGGTCCGATAGGCTACTCTGACTTGTCATGTCCAGATTGATTAACTTCACTTGTAAAATTAGTGTTATTTTAATTACGAGAAAATTCAGCTATGCAATAACATTTATTATTATAACAATTGTGAGTGTCACTGCAATAATAGTAAACGAGGATACGTTGAGAAGAATCTCATTCTGCATTGGAGCGTTCTTGGTTCCACTTCAGTGTGTTTTGAGTACTTGCAAATGAATACTGTTGAGTGGGCAAGGCGGAAACAACTGTACATGTACGAGTATGGTATGTACAAGTATCATCTAGTTATCAGATAAATTGTGCTATCGAAATCGAAAATATAATTAAATCTATTCATATTTTAGCAACTTCTTTAACAGTTATTTTTCCATAGTGGCTTCCTCTTTCAAACGAAATGTGGTATAATTTATAATCTATTGAAATTATTTATGTTAATATATTATTATTTTTTTTTACTTTATTAAGTAAACTAAAAAGTTTGGAGTCAAGATAATAATACTACCCATCATTTACTTAGCTGTAAATATTGTCTGTTTGAAAAACGTAAAATGTAAGAAAAACCATACGAGAATAAAAATAAGATGAAAATATATATGAACGTTAGACTAATCATGACGCATGGGATCAAAGCAAGAGCATAAATTAGAGGTTGTGAATCTCGGAGATGAGAACCCTCAGAACGATGCAGGAAAGACGGAGAATTAGTTAACCCGGCAGAGAAATTTATGAGGAAGGCATTATTAGATAAGGAAGATAGCGGAAAAGACAATGACGAGCACATGTGGAAAAGGTGAATAGCTCTAGAATACAAAAATTGTATGCAAGGTAACCCAACATCCGGGAAGTCCTTTTATGTGATAAAAGGACATGTGTAAATCCAAACTTGATAAGAAATACACCCAAGATGACACCGTGGCCTAGTTGACAAGTCTGGTTTTAGGCTTGTTGAATGGAAAAGAATGCTATTGGCCGCCAGATTGTACTTTATACAACGTAATGTACGTTTGTGTATTGTACAATACTTATAAAATACAATCAACGTTATTATATATTATATAAAAATAAATACCAATAACCCGTGACGAGTATAATACAAGGCAAAATACAAAGTGGTGGATAAGGGTTCTTAACGTTCGTGCCACCGGAGATGACTACGTAAGCCAATGTGTGATAACCATATCCTACTACATATAAAGCTTCAGTACTTGCAGCTTGTCTGCGTCCCTCTTCTCCATTGATGTCTGATAACTAACAACAGCTCTACGCCATTTGGCTCTATCAACTGATTTTCGCTCAAGGTTGAGCTGAACATTAATATTTTTAATCGTCTCATGCAGTACGTTCTTATATATCTTGTGCTGCCCACAATACATCCTTCCGTCTTCTAACAGCTCACCAAAGAAGATATTTTTTGGAGTCTGTATTCAGACATGCAAGCTACGTATCCAGACCAACGCAGGCGAGCACGTGACACCATAATATCGATGCTACAGGAGTTTGTTCCTCTCAAAACTTAATTTGACACTCTATGGTACCATCGAATCTTATTTACCTGAGGTGGCTCTTCTGGCATTTTCAAGTGCCCTAATATATTGCCTATAGGGAACCCATAATTTACATCCAGATATCAAAAAATATACTGCTTCATAGTCTGCCGTTTTGACATTTCAGTGTTATTTTTTAAAATGCGTATGCAATATCAATCATAACACTACAAATATATGTGTCTCCACTACCATGTAGGGGCAATAATGAGGCGAGAAGAGTGGATGCACACAATCAGTTCCGTCACCAGGTATGTCGACTAAAAGCGACATTCAGAAAGGCATACGGTTTCCAGTTCCTGGTTGATGGTCTCGCTCCGTGACTCCTGTGTGCCGGAGTTTGACACTGGTGCTCGTTGGGGCCATTGTCACGGAACCCGGAGATGGCAGATGAACTAGCGGCACGAGGTCGGATGTAATTACAGTTGTCACAATCATGGATCGGTTTCATGACAATTTAAATATGTTTAAATCCAATACACACTTCTTTGGTTACAACCTCATAAAATATGATCTCTTCGATTACGGAAACATAAAACCTGCCCTAAATTTATTCATGTTTACTTTATATTGAATTTCTAGTATACACATACCATATGTGCTAATTTCATTGTCTCTGCTGTTTGATTGAACAATTGTAATTGGGTATATGAAATTAACATGATTACTTTTAAATGGGTATATGAAATTAACAATCTTTTTCTAAATCATTATACCAGTTTAAACATTTTTTTTTGTTTTTTTCCTAACAAGACACCTGATAGGCTGTTTCACGTGTCCCCAACATGTATCCGAACAGTTACTTCTTATCTGTAAAATATATTTCAAAATTATTTACCTAAAATGCAACTTAATTTTTTTTATTCTGTGGACTTACTGCATATATGGTATGTTATACATATATACCATCACACCGTTTCCCTATCGAGGTAAGCAGAGAGGAGAGAGCGTCAGACTTTCCCATCGCGACATACATATTTCGCCTCTTCTACATCCTTCTCACACAACTCCTTCAATTACTTTGACTTTTTACATTTCCTTCTAAAATATTACACACTTGATCCAATCTTACTTTCGTTGGTCTTCCTCTACCACACCGTCCACTCATATTTGCACTATATATTTGTTTTGTTAGTATTTCATCATTCATTCGTTCCACGTGCCCAAATCATCTCAGAGAGCTCTCCTTTATCTTATTCAACACATCAGCCTTTAGTTCACATTCATCCTTAATCACTTCAATATGCATTCTGCTATACATTGTTTCCTCATATATTCTTCTAAGTGCACGTACTTCTAGAGCATTTATTCGGCTCTTTTCAGTATTATCTTTGTCCACGTTTTACTTTTATACATCAAAGTTGATACTAAAATAATATTGGGGGTATCATCTTAGCTTATTTTAGAATTTTAGCAGATGTTTCAAAAACAAAAGAAAAATCGAATATACTCAGAAACAAAATGTTTCTTCTATTATTCCTTCGTAACAACAATTCGAACCGTAGCTGGTTAAATTTGGAACATTTTGAAATATCGTGGAAGCATAATTACTAACATGACCTTTCATAAATGTTTATCATCGCTCTGCAAAATTCGTTCGTTTGAATTTGGAATTCTCATAATTTAAATTTAAATCGTTCAATATATTGAGCACATAGAATAGTACGATTACCATCATAAGTCGATAAAAATGTATTTATTATATTGCCAACCCTTTTTTGCTGACTGAAAAATATTTTCCAACAAAGTGACAAAATAAAATCTAAAGAATAACTTTACATTAGTGAAACTTGCTTTACTTTAAGCAAATTATATTTTTTTCCTATAACAGCTATAAATAACATTATTTGCATAATGCATGCAAGATTTTAAACCGCAACTCTTTTGAATTAGTGATTTCCATTTTCAAATATAAACAAAAAAGCAACTATTAATCTTTCATCGACAATAAAATCATGATCATTACCATAGACAACCAGATTCTAAGTTGAAATTAGTGTAAAAACAATACAGTTACGCTTTTTATGTTTTTCCTCATATAAATGAAAACAATTGAACAATAAATTATTTTTAATGCATGTTTTATAACAAAAACTATCAATTAAATAATTTAATCAAAAACTAAATATTTAGGGTTCCAATGGAATAATCTATAAGAACGAGTCCCTTTGTTAAGTAGGAATAGGAGAGCGTATAGCCATTGGCCAACATTTCCAGGCAGGACAAATTGAAGATTTCCGTTCACGACGTTCATTCAAGCGTCCAAAGGCAATTTCTTCGAAAAGTTCATTACGCGACGAAACTGTTTAAGCTACATTCGTTGTATTTGTAATTGCGTATTAGCTGTGAATATTTTTTATAAAGTAATCGATAAATTAAAAATTCGTTCGTAAATACAGTATTGATGATTGAAAGATGTAGCCGTTACAATAAGGAAAAATGCATTTAAAGCGTTAAGAATCAATTAACTTGAAGTACAATATTTTTTTTACTATTCATAAAATTTATTTGATAACTTAAATAAAATACGATGTATAAAAGTTTTTTTTAAAGAGTAATACTCGTAGTAAGCATTGTGCACACATACATATATAATATCACGCCATTTCCCTGTTAGGGTAGGCAGAAAGGACAGAGCGCTAGATTTTCCGACCTCGACACACATATTTTGCCTCTTCTTCAACCACATACCTTATCATACAACTCCTTCGTATAATTATATTCATATAAAATGAAGACAGTTTAGAAATGAAGATAGTAAAATTAATTTGATACTGATTTGACAAAGGAATAATTACAACATTATCACGCCATTTCTCTGTTGGGAACTGCAGAAAAGATCGAGTGCCAAGCTTTTCTATCATGACATACTTCATATACCTCTTCCACATCCATTAATCTTCTCATACAGCTCCTTTTTATCTTGCTCCTTACCTTTCCTTCTTTCAAAATTTCATTCACTTGGTCCTACTATACTTTTCTCATTCATCCTTTACCACGACTCTCGCCACTGACGTAAATTCTACTTAGATTGAGCTTAGATTAAAAAAAAATAACATTAAATATTTAATTCACCTCAATAAAAAATTAAAGACTTTGGGTATTTCTAAAATGATAGTGTACGAAAATAATTTATAAAATCAATTTAAACTATCGAACTATTTTGAACTGCTAAACAGAATTAACCATTTATCAATAACATCGATTATTGTATTTTAACTTTATTCTTCCCCTGAGAAAAATACAATATAAACTTAATATTAAATATTAAAAGAAAAAAGTTTTCATGACGATGATATATCCATAACATAACATAATATATGGTCTCATAAATTAACCGCGATCAATACTGAATAAAAAATGTATTAAAATATTTTCAAAGAACACCAAAAAGTGTCAGTAACGATAATCAACTAGGTAAACCAAAAATACTAATTGATAATGATTTTAATGAAACGAAACATTCCAAAGTTCATTCAAATGACTTCATCAAACAAATTAATTTGTAAAACTTTTAATGACCCTTAAAATTACACAAAGATTTCGAGAAGTATGTGGCTTATCAAAATTAAGCTAACGGTGGGTTTATTTTGAATGGAAGATTGATAATGTATTGTTGAAAACTACAGAATTTAGGTTATCCATTATGTTACTAATGAAGACACGGCGCATCCATTCAATTCACATTGTGATGTACTTGTTCATTAATAGAGTAATTTGTTCAACTTAATGGTTTATTTCTTAATGACGGTGCTCTTACGCCCAAAAGCAATTATTATATATTCTACAAGTGATACCTAGAATACATTTTCAAGATCATTTGTAAAGAAATGAAAAATGAAAACATAACCTTCTTCTAATGATCGAATGAATATAAAAAGCATTCATTACAAAGAGAAGATATACTCCATGAAACCGATATGAAATCAAAAGAAATGTTTCGTACGCGGATTACGTTTGAACTCGTACGAGTAACATACTATATATGATAAAGGTGAAATTATTGTATCAATTTTATGAATGATTTTCAATTATTATAAAATGGGCCTATGCTTATTATAAAACTATGTATATTAAAAAAGTTTGTATATGTATACTTTTTTAAAAAGTATGTTTATATACGAGTATATGGTATAGTAGAAAAGTTTGTATATGGTATGTATTGTAAAAGTATAAACATTGTTGACTTTCGATGTTGTGTAATGGTTTTATTTTTTTAAGTTGTTTTAAATAGAATTTTGTGAATTTAGTCTTTAAAAACAATATGTATGGATAAATTAAAAACCGTAAAATCAATTCTTTTTCTAGTACATTATGAAATATAAATAAAAACATAATTTTTATCTCATTTTAATTCCTTTGTTATCAAATAATCACAAGGAAAAAAAAACTCAATTTGGTGAATATGTATGCGCGGTATATGGATATGACAAACGCGAAACAAATATTCCTGGTTAAAAAATGGAAAAAATGTTTTCTTTACCAACACCTAACATACTATATAAGAACATGGCGTCATAGTGATGACGAAGAACCCTTTTATTTTGAGGAATCAAATAGCACATGTATTTTAATAGCTTAAAATAAACCGAAATATTTGTTATTTTATTTTTAATACATAGAAAACAGTTCATTTTTTTAAATGGTTAATTCCTATTAATATAATGAAGGATTTCAAGTTTGTTATACAATCATCTCTCCAAATATCGTTTTATTTTAAGATATGTTATTTTATATTTATAGTATTTATTATTATCAAAAAATATATCAAGTCAGATTACTACGTTTGGCGAAAGTAGTTTTACAAACGTAAAATATGTATGTCTGTTAATTAAAGACAGCACCATCTCGGTGCATAAAAAGCCACAAGAAAAATAAAAAATAAGCGCTCTCAAAGAGCAAATCAGAGAGAAAAGATACCACTATAACATCAGGTTTGTTACATTGTAAACATGTTATTGCACGATAGGATGGAATAATGGCAGAAAAAACAAATAACACAACTTATATATATACAAGTAGTTGCTACATCTCAAGTTCCATAATATTATCAATAACGATTGGCATAAATGCTAGCAAGACTATTATAATATTTTCTTTTAACAAAAGAGGAATTAAAAGAGGTCATTTAATACTTTATTGAACTTGAAAAATTATAGTAAAATACTTTTCAAGGAATTTTATAACTTTAATTTTTATTTTATAATTTTATACTCGGAAAATTTAAACTATTGATGTAAGTAAGTATTGAAAAGCTCCAAGGAGTGCTGGTTGATAAAGATTTAAACTATTGATGTAAGTAAGTATTGAAAAGCTCCAAGGAGTGCTGGTTGATTAAGATTTAAACTATTGATGTAAGTAAGTATTGAAAAGCTCCAAGGAGTGCTGGTTGATAAAGATTCAAATACGAATATATTTTTTTATATACAGATAAATCTGATACTCGTACATTGTTTCAATTTCAAAATCTACATTTTTTTACTTTTAAATTACGAGCCATTTTTTGCAGTGCTTGTATGACTATTATTTATGTTATTATCAATTGTGATAAATTCATGATTCATTCAAAGCATAAAAATTAATCATTTGAAGCACTTTGAAGATGAAGGAAATATTTTTTATTCAGGTAAATATTTACATATTTTAACACTTTCATTAATCAAAGGAAGTTTAAGTAATTTCTTCCAACAAACCAGCCATTATTTCCAATCTTTATCCATAAATGTATCTTAAGCTTAGTAAATAAAAATAATATTTGAGTAAAAGTAAAAGATAAAACACAAGATAAATCTCAAGGAAAACAGAGATAATGATGGGAATCGTACAGGAGTTAACAGGAACGAGAATATTTTGAGATAAATATAATTATATTATTCTTAAAAAAAATACTAGGATGAAGCACAGGAAGATTGAGCTAGGAAAATCGTACCAAAGTCGAGCCGAGTGAACTGCAAAATATAACGTGTAGAATAATGTGTGATGCGTTAGAATACGATTTTGCCATCACAGCCACAGTCCATGCTCAGAAAGAAAATTTATTTATACAGACAGTGGTGACAACTTGTATTCTTAAACGTTCTAAAGAGGTTTGACAGATCGTGATTTGGCTAAGAAAGAACGTAAAATGACCAGTTTTCAACATATATCATACCTTTCATTTAATAAAGTATTTTGTATTGCATGGTACATACATTTTATAATTAATTCCAAATTAAATCGAGTTGTTTAACATAAAATTCGAACATTATATCGTAATACACACTTCTAGTATTTTTAATTTTCATTACATAAATTACTTAATAAAATTATTAATATTAAGGAAGGACTATAAAAATAATTTTTGTTACACATTTACTCGTATTCATACGTAAAACGGTAAACCATACTCTCCAAATAACGAACACACAATTTTTTTATATAAGTAAACTTTCACACAAAGGTAAAAAAGGTTAACGAGCATTAACTCTTACAGCTATGGCGATACTTTCTTAAAGAAAGTATTGGTCTAAAAGGGGGCAAAAGATGACCATTCGAGTTAATTATGTCTCCTTTACTTCGCATAAGTGTCAACTTACAACAAGAGTGTTGACCTGACCACAAGATACAGTAGCCACTTTCATTTTATGTTATTGTAATGCAACCAAACAAAGAATATAAGTAAGAAATATCAGTCATAACTCTTTTAGCCCATTATTGTTTCATTGTATAAAGAGGAAAAATCACAACGGTTGTTATTCATTTTATTGAATGGATTTTTTAACATGTTTTACTATGGATGAAGAGATACAAAATAATTATTACATTACTGCGTAAATAGTACAACGGTTTGTAGAAAGAAGGATGGTATCAGGGGAAGGAGGCAATTACGTAAATAGTACAACGGTTTGTAGAAAGAAGGATGGTATCAGGGGAAGGAGGCAATTACGTAAATAGTACAACGGTTTGTAGAAAGAAGGATGGTATCAGGGGAAGGAGGCAATTACGTAAATAGTACAACGGTTTGTAGAAAGAAGGATGGTATCAGGGGAAGGAGGCAATTACGTAAATAGTACAACGGTTTGTAGAAAGAAGGATGGTATCAGGGGAAGGAGGCAATTACGTAAATAGTACAACGGTTTGTAGAAAGAAGGATGGTATCAGGGGAAGGAGGCAATTACGTAAATAGTACAACGGTTTGTAGAAAGAAGGATGGTATCAGGGGAAGGAGGCAATTACGTAAATAGTACAACGGTTTGTAGAAAGAAGGATGGTATCAGGGGAAGGAGGCAATTACGATTATAAAACTGGTGACGATTAACTCGACTGTCTGATGGTGACGATTCTTTTGAACGTCTGATGATGACTATTCCTTCGAATGACTGATGATGACAATTCCTTCGAATGAAACCTAAGATAACTGTAAAATCTATAAAAAAAATATAAACGTATTTTTTGCCCACTAACCAGAGAAATTGTTTTAAAAAAATGCTCAAGAGTTTTTGTTAACCAGCCTCATCGGATTTATCATCCTCCGATATTATTTTATGATAATAACCTAGATATCTCGCCAAACATCAAAAAGAGTCTAATAAATATCGAAGTATACTTGTTATTCATTATTGGAATCCGAAGCTAAAGCACTTTCAGATATCATTCCATCTGAATTTATCTGGCGGGTATAACTTTTATTTAACCAAAAAATAAACCGCTCTTGAGGCAATAATTAAAAAAAACAGCGCCTTGCTTTTCCTTTTTTTTTCATTTCTTGTCAAACCAAACTGGAAATAATTTTACTTAAACATAAAAATCACAATAATTTATGTTCATATTATTTATGATATCTCGTCATCAACCACGGTCTATAATATTTAATCAGGTGTTAATGCCATAATCAAACTGATGTCAATTTAATGTCGATTAAAATATTGGGTAACCGAAATGTAAGAAAAAGTATGATTCTTTAATTGTCCGCAAATTTACGTAATACGAATATATCAAGTGGGCAATTCCTTTCACTTTCTACACCATGACATGAACATTAACTGTTTGGTGGTCAAGTTAATGGCACATCTAGCGAAATGTACTTTCCACGACCATATAATTAATTCAAAACAATATAGAAAATTAACTTAAGTTTTTACAACACTTTATAAACACAAAGCTACGCAAATTGATATAAACACTACAGATAAATTGCTTTGTTATATTATGTATTGAACCAACGAGGGTTACGGGTCCGAGACACCCAAGTTGGTAGGAAGAGTTTGGCACATGGTAATAAGCCCGCCAGGTTTCACTGTATACAACGATAGTGTAATACAATTTAAAGATGTCCAAATAAATAAATAAAAAAAACAACATAATTGTCATTTCTACGTTAAAAAAATCAGCAAATTCGTATTCATTACAAATTTAGGACTGAGATAAAAAAAATTTTTTTTTCTTCAGACTTACTCAAAATATTTGTCAAAAATAAAATTATTCCTAAATGTTAAGAGAATTTGGATCCTATTTAATCATATTTAAAATCTTGGTATTTTTATATTGATCTGGTTTATAGGTGTAGTTTTTTTTCTAATCCCGATTTCATTAAAAATGTCTATAATTTTTTTTGTAACCTACATGGCTGAGCTAGCAAAGCTAAAGTTATAACAATCCCTAGACTGCGCTGACTTGGGCACTTACACCGCATGCAGAACACTGCCTCTACAAGGAAGAATTTGTTCAGTGATCTGATGAGACCTGGGAGAGTGGGGGGAGGTCAACTGGAATTACTGACGACTGAAAGGTGTACCATAGAACTACAGAAGGCTAGGTATAAACAATTGGATATGGAATTTCGCTGAGAGATAAGTGGCAGAGAACCCTGCGGGTAGTCAAGACCCATCATGGGTTGTAAAGCTGATAATGATGGACACAAGAGGAAGTATTACAGGACAAACTTGATTCAATTAATCATGGCCACAGAGGTAAACATACATTCTAAAATATAATCAACGTCTTGTTACAACCATTGTTTAATGAAATTCACAGGAAAATCAGAACAATACATATTAATATAAAAAAAATGCAGCAAGAATATTATTTCTCATAACCTTGGCCATTAGTTACGACCGGCTAATTATCACATATCCGCGCCTTCCCGCATATGTATAATATTTTTTAGTATTTTCAACCAATTAATTATATTACACTAAATTCAACTGAAATGACGAGAGTAAATTATTCGTGTTTCCAATAGTGAAGCATTTATTAAAAAACCATTTAAAAAGAGTCCGCTATTCATATTTAACTGAATTGAAGAAAATCATTTTGGCGTTATTAATGTGTGTGGGAAAAAGATATATGCATACGACACGGAAAAAAAACCATTTAAGCTGTATAATAACAGATAAATATTCTAATATTTATCTAAAATGTAAAAAATGAAGCATGCAAAAAATAGAAATGTTAAAAAACGACTTATCCACGTACAAAAAAAAATTTAATTAACATAAGTGTAACAATTTTTAAATAATTGGATACATAGATTTATATACGTTCTCCATTGCACACTAAATAAAATATTTCTGATGATATAAGCGAATAAACCATAGACCATATGTTCTTCTAGTGCCCCTTACTGGCAATATAACTTGACAATAAGGTTGATGATTTCTTTGAATTGACTCACGTACTACATACTATTAATTAGGTCTCACAATTTATCAAGCTAATGAGAATTCTTGACAAAGATATTTAATATTAATTTATTTTATTTTATTTATTTATTTATTATTACACATGACAAGAAATATACACAATTTGCGAAAAAAACAACAGGTAATTTGATTTGGACATACAATTCTAATGGATCTAGGTTTGTTGCCTTTCATTTGTCGTATCCCCAGTAAACTAAGCTTTTGCCTGTATCTCACTGAGGATATTTAGCATGAAAAAATAAATCGATACTTCTTTCCGATTTTTGATTACTCAAAAACAAAACCCCGTTGCACGCTCTCATCAACCTGACTATTTGGCTCCAATCTCAATCATCTGCCTATTTGGCTCCCATAACATACGATGGGATGCCGAATTTAATAAAGGCAAAAGGATGCCTAAAATCAGGCAGTGGGTTGAAGTGTGGTTGTTATTGCAACAGGAGTTCTAGTAAGTGGGATTACAAGAGGAATGACTTGTAGCAAAGATTTGTGTGAACTGTTGAGTGTGGTGTGTTTTTGGTGATTGTGTGCAGGACATTATGGAAGGGAATTTATGGTTTGTCTAGAATGATGAAGTATGCGGGGTTTGACTCGCGTAATACATACAACTAAGTATCACTGTTGATGAGAGTTTGCAACGTTGTATTGTATAATCAACAATTGGAAAAAAACATTAACTTATTTTTCCATGTTGCATATCCTCAGTAGGAAACAGGCAAAAACCAAGTATACTGGAGACACGACAAATGATAAACAACAAACTATAATAAAATAAATTGTGTGTCCACTTTCGTCCATATAAATTGTGTCAACTTTAAATTACTACTTGGTTTTTTTTCATAAATTATGTATTTGTAAAAAAATTTGTCATATACTCGTATAAATAAATAAATAAATGAACAGGTAAAAAGTCTCAATCCATTTGTTCATGTGCATAAATAATACATGATCTCAGTAAGATATAGTAAGAGCCTCGTTATGTAAAATAAATCAATATTTTTTAGAAAAATTAACATTTAAAAACCTTCTCTTACTTTGTCACAAACATTAACTACGAGTATCATCAAATAGGATAGAATTCAAAATTAAAATACAAATTCAAAACAAAGAGAACCTTTATAATGCGCTTCCCTCAGTCAAGAGCCAAGTATGTTGTTAGCACAGTGGTAATTTACCATCTCCAATATGCGTTTCGATAAAGGCAATAAATTTAATGGCACTATCAGCCACAATGATCAATACCAGCATAAATTATATGGTACCCACATGTTCACCAATTTCTAAATGTCCCAATCAACATAAACTTATCGGATAAAATTCTTTTATACGAAATCCCCCAAAATTTATGAAAAAAATACATAATGCCTTATCTTTTATTTATTGGAAGTTAAAAAATATAGAAAGGAGAGATGGAGAAAGATCCTGGAGGAAAAAAGCTTAAAAATTAGTAGGAAAAAGACAGAATATCTGTACCTGCAATTTGAAGACCCAAATGCCACAACTCCTTCAATGCAACTGGATGGGGAAATATTAGCCGGCTGTGACTCATTTAAGTATCTGGTCTCACTCATTCACAAAGACGGAGGGTGCGCCGCGGATGTTGACCATAGAATAAGTGTGGGATGGATGAAATTCAGATCGGTAAAGGAAAGGTATACCAGACTATCGTTAGACCCGCAATTATATATGGCTCAGAATGCTGGACTATGTACAGCTCCTACTCTAGGCAACTTGAAACAGCAGAAATGCGAATGCTTAGGTGGTCGGCAGGAGTATCACTGAAAGATAAAATTAAGAGCTCACGCATTCGTGGTAGCCTGGGAGTCACTGACATAAATAGTAAGCGGGAAGAGCGACAGATGAGATGGTACGGGCACATAAGACGGAGACCACCAGACCATACCGTAAATCAGGCAATATCTGTGGATCTTCCTCGACAACCATCCAGAGGAAGACCAAAGAACTCCTGGATGACTCAATGCTCCAAAATCCTGCAGAGAAACGGCCTAGATGAAAGCGACACCCAGAACCGAAGAATATACAGCCTGAGAACGAGAAGAGCCTACCCCAACAGTATACCTAGGCAATGAGTTGGGACAGTGCACAAGAAGAAGAAGAAAGGTGAAAAATAAGTCATAAACCACTTTTTAATATTTTATAGTGATGATACTAACAATATTTCTATATTAATAAAACCTTACGTTTCAGCGACTGTAAAACTGGTAAAAAAGATCAAATTACCTAGATCAACTTTTTTTCGAAAATACTCAGTTAAACTAATAAACTCGTATTTGTTTATTTCTTAAAATGTCGAGTTAAAAAAATTGCACTTTCCTAACATAGAAATATGAAGTTGGTACATGGTCATGTACAAATTTTGTCACTTCGATATACTAATGTACTTGCGTGTGTACGTATGTGTGTGGACATACTGATGTACTTGCGTGTAGGTATGTGTACGCATGTGTGTGGATATGAGTGTACATGTGTGTGGATATGAGTGTGCATAGTTAAAGACGATTCGTATATGTTTTTTCTTACTTTGCATGTCAATGCATACAGATCCTAGAAAAGTGGTAGAAGTTTTAAATAACAGGAAAAACATAAATCAATAAATCATTCCAAAAGTTAACTGTACAAAAATATTTTTAGATATAAATGATAAATCAAATAAATAAGTATATATAAGGATAATTTATATAGCGCCGTTTAGAGAGCAGACTCTCCTCAAAGGTCACTAAGAATTCGAACCCACTATTATTGACAGATTAAAAATATCACAAAAAAAAAACAAATTAAGTGGAAGGATACGAATGTGGTGAATAGGTTAGGATTAGATTAGGAACATCCCCACATATGTATATATACATATATATTTAGACGACCTCCGTGGCCTAGTCGGTGAGACGCTTTTCTCCCAGCCCGGAAGTTGCGTGTTCGATTCCTGTTGGAACCCAGATTTTTTAAAAAAGGAGTCCAGTCTGTTTTTAACTAAAGGCCTCTTTAAAATGTTCTGGTTAGTTGGAATATGTATATTGCCACATGGCAATAAGCCCGCCAGGCTATACTGTATACAATGTAGTATAATACAAAATAATATTTTTAAAACCATAAAAAACCTAATAATTTATATTTGATTAATTTTGAAATCAATACTTTTCTCGACGTAACAAAATTTGGACTTATTATATACCACAATGTTATCAATTCGTATTTCATAGAATATTTAAAAATAAAGATACATAGATTTAACTGCACTTTTCCCGTTAATGCATTTTATTTATTTACAGTTTCAGTGACTCGCTACAGAAACGGTTTTACTTTCAACATAGTTATTGCCAAATTTTCGGCGAATCGCCAATTTGTGGGCAACGTGTGAGACGTTGAACGGTCCACAGTCAGGAAGTGGGTGACTGTGAAGTATGAAAGTGATACATTCCGTCGAAAACAAGTTTATCATATTATTAGCCTTCAATGGGCCGTCGAACAATCGCTTTGTGGAAACTCTTTTGTGAAATATGTTTTTTGTCCGCTATTCTACACGCGTGTGAAACCAACATAATTGCTGCTCACTTTTGCCGTGTGTGAACAATCGTTGAAATGATAAAAAAATATTATCAAAAAATATACTTAATACCACATTTTCTCACAAACCTTTACATTTTTGCAAAATTGGTTTTACTTTCATTTATTCGAACGCAGGTCATCAAAACTTTAATTACAAATCGTTGAGAAATACATTATCTCTAAATGACAACAAATTATTCAAATATACCAATATATTCTGATGACTTAATGTATAGTTTTGTTTGTTTATAAAATTAGAAATATAGCCATAAAATTAAACATATCATATATGTAATATTATTGATTTGTTTCATTAAAAATTCGTTATTTTTAACATAAATTTAATTAAACATATTAAATAAAATACGTCATTCGTGCTGTTATTTGGACGTACATTTGCACTACGGATTTTTTCCATTTACTCACAAATTTACCTATATTTAGATATTAAGGGAAACATTACATCTCTTTGTATAAACTTGTATAGTACGAGGCGTATCCAGAAAGTAAGTGTACTGAGGCTCTCACGACCGGATGGATTTTATTTTCGACATGTTGGCTACACTTCCGTGTATCCTCACCATCCCCCTCCGCAACGAGACCGGTTCGAGGTCAGTACGTTGAGAAGTGTCGACGCGACAACACGTTTCGTGAAAAATGTCAATCCCATCTCCCGCCAAGTTGAATCGAGTGGAGGCCGGGCAAGAGTTTTTGAGGCGCTGCAAACTCCATGGAGATGAATTTCTCCGCTCCATCGTTACTGGAGATGAAACTTGGGTTGCACACTACACGCCTGAAACCAAAATGCAGTCTCAACAGTGGCGTCACACCTCTTCACCCTCCGCCAAAAAGTTCAAAACCACAATTTCAACCAAGAAAATCATGGCATCCGTGTTTTGGGACTGTCAAGGCATAATTTTAATTGAATATATGCCTCAAGGGGAGACCATCAACTCTGCAAGATACTGTGAGACCCTAAAAAAATTGCGGAGGGTGATTCAGAACAAGAGGAGAGGCATGCTGACAAAGGGAGTCTGCCTGTTGCACGACAATGCCAGACGGAACTGCTCGCCTCGTTTAAATGGGATGTCCTGAGCCACCCCACGCATTCCCCTGACCTAGCACCTTCAGATTACTATCTCTATACCTCCCTGAAGCTGCACATGGGTGGAAAAAGGTTTCAACCGACGAGGTAAAGGAAGAGGTGGAGAAGTGGACGGAGGGGTTGGCGGGAAACTACTTCGAGGAAGGCATCAAAAAGTTGATACCCCGCTTCACCACCTGCATTGAGAGGAATGGCGACTATGTCGAAAAATAGCTTACATATGTACTACGGTAACCACGTAATTTTTTTGTTTAAATAAAAAAAATTGTAGCCTACAAAAATTCAGTACACTTACTTTCTGGATATGCCTCGTATAAAAGCTCTGGAACCGTAATTCTAAACAACCCTATTATATTTGTCTACTTAAGAGTTGGGGGGTATCCTTTTCCATATTTTAAATAAACTAAATAATGTTTATGATGGTTTAACGATATTTTTCACATATTCATCAATTAACTTTAATTTTAAAAAAATGTAAGACAAATAAATACGAGCGAGAATATTAACCTCCACTCAGCTTAAATACAGAATATTTACCTCCACTCAGCTTAAACAACACAGAATATTTACCTCCACTCACTTAAACAACACAGAATATTTACCTCCACTCAACTTAAACAACACATAATATTTACCTCCACTCAGCTTAAACAACACAGAAAGGTCTCGTTTAAAACAACTAATCAACGTATGAATAAAAAAATACCCAAGTATGGTACTTGTGTTCGTTTAAAAAAACTATTAAATTATGGAAAAGACAGCCTTAGACCTGTTTCGCAAACGAAATAAATATTGGTAATGACCTTTTAATAAAAATCAAACGCTAGAAAGGATTCAATATTACTTCATTTACCGTTAAGTGCAAAGTCAACATTCACAAAATACCAACTATGGTTAAATTTACGATGTCTGATGAGTTTTTTTTTTGGATGGGAACCAGTTTTATACACAGCGGCACTTTCTTCATGAATCTTGATGCTAACTAAATGAGAAAGTTAATTGGAACAATTTACTAGGTTCTTACGACATACCCACATGTCAATTTAAATAGATTTAGTATGCATTCATTAGTTGTGCATAAAGTTTCTAACGAACAATTTTATTATAATGAATTATATATGCTAAACATGGGAATTTTTATTACAAAGAAATATTTCTATGCAAATTTAATTGAGCGAAATTGCAAGAAATTTATTATGAAACGCATATTGTGCGTGAATGCATTTTTGTGCGCCGTCCTTGGACTATTAGAAAAAACATATTTACATAATACATAATTCAGATTTTTGCACTAAATTTCATAAATTAAAAAATTATATACTCTTGGAATGTCAGATTTAATTAAAATTGTATTTCTGAACGCCGAACCGAAATCTGGTCAAAAGTTTGGAAAGAAATTATATTTTTATATTTTATTTATTTATTGACAAAAATAAATTACCCTTAAGTATCTTTTACATATCAAAGTAACAAATGTTAAACTAAAGACAACAATCCAACATCTTGGAAACAAAACAATTCAGGTCACATATATGTTATGTACGAGTATCTTTCAAAATATAATGCATGGAAATATCAACGTACTGTATAACACGGAAATTTAAAAAATAATCAAATTCAAATAATTAAAATCAATTAACTATACAAGACTTGAAGAGAAAGAAAAAATTAAATCTCTCACAAGGGCTACAAAAATACGAAATTATAGAGCAAATTTTAAAAAAAGTACAATAAAATGTAAAAACCAGTCTCTCACTTAAGACTTACTCGTAGTATTGAGGAAATGCTGGAGAAGGACCCTCTTGAAGTCTGCAACATCTATTGTACATTAAAAATACCCCGACAAACAAGAAGTGAAATTGCGCTTTTAAGGAATATGACGCCTTTTAGGGCTTGTTTAAGAAAATTTCAACAAAATACAATGTAATAAATAATTTCAAATCGATATCAGCGTCGGTATGCCACGAAAGACGACAATTCTTCGCCAACTCCGTGACCCGCGGTGAGGAATGCGATTCTGAAAATAGTCGCACAAAAATCAGTGCGTTTCAACCGACGGACCACAAACTCTCAAAGGTGCAAGAACATTTCCAAGCCACTCACGAAAGAAATAATTTATCCATCTATTTTTAGTTTTTCAGGACAATAAATAGTTCACGCTTTGAAAATAATTATATTTTATGAAAAAACGTGATAATCCAATCCATCTTAACAAGTATACTTTTTTAGTAAATATATTAAAGAAAACGGTCTGAAATAAATTAAATTAACGATTTTATGACTGCAATTAATTTATATTATCAATTTCGATTTAAAAATAAAGCTTTCATATCACTATAAAAACCAGTAAGTCCTACAAGCCCGAAAAATATACAATGTCTTTATTTCAATTATTATTTTCGATTTATAAACAAAGCTTTTATGTCATAGTAAAAACCAGCAAGTCTTAACATTTTGCATAGTCTGGTAAGGGCCCGAAAAGTAACACATATACATAATGTTTAGAGTTATTATTTATAATTTTAAAATAAAGCTTTTATGTCACTATAAAAACCAGAAATTCTTACATGTGCATAGTCTGGCAAGAACCCGAAAACTATATACATAATATCTAGAGTTTTTATATTATAATTTAAAAATAAAGCTTTTATGTCACTATAAAAACCAGCAGTTCTTACATGTGCATAGTCTGGTAAGATCCCGAAAATAGTATATACACTCGTTTATAATATTTATTTCAGAGTTTTAGCAGTCGATTTCCATTGAAACGTGGTTAAGTCAAGCAATTAAGCATATCTAAGGATTAACGAGAAAACCCGAATTTCGGGCACTTACGTGAGTAGAGTCTATTCTCTAGCATAAATCAGCATAATCACCACCACGTCATGTTTTTATTAAGGTAGGCAGAAATAACAGATATCCACTGCATTTGGACCTGACAAAAATTTTCCGCTTTTGCTATGCCTTAACATCTCATAATCTCCTATTATAAAGGCTATTTCTTTTATAAAGTAAATTCACTATTTCCTCGCTTAAAATTTGATATATTTGGTCGTGCAAAATTTTATTTGTCTAAAGATTAAATATATACGAGTATTTCAATAAAAGTCATAAACCTTCTTTTAAATTGATGAAATTCTACTCAATTTAAAATATAAAAACAAAATCCCATTTTGTAATTATTTTGTCCTCATGTAAGATTTTATCACTTACTTAATACTGGGATTCACCTTTGTTGTATATAGTAAAACATGGCGGGCTTATTGCTTAGTGGCAATTTTTCAAGTCAACCAGAAAGGTGATGAAAATGTTGTCCGTTATCCATACATCCATTTACTAATGATGATGAGCTAAACTGTTGATGAATGCGTCTGAGAGACAACATTATTTTCGACCCCATCAATCGAGGTTTCGGATTTTAAGTTATAGGAGTATGTACGTAACTCGCAGTTCGACGTGGTAAGTATTGGATATACAACCGAATGTGGAGAGAGAACATGATCAGTATTCGTACACGTCGAAGTTTATAACAAGACTGGGATTCTTTTATATTTATTATTTTCATATTTTTTGGGTAATATCAGATTTCTAACACGAATTCTTATCTACTACGCTACGGAGGGCGTCAGTTGTATGAGAAAAAGCAAAACAGGGACAATAAGTTTATAGAGCCAGCATCTAGAATTAAATCCGAACCCCCTGTATGGTATCATTTTACCACTAGTCCACGGATATCGCCATTTTTTTCCAGCCGACCAGAAATATGTAAAAGAGGCTTGAAGAGAAAACCAAACTGAAATCCTTTTTCAAACATCTAGAATTCAAAAGAATTCGATCCCGGGTTGGAAGACAGACATCTTACTTACTTGGTTACAGAGGTCGTCAACATTAAAACTTTTTATCCAGTTTATGCATCGCTAACACAATCTAATATTATAACAATATACGTGTATGTGTCTTCTAAATTATAATTGTATTAGTGAATACAATAAATGCATTCCTCTGTGGGAAAAATCGGATTAGAGATACATTTTTTGGCAGTCGACATCGGAAATACTCTGAAATTTTGCACGGAATTTGTAACAAAAATACGATTTTGTCTTGAAAATGCTTTACAGTGAAATCTCGATGAATCGTTCCTAGAATAATATTTTTCTCGTATATGTCATTTATTTCATCTAGTTCCGAATTAATCACATTTAAAACACGCAAAAAATCCCATCGATCGTTCCACTGTGTATCGTTTTACCGCAATAAACATGTATGTTTAAAATAAAATCGCAGTGTTTGTATTATTTAACCCAATAGATCGTTTTATCAAAATTTTAAATATTTCATAGCGTCATTAGGAATGAGCGTGAACTCAAAGCTGATATGAGTAAATTGAAGTAGACAACTCTGAGATGTTTTGGATACGTGGAACGAATGAATGAAGAAAGACTAACAAAACTAATATATAGTGTAAATGTGATTGGACGGCGTGATAGAGGAAGACCAAAGAAAATATGGTTGGATAAAGTGTATATTTTGAATGAAAGAAATGTAAAAAGTCAGAGAAATCGTAACAGCCGTATGAGAAGGTTTATGGATGTAGAAGAGGCAAAAGATGTCTCACTCACTCCTTTCTACCAGCCCTGATAGGGACACGATGTGATGGTATGTAGTGAATCATATTTTAAAAGAAAACAGTAGAAAGTCAGAGAAATCGTACGAGTTGTGTGAGAAGTACAGATGAAGAAGAGACGAAAGATGTGTATCGACATAGGAAAGTCTGGTACTCTGTCCTCTCTGCTAACCCCGACAGCAAAATAGCGTGTCGGTATGTATATATTTTGTAGCAAAATATAGATTCTTGGTTTATACTCGAATAACGGCACTAGTAAACAATGAGCGGAAAATTCGAGATGCACGTTATCCACTTGAATACTTGTTACTACGCGCTAGTCAGTCGAAGCAGATTTCACCACCCACCCCAAAAAGGATAAAGGGGGATCGAAAAGTATAAGGAGACAGCAGAAGAGGTTGAAGATGTCGATGAAGAAGATCTGCCGCCTATCTCTTCGTTTTCGAAAGCATGCATGACCTTCGAATATTTTGTTATTCACATACACATAATAACTGATACGTAATTATTTGTTTACATATTCCTGTAAATATTGTTTTTTAGCAATTATTGTTTAATTCAATAAGTAAATCTTTTCAAAAACGATATATGGAGGTTTCACTGTATTTGAAACCAGCGACAAAAATAAAATTATACATAAACTTCATGCACACATCATACCATCACGCCATTTCACTGTCTGTGTAGGCAGACAGGACAAAGCACCAGAGTTTTGTCATCTCGACACCTCGTACACCCTTCTCTCCTTGTCATACAATCTCCTACGATTTATCTGTCTTTCTTCGTTTCCTTTTTTGAAAATATAATTCCCTTGATCCAACCATACTTTTCCTTTACGACACATTCAACTCACAACTAAACTGTATGATGGTTTTGTAATTCTTTATTAATTTATTCGTTCTACATGCCCAAACATCTCAGAATATTCTTCTTCACATTACTAAAAACATCAGCCTTAAGTTCACATTTATCCCTAATCACTTCATTCCGTAGTATGTCATACATTGTCATCCCAAGTATTCTTCTCAGTTCACATATTTTATAATTTTTTAATTACATACGATTCTGTTGATATCATTTTTTTTTTCAAAAATATATTCAGTCTGGTTTTCGCTTAAGGTCTCTTAAAAAAAATTCTGCTTGGTTGGAATACGAGTAGATCGCATACGACAATAAACCCACCAGATTGTAATATTTAGAACGAAAAACAAATAAAAAATCTTGGCCAAACTATTCTTTTTGAGCTTTAGAAGTGACTGGCTCTTTCGCACGAAACGAAATTCTTTTGGAGTATAATTTTTTTTTAGCACCCAGAATACATAATTTGGAATTTGGTTTTATTGAAAACACAAACCATAGAGTACTAGTGCAAAATAATGCTAAAAAACGCTTCATTTTGTAGATATAGCAAACCGCCTCACTAGGCAAGACCTGTGAAGTGGTATCATTCCTTAATAACAAATTTCATATGTTCGTCTTAAATACTAAAACACTAAGACGAAATATTTGCACTCTGTATTCTTATCCTTGCACATACTTTAATTTCAAGTTATCACACACACTATTCCAACCGCAATATTATTTCAACTACCACATCATAATCATATGCAACAACTTCTCATCACACACTTCACATTCGCATCAGTCATTCACTCATATGCCTAAGTGAAGACATCCAAATGCTCCTCACTCTCCTGTGCCAAAGAGTCGCCTATTTGCATTCTTTTTTATTTGAAGGCACGACATTATAAAAATCACTACTTTCCTTCAGCAATGTATACTTAATTCTTGGCGCAAGGCTTAAAAAACATATCGTTATTTATTTATCGATTGAGAACGATAAGTTTTTCAGCTTTTATAGAGAATATCAATAAAATTTTAATTAAACTTATAAAAGATATTAGTTAACATGAATTTACGAGTACTTTGCCCAAAATTATTAGAATTTTTATTGGACAAATAATTGAACAATAAATAAAGATGTCGTTGAAAAAGAAGTTTCCAGTTTTTTACACAAATGGAATTAACAATTACCTTTAAGATGGCAACAAGTAAGTTGCTGGTAATGAAGGAAAATATATAAATGATTAAAACTGTAAAATGTGTTTTATTTGCTTTGTTTTAATTTTTTTTCAAAAATACACAAGAATTTGTGGACTTGCCTTATATTATAAGAACATATTATTTAAAAAGAGAAAAAAAAATGATGTACTAATCCTCGGGGAAAAGTAGACTAATGAATATTGCAAAAATATAGTGTTACTATAATTTTAACATAACAAAGATGCGGAAAATGATCGAGCCTTCTGGTGTCAAATAAAAAGAAAAACTCGTTCCTCGACCTGAGATCTGAAAACCAGAAGCTGTTGAAACAAAAAGTTTAAAAATAAACAGGCAGCAGCGAGTTGGGCAGGCCGGTTCACTGACACGGCCGGTCTCGGCTGGGCGGTGCATGGAGCGCCCGGGGCAGGGTGGCCGATCTGCACTCGTCCACCGCAGTGGACAGAGCAGTCCAACACACTGGACCCTGCTCTGCCACTCAAGGCGGAAGTGAGAAGATTGATTACGAATTAGTATATGATACCAGAATTGGAAGTAAGGTATAATAATAAATATTTACCGAAAGATAAAACGCAACAGTCTAGATACTTAAATGAGTTTTAGATTAATTCCGAACCATTCTACGATACCACAATTTGAAGTACTATAAAATACGATTAAATTACCAAAAGATACGAATTATCTATGATGCCAGAATAGAAATAAGATATTATAATAAAAAGTTACCATAAGTTATGGCAAGAGTTTAGAGAATTCAACCAAGTGAATATTAATAACAAATGATTCTATGGTGCCAGAATTGGAATAATAATAATAATAAAATAATAATTTATACATCGCCGTTAGAGAAAAACTCTCTTCAAGGGCGCTCGTACTCGAGATTTGAATTCACTCATAAATTTTGATGACTTCCCAAAAAAAGTCTCCAAGTGCTTCCTAAAGCTGCACACGCCACCCGTATAGTTTACACTAGAAGGCAGACCATTCCACACCACAAGATCAGCAACGACAAAAGCCCCGTCATAATACCCCGACATATTGAGTTGATTTGGAACAACCAATTTATTAGATGAAAAAAATCGACCTCAAAATTCTACTTCTCTTCTAAGGAAAATCCCTCAGACACACATTCGAAAGATCTAAAAGAAACATCCCATTAAGGGACTTGAATACAAAGAAATCAGCACTTTCACAACACTTGAGGCATTGTAGACCTTTTAAAAGCGAACCAATATGGCAATATTTATGACTACCTTAATCAACCTAGCAGTTGCGTTCAAAACAGACCTAAGTCTAGAAATTTGTAAATCAGGCAAACAAGAATAAACATGGTCACAATAATATAGTCGCGACACAACAAATGAAATAATAAGAGTTTTTATTTACCTTGTTGGAAGAGATCGACGTACAACTTTTAACTATCTAAGACTATAGAAACCTGAAGAAACGGTAAAACCAATTTGTCTATCGAAGGAAAGCTTACACTATCAAAACAGATACCAAAACACCCATAACTGATAAAGCATTCCCTTTCATAAGGTGTTGTCTACGCGGTGAAGCCACCCAGAGAAATTCTGTGTTACAGTGATTTAAATTTAATTTATTTCTTGACATACAATTTGAGCATTGAGAATGCAGTTAGAAGTATTCTGTTTTACGTGTAGAATATTTTTCCACTTGGATCACAGAATCTAAGAAGCAAAGTATCATCCACATAAACCTGAGACTCAAAATCCGTGCTAATGAGTTCACAGATATGATTAGTATAAAGAACAAAAAGCACCGGCCCCAGCAACGACCCTTGTTGTACACCATACTTAACAGTGTTCTGAGAAAATTCTTTTTGATTAATAACAACGGATTGCCTTCTGTTTGACGGATAAGATACAATCCTTATGAGGGTACTGCCTGAAAAGCCATGGAAGTAAAATATTTACTAATAAAACTTACCAAAAGATAAAACGCAAGAGTATTAAATTAAGTTAATATTAATTTCTAATTATTCTATGATGCCTCAATTAGACGTGAGGTATAATATTTTAAAAAATACTAAAAGGCAAGAGTAGATACTCAACGAAGTTAATATTAGGTACGAATCAGTAATATGATCCATCGGAAGATACTATAATAAAAATTTACGAAAAGATAAAATGCTCATGTTTAGGGACTTTAATAAAGTTGAGATTGCTTATGAATTCTCGTATGATGCCAGAATTGGAAGTAAGATATAATAAAAAAATATCAAAAAATAAACCCCAAGAGTGTAAAACTTCAATAAAGTTAATGAACGAAAATATTAATGGGCTAGTCGACTTTACTTTACATTCCTTTGCCCTATGAATAAAACGAACTGGAGCTACTTCATATGGTTAAGATTGGATACCAAGACCCCCGGTTGGTAGACACGTATTCTTTCTCTAGACTATGTTAAGAGTAATGATATTGATGAGAGTTGATGTGATAAATCAATCGGAAGAAACAAATAGAAAATGTGGTTTAAAATAAATATGAAGAGTACAAAAACAAAATTATATATCAATGAATCTATCGAGCAGGAACCTTATCATAAACTGGTTATGGCGGATGTGAGAATATTATAACTCTTCTACTTGTATGATCTTAGAATCATAATGTTCTCTCATTAAATCTATAAGGCAAATTTCTAAGGATGTTATTTAAAATAATTGGCCTATTAACAACAGGTATATCAAATTTTGTCAGCAAAAGTCTCTTGAGACAAAAACTGGACACTTAAACCAATCAAGACGTACACAATCGTAAATCAATGCTAGAATTGAAAGTTATACACAAAATATTTTAAAAGTTGTCGAGATATCTTTATAAAAATATAACGATTGAAAAATACACCATTAAAAGTTCGTCACACTAAAATAAAACTGTTCTTGGTGATAAAATGATATAAATGTATTTTGCTAAGCAAACATACAATATCACCACGCCGTTTCCCTTTAGGAATAGGTAGAAGACAAAGCGCTAGACTTTGTCATCATACAGCTCCTACGGATTTCCTGACATTTTTACTTTTCCTTTTTTTTTTTTCAAAATATCGTTAACTTGATCCAAGCATACTTTCTTGGTCCCCCTCTTTCATGCCTTCTACCAACATTTGCATAACATACGAGTACTTGTTTTTTCCTTTCTTCTCTCATTCGTTCTATATGCCAACACTATCTCAGAGTGCTTTTCTTCATCCTACTTAATACATCAGTCTTAAGATCTCTTTCATCCCTTATCACGTTGATCCGTATTTTATCATACATTGTCTCCCCATGTATTATTCTCAATGTACTCATTTCTACAGCATTTATTCGGCTCTTTTCAGCCTTTCTCAATCCCTACATTTCACTCGCATACATCAATGTTGGTACTAAACTACAAACGGTAAACGTTTATAAAATTCGAAATGTAGAATAAATAAACAGCAAAAAATTTGCAAAGCATAAATGCATACTGCGCCATTAAGAAAATTGTGTAATTTAAAAATTTTCAATATTGGATTTTAAAATGCATACACTCGGAAAATTTTAAATATAGATTTCTACAATAGTAAATCCAACCAAAGGCGAAAATCTACTAATTACTGATTTCTAAAATATTATACGAGTACTGGTATATTGTGTTTAGCAAAGCTTTAGTCATACTAACTGTCGGGTGATTCTGCAAGTCACATGGCAATGTTCCCTGCAAAACCAGTTTCTCGCTGAGCAGATTATGTTTCACCATCACATGCACTGGTGAAAGTGGATAAGATATTTTTTATTACCCTCGATAATTTATTCCCAACGCATCATAAATAATCTGAGATCGTTTACAGTTCAAGTACCCCCAGATAGCAACAAATCATATCAGAAATGTAATTTTTTTTTATTTTATTCAATCAATGTAAGTGTATGTTTCAACCAATAATTATTTGAAACGTTTACATAAATTATAAAAAAGGGTAAAAATATCATACTAATTATGACTCCCGCATGACTTTTGATCTTTCAACTATCACAGACCAATAAATTAATTTAAGTGCCGTGACTATGTGGTCTGCATGCATTTTCAACACCTAGACGTTGCTGGTTCAATTCCAAAAGGTTCCCGAACTAGTTTTACTTGAAGACATTTTTTCATGTTAATTTATTGTTGTCTTGGTTCTACACAAATTCTTGAATCGCTCTTATTGTAACCAGTTGTTGTATTGTATTACACTTTCGTTGTACAGAGAACTACAAGCTAGCGGGTTAATTACTATGTGGCTCTGTCAACAACCAGAAAGATGTTCAAGAGGCCTGAAGTGAAAACATGACTGAAATGCTTTTTGAAAACAATCTGAATGCCAACGGGAATCAAACCCACAATTCGAAGACTGCCATTTTACTAACTAAGCCACAGAAGTCGTCAATTAAACTATACGAAATAATACTTTACAAAGTCCTAGTTTTTTAAGCTCATGGTAAAAACATTAAACTCACCGGACGCACACTATATTGTTATAAGCAATTTTTTTTCAAAACTCTGGTTCACATGACACGATGCAAATTAATTTATATAGCTGGCATGAATATTACAGCTTTTTCAATACATTTATCGACAACTGGCCTCAACAATCGCTGATGCATTCATGTTACATGTCCATCTCACTCGAGCCGAGTGCAAGCGTGATAAGACATACGAGTATGTGTTGCACGCATCTTTAACTCGTTCATTATGTTCTCAACATTCGTGTTGGTTATTGATTATGTTTTTATGATTAACATATTTAAAAGATAAACACAAAAGATATTAAAAAATATTACACTTATCATACTTAGAATGTTTTTTTTATTGCACCGTTCAACATAAGGGTGATTCGGACATATCGAATAACGTGGTAGGTAAACAATATTGCCGCCTTACATGTGTTTTGAGGCTTGCGCAGTTTTTAATATCAGTTGGATAAGGCTTTCCGGAGTGTTATGCCGTGTAGTCTGACTTATGATACCGACGTTTCGAAAACCTTGCAGTTTTCATCTTCAGGGCTTGTTCGTTGTCAATTTCGCCATAAGTGAATGTGCACCGGATACTCATTTACCAGACTAGGACCCATTTTTTGAATACCATCGAAAATAAAACCCGAATCCCCCGGCGGAAATGAAGCATCTTATAGCAAGTAGGTTACGGAGATCGTCAATATGTATATAATACGTGTTTAGTAATCGTTGAGATTGCAAGTATTATATATTTAAAATATTTAGATACGCACAATAAAGAAAATACTTCAAGAGCATTAACGTATTCCTGATGTAAATGTATTCATAAGCATAATTTGAATGATTGTCTCATAAAATGATTGCATCGGTAATATTAAATTAATATTCATGTATCTAAAACGGAATTAGGAATTACTTTGATGTATCGATTTGTCCACAAACTAATCTCGCTTTATTAGATCATATTCAAATCCAAACTCACACGTAATACTCGTGGACGGTGGTTTTCGATATTTTCAAAATCTCGGCAATCTTTCATATCACAGAACGTTGGTATTATCGATCAAAGCCTTGATTTGATCAACAGTGGTAATGTGCCTTCCAGAGGGGACAGTTTTGACAAAAGCGGATGTCTTATCACCATTACAATTTTTTTAAACCACATTTGACACACATGATCGCTAACTGCATTTTTGCCATACACTGTATACAAATTGTGTTGGTTTGTGTCGCATTATTTCAATTGCGATAATAAAAAGGCACCAAGCATCGAAAAAAACACCATGTCGATCCATTTTCAAAATGATGCCAAAAAACGCTCATGCATTTTGGATAAACAAAGGCCGAAAAATTGCACTAAATCTTTCACAATAAATAAATAAATATAGGTTTATTGATAGCAATATAACATAGTATGTACATAGTATATTTAAATACACTTCAAAAACACATAAATTGCAGAGACTACATTAAAGACAGAAGCTATCAATAGGTCTGGGCTCATCTAATAACCATCCCCTAATAATATACGAGTACATTCAGAATGATGCGAATGAAGTTTGTAGCGAAAATTTTGTTTTAGCGACATTTATCTGACAAATACGAAACTACTTTTTACAAATACAAAGAGACATTTATCTGACAAATACGATCAAACAACATATTATCATAAGTATGTATAATAGACTGTGATGGCCAAACCCTTTTTATTTCAACACATCACATATCATTCTTCACATCATTTTTTGTAGTTCGGCTCGACTTGGGAATGAGCTTCCTAGCTCAGTCAAATGTACTTGAACCCTTGATTTTTTAAGAAGCAGTCAAAATAAGTTTTATTTACTAAGTTTTAGACACAGACATGAATAATGTTGATAATTTTGAAACAAAAGCTGGTTGTTTGGAAGAAAGTGCTTTAAAGCAACCAATTGGTCAGATTTATTTACATAAAAATGTCATGTATCTACATATCTATACAGTCACCGTTCCACTTATGTAAACCTATGTCGAATATTATTATCTGTAACAAAACCAATATTAGCTAAATGATGTTCAAATAAGTATTGTTAGTTATGTAAACCTATGTTCACTAACCAATATTAGCATTCTTACTCGATGTATTTGTTTACCATCTCACTGGCGCTATCTCCACAAATTAAACTGAATCGGAGAAAGTTGCGCTTATAAATGGACGCCATATCCAAGGCGATAGATCATTATTCTAAAAGCCACGAAGATGTTAACACATCATTATTCTAAAAGCCACGAAGATGTTAACACATCATTATTCTTAAGGTCACTACAATGTAGAGACCATAGCTATCATTATTCTTAGAGTCACTACAATGTAGAGACCATAGCTATCATTATTCTTAAAGCCACTAAGATATTAACATCATCCATATTATAATACAAATAAAACTACACAGTTAAAGTTCTAAAAGTGTTTTCGTTACAAAAGGCCATAACAGAAAATAAATTGGTGTCAGAAGTGGGATACCCTTTTCGACCTATTGAAATAATTTTCATCGAAAAAGGACCTACGTGAATTCGCGAAACTAACAGCGCGAATTACTGGAAATATTATATACTTATATAATCGAAACAAGCCAAGTCGAAACATATTTCGACAAGTGCCGAATATATAAGAATATACGACTGAAAACTCTTCGGACCAAGACAGAAGAATTCTACTGTTCAAGTCGTCGCTGCAGAGACAAACCTTCAAGATCAAGCCATCGCTGCTGAAGACAAACCTTCAAGATCAAGCCATCGCTGCTGAAGACAACCCTCTGAGATTCAGCCACCTCTGAAGAAGAAACCTTCTAGATCAAGTCATCGCTGCGGAAGAAACCCCTCCGAGATTCAGCCACCTCTGAAGAAGAAACCTTCTAGATCAAGTCATCGCTGCGGAAGAAACCCCTCCGAGATCCAGCCACCTCTGAAGAAGGCCCCATTCGTCAAGCGTCCCTACGAGACAAGAGTTCCAGCAGAAGTTCCAGTGCCTCAACGAAATCATGTCAAGAATTTTAATTGTGTAAGTTTTATCTTTAAAAAAAAATATTGTTATAATTTTCCTGTTAGGGTAGATACCTAATGTTTTAACATCTTAAAACTTCGAAATTCACTCTACTAACTCTTAAATGCTTTAGAATCCTTGAAATTTGTTAACCTAATTCTACTAAATTCATACTTACATTCTCTATATCTATATACATATTATCTTATATACAAAATGCCACCAAAAATTGAATCAACTTCGTCAGAAGAAGTTTCATTAAATTTTCTAATCAAACTCATACACACATTTGACGGTAACACAGACAGATTGCACACTTTTATTAAAAACTGCGACTGCGCATATAACCTTGCAAAAAATGATCAAAAAGACCTTATTTTTACCTACATTCAGACACAAGTCATAGGAAAGGCCGATTTAATAACATCATGTAGAACACTTAATACATGGCCAGAATATAGATCGTTTTTAATAGAAAATTTCACAGAAAACAAAAGTTTTTCCCAAATATCTCTCGAACTACAATCGTGTACTCAAAATCGCAATGAATCCATCACAAGCTTCACACAAAGAGTGGATAAATGTTATAGTGATTTAATCAGAGTAATAAAATCAGAAACAGATAATCCCCTAGAACTCATGGGTAAAAACGCTATGATAAAACAGATTGTTCTCCATCAATTTCTAATCGGTGTTGATTCCATTTATTCTTCTGTGATTCGTGGACAAAATCCTAAATCTTTTGAAGAAGCTTCTTACTTTGCACTTAACGAAGAAAAACTAATCCAATATAAAAATCCTAAGTTTCCCGTTACTCACAATACGAATACGAATAATAATCCAAAAACATCTTGTACTTATTGTAAAAAACCCGGTCATAATTCGTATAATTGTTTTAAAAATCCACGAAATAATCCAAAATTTATAAATCATTTTAATACAGATAATAAGCAAATACCCAAAACCAACGAATATATAATAAAAACTTGCAATTACTGCAAAAAGAAAGGCCACGTTATATCAGAATGTCGCAAACGCGCTTATAATAATAATAAGAATAATAACGTAGCGAACTCTTCGAAATCTTTAAACTCCAATAATTCCGAACCGTCTGTCTCAGTTCGGAATGTAAATTTCATCAAGGCAGAATATTCCATGTAGCTCACTCTGCTCCCTATATTCAAACTTCGTGTCCAAACTCTATTAACTCTAATACATACTTAAATCTAATGTTGGACACCGGTGCCGATATCTCATTAATAAAACTCTCGTCCATTCAAGGAGACGTCCCTGTCGACGAAAGTAATATTGTATATCTTAAAGGTGTTAATAACTCACCAGATGAAAATCGAACTCTAGGCATCGTCAAACTCGAATTATGCTTCAATGGAAAGAAGTATAATCACAATTTTCACATAACACATCCAAACACCAACATTCCTTTCGATGGTCTACTTGGTGACGACTTTTTGCGTCGAATACGAGCAAAAATTAATTATAATACTAACTCTCTAGAATTCCATGGTCAATACATCCCTATGTATCATAAAATCGACATGCATAACTCTAGCTCTAATTCGAATAATAAATCTAGCTCAAATTCTATATCAAATCCTAAATCGGTACATAATTCTAAAACAAAATCAAGTACCAAATCGAGCTCAAATTCTATATCAAATTCTAAATCGGTACATAATTCTAAAACAAAATCAAGTACCAAATCGAGCTCAAATTCTATATCAAATTCTAAATCGGTACATAATTCTAAAACGAAATCGAGTACCAAATCGAGCTCAACTGTATTTATTATCCAGCCTCGCACAGAGACTCTAGTCGAATTTTTCGTGCAAAATCCTGAAATAAAAGAAGGTCTTGTACCCGAAATAGAAATACTTACGGGTGTATATTTATCTAAATCTATAACTAAGGTCAATTCAAATTCACGAGCCTTAACTACTATATTAAATACAACAGAAAAACCAATTCGTATCGAGGAAATGAGTTTAACCCTCGAACCATTCAATGAATCAAATTCTAGAATCCTAAATCAAGACTATGTGTCAAAAGAAAAGAAAATATTTAATGTTGTATCAAATTCTTTTAATAACAACTCAGATCGCGAAAGCAAAGTCTTAAGTTCAGTGCGATTAGAACATTTGAACAAAGAAGAGAAACATTCCATGTTAGCTCTTATCAAAGAATATAATGACTTATTCTATATAGAAAATGATGAACTAACTTCGACACCTTCAGTCGAACACGAAATCCATACGAGCTCTAATGTCCCCATTTTCACTAAATCATATAGATATCCTGAAGTACATAAAAATGAAGTCAATATGCAAATTAAAAAAATGTTAGACCAAAAAATAATTAGAGAATCCAATTCACCATGGTCATCTCCTCTCTGGGTTGTTCCAAAGAAGAGAGATGCTAGTGGAAAAATTAAATGGCGTGTGGTTATCGATTACCGAAAATTAAACGATATCACAGTCGGTGACGCTTACCCACTTCCAAATATCTCCGAAATCTTAGACCAATTAGGTCACTCCAATTATTTTACCACACTTGACCTCGCTTCTGGTTTTCACCAAATCAAAATGAATAAAAAAGACAGTGATAAGACTGCCTTCTCAACCCCTCTAGGTCACTTCCAGTTCCAAAGAATGCCCTTTGGATTAAAAAATAGTCCAGCTACATTCCAGAGACTTCTAAACTCTGTTCTCTCAGGACTCCAAGGAATTAAGTGCTTCGTATATCTTGACGATATCGTAATTTATGCAGATAACATTCAAAACCATACTATCAAACTAAAAGAAATTTTTAACCGATTACGAAATCACAATCTCAAATTACAACCTGATAAATGTGAATTTATGAGAAACGAAGTAGCTTATCTAGGTCATGTCATTTCAAAAGAAGGTATTAAACCTAATCCCGACAAAATATCTGTAATAAAAGATTATCCAATCCCAAAAAATACCAAAAATATCAAAGCATTTTTAGGTCTAATTGGATACTATCGTAGATTCATCAAAAATTTCAGCTATATTGCACAACCTCTTACAAAGTTGTTAAAGAAAGACGAACCATTCAATTGGACAAAGTCTCAACAAGAATCTTTTGATCAAATGAGAAATCTCCTTATCACTGAACCAATTCTTCAGTATCCAGATTTCTCACTTCCTTTCAATGTCACGACAGACGCGAGCAATTTTGCTGTCGGAGCCGTGTTATCCCAAGGCCCTATCTCAAAAGACTTACCCATATCTTTTGCTTCAAGAACGCTTAATAAAGCTGAATCAAACTATTCCACCACCGAACGCGAATTACTAGCAATAATATTTGCTGTTAATCATTTTCGACCTTATTTATATGGTGTAAAATTTAATATTATAACAGATCATAGACCACTAGTTTGGCTATTCAATACGAAAGACCCCGGATCTAGATTAATCCGTTGGCGATTAAAACTTGAGGAATATGATTACAATATTTTATACAAACCCGGCAAATTAAACTCAAATGCTGACGCGTTATCTCGAATAGATAATAAACAAATTCACCATATTAAAATAAATCCTGAGCCGAACTCCTACGAAGACTTTATTAAATCGCATTATTTGAGAAATAATACTGAATTTCAGAATATTGTCGAAATCGAAAACTTTTTACTAACCCAAAAAGATAACTGGTGTCATATAATATCAAATGATAAAGAAATGTCACAAGGAATAGCTTCCCAAATAAAAGACTTAATTACTAATTTTAACGAAATCTCCAAATCTAAAAGTGACGTAAACGATATACTATTCTCTGATAATAATAATTTTAAAATATTCCATATGATAGTCAAAGAACATTTTTGGGACAAACCGTCGTATCAAAACATATTTTACTGTTTCAAAAAATTAAAAGACATCTTAATATCACAAAACATTAGTACTATATCTATCCCTAAGTTCGGAAACGATATAAATAACCTTAATTGGAATAAAATAAAATCCATTATCTTTTACATATTCGCCGAAACCAATATCCAAGTAACAATATGTAAAAACAAAATATGTTACCCAGACGTTAAAGATATACCAAATATAATTAAAGAAAATCACGATTTTCCTCATTCAGGACATTCTGGATTCCATAGAACTTATCGCCGTATTAAAGAAAGATACTCATGGAATAAAATGAAATCCGATATCAGAACTTATATCAAATCATGTGAATCGTGCCAAAGAAATAAAATCTCTAGACAACGTAACATACAACCAATGGAAATAACCACTACATCGGATCTACCTTTTGATAAAATTTCTCTAGACATAGTAGGTCCATTACCATTGACAGAAAATGGTAATAAATATATTCTGACGTTACAAGATGATCTTAGTAAATTCTCGCAAGCTTTTCCTATTCCTAATCATGAAGCTACCACGATAGCTGATCAACTTGTAAATAACTTCATATGTAAGTTCGGAATACCTAAGAAAATACTTACCGATCAAGGTAAAGACTTTACATCTTCCATTTTGAAAGAAACAGCTAAACTATTTAAAATCAAACAAATACAAACAACCTCTTATCATCCTCAGTCGAACGGTGCCTTAGAAAGAAGCCACGCTACTTTAGCAGACTATCTAAAACACTATATATCTGATAAACAAACTGACTGGGATATATGGTTAAACTTTGCCATGTTCTCATATAACACAACTCCACATACTTCTACTAAGTATAGTCCTCATGAATTAATATTTGGTCATAAACCTGAATTACCTACATCTATGACTAAAGAGCCTGAATTTAAATATACATACGATACTTACATCGATCAATTACAGCTCAAACTAAATCAATCTTACAAAATCGCTAGGAATAACCTTATAAATCAAAAATTTAAATCAAAAGAAAACTATGATAAAAAAGCAAAAAATAACATAAATTATGGAATAAACGATAAAGTTTATCTTAAAAACGAAATCACAAAATTACACCACTCGAAGAAACTATCTTCAAATTACACAGGTCCTTATAAAATATGCGAAATTAATTCGCCTGTGAATTATACAATTTTAATAAAAAATAAAAAAGTGAAAGTTCATGCTAATAGACTAAAGAAAGCCTTTGTTCCAGGTTAATATGCCTGATTTAAAAAGAGCCTTCACACACAACTCGCATCATACAAACTTTAATTTGACATAAATCTCTACATCCTCCAGACTCTATTACGAACAACAAACTCAAATAGTCAAAAGTACTATTTCATATTTCAATAATACCCTTTCTAATTTAAACAAAAACGAAGAAATATTTAATCAAAAATTCAATAAATTACAAAAGTACTCTTCTAACCTAAATAAACATATATTTAACATACAAGTCAAAATTGATATCGACAAACATCTAGCATTGTTGACATTACTAACAACAGATATGCAAAATAAATATTCAACACTAATCGACACAATTATATTCGTTAAATCAAATATACTTCATCCATTTGTTATCACTCCGAATCAATTAGTAACATAACTAACAAAATCAATACAATATCTTCCAAGTCCAACATCTTTTCCTGTACCCATAAACTTAGAAAATGTACATCAATTATTGTCATTAATTAAGATAAAATGTAATTTTCTAAATATAAGAATAATATTTGTTATCTCTATACCATTAACTAATCATGTAAGTTACAATTTATAAACCAATATCTTTGCCAATTAAACAAATCAAATCAATGAAATCTGGCATAAATTAACTAACAAAAATCAATGGATCTTTGTCCTTAATAAACCTACTATGGTTACAATTAAATGTAATATGACAGATCCTACAGACATATTATTAGATAAATTAGGAATTATATCACTCTCTAATAGTTGTAAGATTTATACAAGTACAACTATAAATTACTCTGTATTAGATAATAAGATCGAATTTTAAAATATGTTTTTGTCAAAATCTATTTTACCTAATTTTAACTTACTATAAGATAATTGTTGTAAATATGATAATAAAACAACCCTTCTACCTCTTTCAAATATCCAACCGAAAATGTATAATTTGAACAAAGACGACTTAAATTTAGCAAGTCGTAAATTGGATAAAATTTACGATGATATTAATCAACACAGCAGCACAATTAAAACTATTATAAATAATTCATATGTTTCATATACATTTATGAGCATAATCAATTTAGTTGTCTTATATGTATTCTATAAACTATATCAATATTATATGTCAAAAAGAACCAATTCGAGCAACTATTGTAGACGTTGCTGCAGTAACACAATCAATTGTTTTAATGTATGTAAAGTGCCTAATATTAATGAAGTGGATATTGAAATCCCTATCAATCAAACTCCTAGAAGGAATTCAAGACTCGCAAATACGGTATGCTGATAAGTCGAGGACGACTCTTGTCATTAAGGGGGGAGGTGTCATGTATCTACATATCTATACAGTCACCGTTCCACTTATGTAAACCTATGTCGAATATTATTATCTGTAACAAAACCAATATTAGCTAAATGATGTTCAAATAAGTATTGTTAGTTATGTAAACCTATGTTCACTAACCAATATTAGCATTCTTACTCGATGTATTTGTTTACCATCTCACTGGCGCTATCTCCACAAATTAAACTGAATCGGAGAAAGTTGCGCTTATAAATGGACGCCATATCCAAGGCGATAGATCATTATTCTAAAAGCCACGAAGATGTTAACACATCATTATTCTAAAAGCCACGAAGATGTTAACACATCATTATTCTTAAGGTCACTACAATGTAGAGACCATAGCTATCATTATTCTTAGAGTCACTACAATGTAGAGACCATAGCTATCATTATTCTTAAAGCCACTAAGATATTAACATCATCCATATTATAATACAAATAAAACTACACAGTTAAAGTTCTAAAAGTGTTTTCGTTACAAAAGGCCATAACAAAAATATGACAATTCAAATAATTTAAAATTGTAGAAAAACAAATGTAAACGTATATTCAATACAAAGAAACAAAAAAAAATTATAACTGGAGATGTTTTAAGAAATAACTATCAACGTGAAAATCACAGATTCACAAAAAAAAGGTATGCAATCTCCCGTAGCCAAGTTACTAAGACGCCCGTCTTCCAGCCGGGGGTTGCAAGTTCTATTTTCATTGATACCCAGATTTAAAAAAAAAGTTTCATTCAAGTTTTCGTTTAGGATTTGTATAAACATCTTTCTAGTTGGTTGGAAGAGATTGCCAATAAATCCGCCAGGTTGTACTGCATACAACGAAATATAATTTCTTACGGTATATCAGTTTGGGGGGGATGCACTTTAACACTAAAACACATACTGCAGGTTTCCCAAAAAAATATTAAAAATAATTAATTAACTTCCTGACCGGTATCCCGCAGCGGAGCTTTTCAGGGAGTATCGAGTCCTGAACATAACCAACTTACATTTCAAGTCCATTCTCTGGCACTATAATCGAGAGAAGGGGAAGATGCAGACTCAGCAGAGACACATGACACGCATGGCAACTGATCAAATGTTCACCATCTCTAAAGTTAAAACATATTTTGTCCAAAGGCAATATGCAATACCCCATGATACAATGGGGTACCGAATTCAATAAAGGCAAAAGGGGGAAAACAATTTAGGCAGTCGATCGGAAGGTGATTGTTATTGCGACAGGAGTTTGAATACTTGGGCTTGCAAGAGCAATGACTTGTAACAAAGGTTTGTGTGGACTCTTGAGTGTGGTGTTTTTTTTATGATTATATGCGGTATATTGTGAGATTAGCGTTTTTGTATGTCTGGAGTGATGAAGTGTGAGGGGTTTGATTCACATGATATATACATACGTAATTTAGTGTCACTGTTTGCCAAGTTGATGAGAATGTGCAACGGGGCTTTATATAATAAAAAATCGGAAAGAAATATCAATTTATTTTTCCATGCTATATGTCTTCAGTGAGATACGGGCCAAAGCCTAGTTTACAGGGGACACGACAAATGAAAGGCAACAAACCCATATCCATTAAAATTGTGTCCAAATTAAAGTACCTGTTGTTTGTATCGCAAATTGTGTATGTTTCTTGTCATGTGTAAATAAAATTAAATAAATAAATAAAAATAATACATTATATAAGGAAAAAACGTGTGATCACCACTCGGTGACGATTGGAGTTCAAAGTGTCAGATTCAATAAAGGTAACCTGCAATAGATCCGCAACCTGCAATTCAAAATACACAAACACCTTGTAATACAATGGAAGGGTAAAAGATCAATCAGGTGTGTTCTTTTCAAAGATAAAAAATACTGACATTATTTTATTCATGAAAAGAAATTTTGCATACATACATAGCATCACATCGTTTACCTGTCGGGATAGGCAGAGAGGGCATAGCGCCAGACTTTCATATCGCGACTCTTCTGCATACAAACACCTCGTACAGCTCCTACGATTTATCTGGCTTAAACATTTCCTTATTTCAAAATATCGTACACTTGATCCAACCATAATTTCCTTGGTCTTCTTCTACCACGCTTTCCACTCACATTTCCTTAGTATGTTGTCTTGTTAGTCTTTTTTTCATTTATTTGTTTCACGTCCTCAAACCATCTTAAAGTGATCTTGCTCTTCATCTTACTTAATACACCAGCTTTAAGTTCCCTAACTTCATTCCCACCTCACCATTTCGTATTCTATTGTCACCCCGTGTATTCTTCTCAATTCACACATTTCTATAGCATTTATTCGGCACTTTTCTGTGTTTTTCTACGTCTAAGTTTCCCTACCATACATCAAAATTCGTACTAAAACACTGTTGTGGCCTATCATATTAGCAGATTTTAATTAAGTACTGTTCAAGAATACATGTGTTACTGCCGCATTTACTGTATTTTCTATCGCTACACACCATTTGGTATCCCTTCCATAATCTTAAAAATGCTACCTAAATAGCAGAATTCTTGAATTGTCCCAACCTATGTTTACTCACCGATATACCGCATTTACTTTGAACTTCAGGGAGTTGCAAACTACGAATAAACAGTTTTAAATACTTAGAAAACGCGAAATGGTTTGGACCTTGTCTTGACTATCTAACTTATTCCATATAATAAATAAAAAAAATATTGAAAAAACGTCGCGATTGACTTTGTGACATCATCATACCCGTCAAGTCACTGAGTCGACGGCAAACAGTATGGAGTTCATTGGAAGGACGTTTTGTTTGTAATATTTCAGATGATTTGTTATAAATTATTAATAAAAGCATACATTTATCGACAAATAAATTGATTTATGGGAGGTAATAGTAAAATCTCGATTTAAATAATAGAAAGCCGTATATAAATATGTACTATATTCCTTCAATTAACTCGAAACACTAATTCCAGCAATGTACTCAAAGTACAGTTTTCATCATAACCAAAAATGATTTCTATATAGGATACATGCCTTACAAAGTATGGATGCATTTTAAACAAACTGAATGCATTTCAAACAAAGTATATGAAAGTATTACGTATTTTAAACATAAATAAAGAACAAATTGAAAAAATATTATTCGTCATTAAAATCAAGTTTATAAATTTTGTAACAAACATCGTCAGAATGTATTGGCTTTCGTCAGCCAAGACGATACTTATAACAAACGCTTCAATTTCATTTTAGAGTTATGACGACCACCGTGACTTGCTTGCAACGCCTGTTTTCCGCCCGAAATTCATGTTCGATTCCCGATGGAAACCGAAAAAAAATTATATACTGACATGGTCACTTGAATCTGATTGGTTAGAAGAAAATTCCATAAGGCAATTAATTAACTCGGAAGCTTGAATCATATACATACTGTGAAATTTTAGTACAAGTCAATTCGCATAATTTAATTTATCAAATGTTTTGAAATTCTTCCATATTAGAATACTTAATAAGAAATTAGTTTGTTATTACACTAACTACACTATCACCATGACACGTGTTTTTAACCTCAATCCCGAGGCTCTCTTCATTCGGAATTGTTTGTTATGAGATCGTTTAAGTCTAACTGGTATCATGTTTCGTCTGAAGTATGCGTGATATATAAATCCAAAGGAAATATTTTAATGAAAGATTTTTATTACATTCTTTGGTAATTTGTTACGTTCTCCTCGTAATAGAATGAAGAAACACATGTCGCGGTGATTAAGTGTAATTAGTGGCTTAAATTATATATGTATGAAATATATAATGCAATCCAAATATATAATGTTGTTATAAACGTTGTTTGAAAACACAACCTTTCCGTTAGTTCAACCCACGACGCAGAACAATAGTGTCAATGGACGGATGTTAGTGCCTCAAAAAATTACATAAATATCCCAATGCGATCGCCATGATATTTATCAAGAGAGAGAATGATATCATCCGCTATTTGTGTGTGTTCCGAGAATATTGAATGCCAACTCAGCGCTTCACCTACAAGGCTAAAAGAAATAAGGAAGAGACAGAGCTACAATTTGAATCCTTGCTGACATTGAATAATTCGTAGTTATTATATTCAGTTCCTAGTAACAACAGAAAACTGCATAATTAAATTCGTTAATGAGCGGTCTAATTCATATACAAACCACAAAGGAGTATAATTACCTGTAGGTATGTCATTTTTTTGTTACAGCAAACGTCTATTTAAAACGTGTTGTACTTAACGAAGATAACAATATAATAAATACACAATTTTAGTTTAAAACAATGTGAGATAATAATTAAATTCTTGTTATTATGATTTGTTGATTAAACATCCTATAAAGAGGATGATTTGCACTAATGAGAATTTGAAGATAAGGAGTCTAAAAATTAAAAAAAAACTACTACAGTCCTGATCATTAAAAGCGATTTTAATAATAAATTCAGATATGTAACTGTAAATAGTGGAGAATTAAGTTAAAGTGGGAAGACAAGGTATACTTGTTCTACTTGTATTAAAAGACCCCATATAAAATCTTCTATATGTAGGTATACAAATAGTAGTATTAAGATATCTCAATAAAAAAATTATTTAAAATAGATTTTGAAACTGTTCGTCACTTTGACGTATGGTATACATGCGATATGTGCGCTGGCGATACAGGGCGTATGCGCGTAGCTGGTGACGACGCCACCAGGTGACAGTGGGAGAAACGATGGCACTCGGATATGTTATTTATGATATATTCTTGTAAATATAATCCTAACTTTTTATAATAACACGGCATTCTTTTGAGAATTTTCTTCACCAAAGCTTACAACGACCACAATGACAATGTTGTTAAGATTTTTTTTTAAATCAAGCAGATCAGCATATGAATTTTTTCAAGAATGCCTAACAATACTATGGTACTGAGATTATAAGGGTAGCCCTCAAATTGTTAAGTGATGTCATCACTTTACTATATTTGAGCACGCATAAGTTAATTTGACATACTGATAAAATTTCTTGTGTGACCTTCATGAAGAAAGGAAAATAAAATAACATTATTTACACGTAACACTATTTTTTCCCCTCAAAATTTGTTAAGTTAATGAAATATTTGAGAATATCTAAAATAAAACACAATACGACATTCACATCATTAAAAACTACCAAATCAATTTTAAAATCAATTTGTTCTTGGTTCTGGCATTGATGAAATATCTGTTATATATGCAAATCAGAATCCGATGTTTTCACTGTTTAGCAAAACATTTGGTGCGAAAATTTTAATGAACAATCATTATTATTGTAAGTAAGACACTTTCCGACATGGTCCATGCCGTTGTGTTGTGCCGCCATTTTGCTCTCCACGCGATGTGCACATTGCACTGGAATATTCATTGTGCATTCTGCTGGAACATCAAAGTGAATTCCCATGAACCAAGGCACTACATAACCAACACGCATCACTTCAATTCCATTAACATGTATTTAAAATGTATGAATTAGCATTTTCTACTCGGAAGTAGATTTTAAACCTTCACAAATTAGTTAATATAGGCTCTGATTTTCATGGCGCAATTTAATGGTTAAAATTGTTTCTATGGCACTTCCCCTATGGCATTTTAACGTCTAAAGACGATTGAAATAGTGAGACTAAAATGTTTACAGTACTGCAACCAGAAGAAATAAAAATATGTATTAAGTAATCATAATATATTTTTTAATACTATAAATCAAGTTAAAATACCTCGACGTTTTTCAAGTGCAACTATTTCAATACTTTTTCGATAGTTAAAACTATGAAGATGACCAGTGATAACTAATATTGAGTACAAAATAAATAAGACACATTTTTTAAAACTTATAATAAAAAATAAAGAAAACAAAGGAATAGAGCGATTTAAAAAAATTGTCTTAAGAATAGTAAATAGATCGGACACAAACTCTTTTAAAGGAACAAAATGTTGGCGTTGAGCAGTAGACATGATCTTATATCAAATAAAAATGGTATATTATATTATTTTCACTAATACCTACATACACGTATAATAAATATATGTATAAGAATCTAAAATCAATAAACATACTGAATAAATTTTCAAACATTCCAAATTTTATACCGATCTTAGCAATAACTTAAATAAGTTTCGTTCGAAGCCGGCCCAGAAAAGTAGATATCTAACAATAAATTTGGAACAAGTAAAATTTGATCAAGACGATAATTGAAAAATGTGAAATGAGTGACCGATACTTTTCACTTTCAACAAGTCGGAACCGGCATCGTCAAGGGGCCGGGCCTCGGTCTTCCTGTGTGTTTTTCTAAGAATATTTATTACCCAAACATAAATATGACGTGACTTTTTTAGAAATCGAATGTGTAGTAACCTACTAGTGAGTACTCGAAGTTGGACCATAATCTGTATTATCATATTTAATTTTAAAAACGTGTTTGGATGAGGATGTTGTAGTCTTAGGAGTTCCTTCCGATTTATTTACACATATTATGTATCATATTTAAATAAATAAAGCGGTGTAATATTTATGAAACAAAATGAACATCGTTCAACAAAATAAGTGAAAAACACTTTTTAAATTTAAATATAGATGCACAAAAAAAATTGCGAAATAGGCGAAAATAGTGAGGGTAGATTAATTTTGCCTAGTTAACACTGTGGGCCTATACGATAGTGATTTCACACATTATTTATCACAGGAATATACAAAAAGCAACATTCATTAAAAAAAACTTTTTTTTTTGGAATAACAAGTCGTGAATAGTTGAACTTCTCTAGTTTTTACATTTATGTTGAACATTAAAAAAGTATCAAAAAATGACAGATTTAATATTGCAATTTACTTAATGATTATATAAACATTACTTACATACACTACACCTAAAACTGAATGTGATACTATCACACTACCTAAAGCTGAATGTGATACTATCACACATCGGATAATTTTGCAAGGTTCCTCTGTAGTTCGTCCTCCTTGGTTATTTTTCTTACCAAATATTTTTTTAAACATTTGCAAATACGGGGAGGTACCTAATATAAAGGCCGCAGTTACCAACTTCTTATACTTACACTCGATTTATGTTTATTTTGTAATATTTTCAATCTCTCAGTAATAGTGTGCGAATCCCGAATTAGAGCTATATAAATTATCCTTTTATTATTATTATTATTACCTAGTTGGCAGAAAAGGATAAACTTAGTTTTTATACCTGCATATTGTTCCACATTAATATGGTTATCAAATATGGATTCTCACTTCAAGAAAGCGTTCAGAGAAAACGGGAGGCTGACATAAAGTTACCTAGAGGAGCAATGTAAATGGGTATATTTTGTAAAACAATAAAATTGTAGCAAATAATCAAATGTTACTAGTTGACGCTTTTTCATTCGCTTTCAAAAAGCCTTTCCAAAGATTCTTAGAATACCGCCATGTGAGCTTCCGGATTGTTCCATCAGAATATATAAACAGGGTCCCCGCCCTGCCAACATAGTCCAGTACAAAACAATTTTGCAATATCATCGCACCATGTTATGTTTGGTTATAGATATGTATCGCGTACGCCGAAGTAATTTTGTTATTGCAACGTTAATAAATATATGGCAACGTAATTAAAATATTTTATTAATTATGTCACCCAATCTTATCGTTTAAAAACGAAATTAAGAAAGTTTATGACAGACGACATTTCTTCCGGAGACATTATTATATTTGAAAATTATTCAAGGCAACAGTTCCCTTATTAAACTCAAATGGAGATGCTTTGATTTGTGGTAAATGTTATACACCATAATATTATTCAACATTTCAACCTCGTCGTAAAAGAAGAGCTTAAACCATCCGGCAAGTGTTTACATACAAGTTAGTGTTCAATAATAAATGTCAGGTTTGTTTAATAAACAGAAGCAATCTCTCCGGAGTCAAGAGCTAAGTACATTTGAGATGGGGACGGTAGTAAATGAAAAGAAACTTGGGTAAATATTCGGATGTAAATACAAACACCGTTGACCTGAAAATAACCAAAATAAATCCTCATATTGAGTTAAAAACACTTATCCAAATCAACTTCGTTAGAAAATATTTTAATAAAAACATCAGGTTTACATTAAATTGACCACATACATACCAATACGCCGTTTCCCTGTCGGATTAGACAAAGGGACTGAGCCCCAAACTTTCCTATCACCGCACACATCTTTCGATTCCTTTACATTCATACACCTTTGTATTTCACTTTCGTTGTATACAGTACAACCTGGCAGGATTATTGCCACGAGGCAATCTCTTCCAACCAACCAGAATTATATTAAACAGGCCTTAAGTGAAAACCAGACTGGAATATTTTTTTAAATATGGGTTCTAGCGTGATTTGAACCCACAACCTCTGGGTTGGGGGGCAGGCGTCTTATCAACTACGTCACGGAGGTCGTCATCTTCGCATACAACTCCTACCATTTCTCTGGCTTTTAATATTTTCTTGTTTCAAAATATGTAGGTACTTGATCCAACCATATTCCCCTTGGTCTTACTATATTTGGTTTTTGTTAGTTTTTCTTCATTAATTCTTTCTCCATAACCAAACAATTTCGATGTGCTCTACTTTATTTTACTTAATACGTGTGATATATACAATACAATAGTATTAACTAAATTTTTATTCTTTTATAAACTTATTTTCTAGCACTTTAAAACTTGATTTTTTTCAATTGTTAAACGTGAAAATTGTATGATGAATATTATTAAATATACATGTATTATCAGAGATAATAACATATAATATTTAATCAAATCCGAAAAAGGACAAAATAAAACAATAAATATAGGCTTTATAAAATGGAAAAATATTTTAAATCTAAACACTACAACATTCAATTTTATCTGATATAAAATGCAATATTTAATATTCAATTGATCACTTAGAAAGAAAACAAAACTGATGTGTCATTCAAAGTATAAATATTATCTAACATACAGTTTAGGTTCAAACATTGTAACGGAACACTGTTTTTGCAAATTAATTATAACATTTTACTGAAGCTAAATATGATGTCATGTTGGAAACGATTGTTTTTGTTACAGAGTAATAAATAATTTATAAACTTGGAATTTCGCAAAAGGAAACGAATTAATTATGGTCGAGTTAACATACGCTAATAATCCAATCCGTGTTTCTTAAACATTAATGTGTATTAGGTAAGAATTTTTATACAATTGTTAGGTACAAAATTGCATAGAATTGTATGATAAAGATGATGGAGAAGCTACAAAAAACGTTGCACGGCGTATACTGATAGGAAACAAGGTTAATGGGACACTTAAATATATATACACAAACTCGATAGTAATAAAATCTGCTAGGATCATCAGTATTCTAGCACCATCTTTAATAAAAGGAAGTGAAACGTGGACGCCGAAAAATATTAAAAGGAGTCGAATAAATGTAATAAACTAGTTTTCGTTTCAAACATATACAATACAATATGTGTTACTGAAAACTATATATAATAGGTTGTGAGACATTTACAAGAGAGCTGACATTTTTTTACAGGAATATTACAAATCTCTCCAGAGTGGCGATATTTACCCCGTTGAGAATCGTTGCAAAAGAGTAAGCATTTGAGGAATACGAATGTGCTATGTATTTATGTATGGGATACGTTAGCGTTGATATGAGTAACCATGGCTCATATCACTTTGCTTTTAATGTACAGTAACTATATGGTTAATAGACATTTATTTCCCAATTGACATTGGTCTATCTAAAATTTATTTATTAAGGAGACTTAATTACCTGGTTCGTACTCATACATAAGAATACAAAAAACATTTCAAAAACATATCGAAATATACTTCTCGATTGTTATTAAATGGCGTGTAGCGATAAGAAATGAAGTCGATGGGACATAAAAACAAATATACTCGAACCGGCTAGGATCAACATCTGCCAAAATTATAATGCATGACAATATTTTAGCACCAACTTTGATGTATGGGAGTAAAACGTAAACGTGGAACAAAACTGAAAAGAGTCGTCTATAAGATTCATATCGTGGACGTGGAAATAGAAAATAGCCGAATAAATGGTGTAGAAATGCATGCACTGAGAAGAATACATGACAGGTGACAATATATGGCAGAATACGGAATGAATGATTTGGGATGAATGTGAACTTATGTCTGATGTAAACGAAGAAAAGCACTCTGAGATGATTTCAGAATGTAGAACGAATTAACAATGAAAGACTCACAAAATAAACATACAGTGCAAATGCACGCGGAAAGCGTGGAAGAGGAAAAACAAGGAAAGAATGGTTGGATCAAGTTATTGTTATTTTGAAAGAATGAAACACCAAAAGTCAGAGAAAACGTAGGAGATGTATGGATGAAGAAAATGTGATAGACGTATATGTATCTATAGTGGAAACTGTGATAGATGTAAATGTATCTATAGTGGAAACTGTGATAGATGTATATGTATCTATAGTGGAAACTGTGATAGATGTATATGTATATATAGTGGAAATTAGATGTATACGTATCCATAGTGGAAACTGTGATAGATGTATATGTATCTATAGTGGAAACTAGATGTATATGTATATATAGTGGAAACTAGATGTATATGTATCTATAGTGGAAACTGTGATAGATGTATATGTATCTATAGTGAAAACTAGATGTATTATATATGTATCTATAGAACTAAGTTAAAATATACGGAGAATGGAAACCGAAGAGAAGAATTTTAATTTGAAAGGATCAAATTCGAAAAATCTTACAAATTATAAATATTTATTTTATCCACGAACATAGAAATGTTGACTGTGACCTAGAAAGTAAGACACCTATCTTCCAGCCTGCAAGTTGCGGGTTTCAAATCCCGTTAGAACCCAGACTTTTTTTTTAATTATATCAATCTGGTTTTCACTTAAGGCCTCTTGAACATCTTTCTGGTTGTTCGGAAGAGATTATCATATGGCAATATGTTATACTGTATATATTTAACGCCAGGTTATACTGTATATATTTAAATATTATTTTTTATTTCTCAGGCAATGTGAAACTTCGTGCCATCTTTTAAGGAGCGCTGTATTGAAAGTCGGTTGCTTTGTGAACGTTGGGCATGAGTAATATGGTTCAAAGCCTTGGTAGCATCCGCCTTCACAGTTCTGCAAACTAGTCGCGACTCTTGGTACAGTCGCCCACCAAATCAGAAAACAACACTAAAAATAGATATTCAATTGAATCATTTCGCTGCTACACAATAAAGGAGAGTTCCATGGTAATCGAAGTGAAATTACAAGGAAGTAAATTGTTTTAGAATTAATACCAATTTACCCGTAGACCAATTTACCTTAGATTGACGATCTTTGTGACTTATTTGATAATACGCTTGATTTCCACCCGGGGGTATAGAATTCGATTCCCGATGGTATCCAAAATAAAGTCCCAATCTGGTAGAATTCGTCTGGCAACAATACTCGCACGTTAAATGTGCGTCTTCACGCGTGGTAGCGATAGCACAGTGCGATATTCGAGTTACGTACCTACATACTTCAATGATTTTAAACCCGCAAGCTCGATTGGCGTGTCCAAAGACAATGTTGTTTCTTATCCACAGCAACAATTAGGATATGTTGAGGAGTATCATATGAATACATAAATAAAAATTTACCTTAGAATTTAAAGGTAACGGTTATGTCATATATATTAAAATTTCCATTTGCACCTATTTAATTCATGGTCCTTATTATTAACACATTATTATTATAGTTTCATTTTCGATTGAATAGTTTTCATCGAAATGTGAAAATACGATAAACTCAGAGCTAAGCTTGTTTGAGTTTTGCCAGCTTAAAAACTATAAAATATTCTGCAATTTGTAGATATGAAGAAAATTTACAAACATGATTTAAAACTTCAATTGTAAACGTGCATTAATACATTACCATGTTACTAATAGGTAAATTTTAAAAACATCCAAAATTATAATGTATGAAACAGAATGCTTTTTTTTTATAAAACCCTGTTTCAGTACCTTTCATAAACAGATAGTAACATAAAGGAAAACTTTATTGTGGTTTTTATTTGAAGATATTTCTAAATATTATTCAAATTACAATGTGGCAGGATTTGTGTTACAGTTCAATACGAAATCAAAACATCAACGGTCACCAAATTTGATTTCGGATAATTATTTTGTTGAAAATATTAAAATAAAGAAGTGAATTATTTTAATTCAATTAATTACCTGGTAATTTCTTCACATAGTGAGCGGATATGGCAAAACAACATGACTTCTACTGCCCAAAACATTGAACATACCTGCAAAGAAAAAGAAAACATATTCGTTAGTTTAAAACGATAACGACAAAAATAGTATAAAAGGTACGATAAGCGGTATAGAACGTACAAGAAGTTTTAGAAGACCTTGAAAAAAAAGACACAAACAAATTAATCAATTCTAAAAGAGGAAAAGTAAAAATCCCTTATAATATAGCATGTATGTCGAGGTGTACGGACGTGGCAGAAGCGAAAGACGTGATCCAGGTTAAAATGAAAATCCCTTATAATATAGCATGTATGTCGAGGTGTACGGACGTGGCAGAAGCGAAAGACGTGATCCAGGTTAAAATAAAGTGGAAATCTGTTATCTCTATCTACCCCAATAGGAACATGTCATGATGGTGAAAATGCGACAAAAATAATAAGTTTATAAAAATCACGTAAGTCACACAATTTGTCGTATTTATCGCTACTGAGTCATGGAATGGCAGACTTAAATATTGTAATATATCAGTGATACAATATATAAATGACAGAAGGCTCATAAAATGATTATAAGCCAAAAGCACGCTATTTTCCGATACAGCACTGCGCTTACAGTCAATCTCACCCACGATAGATATTTCGTGTACACTCACGTTTACTCAGCTAACAAATTGTACCTATTCGAGAACTTATATTTCACAAGTATTCGGTAAAAGAAATTTCATTAAAATGAATTTAAAAAATAATATTGGTTGTTTAATAGACGGAATAAAGAGTTCACAAGGTATACCGCAAAATTACTTTCTAGTTGTATTGATATTTTAAATGTCAGTAAGTCAAGATCTTTAGTGACTTATTTACCTGCGGCTAACTGAAATACAATCCAAACAACCCAGCTTCCTGGTTTATTGAGCCTTTTCATTGCAATATCAAAGAATAATATCTTAGATTCCGTTCAAGATGTAAAATATAATGGTAATTACACAAATAAACAGTTTAATAGAAATACGTATATATTCAGCGCTTCCTGTATTATAATAAGGTTTCCGTTACTGTTGTTTAAGTATAATAAACGGATTACAGAAGACAACGTTAAATTGTTTAAATATGCACTGAAACCAAACACGTAGCTTACTTCATATCCTTGTTGAGAATGTGGGACAGACATAAAGCATCAATTTAACAATCGCATTGTTAAAGTTTACAATTAATTCTGAGGCATGCAGAACGACCAAGAGCATTAATTTTGAAGTGCTAAATAATACACGCAGAGGAGGCAGTTCAAGAACTGTGCTGTGCTGTTTGACAGGTCCGTTTCGAGGTAATGCGAGCAAGAGCATTAATTTTGAAGTGCTAAATAATACACGCAGATGAGGCAGTTCAAGAACTGTGCTGCGCTGTTTGACAGGTCCGTCTCGAGGTAATGCGAGCAAGAGCATTAATTTTGAAGTACTAAATAATACACGCGGATGAAGCAGTTCAAGAACTGTGCTGCTATGTTTGGCAGGTCTGTTTTGAGGTAATGCTTCACAACCCCTGGTTTCATCTAAAACGGTACGAATCTTTTATTGTTTTCTACCATATCTATTTTTAAAGTTTATAATAATAAATATACGAGTGGTACAACGCTGTTATGATCTACAAGATCACCCGAACGAGATTTGTTTTGTGAATTCGTTAAATAAAGCTATCAATTGTAACTAAAATTTATTTGATAAGTCTACAAGCAAATAATGTGTTTCATACAACAAAATACAGTCTTAATCAATGCACATTTGCCGAATTATAATATCAAGTTATAATTCGGTAAATGTGTTTTAATTTAATTTGATTATTCAAATCCATAACGAACTTGTTTTTAGAATAAATGCATTTTTTATGTTTATCCTTGATTAATTCAACCAATCAACCTCGAATTAATTCAACCACAATTAATGCTTTCTTTAGACGTCAGAGCCCAACTTTGCAGATTTATGTTAAGTACAATATTATATTTGATAAAGAATTTATTTTTAGTGTGTTTTTAACAGGATTATCTTTATTGTTGAAACACATTTGTTTTTGGAACTCTCTTGGAATACAACTTGAGGCCTTGTCGTAGTTTCGTATCGTTTATGAACGACCCTACGCATATCCACGGATAATGCAAGTTGCGAGTAGAACGGCGTTTCTAGACCATCTCGAATAATTTATATAGAACTTATGCAGTGCTAAATTTAATACATAAATACAAATAACTTAGATATCCGGATTAAGATTTACGATAATAGTATGCGCCCTCCTCACAATAAACCAGTCAGAGGAAAACGTGTACTAAAATCACCATCATCATCATAAACCTGGTTCTATGAGTATCCATAGCTGAATGTAAGTTTACACGTTCTTCTATTTCAAATCTGCTGCATGCACCCTTCTCTCGCAGTCTCTCGAATAACATCTCCACACCTTCCTGGGTGTATAATTAAATAAAACTACATACGACATCATTCTTAAAGATGATCTCGAGATCTTTCATGAAGTACGGACCTCAAGTCTATGTGTATTAAAAATGCTCAATAGTTAGTCAAATAGTAAAAACATGAAAAACAAATGCATATAAAAATATTGATTTGTATTTGAACTGTTCACTTTTATGTAGGTATGTATATTGTTTATTTTTTAAACGTTTATTTTTATTAATGTAACAAATTATTTCAACCAATCAGAAAGACATTTCAAGGCAAAATTTCAAACTAAAGTGGAAAACATTTGCATTAAGAATAAATCCAAAACCCCCAGATGGTATATAAACGTTATATCACTAGGCTACAACTTATAATAAAAAAGATATTTAACAAATAATACCGACCTTATTGAAAATAGGCAAACAACATCGGTACTGATAAAAAATGACAAAAATATTTGTGTTTGACTAAAATAATAATTTGCTTGTATTAGCTACATCCGTAACTCTAATATAATCGCAATGATATTAAATAATTGGAAAACGCACTCTCTTATCGATTCAAGAAAACCAATAAAAACATTTATATAAAAATCTTATGTTAAAATATATGAGAGAAACTTGATATCCAACAACGACGAAGAAAATGAATAGACATGAAGTTAAACTATGCGAATGAAGGTTTTAATAACAATTACCCACTTTATTATTTCTTCAAATATACGAAGCATACCTAAACGACTTGATTTTTTATGTTCATAGAATATTTTCAATATGTTTTTTTTATATATTAGGTGTTAACATAAGTTGTGTACTTTTTTTCCAAATTAAAAATGAGCACCAAAAGTAAAACAAAATGGTAAAGGTTATAGGTTATACGTTATTTGAAAAAAAAAAATTCTGCTCTACAAGATATTGTGTTTGCTTTTACGTTACATATATTATTTTATTTGATTACAAGCCTTCAAAATGGAATGTCAAGTAGACGAAAGTGAGCATTTTCGACCCCTCCTTCTGTTCGCGTTCAATCGAGGGAATAAAGCTGCCAAAGCTGCTCGCGATATTTGCGAAGTGTACGGTGAAGATGCTATGAATGAAAGGACAGCTCGTCGATGGTTTTTGCGTTTGAAAGACGGTAATTACGACGGTTATTCCGGACGATCAGTAGACTTTGATGAGGACCGCTTAAACCATATTATTCATGAAGATCCCCTTCAAACCACCGTAGAATTGGCTAATGTGGAAGAAACATGTGGAACCCAAGCGCCGAACTTCTGGACTTTTCTCGTTGATTTAAGATGACGGTATACAGTCATGTGACTACAATTCATCTGCTCAGCCAATTCTACGGCGGTTTGAAAGGGATCTTCATGAATAATATGGTTTAAGCAGTCCTCATAGAAGTCCACTGGTCGTCCGGAACGCTCCATGTCTTTCAGGTCGAAATTACCATATTTGAAACGCAAAAACCATCGCGAGCTGTCCTTTCATTCATAACATCTTCACCGTACACTTCGCAAATATAAACCAAATACAATGTTCATATACATCGTATTTTCTTTAAATACGGTTATTGGTTTTCTGTAAATGTTGACCCCCCCACTTCACTTATCTTGCTCGAAAATATTTCTCTACATTTTTATTATATCTGAATAACTTTATCAGCCAAACCAAGGAATATTTATCTTTACTTAAAATGCTTACTTATATCAAATTAGAGAAGATTATTTAGATTTGTCGTTTCTCATAAACACAAAAGAATAATTTAACGTAGGTGTATCCGTTTTATTATATTCAAGTCCTCCAATGGTTCGTTTTTAAAGTCTTAACAATTTCACGAGAAAAGCTTAAAGGTCACAAAGTTCGTTATTTATTGTAAAGTATAGGTATACCATACACGTTTTATTAGATATGTTTTTCAATGAGAGTTCAAGGTTTTCTGACCGAGCTTAACCGTCATTTGAATTTCATCATCTATTTGCTCGTGGAATATATTATTTTCTGGCGAGTTTTATTATAATTTTATTGACATTTTACAATCGTGTGTATTTTATTATTAAATAAACTTTCAGTTGATAATGCCTAAGTGATATGAAAGGATTAAATTTAATGTTATTTAAATATTTCTATCAAAATTGTTTTTTTTTTAAACATTACTTACATATGTACAGGCCACTAGTTGAAAGATCAGTGTTAATTATTCAGGTTAGGTCGCTTTTAAAAACACTTTTGATGAAAACATAAATAAAAATTAAAACGGCCAAAAAATATGAAAAATTAGATTCACTGACGATTGCTAGAGGTATTTGAAGCCTTCTACAAAATATATCAAATCATTTTAAAAATATATATCTATAGTAGTTCTACGTAATATTTTGATTAATTCGTATGGTAAATATAGCCCTTAATATTTTAATTGATTATGCGGGCATGTTGAAGAGAAAAAGTTTCAAACAAGACATGGTTTGTTTTCTAGAATTTATGCTTGTAAATTTAAGTCGTCAAAACCAATAACAAAATGTTATGACTTTAATTAAACCAATTACTTAAAGTGACGCTAAGAATTATGAATGATCTGAGAATGAATGTTGCATAACCCAAAGTCATGGTGATAAAAAAGTGTGAAAGGAAAAGTAAATACGGTGTACAAGTATGTATTGGGTGTTAACATACTCGTAAGTTGTGTCCGTTTTTTCCAATTTAAAAATGAGCACCAAAAGTAAAACAAAATGGTAAAGGTTATACGTCATTCAAAAGAAAATGTTCTGCTCTACAAGATATTGTGTTTGTTTTTACGTTACATATATTATTTTATTTGATTACAAGCCTTCAAAATGGAATGTCAAGTAGACGAAAGTGAGCATTTTCGACAATATTTCTCTAATATATATATATAGTTATATTTTAAAATTTAATAAGTGGGAATGCTAAAAATTCTAAATAACATACACAGAGAAAAATAAATGAAAATAAAGGAAGTAACAAATGGTTACTGACATTTTATGAACAACCTGTTCAAGCAAGTTTTTATTTTATGTGATGAGACAAAGTAAAATAATGACCATAGTAACAAGTTGTCAATTAGAGATAGTTTTAACTCAAAATATATGATGTTCTATCATCATGTTGTCTTATCGTCATGTGATAAGTTGAAAATTATTTTTTCTCACGTATCTGAATAATCACTCAAATGAAAATTCGTACAAAATTCACATGTCATTTTTTTGCAAAATGGTTCATTTGTGTGAAATATGGAAAGAATACATCATTTGTATTTTCAAATTAAATTTCTTAAATCTTTGAATTGCGAAGTAAAATAAATGATGAGGTAGTAATGTCAATGACATTAGAATTAAATATAAAAGAAAGTAAACTTGCCACAAATAAAAATAAACTTATAATTAATTTGTCAAACACTTTATATTATACTCGTAATTTGTTAAATGTCAAGAAAATATTTACAAATATTAGTTGATTTTTCGAAATTTTTACGAAGATATAAAATCAAGTGAGAAATTTATCAGAACATTGTATTGTATTACACTTTCGTTGTATACAATTAAACCTGGTGGGTCAATTGCTATGTGGCAATGTCTTCCAATCTACTAGAATTATGTTAAAGAGGTCTTAAGTAAAAACTAGACTGCAAACCCGTCTTAAAAATCTCTTCACCAACGGGAATCGACCCCGTAACCCCCGAATCTCAATAAAGGCATTTTACCAACTAGATTAGTAGAATAACAATACAGAAAAAAAAAGAATTTTACATATAGTTTATTTTCTAAATAACAATTACTTCTGAACATTATTTTATGTACCATTTCTATGAAATATTGTTGCAATTATATATAAAAAAATATATAAGTATATTTTTCAAATAAACAATGAATTTCGGGATATGTTGTATTATGTATGTGCCGTGAAATCAGCGAACAAAGTGTTACCTTCAATAATCTAATCATCATGATCCGGAAAGCACTTCAAAAGTTTTCTTAATCAAAAACAACGCTGCAGGGCGTCAATTAAGAATGCAAAAATATCGATTCAAGCTACCTTAATACGAGACAATGTCTGACATTGATGATATTGAGTTACGATGGAGGTATAGCCATTGAAAAAAAATATTACTTAGTAACTGACCCATGTTCCCTCTATTTTTTACTTGCTGCGCGGAATAAATGTGTTTCGACCTGCGCGATAATTTATTTCACTAAAACTATACATTTTCTTAAATTGAAGGTTAGGCAAAAAAACACATGGTTGTAGAAACACCTATTTAGTATGACACTTGTTTTGTTAGAATTATGTGCGAAGAATTCTGTGTAGTGCGCGGCTAGATTTAATGAGCTGCGAGGCCGCGCAGCAACGCAGCTTAGAGAAAACACTGCCACTAGCTACATGTATGCGCGATATTTGAATCTACAAGCCTTGACTTTTTTGCCGTGCACAAGGAATAAAAAGCTATTTATTGTGCACGATACAAAGAGCTTGTGAAAGTAAACACCAACGCCTATGCTGTTCTTGCGAAGGCCAAACGAACTAAAGTAATATACTTACAGCAGATCACAGTGAGCGGCAATGCAAGGCAGTTCTCGACAGATACGACCTAATCTTGAGTAAATATCAAAATCATATACAGCGAGAGGGAGCTTAACAAAATATGCCGCACGCCATAAGAAAACATACAAAGCGTCACGCTGTGTCCCTTGCAGGATAGGCAGAGAGAACAGATCTCCAAAATTGTATATCCAAGCACACAACTTTCGTCTTCTTCACATTCATACATTTCGTCTAGCACAATATTTTATTATTCATACATATCCTCAGTGAGATACACGCAAAAACCTAGTTTACTGGGGATACGACAAATGAAAGGCAACAAACCCAGATCCATTAAAATTGTGTGTCCAAATTAAAGTACCTGTTGTTTTTATCGCAAATTGTGTATGTTTCTTGTCATATGTAAATAAAATTAAATAAATAAACAAAAAATAATACATTATATAAGGAAAAAACGGTCCAAAAATCTGGTCCATTTGATACAGCCACGTTTTTCTCGGTCTACCTCTTTTACGCACACCTTAATTACTTTTTTTTTAATTCTTACGAATACGACCTCCCGACATGGTTACCTCCCTGGCCTAGTTCGTAAGATTTCTTAGGGGTTGCGGATTCGATTACTGTATTAACCCAGTTTTTTTTTAAGAAGGATCATGTATTGTTTTCACTTAAGGTCTTTTTAATATATGTCTAGTTAGTTGGAAGATATTTCCACATGGGAATAAGCTCACCAAGTAAGAAGATAATAAATAGTGAATGATATTTTGATAAAAGAGTAAGACGGAACAAAAATCGTAGAGCTGTATGAGAAAGTGTAAGGGTGTGGAAACTCTGCCTACCCCAGCAGGTAAGCGGTGAGATGAAATGTATATATGTTATCATCATCATCATCATTGTCAACCTGGGTCGACCTACTGCTAAATGAAAGTCTCCCCAAGTCGACTCCAAATAATTCGTGTTTTGCTCGTTGGTGCCATGTGGTGCTGCCATGCTTCATGATTTCATCTATCCAGCGTACTTTCGGTCTTTTTCTGGGCGTTTTTATGCCTCATGGGTATTATTGGATTATTTTGGATGTCTATCGGGAATCTGACATTCTGGCTACGTGCTCTGCCCATTGCCACTTCGTAACAGACGTAATAAAGGTGTGCAAGAAAATGAAGCGGCAATGGTATGTATCATAAATACAATTTCAATGGAAAAATAAGTACGATTTATCTTGGAAAATAATTTCAGCGACGTCGTTGAATTGCGATTTGTCATTTCCATAAGCCGGTTTTGCAAAATTTTCATCGTCCATCGAGATAAGTTAAAACCGCAAAATGATCATGAACGTTTATTAAGTATTCTCTGGAATTGACCAGTTTCAAATAACTTGAGTCAGCGACCGAATGATGACATCATACTGCTCATTATGTCTTACCCAAGACTATTGCGAATACTTTGACAGATTTTAAAAGTTGATATATAAATCGTTATATTTTTTATTGAAAATCTAATATATTTGATAAATTAATATATAATTAATAGGCAAATGCTTAAAACTTTGCTGGTGATATTTAAGTGATACTGATTTTTAAATTTTTGAAGCCTAGTCAGTTAAATTTTTTTGGAATTGATATTTTTTTAATTAGTTGTATTATATTGACATACGTTTGCATAGTGACTTTAATTTGATGGCACAATGTTTGGGTGAATTGTCTAATATATAATACAATATATAAAAAAATTACTGAATTATATGGTTTCTGTAAATGTTTGATTTCTTTTCTTATTGATATTGAAACGCTTAAATAAATATTAAAAAAAATAATTGTTTAAATTGAAAGCAAACGTTATATTCCATTAAAAAGTACTTGCACTATATCTTTCATCAGCTCTATTACCTAGGATAGGTATTGATTGCCTGCTGGTTTCTCTGCTACAATCTCTCGCATCAGCATCTCTTCAAATTATTTATACTTAGTGTGCGGCAGTTTTCAGTCGCACCATTCAGCCATCTCAGATTTGACCTCCCCTCTCATACATCCCGGAACTACCATCTTCCACCATCGGATCGCTGAACAAAGCCCTTTTTGCAGGTTCAGTGCCCTGCATGCGATGTAAATGCACATTTCAGCGTAGTCAACCGTTTTTTATTACTTTTGCTATGCTAGCTTCGGCATATAGAATGTAGAGCTCTTCGCTGTACTCCGGTCTCTTCACGTCATTGTCATTAATTGTCTTGGATTGTATAACATTTTCGTTGTATGCAGCATAAACTGTCGGGTTTATTGCCACGTGGTAATTTCTTCCAAACCTACTAGAAATATACTTAAGAGGTCTTAAGTGATATTTTAAAGTAATTTATTCTTCAACGGAAACCCGTAATCTCCCGATTGGAAGAGAGGCATCTTACCAAGTAGGCGACGAAGGTCATCGTATCTTACTTAGTATATTTTGCAGAAAAATACTTTTTTATATCTTGTGATTGATAAGTGTATTTTGTTTATATTTTATTATATAAAATATAATTACTTCTATAATATATACTTTTTATGAAATGAGCATCAAACTTGGGTATTTGAAATATGAAAAAAAAAGATAATAGAATATTTTTAAATTGAAAATTAAAAAATGTAGTGCATTATAATCGAAGGATTGCTAACCAATTTCTCAAAATCAAAATCTAAAAAATGTTATCTTCGTTTGAAATTTTGTTTTAGTTATTTACTTTTCCATCAATATTTGGTAACGAAAAATGTTTCAGAAAATTACATTCAATTATATCGATTTTTCAAAAAAAAATCAAGTATATTAAATCTTTTTTTTATTACTTCAAATTTCATTTACTGTTCTTTATAGAAACTTTCCAAAGCACGTCAAGTCTTGTTGATCTCAATAACCGAATGAAATATTACCTCACAAAAGTATGCCAAATTCATAAACACTTTATGACAGCTATAAGAAATGACCATATAAATTATACCAGTGTAGAAACTATCAAACACAATCTGTTCACCAATTAATAATAATTGAAGTATTGCAAACGATTTTATTGTTCTTAACTGAGTGATGGGTCCATTTTTACTTTTTTCATTACTACGGCTACGCTCTTTAATATGTTGAAGGGTACCATACCAATGAATGAAAAATAAACTAAGAAAGAAGAGTGAGTGCGTGGCCGTGCGGTAACGCGCTGAATTTCCATGCAGAAGGTCGTCGGTTCGAACCCCGAACCACTCCCCTCGAACGACACAGGCACTTTTTCCGCCTAGAGTTCGAGGGTATAAGGATACTTATGACTTCGGTCATATCTATTCTTTAAAAAAATGAACTGAACAAAAAAGAGTAACAAATGTAGATTTCAAATTGGTGAGTCTTCGTCCGTATACTCGATTCGTATATCTATCATATTATACTTAAAAATATGAAAAAAATCATACCTACGTTTTTTTTTTATTTAGGGAGTATTATTTAAATATTTTTTACAATTTTTTTTTCGTTATTGTCTTGGTTTTTGCTTCTTATTTTCTGTTTAATATTACTGTTTAATAATTTCCTGTTTCCTTAAGGTGAGTTATGTCGGAACTTGAAATAATATTCGTATATAATAATTAAGTAAAACTATTCGCATTGTTTTAATTTCTCAATAATAACTTTAATTGAAACATCTCCGTTTAACACACTGGTAAATGATTTATTACTAGTGTTGTAAGTTATTGGTAATAACATTATTAAATTGTGACAGGTTCTTTAGATTTACATAATTAGAAACTTGATTGAATTTAACGAATTGAAGTATTTTTTTTCCTATTTGCGTTTTAATTTGACTTTATCTAGTTAAGTTTAACTTGCTCCATCATTGGCATGTTTTGAAAACCTTAATTTAAAATCAGTAATGGCACATTTCTAATTTAACTTTCCTTTGATGATATCTCCCTTTTATTATTGAAATGTATGTATGATAGGTAGTGTTCATGAACTTGGTGCCAATTAATAATTATTTGATTATCTTTACGACAGTGCCACCTGGCAATACGCCTGCCAGATTGTTATATACTGAACTGTTAAATAAATAAAATATTTTTCAAATTGTCTGCTATACTCAGGTATGTCAAAATCTAACAAACTCGAATTTATTCAAGTACACGTGCTTACTACTAAACGCGAGTAAAATTTTGGGTAGTAATTTGTAGTTCTCAAAATTAATGGGAATAACGAACTCTCAAAACCAGTCTTTTACCAAGACATTAATTCGAAACCTAAGAAATACTTCAGTTTTAGTAAAATAGTATTGTAAACTTTATTTGAAGTCAAACTAAAATTGTTAACGTGAAAATACAACAAGAAACATTCAATTATTTTACACTAAAGAAAAATAGGTTAGTTGGAAGACATAACCACATTGCATCAAGCCCGTCAGTTATTATATAATGAAGTATTAAATAGGTTGGTTGGAAGACATAACCACATTGCATCAAGCCCGTCAGTTATTATATAATGAAGTATTAAATAGGTTGGTTGGAAGACATAACCACATTGCATCAAGCCCGTCAGTTATTATATAATGAAGTATTAAATAGGTTGGTTGGAAGACATAACCACATTGCATCAAGCCCGTCAGTTATTATATAATGAAGTATTAAATAGGTTGGTTGGAAGACATAACCACATAGCATCAAGCCCGTCAGTTATTATATAATGAAGTATTAAATGAATGACTGTTTTTATAATTTACACGTTTATTCCGTAATTGCCTGTCTATTTCATATTTTTGTACATCATATCAAATATGGACCCTTGAACTATTGTATAATGCGCACCAACGTTTTTTTTCATCCAATAGATGAAGATTATCGAAAGACTTTCGACGACGTGCAGAAATAGAATCCTAACTTACTTAGGGTATATTGCTAGGTAATGAAAGTCTGCAGAAACTAGGGGCTGTTGAGGGAAGGCGATTAAGAGTAAGGTGCCCTATGAGGTGGACGTATAAAATAAAAGAGTTAACAGGATTCTCTTTAAGCGCTGCATTCAACATGGTTCTGAACCGGGAGGGATGGAGACAGGTGGTGCGCCGAATTTGAGACATAGATGGTTATAGAAAGAGGTGTGGTAAAAAGTGTGTGCGATGCATGGGTTAAGTCAGAGAAACTGAAACTGGTTAATGAGTTATGTTATCTGTGCAGTATGTTTACGTGGTCTGGGCGAGTTGAGAGGGGCATTGAAAGAAGGGTGCACGTAAAGTAATATACAATAACCTACCAACATCAACAGCTAAACTGATAATCGTAATAGTGTGTTGGTGCCCACCTTGACGTATGGAAGTAAAACTTGACATAAGAAAGATACAACGAATATTAATACTGTGGAGATGCGTGCATTAAGGAAGATTTGTGAAGTGTCAATGTATGAAAGAAGGCGAAATGAAGACACCAGAAATGAATGCATGGATAAAATGAATCTTTTAAGTAAGATGAAGACAGGAGCTTTAAGATGGTTTGGATATGCGGAGAAAAATAGTTAAGAAAGATTGACTAAGAGAGTATACATATCAGAAGTGCAAGGTGTACGTGGCCGAAGTAGACCGAGAAAAACGTGCTTGGATCAAATGGACCAGATTTTGAAAGAATATAAAGTGAGAAATATGATTAAAAGAAGAATGTTCGTGACGAGATGTATGAATATGAATACATGGTAAGATAACGAAAGGTGACCTAAAAATATACTCGTAAATACATATATACTCGTATATTTAAAAACAACAATGAAACCCCTTTGGTAATCGGAGTTTTGATAATAAACACACATTGGCAACACTTTGTAAATAAATATAGGTCAACCAGTTCCAGATATGACATGACCTGGCCGACATAGCAACAATGGTCGGAAGAAACTGCAACTCATTAACCCCCCGAATTAGGTAAAGAAACACAACGCACGAGAATATATTGGTGATCAAAACAACGTTTAGTCTTATTTTACCACAAATTACCACTCAAAAAAATGTTTACTGCAGAGAGTTTTTAAAGTTGTTGCAAATAAGATAAATACTTTTGGCAACAGTTTCAAACCTTTATTGACAATAATACCTCAAATTTCTTCTAGACTCTTAATCATCTCTATGACATGTGTTCGTACAAAAGATTAATTTCCATACGAGTATTATAAAAATAAATATTATTTAAACTTTCGTTGCATGTAGTAAAACCTAACGAGTTTATTACCATGTGGCAATTTCTTCGCAACCAACCAGAAAGATGTTCAAGATACTTCGAATTAAATACAGACATAGCTTTTTTTTTCAAACAAAAATCTGAATTGCGAAGGGAATTCAACCGGAACCTCCAAATCGAAAGACATGCGTCTTTTACCAACTAGGCCACGGAGATGGGAAATGTATATTTCTAATCAATTAACCGTGATGAAATAATTTTATTTATAGAAACATGTAAAAATTACCTTTCCATTTTTCAGGTTTCACAGGTCCTATCTAAAGAATATACTTTGTGATTTAATATATCGTTACAAATACTATCATCATCCTCGGCTTTTTTCTTCTTCAAAACATATACTATGTTAGTATATTAAAGTATAGTTTTAGATGTAAATAAAAAGTAAAATTAGTTATACATACACATTAAATATCATGCATTAATCATAATATGTATGTATTTGTATCAAAAAGGTTTTACCTTCGCAAAGTATGCATACCACCTTGGAAATTAGAAGCGTAAAAGATTTAGAGGTAAAATCCAACTGTTTTAAAGACTACTAATATATTTAAAATAAAGTAAAAATATATGCTTCGTTGAATAAAATTGTTGAAATCAAAATTAATTAAAATATACCGTGAAAGGTTTTGATGATTTGCAATCGATTTGAATTATTGTATAATAAACATTGAACCGTGCAACCATATAATCCTAATTAGGTCTCGATCGAGACATGATAATTTCAATACCAAATGTGTTGGAATTACCGCTAAGCACATACAACAACGGCCGCAATTTTCCCAAAAGATGATGAATGGGCCTGCTATTGACAATGGCTATTGTCCGTGCTATCTATTAGTTATGCCATGCCAGACAGCAATGTACAAGTTTTGGTATTATAATTTAAATACACAATAATTCCACAGCATTAAAATAAAGAGGATTTGGCTTACAAAATAAATACTGATCACTAGAAAGGGCGCTGCGCATATCTGATGTAAATATGGGAATTAACTAACTAACTCTCTTCTTTGCATATGAAATAAAGTTCAGACAACTGAGTTTATTGTAAACGGCTGCCCAGCATTTGCAAGATTTGGAACACTGAGGAAACAGATAAGCCTTTTCACATAGAGATGAATTATCGGAACAAAATAAATAGAAACATATTTTGAATTATAATTTGTACAGTAATAACTCGTATAGCATTAGAATGGAGATTTGGTATATAAAACAAACACTGATCTGAAGTATGTAGGTATTAAATTTTATTCAAATGAAGGTCCACCATGTCTATGCAGGCTCAAATTGTTAAGATCCTGGGTACGATTTTGTAATAACCTTCAAGTTGGTATTAAAACAATTTGACGGCCAGCTAACCAACAAAAAGAAATGTTTTCAAATCACGCCGGGGTCATCAATTATACTGCAATTCGATGATTCTTTCCAAACTTGGTATAAAAACGTACCACATAAATAAATGCCATGATCAAAAACTGGAAGAATATACTGACCTTAGAGAAATACTTTGATCAAGAACGTTCAATTTTACAATGAAAAAAAAATGTTTATTTAAAATAATATAAAGTTTTTGCTACCTAAATTTTAAGCGTCAAATAAATACAAATTAAAAAATATATAATAACGCAACGAAGCGATAAGTTGCATAATTTTAAAATAATGAACTGAAATATTACGTTTACGCTTAATACTTGGGAATACGAAATCAAACATTAAGAAATCACGTGTTGCGTAAATTGAATACAAAAATGAAATATACTCGACAGAATTGTAAATAAAACGTCAAACGCTTGAACTTGAATCAAAATACACCAAATTTAAGTGACTTCGTGTTAATTCGTTGTTTTTCAAAATTAAAATGAAACACACTGCTCACTGAATATTCAAGAATGTTATGTATTATTTATTGACTCCGGTTACAGTATCACTTAAACATGTGTATCTCTCAACTTCAGAATTTATTTTGTGGCGATAATACACAGCCTTTTATCAATTATTTATCGAAAGTCGATTTTTTTACTTTATTAAACTCTATATTACTTTATATAAGAAATCCTTTACTGCGTTTTCTGTTAGAGTCCTGCACGCGTCGCATATGATTTTTATCAAGTATAAAATGTCTTCCGCCTGTTCAACATATCCACTTAATGCTCCACTAATTTCATTAATATATCTGAATTTACTGTCCAAAACTCCTTAAATATTTAGTACTACAGTAGTTATCCACATATTTTTACACACCCTCCATTTCTATAAATTGTCATCGGCACAAATCACCCACTTGATAGAATGGAATACGTAATTTACTAAACAAACTTAATGTTACTTTATTACCTAATTACATTTATTACACATGTGTCAAACTCCAATCCCTGGGACCTCTTCAGGTGTTTAAGTCGAACTGATTTCATATTCCGTCACAAATATGTGATGCATTGGTGAGGTGCATGGCCGCGTGATAACGCGCTGGACTTCCGTGCAGAAGGTCATCGGTTAGAACTCGGCGCTGTGCAACTCCCCTCGAACGACACAGGCACTTTTTCCGCCTAGTGTTCGAGGGTATAAGGATACCTATGACTTCGGCCATGGCTATTCTTTTTTTTTAAATAAAATTGTTTGGTTATTTCTTACTGTTTATTTGTAGCTTTAATAAAAAAACAATTCGCTATTGAGACAATATTTTTATACAAGTGTTTGGGTGAACATAAAACTACTGACTGATATTGAGAAACAGTAGACAATAAGCAACAGCAAATCTAATAAATGTGATCTGTTTCGCAATAGTGTTAACATTTCCAAACGATATCAGCTTGCCATGCTGTGTTCTGGCGAGGAAATCCATTTTGCATGCTGAGCAAAGGATTGTGAAATATCGACTCGGATAAACAAGATAAGACAAGAAAATGTATGTTGTGCATTGCAAGTTAAAGAAATGGAGCTTTTCTGCTTCCAGATTTACATTGCTACCATTTTTTTTATTATGTGGCAATATAAATTTGAGAATGATATTTTAAAATTTCTTAAGTCCTGGAAGAAAGATTATTTTAATTAAAGTTATTTAAAAAAAATACAAGTAAAAAAGTTCAAGTTTATATTATTTTATTTATAAGTTCATTTATTCTTATGGTTACCCTTTAACATATCCGAATTGGTGATTCTGACATACTAAAGTGCGTGGCCGGGATACCACATTGTATTTGACTTAATATAGTTTTCGGGTTTAGAAACACTGGAGTGGACTCAAAACACACGGTTCGTAATAGCACATGTTTGGAATACTACACCGCACGTGGAGTCTACACACTCGTCTACCGCGTGCGAGTATCGTTACCAAGCGAACTCTTTTACCAGAGCAAGTACCGTTTTCATTTACTTTGGGGTACCATCGGAAATTGAGTCCAAACCCCCCGGGTGTACGTCAAGCGTCTAGCCCAAGCCTTACTAAAAAACCTAGCCCAAGCCTAACTTAAAAACTAGCCCAAGAAAGTCGTTAATGTTATAAGTTATTTATATTTGTTTTTTCGTGGGTAATTAAAACAATTTTTAATAGCACATATTATAAGTTATATTTTTAAGTTCAAAGATTCTTATTTGAAAAGAACTGAAATTAATTTTCAAATAGCGAAATTATCTTTAAATCTGATCGAATGAAATTCTCAAACGATAAAATAAGAAATGATATTATACTTTCGAAATTGATATAAAACTTTATTTGAAAAATAAATCAATCATTTAATCGATGATACTGCATATTTTTGGCCAACGATAGCAAATGGATTCTGGAGAAATTAATTCATATATTTATTTATCGTTCGTCACTTATTAATTTCACGGAATCGATAAAATAATTTATTGATTTATTGTTATTTCTAAACAATTTTAATAGAAAGAAATTGAAAAATAAAACAAATATCATGAAGTTAGTGTGTGTAGAACATCAAAACGTAGATAACCGAAATAATTACAATGAAAATACGCAGGTGAGATGTACATATAATTAATTGATTTATTGTTATTTCTAGACAATCTTAGTAGGAAGAAATTGAAAAATAAATATCATGAAGTTGGTTTGTGTAGAAAATCAAAACGTAGATAACCGAAATAAGTACAATGAAAATACACAGATGAGATGCACTATATGTATAATTATTGATTTATTGTAATTTCAGACAATCTTAGTAGGAAAAAAATGAAAATTAAATATCATATAGGTAGTTGGTTTGTGTAGAAAATCAAAACACATTTTACATTTATGAATATATATTTTCATAAATGTAGAATTTGTTTTACTTCCGTGAATATTTCACGGGTTGCAACTAGTATATTATATTTGCCTATGAATGATGTTGCATTTCTTCTTTTTTCAAAATTCTTCCCCGCTTATAAAATAGATCGATTTCCAATTTTTCAAATTTAATCAGTCCAAGCTTTTGAATTGTCTATGTTAATTATTTTTTTTATTTAATTTATTATATCGACTGTTATACTCGTAATAGAGTTTTTTGACTTGAACATGACACAAATCATCCCAATATGAGTGGATTGTTTTTTTATTTTGATGTGATTTTTTTAATTGAATAAACGTGCTTTTTTCGGTAAAAATTGATCGAGTCTATCAACACAGTCTTAAAAAAACTTGAAATTTAAAGCAAATTGTGAGCTGAGCTTTCATTGCAAAAAAATGTTTATTTACGATATCTATACGATATTTCAGGTTAACATCAAACACTAATCACAATGATT